>CM059569.1:7654116-8331616 GCA_030386875.1 Morinoia aosen
ATTTATGAGAATCAATATATAATGCAGCAATATAAACATCGTAATATTGAAATAAATTTTTAACATCTTTTTTACAGCTCATATTCGCATATAAATATATTAATTTGTGTTTTTATATCGCACAGAAATAAACAAAAGAAAGAGTAATTTAATTAATTAACACTTTGACTGCGGCAACTAAATATAAAGTTCAACACCAAACTCAAATTTTAAGTCAATTGTAGTGAACTATTTTGAAAATACCAAACATGAACTGGATCGTGCCTTCATTTAGCTTTGATTAAATATTTATGGAAATTGAGTCTGCGTCGGTGAGCAGCATTATGAAAATTACCTGTACCACCGGTGGCGCACGTCGCCGTCAAAGTGTTAGCCCCATTCATTTGGTATATTGATATAGTTAGGTTCAAGCCTAAAAAACATATTAAATGGTTTGATCATTAGAAGCTGAATAAATTATTGCCTATTTTCTACCCGCTACTTATGATAGAAAATTAAAAATGAATGCACATTCAGTTACCTGACTTCATAGAGTCAATCTTCTTTTTCCTGACACTTTTGTGGCAGTAAGTAATGTTTTTCTATTTTTTTGATGGCTTCGATAGTTACACCATATTCGGCTAAACTGTTTAAACTTATAAACCTATGGATTATTCTTTTTCAAATTTCTGACCACTTTATTTATCATAAAATTCTACCTGATAAACATTCCGATATATGGAAAAGTTACAGCATTTGAAAATGAAGCGTCACGAATGAAACGTCACGGTAAATGGTAATATTCCGCTTTATTTTATACAGAAATTACGACTAATTATATGAATAAAATGACACTTAATTGCTTATATAAGACTTATTAGCTTCCATATTATAGAACACTGCGCGATTTATTAACACTTTGACTGCGACGTGCGCCACCGGTGGTACACAGAGGAAATTTTCATAATGCTGCTGACCGACCAATAGTCGCAAACTCAATTTTCATAAATATTTAATCACAACTAAATACATGCACGATCCAGTTTATGTTTGATATTTCCAAAATAGTTTTCTGTAATTGACTTAAAAATTTGAGTTTGGTGGTGAACTTCATTAATACCTAGTTGCCGCAGTCAAAGTGTTAAATCCTTCGACTTTCTATTGAATGGCGAACCAAGTTTATGTTGGCTCAGTGGGAGGCGGTGTTTCATAGCATAGGACATTGATGAAAGGCTTCTTTTATCAATTGTATGGCGGATCGAGACCATAGTGAACCAGACGGAGACGGTGTCGCAGACATCCTCACACTACGACGCTCAGTCGAGCACTGCTCCGTCGCTCTGAGGTGGACGACTCAGCACGAGATTTTTGAACAAACGCGATAACCAAAACTCGCCCAGCAAATGCAGTCCGTTGCTCTCAGAAGCATCCGTCGCTGCTTTTTGGAGCAATTGTTGCCCCGTGTAATAGGGCCTTAAAGCAAACTACGTCAGTGTCACGCCAGCCTTCGTGGGTGGTGCGCGACTGTACTCTGCCTCTCTCCCTCCTTATGCACTTCAATGAACAATTTCACATTTGTATATTCACTACTTTCTAGGAATAATTCTAAAGCCAATTTTGAGCTGGCTTTTACATGTCTTTTTTTCTTATTCATTGCAACTATAGCGAATCCCATCAGCTGCACGAACTTGCCGTCTGGAGTCACTATTATTGTGCGTGCTCTCTACCTAGCTGCTACTGACATACTGAAGTGGGTGCCAGTCTTTGTCAAGTTTGCAGTGTGTTGTTTGCATCGCGTGAGGGGCCTTGAGACCGACATACCAAACTCGGTTCAGATAGTCTGCAGACATATTTGCACGTGTGAGGGGGCCTTTAGACAAGTTGAATTCACGTTATAATATGTAACGCCATCTAGTGCGAAAAATCAAAGTTAAGCTACAGAAAACGACAAGTTACTGTTACCGCCATCTATTGGCGCGTGCCTACACTACTTTTTCTCGACTTTGTTTCAATTTTGAGGAACAAACTAAGAGTAATTCTGGATCTCGGTCGCTAGAGCCAATGTAGCGATAAATTATAGCTCAAAATGAGCATGAATGTCGTGAGTAATAAAGTTGGTATGCATTCAAACAATTTTACGCATCATTTAAGAATTATTTTCAAATCTGTGAAAAAAATGAATCTGATTTTTTTGCCTGATAGATGGCGCTGCAAAATTGGTTTTAAAAACTGATAACAGATGTCGCTGTGTGTCGTATTTTTACCTGAATGTGTGAGGTTCATGAAGACGCAAACGCTTTTTATGAAAAATTATTCACCTTAGAAAAATAAACTCCTCGTTCCATCAATGTATAATTTAGAATCAAAATAATGAATAGGTTGAGTTTAGGTACATTATCCCTAAGGCTACATTTTGTTTAGAATGTAATTATCACTCATTATAATTTCTTCTCTACACATTCATGACTGATCAAAATCAGAATTTTCATTAACATTATATCTTAAAACTGACTGCCATAGTTTTTTCCTGTTTACTACTCCAAATTGAAATAAAGGAAAGAAAAAGAAATGGCGCCAGAAAAAGGACCGCGTCTTCTTCAAAAAGTTACAATTTTCCACCGCTAGATGGCACTTGAAATTGTGGGCAAATTAGTGATGAAACAGAGGGATATTTAATTATACATAAAATTCAATAGAAAATGCGCGGTTAATGTCACTTTGGTCGTAAAGCATCACAATAATATGAATAATTATTAGTTAAACATGTATTAAATAATGGATAATCATTGTAAATTAAACGAGATGAATGTAATTAAGATATAAATGAAGTGCAGTAATATCACTATTATAGAAGTAGCCGCGTCCGTCCGTCTTTGTGACCCCCTCTTCTAATCGATAGCTTTGAAAGCAACAAGGATAAAGCTTAAGGGGTTCATCGAGGACCCTGCCGGGCCCCTGTCGGTCCGGTGAGCTTTTTTGTTTTGTTGTTGGAAAAAGCCCAAATTTTTTTCACAAATCCGCTGTTTAGGTTTCAACTGCGAATCTCGAGGATTGCACAAGCATTTCAGGAATTACATACAATAAATAATTCCACACACTTGGAATCTCCCTCATAACGGTGAAACACTCTAGTAGGCTTTACAGTAGTTCAAAATAAAGGTAATTGCAGCTTGTTCATTGTTTTATTTTCCTAGTACGTGCATTTATTTTGGGTAGAGTGGGGAATTGTGGCCGAGTTCTCCCTTTTCCCAACGGGGATAAAAACCTTGGCTGCACTGCAGGAATTCGAACTGCCGACACCTTACGTGAAGGGTGCGCTCTCACCAGCCGGCCACGGTGACCGGGGGCACGTACTGATGATGGAGAGTTGCTCTTCGTAGCCGTGTGGTTTAAGGACCTGCCCTTCCGTGAAGGCGCCGAGGGTTCGAATCCCGGCGCTGGGTGGCGATTTTCTCCGTTGGGTATGGGGGGGAGGGGGAAATTCAAAGCACAATACCCCACTCTACCCAGGTGTCTGAAATGGGTACCGGTCTTGACCGGTGGAAACCGTCATGGCGTCCTGGTGTTAGTTATAAGGCATTTGATATACCAGTGTACAAGGTGATGTGTATCAGGAAAGGAAAGGGGATATCAGAGGATATGTATCCTCAATTGGAAATAATAGCGATGTTTGTTTGTTAGATACCGATCAGATACCAATGTTTGTTTGTTTGTTTGTTTTGTGAGGAAGGACGGGGCTGCTTCCTTAGCACAGGGTTTGCACCGTCAGACAGACTTTGCTTTCTGGCTTTGCTTTCTGACGGTATTATTTATTGATTGGGACCTCCAGCACCTAAGTGTTACCTCAGCCAGTCAACCTACTACTTCTATTTCATGACACTCCCATCCCCCCCCCCCCCATATAAATTTTCACAATTTCCAAATTAAATTCGATTAACCATACAATATTAATTAATTGATAAACATTAATTAAGTTTAGCTCGCTACAATTTTCAAATTTGGATTCACCTCTGTAAATAAACAGATCAAGTGACATTAATTGAAGTTCCTAATTATTTTCTTTGATAGTCACAGTGCTAATTAATTAACTAGAATATGGTGAGGCGAACGATGATATTCTCTCCAGTTTTGTATTCATTTTGTTATAGTTGAGGTCAATAATGAGCCAGAGACTCTTAATAACACTGCCAAAACTCATTTTTAACTAATCACAAAACAATTATAGATTGACTTTCAAAGTTTTGAATTCGTTATCTGGAACAATTACTATTCTTCAGCCCTTGCAAAGTATTTCAGTGATTATTAAACGGCTCGACGAGGGTATCACTCATTAGGTCTAAAGCGGCCCATAGACGATCAATTTAATTGTCAATATCATCGACTCAACAATTGATGAAATTTTTTTTGCCACTAAGTCAATTATTTGACAGTCGTCAATCAAGCTCACAGACGATCAATTAAATTGGCAATATTCATCATTGTCAATTATATTGACAATAAAATTGATCGTCTACGGGCCGCTTTAGTATTTAGAAATCCTATGCGTCCCTTGTTTCGCCGCCCCTTTTATCGCAGCCCATATTATCGCCGCCTCTATTATCGCCGCGTCCTTTCCATCTGCGAGCACAAGTTCATACAGAGAAAAAGACCTCGGCGGCCGACTGCGTTGGTGGTGCGCGACCGGTCGCGAGTGGCAGGGTAGTTTCTTCGGGAATTGCAGACATCGATGCTTTTCTGGACGCTTGTACATTGTGTAGGTAAGATATCAGGTGATATATTACATAGTTATACCCTTGATGTGTTTATGTATTTAAGATTCACAAATCGATCTATCACGACCCCGGAGGGCACATCGGTGAATAGAAGAAATTAAAAGTATAAACAGACAAATGATATAAAGCGCACGTGGAAAAATTATCTTTCTGTCCGTGTGCTGCACAAGCCAAGAGTTTCAATTTTGCGTGTAAGTTTTACTCTTTTCGGTAAATGTCCAGTAGATGACCATAATAGTTTCCCTGTTTTGGTGCCTAAACCTAGTTGATTAGATATAAAACAAATATTCTTCTCTGCACTATCCGTCGGAAATGAGTATTGAACGAGTTATAGCGGTAAATTAGTTACCGCAACTCTAGTGTTTGAAGCGGTAAGTAATTCACCCAACGAGTGGTATGGCAACACTGCAATGGACGCTCGCTTCCCACACACTCGAATGGTCGAGCGCGTTGTCGCCATCTAAGACGAAAGTTAACATATCGCTATAATTCGTTATTTTTGGGTGATAATTTGTTATTAACTGAAAGATCCTAGAAGTGGGTTCAGGCTCCGCGGAGCAGGCAAACTCTACCCAAACTGAACCTACAGCTATAACTTGTCAAATACTCGTTTCCGATGGAAAGTTCATAGAAGAAAAGTTGGTAAATCTGAAGGATATGTCAGTTATCTATTTTCGACTTTTTTGTGCCTGAACCTAATTAATTGAATCAAAATAAACAAGTTTTCTTCTATGCACTTTCCGTCTCAAATGAGTATTTTACGATTTACAGAGGTAAGTTTAGTTTCGTCTTTTATGACGAATGCGCTCGAATAAACAGCTACTCATCGATTTTCGAATTTTTGTTGCTTGAATCAGGGTAATAACATCGAAATAAACAACTTTTCTTTTATACACTTTTTTCGTCAAATGATTCTTTAACGAGGTATAGCGGTAGGTTTGGTTTCGTCTTTGATGACGATCGCGCTGGAAGCGAGTGCGCATTGCAGTGTTGCTGTCCGACGTGCTCCTTGAATTACTTGCCGCTTCAAACACTGGAGTTGCGGTAAGTCATTTACCGCTATAACTAATAAAATACTTATTTGAGACGGAAAGTGCATAGAAGAAAACTTGTTTATTTCGATCTAATTAACTAAGCTTAGGCATCGAAATTTACAAAATCAATAACTGACATATCCTTCAGATTTACCGAAAAGTTGTTTATCTCGATCGAATTAGCAATGTTTAGGCACCGAAAAGTGGGAAATCGGTTATGGTCATCTCGTGGACGAATATCCGCATTTCTAGATGTGTGTGCTGTGCTGCGTTTTTATCTTTATAAATTACTTTGTGACTAACGTTTTCTCAATACTTGATTGTCATTTACGATGGTGTTTCAATCTGCTCTGGTATAGCGTTTTTCTGTCTTTTTCTTACTACGATAATTCACCTAATAACTTTGGAGTTCCGAAGAGTTCTTCAGTAGTATTTGAATTATTTATTGTCCGCCATCTCTTGGAATATAAAATATCCAAGATGTGATATTTTTCATTTCTTATTCATCTACCCTTTGACAGAGTTAGACTATTAGCACGACATTTATGGTTTGTCAATTAGTACTCCTCGTATAGTTTGTCAATTAGTACTCCTCGTATGGAACTTTTGTTTTAGGACGTCTTATATTGAGAAATTTTTAAAAGCCATTATGTTGGCACGTATGTCATGCGGCGACTTGGAAATGAACGTTTATTGGTTTCCTTTCTTTTCTTATATATGTTTGGTGGGTCAATAGCGCATTAAACGCGTCAACGATTTAAAAAAAATTCCATATTTGTGTAAATGGAGACATTTTAAGACGTTTTTCATGAATGACATTGTGCTCGCAAATGCTTAGTTTTCGAACTATAGCATAAACACGTTTACCACCATGGGTTATACTAAATCTATATTCAACTCAAATTTAAAGCAAATTACAGTGAGCAATTATGAAAATGGCAAAAATTAACTGGATCGCGCCTTAATTTAGTTTTAATTAGGTATTAATGAAAATTGCGTTAGTGACTACTGGTTGGTCAGCAGCCTTGTGAAAATCCCCTCCGTTGCCACCGGTAGGTCACGTGGCGGCTAACGTGTTGAGGCGGTGTCATGTCGAGTAAGGGGGGCAAAGAGCAGAGTTAACAAAATGACTTATAACTCTGTTAACTCTGCATGAGAGTTAACTATTACAACTTAGCTATTATTACAACTTAACTATTAACTGCCGTTACGACTTAACTGCTCGAAAACAAATTGGATCAAAATGTAATAGAATGATGAAATTTTAGCTCTGGTGCTTGAATCTCTTCCAAAAAAGATGTTGAAATAATTGAAACGACGTTGGATACACACTGATAGGTAAATGAGAATCTTACATTCTCTTAAGATGAAGAAATTGTCCTGCAAAGGAGGTCGACACACGGTAGAGGAAACAAGGTGGGTTCAAACCAGTCGTTTTTTCGTTGACGGTGTGGTTTTGCTGACGTCACGACAACGAACCAATAGCAGCGCTCATTATGGACCGACCGGGGCCCCGGCTCCGGCCCCGGCCAACCCCGGCCATTTTTGCTGACCCCGGCCTCGGCAAGCCCCGAAAATTTTTGCCCACCCCGGCCCCGGCAGAATAGTGCCCTAAACCGGGGTTTTGGCCGGGGTTTTTAGTATTGTACTACACCTTTTTTACATCAAATTAATCCAAGTCAAGTTCAAATTAATCCAAGTCAAGTTCAAATTAATCCAAGTCAAGTTCAAATTAATCCAAGTCAAGTTCAAATTAATCCAAGTCAAGTTCAAATTAATCCAAGTCAAGTTCAAATTAATCCAAGTCAAGTTCAAATTAATCCAAGTCAAGTTCAAATTAATCCAAGTCAAGTTCAAATTAAGCCAAGTCAAGTTCAAATTAATCCAAGTCAAGTTCAAATTAATCCAAGTCAAGTTCAAATTAATCCAAGTCAAGTTCAAATTAATCCAAGTCAAGTTCAAATTAATCCAAGTCAAGTTCAAATTAATCCAAGTCAAGTTCAAATTTATCCAAGTCAAGTTCAAATTAATCCAAGTCAAGTTCAAACAAATCCAAGTCAAGTTCAAACAAATCCAAATCAAGTTCAAATTAAACCAAGTCAAGTTCAAATTAAACCAAGTCAAGTTCAAATTAAACCAAGTCAAGTTCAAATTAAACCAAGTCAAGTTCAAATTAAACCAAGTCAAGTTCAAATTAAACCATTTCAAGTTCAAATTAAACCAAGTCAAGTTCAAATTGAACCAAGTCAAGTTCAAATTAAACCAAGTCAAGTTCAAATTAAACCAAGTCAAGTTCAAATTAAACCAAGTCAAGTTCAAATTAAACCAAGTCAAGTTCAAATTAAACCAACTCAAGTTCAAATTAAACTAAGTCAAGTTCAAATTAATCCAAGTCAAGTTCAAATAAATCCAAGTCAAGTTCAAATAAATCCAAGTCAAGTTCAAATAAATCCAAGTCAAGTTCAAATAAATCCAAGTCAAGTTCAAATAAATCCAAGTCAAGTTCAAATAAATCCAAGTCAAATTCAAATTGATCTAGCCCTAAGTTGAGTTGAAAATTGACATGATCACTCGTTAATTTGAGCGGTTTTCTGTTAAATATGTATCAATTGGATGTGGTGAGCGAGACAATCGTTTTTCCTTTATGCAAGGAATACACAAAATTTCCGCCAGTGTTGCAATCTCTATAAAAACAAGCTGTAGTAAAATGTGCTAAATCTGCCAAGTGTCCAGCATCAGGAGGCTGAGTGTGATTCAAATCTTTGACCGGCGTTAAAAGAAGCGAGTCAATTATAAAAACTTAGCATTATACTACTCATTAATGTTGCTTTAAAATTCGATATTGATGGCAGTGTTCAAACATTCAAATATTTATGTTCAAAAGGTAATTTTATGTTACACATATACGTAGTAGTTTCGGGGGATTTATTTACACTCATAAATATTTATATACGTGGAATTTCACTTGATCACATATATATATGGAATCATATACATGCAAATACAAAAGATTACCACCGGACAATACGTAGATTTAATCCTTAAAATTAATATACAAATGAGATTCACAGAGTACTAAAGTACGATTCCGTTTGATTACAGTTTATATGAGTATTACACAAATGTGAAGAAATGTAGGATCCTCTGACAATACACTATAATAATTGAAGTTACAATGTTTCTGACTCAATGCGTATTTTATATGTATGTGTATACAATTCAATATATGTTCGTGTATACATTCAATATATCTTGATATGGGTGACAATATTCATTAAATGACTATCATCAAAGTTATTTGAGTCTTGAAATTAGAATATATATTGAATTGTATACACATACATATAAAATACGCATTGAGTTAGAATCATTGTTACTTGTATTATTATTGTGTATTGTAAGATGATTCTATGTACATTTCGTCACATCGACTAACACGGATTACGGAATAGTACATTAGTGCGCAGTGAATCCCATTTCTATATTTCTTTTAAAGATTAATTCTGCATATCGTCCGGTAGTAATCTTTTGTATTTGTATGTATATGAGTTCATGTATATATGATGTAGTGAAATTTCAGGATCGATGTAAGATCTATGAGTAAATAAATCCTCGAAACTACTACGTATATGTGTAACATAAAATTACCTTTTGAACATGAATATTTGAGTGTTTGAACACTGCCATCAATGTAGAATTTTAAAGCAACATTAATGAGTAGTATAATGCTAAGTTTTTATAATTGACTCGCTTCTTTTACGCCGGTCAAAAATCTGAATCACACTCTACCTCCTGATGATAGATACCTAGCACATTTTACGAGAGCTGCCTTTCCATAGATTGCAACACTGACGGAAATTTTATGTATTCCTTGCTTAAAGAATAAACGATTGTCTCGCTCATCACATCCATTAGATACATATTTACCTCCAATAGATACATGTTCACAAAAACCGCTCAAATTAACGTGTTAGTATGTCAATTTTTAACTCAACTTAGGGTTGGATTAATTTGAACTTGACTTGAATTAAATTGAATTTGACTTGGATTAAGTTTAACTTGACTTGGAATTGTATGGAGTGGAAAAGGTGTTGTGTGCTCGGCAAACCACACGTGAAAAATTCACGTGGTTTTTAATGAAATTTAAAATTATTTTTCGAGAGATTTACGACTTTATCGCAATCCTCAAGAACAAGCAGTCACTAGTAGAAAAAGCAGTGTGAATACTACCACCCAGTGTAATTATAATCCAGTGCGCAGTTATTGACATGAAAGAATCTCGACTTGAAAGATCAAAACATCAGTAGCTCATGAGAAGATGCTATTTTCGTTTACTTGCTTTTGCAGTTTCTCTGAAATGGCACACTGAATTTGGATACTGAGGTTCAGAATTAGTCTTGTTCTAATTACCTTCTCAGATGGAGTTATTCAAAAACTCTATAAAGTTCAAAAAGTTTCCTTTTCCCCAGGGTGGTAAGGATTGAGCGCGTCACAAATCCAGTAAATTAACAATTTCTCTCCATGTATTTGGTCAGTATTATTAGGCACTCAGTTTTTGGATTCAGAAAATGTTTTTTAAAGTCAGCTGTTTGCCAGTAGACGAAGACAGCGTGCTACTATCGGCTGTTTTGTCACTGCTGCAACCCAAACTGGCTTTGCTTTCAATACTTAGACATTTAATTTTTCTTCTTGTTCATTTTGTTTTTATTTTTCAATTCTCTTTCTTTGTTTGGTTTTTCATTAGCTTCCAGGAATTGATCATTTTGTGTTGATTTTAGATGGTCATGAAGATTTAGTTGAAAAAGTTTTCTGAGATGCAACAGCCGTTCCTTGTCGTATATTTGCTTCACAAATGGTGCACACTGCAATTCCTACACTCTTTACCAACATATAAAAGCAATCCCATACTGCTGCTGCACTGCTTTTAGTCATTATGCCTGATGTCCCACAAAAATGTCCCCGTGTTTTTAATTGATTATATTTCCGTGTTAAATTAACATTATTTAGTTGTCTTTTTTAACAATGTAGTACATTTTGTTTTCTTTTAGAATAATCTATGTTTTTGAAAATCGTTTAATAACCACTTTACATTGATGGATTTACTGAAAGGGATAGAAAAATTAATTATTCAAAGGAAAAGCGTTTAAAATAATGTTGATATTCTTCCTTATTTTGTACTATCCAAAACAACGAACAAACAAAAATTTAAAAGTGCAACAAAACATTACCTTAAATATTGTTTAAATAACTAAAGGAATTGAGTTTTCTTCGACATACCCTCCATTTCTCTCAAGGCAAGTATTACATCTAGCCACCATTGAACGAAGAGTTTTGCGGATTATTTCACTGTTTTCCTTGGGTTCTTGAAACACTTCTCCAATTCGTTGTCGAATAATTATTAATGATGGAGGTGATGTTATGAAATTGCGTTCGTTTACAGTAGTTATTGAGAAATGAAGAAGAATACCACCAGTTGTTTTTTAAATTTTTCCTTTGAACAATTAGTTTTTCTGCCTTTTTCAATAAATCGATCCCTGGAAAATGCTTATTAAATGATTTTTAAAAACTTAAATTTTTCGAAAAGGAAATAAAATTTACCACATTGTGAAAAAAGACAATTAAAATATATTAATCTAAAGCGGAGATAGAATCAATTAAAAAGTCGTGGACATTTTTGTGGAACACCCGGTATATTTAATTACTATAATTTCCTTTATATTAATTAATTCAACCAGCACAGCAACTGCAAGTCTACATAACTTTAGTGACTTGACAACATTATGCATCCAACCACAACATGCATTGAACCACTAACCGGCGTTTTGCATTACGTCGTCGTGACACGTCCTGACACGGTCTGAACCCCGGCCCCGGCCCCGGCCATGGTAAATTTAATAACCCCGGCCCCGGCCCGGCCCCGGCCATGACAAATTTGTTGACCCCGGCCCCGGCCAAATTTTCAACCCCGGTCGGTCTATAGCGCTCATATTGTATCTGATGGCACTGCTACCTCCAGATCTGGCTCCACTATTGGCCTAACGACATGGCGTTTTGGTGACGTCATACAGTTTGTTTGAAATGCCTTTCTATTGGCTAGCCGAACATGAGGAGGTGTATTTTCCCTCGTAGAAATGACCCTTTCTTGTTTCCTCTACCGTGGGTCGACAACGCAGTGAATCTGTTCATGCTTCTGATTTCAAACTAACGAAGCATAAAAGGAAAATTTGCCAACATGGGTGCCAAAGGCAAATACATTTTAGCATTTTCGTTGACCTTTTCTTAATCAGGTGTCTTGATTTTGATAACTTCATGGTTGAGGTTTTTCTTTCTATTTTTGATGGTGAAGAACAGTGATCAGAAACGAAGTTTCGTTTGATTTTCTCAACCAGGCAGAATTGCTTATTTTACGTCAATTTAGTTTAGGTTTGTGTATATATTAACACATTTGACTGCGACTTGGGCCACCGGTGGTACACGGAGGAGATTTTCATAATGCTGCTGACCCACCGGCAGTCACATACACAAATTTTATAAATAGTTTAATTTAAATCAAACTAGATATGGGTACGATCCAGCTCATGTTCACTTTTTTCAACCTTGCTTACTACAATTTACTTTACATTTTGAGTTGAATATATAACTAGAGTTTTACCTGCCGCAGTCAAAGTGTTATACAGCATTCCGTGTCTCGCTGACTTTTGACTGCCGAATTAGTGATGGTGACCAATTATATAAAAAGTAGTTCAGAGTTGAGGGCCAGCAGAAAAAAAACGTTTTAAGATCTGGCTTTTGAGTAGTTGGAGAATTTGAGTTTTTGTTTAAAACTTTGACTGCAACTACAAAATATTAAGTTGAATGCCAAACTCAAATTGAAAGTCAATTGCAGTAAACTATTTTGAAAATAGCAAACATGAACTGGATCGTGCCTTCATTTAGCTTTTATAAAGTAATTGTGAAGATTGAGAGCTCCCAGGGGGACTATGTGAGGGCCCGAGCTGAGAGTTAGGTAGGCCTTCTTTTTGTTAAAAAAGCTTTTTGTTTTGTTACGGACCATCTTTTTTCGGTTGACTGCTGTCCTGTTTTTCAGCACCTACTACTTTCTTCTTCTACTTTGATCTTGTTTCATGAACTTCTTTCTAATCTTAGTTTCTATGCCCTTTTTGCATAGATTCCGCGTTTAACTCCATGCTAAATGGTACCTTCTTCCTTCCTCTCTTTGTATCTAATTTGTTGAGGATAGGAGGCTTAAACTTACTAATAACCTAATAATCTATGAAAATTGAGTTTGTGACTACTGCTCGGTCAGCAGCATTGTGAAAATTACGTCCGTGTACCGCCGGTGGTGCACGTTGCAGTCAAAATGTTGATGTAGTTTTTGTTAGCAGGTACAGGGTAAAGTTGACGGGGTAAGTCAGTGGTATAGTTAGCGTCCAGTATTTTGTATTGAAAACTTCCGGGAGAAAGTCTATAGAAATTTAGTAACGAAGTCCTCGACTGGATGATGAGGCTCTGATAGGCCTTTGATTATTGTGACGGCAAAAATTGTTTCACTTTTTGAGGGAAATAATTCGGCTATTTTTAAGACAAATAATTGCATTTGTAATGCAAAAATTATTTTTTTTAAGTTGAATTTTTAAAATAGACAGTTATTTCATTATTCAGGACACAAGTTATTTAATTTTTTTATTCAGAAATTAATATTTTTTCAAGACGAAAACTATTGAATTTTTCAAGCCTAAACTTTTATCAAATTTTTAAGAAAAAAGTTTTATCATTTTTTTAAGATTCTATTTTATTATGGGTAAGATAAAAACCATTTGATTTGTTGAAGACAAAAATTGTTCAATGTTTTACGGAAACTTATTTAATTTTTGTGGGTAAGAAGTGCTCGTTGATACGTCTAGTCAATTGTTCATATATACCATATATATAAAGTTTTTACATTATATTAATAAATAATTTCTTTTATTAACGCAACGATATTCGATTGTAAGAATCTAAGGATTATTTGTACAAAATAATTCGATTAAACCAGTATGAGAACCACATAAATTTTTCTAGCAGATGCGTCACTATGGGCAACGATCGATTTTTTACAAAAAATGAAGTAGATAATATAGGAAAAACTGGGAAATCATTTATCGAATGGAATATACATTTTAGGTTTTTGAGTAGATGATAGTTATGTTTTTTATAACCCCGTAATGTTTATAACCCCGTAATGTTTATAACCCCGTAATGTTTATAACCCCGTAATGTTTATAACCCCGTGATGTTTATAACCCCGTGATGTATATAACCCCGTGATGTTTATAACCCCGTGATGTTTATAACCCCGTGGTGTTTATAGCCCCGTGATGTTTATAACCCCGTGATGTTTATAACCCCGTGATGTTTATAACCCCGTAATGTTTATAACCCCGTAATGTTTGTAACCCCGTAATGTTTATAACCCCGTGATGTTTATTACCCCGTGATGTTTATAACCCCGTGATGTTTATAACCCCGTAATGTTTATAACCCCTTAATGTTTATAACCCCGTAATGTTTATAACCCCGTGATGTTTATAACCCCGTGATGTTTATAACCCCGTAATGTTTATAACCCCGTAATGTTTATAACCCCGTAATGTTTATAACCCCGTAATGTTTATAACCCCGTAATGTTTATAACCCCGTAATGTTTATAACCCCGTAATGTTTATAACCCCGTAATGTTTATAACCCCGTAATGTTTATATCCCCGTAATGTTTATAACCCCGTAATGTTTATAACCCCGTAATGTTTATAACCCCGTAATGTTTATAACCCCGTAATGTTTATAACCCCGTAATGTTTATAACCCCGTAATGTTTATAACCCCGTACTCATTCTTAGTAGTAAACGGTTGCAGGTGTTGAAACCTGTGCATATGTTCATTATATTCTTTATTAGCGAACGACTTTTAAATTGACTACAGATTGTTAATAATCAAGATACTAGTGTACATGATTGGTCAAAAATGACGGGATCCAATGGTATCGTTTTAAAAAATCTCAAGATAAAAAAGGCAAACAAATATATCCATTGTAATAGTACCTGCGATTAAAATACAGTATTCTCGTACTTGTGCACTGGTAAAACTCGTATCACAGATACGGTCATTAAGCATCTTTAAAAACGTCAACGACGCACACAACAACCAAGCAAATTGTATAACATAATACCTACCTGAATTGTAATTTAAATTATTGTTCGCAAGAGGTTTTTAAAAAATTTGCCATATTAAATGCCTTTGAAATTTAAATGCAATGAGTCGCATTTTCTTGACAGTTTTTTCGATTTTCACGCAATGTTTTTTACTTATAAACATAAGCGAGCAGATGCCAGGTTTTTCATATTTCGATGGTATTTATGATACTGTCCAAGCAAGCAGATTCCCATTGTAATGAGATAGGGGAAATTACACACGAGAACATATACTTATCATTGACGGACACCTGGCTTTTTATTATACCGGGTGTCCTATAAAAATGTCCCCGCGTTTTAATTAATTACATCTCAGCTTTAAATTAACATATTTGAATTGCCTTTTTTCACAATGTAGTAAATTTTGTTTCCTTTTCGAATAATTTAAATTTTTGAAAATCGGTTGAATAACCACTGTACAATGTCCAATTTACTGAAACGAGCAGAAAAATTCATTGTTCAGAGAAAAAGTTTTTAAAACAATATTGATATTCTTCCTTATTTTGTAGTTTCCACAAAACTGAACACACAAAAATTTTAAGGAGTAACAAATCATTACCTTATATAACGTTTAAATAAATGAGGTAATTTTAGTATCCAACGACATTCCCTACATTTCTCTCAAGGCAAGTATTACTTCTAGCCACCATTGAACGAAGAGTTTTACCCATTATTCCACCGTTTTTATCAGTCCTTGAAACACTATTATTCAGAACACTTGAAACTTGAAACCTCTCAGAGGGTTTAAATACTTAGTTGTATGTACGATACATCGTTATGAAATTATTCTTAACAGTAGGTATTGAGGAATGAAGAAGAACACCAGTGTTGTTTTTAAAACTTTCCCTATGAACAATTTTTCTACCCCTTTCAGTAAATCGATCGTCTTAAAGTTTATTCAACTGATTTTCAAAAAATTAAATTATTTCAAAAGGAAACAAAATTGACTAAATTGTAAACAAAAGACAATTGAAATATGTTAATTTAAAGCGGAGATATTATCAATTAAAAAGTCCGGGACATTTTTGTGGGACACCCGGTATAGTATTGATTGTTCTTATACAATAAATGGTCAAGTGTCTCCTTTGAACAAATTAATAAATAGGTTTAGCTATTTCGTGAGCGTAATCTCTCCTATGTTAATACAATAGAGTTTTAGAATTTAAAACTTAAGGGTAACTGCTCGAACATTTATTTCAAATACAGAAGAACTTCATGGGAACAACAGCAAGTCGTTTCCCTTTTCTCCTGTGCAAAAAGAGAAACCGTACCCAAGTTAGGCAGATCTTGAGGATTCCAACAGTACGCTCAGCAGCGTCCTCTGTAATATTTTTATTATTAAATTCCTTCAAAATAGAGACCGAAGATCTTCTTTAACGTAAGGTTAGTTTTTAAAACGATACTCGCTAAAAATAGAAGACACCCAATGGACGCGGCCGGTCATCAGTACGGTACTCCGGTAGGGAATTTTAGAGGCGTTCTGAGTAGAGAGATACAGAGTTTTAAGATGTCTGGTCGCCGACTAGGTGAATATCGTATCTTATTGCAAGATTGCATATAGCACTAAGATTTTAACAATTATTTGACAATTATTTACCTTCAATAATAAGTGCCTATTCAAGAGGCTGCAAAAGCCGGGTCGAGGAGTTCAAGTCGCAGAAAGAGACTACTTTTTACGCAAGAGAAATAAGTTAGAGGTACCAGACCCACTTTTATTAAAAGGACGACGTGCTGCCCAAGCAGAGCAAGCTCAAAGATAATTTAATGAGTGAACGCCAATGCGTAACAAGTAATTTTAATTAAAGCTATTTAAGGTTAATGCAGGTCTGCTAGAAGCGCAAAAGTGCTTAATTATAGAAAGTTAAATTTAAACACAAAAATCGAAAAGAAAAGATGCAGCTGCAAAACAAAAAACAACGAACAAAAAGATCTCATTTCATCAGTTTCAAATTTTTGTCTGTGAACTAAGAGAGGCCAACTGAAGAAAACTTTTTCTTCCACAAAGCCGCCATCAGAAATACGGAAAATATTCAACAGGAAATTTCATTGAACAAACAAAATTGGCTGTTTGTCTTTGTTGGTTGATCTGTCTCCCTTTCACGCTCTTAAAGATGCTTAACTACTGTATCTGTGATGCGAGTTTCACAAGTGCACAAGTATTAGAATATTTTAATCGCGGGTGCTATTAGGATGGAAATATTTCTTTATGGTCCACATCTGAAAGATTTCTATACCGACAATATCGAATCCCGTCATTTATGACGAGTCGTGCACACAATTATGTATACTGAGTGTTTCAGAACACGAGGTACAAAATTGCACATCGAGTAGAAAATGGCCAAATAAACACTTTTTGTCCTATGAAATTTTCCCCCAAAAATCGGGGTTGGGAGGCGTTAGGTGTTTATTGTTTTTAAGGTTTAAATTTAATGGTACAATTACTCGCGATATTGATTCTGAATTTACTTTACAAAAATTGTTCAAAATGTGTTCCACCTACCTCTATGCACTTTTCGAATGTTAGCCTTAACGGCTGCCGAATATTAGGAAACACGTCTGGCATTAAGGTTTCTCACCTGCAGCCACTGCAATTCTGGCCACAAGATCTTCCTCAGACTCAATGGGTGTAGCATAGACAAGGCTCTTCACGTGTCCCAAAAATTGAAATCGAGTGAAGTCATGTCAGGAGATCTAGGAGGTCATGCAACTAGCACATTTCGCCGGATCAACGTAAATTCAAAATCAATATTGCGAGTAGTTTATTCATTAAATTTCACCCTTAAAAACAATAAACTGCTAATATCTCAATGTCTCTTTCTTCGGAAAATTTTATAGAAGAAAAAGTTTTTATTAGGATATCTTCTAGTTGGAGTGCAATTTTTTGCCTCTTATTCTGAATCTGAAACACCCTGTATATTACTGACAAGTGTTTTCTGAGTAGGTAATGTAGGCATTGTCTTGTACAATAAATTTACAGGAGTTCCTGTATCAGTTTTCACGTTCGTTAACTTTAGCTTTTCTTGTTCTTGAACTTAATTTTAAGGATATAAGTAATTGATAATAAACTATAAATAGCCCTTCAAACCTTTCAATTAAAATTAGTGCAGATAATTTAAGCAAATTCAATAACGTAAAAATTTCTATAACCCAGCTCTAGGCTTGTCTTTGGTTCTTGAACTTTGGTTTACTATCCTGAATACATCCTAATGAATACACCATTTGAGCCAAGCCGTACTTACCTCGTAAATTTTCTGGATGCCAATTCAGATCGCCTCCCACCTCCACTAAGCAAACATCTTCCATCAACTTTATTGCTTATACAAACTTGAGCTCACTCAGCCTTCGTCAGGAACACCGTGTGGAACCTGCCTGCAACCAGCCCAGGGACGCCGGTGGTCTTACGTCAGCTTCGCTACGCTATCCGTCCCTTCTTCCGAGGACCGAGCGGACTGAAGATGAGAGGCTGAGGCGCCTTCCTTGCTGCTGACCTGCACCACTCACCGTCCACTCGCCTGCCTACGCTTCCCGGCACGTCCTGATGCTCACGAGCTTATTGGAGGTTCGTAAACTATAAGTTTAAGACCAAATACTTGCCATGCCGTGAGCTGGGTACTTAGGGCGACGTTTCCCCATGCATTCTTATAACTTATAACTTAAAACGATAACTTACCTTATAACTTAAAACGATAACTTACCTTATAACTTAAAACTATAACTTACCTTATAACTTAAAACTATAACTTACCTTATAACTTAAAACTATAACTTACCTTATAACTTATAAAACTTATATCGATAAACTGTGCTAAACCTATGATTAAAATTACATCACGACTAACCGCAACTATCTCCACAGAGCACGGTTTGCTTCCTACGACGGCACTGGCGCAGACCGAAAGTCCAGCGCCCGCCTGTCTACTTGAAGTCCTGCTCCGAAAAGTTTATAGTTTCTTGGTTCATTTAAGTTTAGCGGTTTGTCCTTCTTCCAAATGTCGGACATTTTGACCTAATAAATTACGGCAAATTTTCCCATTACGGAACTCCGCGTATTTCTATATCCTATATATAACATTAATCAATCCTTTTTTTTCTATATGTCTTCACTGAGAAGCATAGATATGTATCAACAGTTTTTTATTACTAAGTATGCACTAATTCATTGAAATTATAATAGTTAATTCATGACTATGCTTCAAATCCCCAAAATTATGTATACGTGTAGATAAGGTAGGCCAGATTTGCACACTGCCTTTTCTTCTCTGTACCTACACTATGCAGGGTAACAATGTAGAAAAGGTGTCATATTATTGCTCAACTCTATGTTACATTTCGGCTATATATAATAAGCAAAAGTTGTTCTGCTTTCATCGCAGGGTTCTGACGTTTTCGGAGCGTTTTTTTACGAATAAAAGTCACTTATAGCTTTTTTGCGTGTAATATGATACTATCTCTTATTTTCGTCTAACTTTTTACTTTGTATTGGACACTTGGTTATTTTAATAAACGCCCAGGTTCTTCTCATTTCGTGTTTTTTGGAGCGATTTGAAACGTTTCCAGCAAGAGAATTTGTACTATCGCATAAATGCAAAAACCATTGCAGCTGAGATAGTGCATTGTTTTCAGTTACAATGTGTGTGTGACTGTAAGTGAAGTTTTTGCTGGTGTGTGTAATTATTTTCATTGCAGCTCGTTTACATCGTATTTTAATTTTTTTCAAGTGTCTCAATGCCGATATAGATAACCTTACAACATTTCCAAATCTTCCTTAACAAGAAGTAATTAATTATATAATGCTACAAAACGAATACTATTTCAGTTTTTAAAAATGTATCAAGATTATTATAAAATTCTCCATTTCAGCGTATACTTGCTTAGAAACTGGGGAGTGATACGAAGATAAAAATTAAACATGATGATGATATAGTGAAATACAATATAACTCTGAAAGAACCAAATTACATTCAAGGAATAACTTGAGAAATGAGCAGAAATTTTTATTATTAATACATGTTAACTTGACTTAAAAACACGGAATCCATATCAATTTTGATAACATGACTTGAAAACTAGAAGTCTTTGTGCACTAGACCATAGCTTCAGGTTTCGGCAAAGACTACTCATTGGCAATGAATCATAACCTAAAGACTAGAAATGTTTATGATCATTATCAATCAATGCATCATTTTGAGCATACAGAGTTACCACTCTTTATGTGAGTACAATGTATTGCATCAGCTGAAATGTTCTACAAGTAACTTGCAACACATTTAATACTATTTTCCAGTTCCTATGTATTAATTGAAGGAAAAATGAACAAAACAGAAATATGCAGAATGAATTTGCGATGCTTTCAATTACTAATTCCTGCTTTTAACTACAAAATATACATCAATGCTGGGTACAAAAATTATAATTCGCACTCGTAGGTTTCTCATATATATCTGTGCAAACCCTCAATGACTAGATAACATGACGGTATTAGGTGATAGGAATAAATACGCTGTTTCATACTTAGAACAAAACAATCAACAAAAACATTGCGTATTTTTAGATTTTTCAGCAAAGCATTCTAACTCTGTTTTGGTTTACTTTTAGTTTTATAGAATTATAAATAATTTTTAGCAAAAATTAGAATCGAAGACACCAAAAAAGAGCGACTCCAACATCGACTCTACCACATCCGAATGAACGACTCCGACTCCACCACATTCGGAAAAGCGACTCCGACTCCGACTCCATCACACTTCAGAGTAGCGACTCCGACTCCGACTCCGACTCCACCATACTTCAGAGAAGCGACTCCGACTCCGACTCCACCCTAAAACATCCGACTCCGGCGACTCCGACTCCCGACTCCGACTCCGCAACCCTGATCAAAATGCAAGGATTGAAGAACAAGAGAAGAAAATAAATACCATAGTCTCTCGTCTAGAGCGACTCGAACGGAAAGAAGAACGTGAAGAATTGGAGAACAAAAAACGCACTTTGGTTATATCAGGGGAACTGCCGCAATCACGTCCTGAAGAAAATTGCATAGAAACTGTGTGCCAGATCCTGAAGGACCAACTCAAAATCAACCTGAGTAACTCTGACATCACCACAGCGAGTAGATTGGGAAAAAAACCTCCACCCGGAAACGTCGATAGACGAAACATTTCTTTTGAGCTACGAAAATACGAAAAGAAGCAAAAAGTTCTGACAGCCTGCCGTGTTACAAAACCGGAACAACGCTACGTGAATGAATACTTAGTACCTTCGCGAGCAAGTATAATGTACACTCTGAGATTGGCCAAACGAAAATTTCCGGAACAAATAGGACCCGCAAGAAGTTTGGATGGCAATATCAACGTCTTCTCTCCAAAGCTACCTGGCCAAGTAACTCAGAGACCTCTAACCATCAATACACCTGAAGAACTAGACAAGTACTTGCTGCAACATGTCGGCAAGTCCTCAGAGGAAATTATTCGTGATTAGTATTTTTTTAGAGTGACGTATTGAGTTTAATATTATTTTGATATCTGTCCACATGTTTTCTTCTTGATTTTGATTGAATTACCTTTACCTCTTCAAGGCATCCACGTCGACCTAACAGCCTTGTTTTGTTGCTTACTAAATTGTTTTTCAATTTATTTCTTTCTCCTTTTTATCGAATGCTCATACCGAACTTGCTGCTCAGACTTAACTCGTGTATGTGTTTCTGAATCTGGAAACAATTTATATAGTCAAGATTTTTTAAATTCCATAAATAACTTCACTGTCACTTCGTTTTTAAATCCATTTCGTCCTTGCTACATCTTATAAGTGTTATATGCGGAAACCACTGGTACGACAGCCTTGTAACTACATTATTTGCCATTTATGATCCCTAATGTTCCTGCTCATGGACTGAATTTGCGTTCTCCTTATGAAATCATTCTAGGTTTTAAACAATTTAGACTAATAATCTGTGTGTTTTTAGTTTCTCTTTTTTTAGCTTAATTCTAAGTAGGAATGTCCTTATTTTTAACTTGATCCTGTAGTTTTTATCATTTTTATTTTTACGTTACATTTTACTCACTGTCTCTTAATGCTAATGACTGACCATGTTGACATATTCGACAATATTGATCCAGATCTCAATCATTTGAATAGACTGCACCCAAACCTAAATGAAACTGGAAACTGTAAATACCTAAATATTAAAAAATTCAATGAATCGATGAGGAAGACCTGTAACGATTTTTCTCTATTATGTTGGAACTGTAGATCCATTTATACGAAAATAGATGAAATATCTTGTACTATCACTGAGCTGAACAGCAATTTTGATGTTCTCAGTTTCACCGAAAGTTGGCTAGACGACTCATCTAAAGACCTGATTCAAATTCAAAACTATTATAGCCATCATTCACTCCGTAGTAACAAACGTGGTGGTGGCATCAGTACGTACATATCTAAACATATATCTTCGAAAGTCATTTTAAGTGCAACTATGAATCGTGAACATATTGAGACCTTATTTATAGAACTAACGAAAAATGGTAAACGGATTATGCTTGGGACAGTATATAGACCCCCAACAGCTTGTAACGTCTCTTTCCTGAACGAGCTTCAAAGCATTATATCTCAGTTCAACAAGTCTCTATATAGTGACATAATAATCTGCGGGGATTTCAGCTACGATCTTCTACAATATGATAGCTGTGAGCAAATCTCAAACTTCATAAATGTTTTTCAGTCTAGCTCCTTCCTTCCAATCATCACGAAACCTACACGTGTTGCTTCTGAATCGGCTACGTTACTCGATAATATTTTTATGTTAGATCCGACTGATTTTCTTACCGGAATAATAATTTATGACTTATCTGACCAATTACCGTTGTTTCTTAACAAGAAAAATGTCTATAATCCTTGTACCAGCCCACAGGCTGATACTTATTCATTTCGTTGTGTAAACGAATACAACTTGGGAACAATGCGAACTGTTCTAGAAGAATTAATGCCATCATTAGACGTCTATGAACGGGACAATAATGCGATTAACATTGATGAAGCAATACTAAATTTAACTGAAATTATAACGACCGCATATAACCAGTGCTGTCCGATAATCACCCGCACAATTACGCCGAAAAATAGACAAAAGCCCTGGATTACTGAAGATATCGTGATCAATATAAAGAAACGTCAAGCGTACCTAGCCTTACTATACGAAGGGCGAATATCTAAAGTAACGTATAACAGATTCAGGAATCATGTGACAAATCAAATACGAACCTCAAAATGAGACTACTTCACGCGCAAATTTACTGAGTGCAAAACTGATATTAAAAAAACTTGGCGCCTGCTTAATTCATGCTATAAACCGAATAATAATACTACGAAAACAATTGAGTCCGTCGTTCACGAAAATGTAAAATACCACGAGAAAAAAGATATTGCAAACTGTGTTTAACAACTTTTTTGTAAACATAGGAAAAAATATAGCCGATAGTGTCTTCAGTGAACCCAGAGACCAATTGCAATACATGGACCATGTCCGTGAACCTAACTCTTTCTTTTTCACGCCAACTAATCCCTCCGATGTAATTACGTGCATAAACAACTTGAAAAATAAATCAAGTGGATTGAAAAAATTTTCGGCTAAAGTTCTTAAGGCTATTGCTGATATAATAGCACCGTGCATATCTTATATTATCAACCAATCCCTTTCTCAAGGTATCTTCCCCAACTCTTTCAAAATTGCGAGAGTCACCCCTATTTTTAAAAAGGGTGATAAAAACTGCATTAACAATTATAGACCTATCTCTGTACTACCAATTATTAGCAAAATATTCGAGAAAATTGTGTATAAAAAAGTGTATTCGTATTTTGAACAAAAATCTTTCCTCTACGACAAACAATACGGTTTTCGTTCTAAGAAATCTACGACACAAGCTATATTAAATCATTTGCAATACCTTTATTCTAATATAGATGAAGGAAAGCTTGTTTTCTCCGTATTTCTTGACTTTCGAAAAGCATTCGATTGTGTGGACCATAACGTATTACTCTCGAAACTACATTGTTATGGCATTCGAGGGGCTGCCCTTGATTGGTTTAGATCATACTTAGCAAATCGGAAACAATACGTTGTCATTGACGACGCAAAATCAGACCCACAGCCAATTAGCCATGGGGTTCCACAAGGGTCTGTCCTTGGGCCTCTCCTATTTCTAATTTATATCAATGATATTAAATCTACACCATTCTTCAAATTCATACTTTTTGCCGATGACAGTACCCTTTCTGCGGTCCTTCCAGACCAAAATCCCGCTAGGATGGCGGAGCGTATAAATAATGAACTTTATAAGGTTTCATTGTGGCTTAAAGCTAATAAAATAAGCCTTAATATCGATAAAACAAAATATATTACATTCTCATACAAGAAAAATATATCTCTCCCACGCATTCAAATTGGCGAAGGTGAAATCGAAGAAACCAACTCAAGTAAATTCCTCGGCATCATAATAGACAAACATCTAACCTTTAAAGAGCACATCGCTCATATTAGTTCTAAATTATCAAAATCTATCGGAATCCTAAATAAAGTTAAGAATTTCCTGCCTGAAACAGCCTTACAAATGCTCTACCGAACGCTCATTTCACCATACTTGCAATACGGAATAGAAGCATGGCACGGAACTAATAAAAATAAAACCAACAAAATTTTTACCCTGCTAAAAAGAGCCATAAGAGCGGTAAAGAATCTAGAATATAATGCTCACACAAATGACTCACTCAAAAATTTACGAATACTTAAGCTCTCGGATCTCTACAAAATCTTCATTTGCAATTTCATTTACAAAACATTAACAAATGATGGCGACAAAAGCCTAAAACAACTATTAACTACGCAAACTGGTCATCACGACCATTTAACCCGAAATAGAAGTAAATTCATGCTTCCTTATTACTCAAAGGCTCGGTCACAACACAGTATCCTCTTCGTTGGAACTAAAACTTGGAACTCAATACCTGCGGAGATCCGTGAAATTAATTCTTATAAGGTATTCAAAAAAAGTCTTGAGTCTCACTTCCTATCAGATTACTAGTCGTGTAAGATCACAGAGTCAAACCTTGTCCCCTACATAACTGGTCCTAATAATGTAATTCGCCTTGATTAATTTCGCCGATCTTCAGTCTGTTCTTGAATCGTTTGTCGAATATACTGTTAAATCTAGTCCATATGAACTATATTGTTAAATGAAGTATCTAATTTCGAGTTACTTATCTCATTGATCAGTCTAATGCGTCTCTAGTTTAAGTGAATTAGGTTAAACATTATTGTACTCCTAAGACTAACCTTGATGGTAGGATGCCCTAGAAGTCACTGAACTTATCCGGGCCCACAGGTAGCTATACTCAAATTTGACCATTGTACTAGACTTAAGAAACATTTTATCTATGTATCACCTGTGGTAAATAAATTGTTTAAATTGTTTAAAATTGCTTAAATTTACTGTTTCTATGTTCAGAGGATCTCGAGCGGAGACTCATCTTGTGCATGGTTTCCGCGTTCCCTCAACTCATATAAAGAGACCGCGTTCATTCTATCTTCCTTCGGTAAACCTTTCTAGGGGTTTGACACGACGCAAACATTTGACAGTTAATTTAATCCACCGTAATCCTGGTCCCTCTGGGAACTTGCGCACCTCAGTGTCTGTCTTGGTCCCTCTAGGAACTGTCCAGGTCCCTCTAGGAACTAGCGCACCTCAGTGTCTGTCCAGGTCCCTCTGGGAACTAGCGCGCCTCAGTGTCTGTCCAGGTCCTTCTGGGAACTAGAGCACCTCAGTGTCTGTCCAGGTCCTTCTGGGAACTAGCGCACCTCAGTGTCTGTCCAGGTCCCTCTGGGAACTAGCGAACCTCAGTGTCTGTCCAGGTCCCTCTGGGAACTAGCGCACCTCAGGGTCTGTGTTGGTCCCTCTAGGAACTGTCCAGGTCCCTCTGGGAACTAGCGCACCTCAGTGTCTGTCCTGGTCCCTCTGGGAACTAGAGCACCTCAGTGTCTGTCCAGGTCCTTCTGGGAACTAGAGCACCTCAGTGTCTGTCCAGGTCCCTCTGGGAACTTGCGCACCTCAGTGTTTGTCCAGGTCCCTCTGGGAACTAGCGCACCTCAGTGTCTGTCCAGGTCCTTCTGGGAACTAGAGCACCTCAGTGTCTGTCCAGGTCCTTCTGGGAACTAGCGCACCTCAGTGTCTGTCCAGGTCCCTCTGGGAACTAGCGAACCTCAGTGTCTGTCCAGGTCCCTCTGGGAACTAGCGCACCTCAGGGTCTGTGTTGGTCCCTCTAGGAACTGTCCAGGTCCCTCTGGGAACTAGCGCACCTCAGTGTCTGTCCTGGTCCCTCTGGGAACTAGCGCACCTCAGTGTCTGTCCTGGTCCCTCTGGGAACTTGCGCCCCTCAGTGTCTGTCTTGGTCCATCTAGGAACTGTCCAGGTCCCTCTAGGAACTAGCGCACCTCAGTGTCTGTCCAGGTCCCTCTGGGAACTAGCGCACCTCAGTGTCTGTCCAGGTCCCTCTGGGAACTTGCGCACTTCAGTGTCTGTCCAGGTCCCTCTGGGAACTTGCGCACCTCAGTATCTGTCCAGGTCCCTCTGGGAACTAGCGCACCTCAGTGTCTGTCCAGGTCCCTCTGGGAACTTGCGCACCTCAGTGTCTGTCCAGGTCCCTCTGGGAACTTGCGCACCTCAGTGTCTTGCCAGGTCCCTCTGGGAACTAGCGCACCTCAGTGTCTATCCAGGTCCCTCTGGGAACTTGCGCACCTCAGTGTCTGTCCAGGTCCCTCTGGGAACTAGCGCACCTCAGTGTCTGTCCAGGTCCCTCTGGGAACTTGCGCACCTCAGTGTCTGTCCAGGTCCCTCTGGGAACTTGCGCACCTCAGTGTCTGTCCAGGTCCCTCTGGGAACTGGCGCACCTCAGTGTCTGTCCAGGTCCCTCTGGGAACTAGCGCACCTCAGTGTCTGTCCAGGTCCCTCTGGGAACTAGCGCACCTCAGCGTCTGTCCAGGTCCCTCTGGGAACTAGCGCACCTCAGTGTCTGTCCAGGTCCCTCTGGGAACTTGCGCACCTCAGTGTCTGTCCAGGTCCCTCTGGGAACTAGCGCACCTCAGTGTCTGTCCAGGTCCCTCTGGGAACTTGCGCACCTCAGTGTCTGTCCAGGTCCCTCTGGGAACTAGCGCACCTCAGTGTCTGTCCAGGTCCCTCTGGGAACTTGCGCACCTCAGTGTCTGTCCAGGTCCCTCTGGGAACTAGCGCACCTCAGTGTCTGTCCAGGTCCCTCTGGGAACTAGCGCACCTCAGTGTCTGTCCAGGTCCCTCTGGGAACTAGCGCACCTCAGTGTCTGTCCAGGTCCCTCTGGGAACTAGCGCACCTCAGCGTCTGTCCATGTCCCTCTAGGAACTAGTGCTCTTTAGTGACAACTCTAGCTCGCCCACCAGAGGGCAGCACCACCTGCAGCGCTGTTCAGCGATGGGTTTAGGTTTATGGCCAAAGAAACCTATTTTGTTCTACTTCTATTTTGTTCTCTACCTCGCTTTTGTTCATTTCTTCTCTTTTGTTTTCACTTCTCTCTCTTTTCCATGAGGGGAGCCGGCGTACCGTGCAGCCGACCTCGTGCACGAGTCTCTTAGTTCCCCGTTTTCCTACTTTCAATTTTGCGTGCCACCGAAAAACCTGCGCCTGTCATGCCAGCGTAGTGGGCTGTACCAACAGCAACACCTCAATTTTACGCTCTTATGAAGAGCAGGAATTGAATCCCAACTAAAGTTTTTGTACAATTTTTCGAAAATTCTTCAACAATTTCAACTACTTCAATTGTTCAGTGATTGCCAGACGGTTTGTTCTGGCCAGAACAACATTTCAGATATTTTTGCATTTCAGAGAGAAGCTCTGTTCTGCTTGAGGCCCTGAGAGCTGTGGGAATTGGTGAGAGGCGCTGGGAGACGGGCTGGGGACTTTGCGCTCCAAGTCCTCGTCCAGGTAGCACAGGGTCTAATCTCCCAGGATTTCTACACCGCCCAGCTCTCTCCCTCCACCTCCAACCAGCTACAGCACCACTTCCAATCAGCTACAGAAATGTTAGGTTAAATTAATTTAGGTTAGGTTAAGTTAAGTTAAGTTAGGTTAAGAGGTTAGGTTAAGTTAGGTGAGGTTGGGTTAGGTTAGGCCAAGTTCAGTTAGTTTAAGGTTAACTTGAAAAATTTTAAAAATGCCTGTTTCTGCGTGCTGAGATGGAGGGTCGAATATCCAAACACCAGCGGTCGTTGTAAAAACTGACTATAATGATTTAATACACGTTGAATTTGGTATTCCGCTGTAATATCTACTTACTAAGTACTTGTAGTGGTTATATTGCAGTGATTAATAATAACTGCATAATGATCAGAGAGGTTAATAAACCTCAGTAGTGCTACATAGTTCAATAATTGGCGCGAATGGCAACTTCAGTAGCTGCTCGGAGGTGGAGGGAGAGGGGTGGGCGGTGTAGAAATCCTGCGTGCTTGGACCGAGTGTGTCCAGGTAGGACTTGTCGGACTCCCCTCGGGGGGACACAACTATTGTGTCTATCGGAATTAGCGCTCCCAGGGGGACTATGTGAGGGCCCGAGTTAAAAGTTAGGTAAGCCTTTTTTTGTTGAAATAGAATAGGTTTTTGTGTTACGTACTATATTTATTTGGTTCACTGCTGTCCGGTCTTTCAGCACCTACTACTTCATTCTTCAACTTTTATCTTGTTTCATGAACTTCTTTCAAAGCTTATTTTTTCTATGCAACTTGTGCCTAGATTTCTTGTTCCCTTATTTCCATGCTAATTGGTGCCTTCCTCTTTCCTGGTTTGAACGTTTTAGTTGCGGTTAGGGTGGCTTAATTAACACTTCGACTGTGGCAACTAATATTAAGTTGAACACCAAACTCAAATTTGAAGTCAATTGTAGTAAACTATTTTGAAAGTACCAAACATGAACTGGATCGTGCCTTCATTTAGCTTTGATTAAGTTTTATGAAAATTGAGTTTGTGACCACTGGCCGGTCAGCAGCGTTGTGAAAATCCCTTCTGTGTACCACCGGTGGTGCACGTCGATGTCAAAGTGGTAAACTAACTGCATCCCTAACAAAACATAACCTCGCTGAGATGGAATAGTTTTATTTTCTGGATTATCTCACTTTTAGTCAGCACAACTCACTTGAGACAACTATCGAATATATGGGAATTAGCACTCCCTGGGGGAAAATGCGAGGTCCCGAGTAAAACGTTCAATGAGCCTTTTCTACTCAAAAAGAAAATGTCTTTTGTGCTGGTGTCCATTTTTGTTCATTTCACCGCTGTTCTGTTTGTCAACTGCTCTGTTCAACTGTCCTGTTTGTCAACTCCTCTGTTCAACTGTCCTCTTTATCAACTCCTCTGTTCAACTGTCCTCTTTATCAACTCCTCTGTTCAACTGTCCTCTTTATCAACTGTCCTCTTTATCAACTTCTCTGTTCAACTGTCCTCTTTATCAACTCCTCTGTTCAACTGTCCTCTTTATCAACTCCTCTATTCAACTGTCCTCTTTATCAACTCCTACATTCAACTGTCCTCTTTATCAACTCCTAAATTCAACTGTCCTCTTTATCAACTCCTACATTCAACTGTCCTCTTTTTCAACTCCTCCATTCAACTGTCCTCTTTATCAATTCCTCCATTCAACTGTCCTCTTTATCAACTCCTCCATTCAACTGTCCTCTTTATCAACTCCTCCATTCAACTGTCCTCTTTATCAACTCCTCCATTCAACTGTCCTGTTTATCAACTCCTCCATTCAACTGTCCTGTTTATCAACTCCTCCATTCAACTGTCCTCTTTATCAACTCCTCCATTCAACTGTCCTCTTTCTCAACTCCTACATTCAACTGTCCTCTTTATCAACTCCTCTATTCAACTGTCCTCTTTATCAACTCCTCCATTCAACTGTCCTCTTTATCAACTCCTCCATTCAACTGTCCTCTTTATCAACTCCTCTATTCAACTGTCCTCTTATCAACTCCTCTATTCAACTGTCCTCTTTATCAACTCCTCTATTCAACTGTCCTCTTTATCAACTCCTCCATTCAACTGTCCTCTTTATCAACTCCTCCATTCAACTGTCCTCTTTATCAACTCCTCCATTCAACTGTCCTCTTTATCAACTCCTCCATTCAACTGTCCTCTTTATCAACTCCTCCATTCAACTGTCCTCTTTATCAACTCCTCCATTCAACTGTCCTCTTTATCAACTCCTCTGTTCAACTGTCCTCTTTATCAACTCCTCTGTTCAACTGTCCTCTTTATCAACTCCTCCATTCAACTATCCTCTTTATCAACTCCTCCATTTAACTGTCCTCTTTATCAACTCCTCCATTCAACTGTCCTCTTTATCAACTCCTCCATTCAACTGTCCTCTTTATCAACTCCTCCATTCAACTGTCCTCTTTATCAACTCCTACATTCAACTGTCCTCTTTATCAACTCCTCCATTCAACTGTCCTCTTTTTCAACTTCTCCATTCAACTGTCCTGTTTATCAACTCCTCCATTCAACTGTCCTCTTTATCAACTCCTCCATTCAACTGTCCTGTTTATCAACTCCTCCATTCAACTGTCCTGTTTATCAAATCCTCCATTCAACTGTCCTGTTTATCAAATCCTCCATTCAACTGTCCTGTTTATCAACTAACTACTTAGCTTTTTTACCACGTGCCCCGCGTGTTGTGCCACATGTGTACCAACAAGTAAATTGCCCACTTACCTGCCGGTAAAAATGCGCGACATTTTACTCGTTTTGCGAGATTTTTAAAAAATAATTGTTATGATACGAGGTGGAGAGTTTTTGTACAATGGCATCTTTAATATTCATGAGGAAGAAGCAAGATTTATTCAAGCAGGGAAATAGATTTCACTATTCTGCTACTTATAACCTAACCTAACCAACCGTCCACAGCCGCGGAGACGCGGTGAATGTGTCACGTTGAGGTCTTGTGTGGGAACCGACCTTGTGCGTATATTCCTGTTTTCTCAAATCCATAGTAATTTTGCCTTCATCCTTTTATATTGGAGCGCCTTCAGTGCCATTAAAGAGGCCTAGGCTAAACGCATCTTACTAAAGAAATGCGCCCAAAAGAACGTGTGGGGTTAATGGCTATGGTTGAGCGAACTTCAAGGCTTACTAAAGATGGAAGTGTTTTCAGCTGAAAGAAATTGGCAAACCCAATTTATGAGATGCCAAGCAGCAAGAAGCTTTATTTATTCGACTTCATTTCCCCCATGATGTTTTATTTAAAGTTTCAGGACTAAATATATTGCTCAGTTTGTCGTGCACTGATGGCCAGCAACTCCTCAATTGTTTCTATGGGAATTGATGCAACGAATCCAGTGTCTTTCGAGTACATAATGCATTTGATATCCTTTTTCATGGCACTGTTTCGGGTCCCATCCTCCTTCATTGGGGTCCCTCGGGTCCCATCCTCCTTCATTGGGGTCCCTCGGGTCCCATCCTCCTTCATTGGGGTCCCTCGGGTCCCATCCTCCTTCATTGGGGTCCCTCGGGTCCCATCCTCCTTCATTGGGGTCCCTCGGGTCCCATCCTCCTTCATTGGGGTCCCTCGGGTCCCATCCTCCTTCATTAGGGGCCCTCGGGTCCCATCCTCCTTCATTGGGGTCCCTCGGGTCCCATCCTCCTTCATTGGGGTCCCTCGGGTCCCATCCTCCTTCATTTGGGTCCCTCGGGTCCCATCCTCCTTCATTGGGGTCCCTCGGGTCCCATCCTCCTTCATTGGGGTCCCTCGGGTCCCATCCTCCTTCATTGGGGTCCCTCGGGTCCCATCCTCCTTCATTGGGGTCCCTCGGGTCCCATCCTCCTTCATTTGGGTCCCTCGGGTCCCATCCTCCTTCATTGGGGTCCCTCGGGTCCCATCCTCCTTCATTGGGGTCCCTCGGGTCCCATCCTCCTTCATTGGGGTCCCTCGGGTCCCATCCTCCTTCATTGGGGTCCCTCGGGTCCCATCCTCCTTCATTGGGGTCCCTCGGGTCCCATCCTCTTTCATTGGGGTCCCTCGGGTCCCATCCTCCTTCATTGGGGTCCCTCGGGTCCCGCCTTCCTTCATTGGGGTCCCTCGGGTCCCACCTTCCTTCATTGGGGTCCCTCGGGTCCCATCCTCCTTCATTTGGGTCCCTCGGGTCCCACCTTCCTTCATTGGGGTCCCTCGGGTCCCACCTTCCTTCATTGGGATCCCTCGGGTCCCACCTTCTTCATTGGGGTCCCTCGGGTCCCACCTTCCTTCATTGGGGTCCCTCGGGTCCCACCTTCCTACATTGGGGTCCCTCGGGTCCCACCTTCCTACATTGGGGTCCCTCGGGTCCCACCTTCCTTCATTGGGGTCCCTCGGGTCCCACCTTCCTTCATTGGGGTCCCTCGGGTCTCACCTTCCTTCATTGGGGTCCCTCGGGTCCCGCCTTCCTTCATTGGGGTCCCTCGGGTCCCGCTTCCCGTCATTGGGGTCCCTCGGGTCCCACCTTCCTTCATTGGGGTCCCATTGTATTTTTAATGAACAAATACCCGTAAAATTACGGTAGGAATTGTATATTGTGGAAAACCTGATAAGGACTTGAGTGAGCCCTGCCCCACGTTAAAATGCTCGACAATCTGACACATTTCGTGCGAAGTGACCCACCGGTGGTCACTAACTCATTTCTTAGTAATACTCAATGAGAGCTAAATAAATACCCGATTCAGTTAATGTTTGCTATTTTGAAAGTTGATCACCTCAGTTGACCTAATATTGTGGTATTCTTTAATAATAATTGTTCTTTTAGTGCATAAAGGCCTGGGGACTCTAAAACGAGCGTCTCTCGAATTAATCTCGCAATTAATCTCAAGTTAATCTCAGCTCTCGCAATTAATCGAAGCTCTTGAAATTATTCGAAGCGCACCTCGTTGGTTACTAATACATTTAAATGAAACGTTCGACAGGCTACTTTTTTCGATAAAAAAAAGCTAAATACTCGTAGATAATAATAGAGCAAAAATGTACGCGAAGCGATCTTGTTATTCGTTCCAGTCTTCAATGGTGAAAACAAACTCATTTCAAAAATGCTATTGTAATGCGAGTTTCTGTAGAGAAAATTAAATTTTTCAGAGAAGACAAACGATTTCCAATAGTATTTCCTATCAGTATACCAAGTTTCATTGCTTTAGGTTTAAGAACAGAGGAGAAGGTCCATAAGGGGGATCGACGCCCTCCGTAACACTTTGACTGTGACGTGCACCACCGGTGGTACAAGGAGGTAATTTTCACAACGCTGCTGACCGACCAGTAGTCACAAACTCAATTTTCACAAACACTAAATCAAAGCTAAATGAAGGCACGATCCAGATCATGTTTGGTATTTTCAAATAGTTTACTACATTTGACTTTGGTGTTGAACTTAAAGGCCCCCTCACACGCACAAATATATCTGCAGACATATCTGAACTGGTACTGAATTCGTGCGTTTGTACGCTCATTTCAGGTTGGTACAGACTGTATGAGGCAGATGAGCCATGCTTGATAATTTTGGACCAATCGGCTGCAAACCTTGACACCACGTCAGTGTCACGCCAGCCTTCGTGTGTGGTGCACGACTGTATTTTGCCTCTCTCCCTCCCAATGAACTTCAATAAGCAATTTCTTATTTGTATGTTCACTACTTTTTAGGAACTATTCTTTATCCCATTTTGAGCGAGCTTTTACATTTATTTTATTTCTTATTCATTGCAACTATAGCGAATCCTATCAATTGTACGAACTCGCCGTCTGGAGTCGCTATTCTTGTGCGTACTCTCCACCTAGCTGCTACTGGTATACTGAAGCGTGCGCCAGTCTTTAAGCGCGTCCAGACCTACACTCATGTTTTCAAGTTGACACGCACGTCCATGGACTCTGATGACACTCAAATTGTCGGTTTGTCCACACCTATGATGTGTTGTTAATCACAGTGCGCTGCAGTCTCTGGTCGTGATAAGGTGCACTCTTATCGGCCGACTTGTGAGGAAGATGCAAGTAATTTCGAATAACGTCGGCATCTGCCGGCTTCCGATTGCAGAGCGTGCGAATAATAAAGGAGAAAAGGCGCCTCCTAACTTTGAAAACATACAATAACAAAGAACATACCGTACATCGTATGTGCATAAATTGCGTAAAATTATGAAGCGCGTTTTTATTCATGGATGGGATTAAACACTAGGTGATAACAATTCTGTATAATACATCGAAAATTTAATAGCAAATTGTAATTATCATGAACGTCGTGTTGGAAATATTAATTAACCGGAATTTATTAGTTTATAATTACATGACATGCGATTTGGAAAATAAATTCTGAGGTTATACTATAATCGTCTATTACAAATATCCAGTTTATGCAATTGCCAATAGCCAATGGGTTTTGAAGACAGTCAATGTGATACAGTCTAGGGTCAATGAAATTTTTGATGAAACAATACGCAAATTTTCTTGAACAATCGAACATAACAGAAGAACACTTATACCTTATTGAAACATTCTTGCAAATACCAGTTACACAATCAGAAGCTCAGCGAAACATACAGCAATTGAATGACACAATCGGCGAAACCATGAAGTGCATGGTAAACCTTACTTAACACGCTGAATAATACGAACACTGCTTCAGAATGTAATCATTCTAGATAAACGTAATAGCAGGAAGCACATAAATCTCATAAGCAGAATGATTCACATTGCGTTTAATTGTCTCAGAAATAATGGATTCTTTCATAGGTTTGCTCATTGCTTCATTGTTCTGCGTATTGATTCGCATGAGATAAATGTTTCACAGTTTTCATAGATTGCTTTCTTTATATCACTTATTGTTAGTGTGTGCTTGACTTAATATAGCGCAAAATGATTCAAGAAAAAGTTCATAGTTAATTAGCGAATGCAAAAAGATGTACTCATCGTTAAATTAGCATTAATTATATTTAACGCGGAAATTTTCAAAATGTAAGGTTTGACGGAGTCACTACTTCATCAGAATCAAATTACTTACCTCTCCAGTACTGCATCATCTAAACTTTAGCGAGATTCTCTTTGGAGCTCACCCTCATTAAGAAAAACCAGTTGATCGAAGCACCAAAGTTTTGGAGTATAAACATCTGACACGCCTGCACCTGGTTTTTTAGATTGTTCAATGTTTTTAAGTTCACGTCTGAACTGTGTACGCAGAGTATTTATTTTTCTTTTTATATTCTCTACAGTCAGGTCAGGCATGAAAGGTTGCATTGCTTTCTTGATGTCAATTAGAGCGACTGCTTTTAATGTTTTGTGTTTATATTCCTTACTTTGAACCATCCACAAACATGGTTGGGAAGCTATTAAATCAATAAAAACACCGGTGGCAGTTCTACTCCAGAATTCCGGAACCTCAGGAGCACGTGTCGCAGCCATCCTTACTCTATGGGATCAGATCCGCGACTGGGAAGTGTGACAACTCAGCGCCATGGTTTCCAACATTGCCGGAAATGACTTGGTGAGTGTCGACTCAACTTTTGGAGTGGTTTTAAGTCCATGGATGTGTGTGTGGCGCTGGTTTGACACACATGAGTGTAGGTGTGGACGCGCCTTTTACACTCCTCCGGAGCGACACGCACTCACGGCATATTCCAAGCAAACTCACCAACGATCAGAGAGTGAAAGAACTAACCGCAAAACCCCCTGGCCTCAAAATCGCCGTCGCACATCCACACCCGGACAAAATCTGGAAAGAAATCATTGACGGCCAATTCAACCTCGAAGACGAATCCATAGCCACACTCACACACGAACATTTCGACATGATGAACACATGCTCAAAACCTGACACCCCCCACAAGAAACCCAAACACTCGACTCCATAATGGATACAAACAATATGAAGAAAACACTAACCGTCGTCCAACACAACGTCCAACACTGGTAAAATAATAAAATCGCACTGTGCAACATCTACCGTCAATACAATCCACACATAATTCTGCTAAACTCGCACTGCATGCGAAACGACACCCCCATCAAAATTTGGAATAACAACACATAAACCACAAACAAAGCAAATGAAAATCACGCTGGAGTAGCAATAGCAATTCGCAAAGACCTCCCATTCAAGCTTCACGATACCTTTCACACAGATATGTTGGCCATCACAGTAGAAACGCCACAAGGCCCAATCACACTTGCCACAACCTACATACCTCCAAGCATTGATTACATAAACTACATCAACATGCACACTCTCTTTAACCGAAAACACCCCACTTACCTCTCAGCCGACATGAATGCCATACACACACAATACACATACGCAAACAGGAAGGGGAGACAAGTCCACTCACTAATAGACAGGAACAAATGTCTCCACATAGGCCCTAATTTCCCCACGATAATCACTCACCCCGCTTTTACTAGCCCAGAAATCGTGCTAACAAACACGCAAACATTCCACAACATAGTCGAACCAGGTCCACTAACACCATCCGACCACATCCCCATTATAGCTACAATATCAGCCAACCCTATACAAATTCATATCCGCCCACGACCCTCCTTCCACAATGCAAACTGGGAACTGTACCGCAACCTTCTCGCTGAACACACAATACCGCAAGACATAAGCCCTACACTAGAGGACATAGACAATCACCTAATCACATGGGAATCCCACATCAACGAAGTCTCCAATCAATCTATCCCACCTATTACACACAGAACCACACCAGGCATCAAACCCACTCATACTATACTCGTCCTGCAAACGAGACACAAACACATCGACGACTATCTCCAACGACACGGCCACTCACCCCACCTATACAGAGAACTCCTCAGCCTCAGACAACAGATAAAAACTGCCTATCAACGCATTTACTCGGCGACATGGAATAAAACTATCGCTAACATCAAAAAGATGGACAATCCCAAACAATTCTGGTATGCCATCGAAAGTATGTCAGGCAACAATAAAAAACAAACCACCCCCTCCATTAAAGAAGGCGGCATCTTTTACCATTCACCATAATCCGAGGAACCTTTGTTCCGACAACACTGGTCAGACATATACTCAGGTATTGATGACCCCAACAACGATTTCGACGCTGAACACATACACACCACAGAAACACAAATGAACGACATCGCTCCCCAAAACGAACCACACGAGACAGGAGACACTTCCCGCCTTCACAATTTCCACTTCCCAGCCATCACAATCGAAGAACTCAGAAACGCACTTCGGACGTTTTCCCGAAAAGCTCCAGGACCAACTAATGTACACATCTGCGTGACTTAATGTACACATCTTCAATTTATATTGCATGAGTGAAGCGCATTTAGATTGTAGAAAACATGCTGACTCATGTCCTGCATGTGATAAAATACTCACGGGGGTAATGGGCTCAGAGGCAGACAATTTTCTTTAATTTTTTTTGGAACATCAGAGTGTACATCAGCGGTTCTTTACCCCTGGGTGGCGACCCCAAGCCATTGTATTGGGTCGCTAAGGGTTTGTGTAACCTGTTTGTGTTAACCTACACTAACTTGTTTCCATAAGAATAGTCATATCATAAATGAAAACTTATGTTTTGGGCAGATTTTGGGGCACTGACAAAAAGTTCAGGAAGCACTCGTGTGAATATTTGAAAGAAGGCTGTCGAAACCGATTAGGCATGGATTTACAAGTTTGTCTCTAACTACATTTTTTTCATAGGTTTTTTCTTCAACTTACGTGCAAGTTAATTCTTAAAGAACATGAAACGCTTTGTGAACTTCAATGTTTTCTATTGGAGCACCGAAACACCGTTCGTCTCTCCAAGTTATCGACTTAATTTGGTACAACTCGCATAACCAACTTGTTCATAAGTCTAGGATATTTGGAAATATAGTTAAAATATTCCCACTTTCATAGGTTAGGTTCCAGGCTTTGGGATTTTTGTCCCATCCTCATTTTATGAAGGTATCATACATCCCACTGGGTGTATTGAAATTCTGTGGAAAACATATGCCGAACGGTGTTGAGAATGTAAGTTGTCGCGAGCCGTACTTTTATCACCGGCGTGAAATAATATTCAACTTCTTAAGAATTTTAATAAAATATACAGCGCACTTGAATAAGAAGTTTTCAGAACCCCAACTCGAAATTCATCTCAGATCTGTAAAGAGAATTATGCTATGATTTTATACCTCTTTAGAAGTCCCAGTGATGGATGTAAAAATATCAATAACAAGTTTCAACGTAGGAATGACTACTCTAACAAGTTTTGAAGAGGACCCATCAAACAAGTACTGCAAATATAACGTGTGAGAATAAAATCTGGGTAACTAAAGTGCGTTTGGGCAGAGCTGACCCAAATCGCGTCTAGTTCAAGCCCAAATATTCTCTCAAAATTTGTTCAGTGACACAAAAGTGTCTCTGAAGACATCAATAATCAGCAATATTTTTATTTTTATTCCTTTACATAAACGGTGACTGAAACTGGCCCCCTGCTCAACATTTCGGGGGGAGGAGGGGGAGGAGGGCAAGGCCCCCATGCCCCCCTCCCCATCCCCTCACCCCCCCTGGCTGCGCTATGATGAGCAGCACGGCTGTGAGGCATGCAATGAACACGCTTCCCGTGCATCTCAGTTACATATCTCGGATTTAAAAGTTTACGAATACATTGTTTGAATGTGCTGTAGTGACTATACCCACATAGTGGTCAAGCTTTTTTAGCTTAGTTACCGCTACAAATGAATTTGGTAACCTAAAAACTCATTAATCTTAAAATATCCTAAATCAAAATTTTATTCACATATAAGAGAAGTAATGTGCGTTAAAATAAGTAGTAAAATACAGCTCGATGATCATAGGATAATATAATTGACCCTCGGACATCTCATATGAAAATCCGCTACAGAAGTTTCACATACGTAGAGCGTCACTTTTTCAGTTCCGTGTGTTGCCGACTCCATTTCACCTCTACTCTACTTTCTTACACGCATGGATCATCATCATTGTAAATTAGGTTGCAATTGAGTGTTGCGTAAAAAATTATCGTAGTATACTAGATATTGTACGGCTGGCACTTCAGTTGCTGCAGTGGAACAAGAGGGCCGAGTGGCATTGGATTAGATTAGTCTTTAGTTTTAGCCTCCCTACCACGGTGCTCCTTACCCGCAGCAACAAATGCGATCCAAAGAGAGGAAGGAGGAAGGCACCATTTAGTACGGAGTAAAGGGAACGCGGAATATATGCAGAAAGGGCATAGAAACAGTAAGATGAGAAAGAAGTTCATGAAACAAGATCAAAGTTGAAGAAGAAAGTAGTAGGTGCTGAAAAAAACAGGACAGCAGTGAACCGAAAAAGATGGTCCGTAACAAAACAAAAACCTATTCTATTTTAACAAAAAGAAAGCCTACCTAACCCTTAGCTCGGGCCCTCTCTTAGTCCCCCTGGGAGCGCTAATTCCCGTAGATACAATAGTTGTGTCCCCCTGAGGACGCGTAAGTGGCATTAGTATATCTCACAGTGCTAACGGTATCATGAAGTAATCGTGAGGTTATCACGTACATCTATCTTGGTGAACTTGGGATTCGTGGTTTTGAAAGTAGTGCAATAGATTAATTTTCAATAGAATGCATTAGTATAAATTAGGGATAACTTTATGTTAGAAGAGAATACTTCTATCATCACCAGCACAATATACGAGGCTTATTAAACACATGAAAGAAGGAGGAAATTCTTTGGCAAAACGCTGGACAACATCGAGTGGCTCGAGAGAATTTAATTAACTGAAGAAAGAAGGGTAAATGATTAACCGTAAATTCAAGGGCATGGTACTAGTAAAAAAAAACTTAACTATAAATAACACGGGACTAAAGTATTTAGCCAAATTTATAATCCTTTGTGTGTACAATTCAAGTATCTTTATAGCATTACTTCCAGGAAATATTTGAAGGTTCCAATTGAAATTCTTAGCAGCACATTTGAAGGCAAGCAACCATGATCAGCACAACCATTTACCTTCAAGATATCCATGAAAGCGGACCTCAGTGATAACAAAGCCGAAAAGTCAATTAAGTTCCAGAAGCAATCCGAAAGTAAATAGTTGGAGTTGGTAATGAAGGATTAACATCCAAGCAAATCGCTGAACGTGTCAACCTTCCATACTCAACTATTGGAGCTAGTGTTCGGAAGTGTCAAGCGACGGGTGCTATCTCCAATTAACCAAGAGGCGGAGCTTCTCGCAATATCAAGGACTACGATAATAACGACGATATCTCGCAATATCAACGATACCAACGATCAACTATCCAACGAAAGTAAAGTTGAGCTCTTCGGCCGAATTGACTCGCCATGTTTCGAGGAGACCCGGGACTGACTATCACCCTCCCTACTGTCAAGCATGGAGGAGGCCACATCATGGTTTGGGGCTGTTTCACTTCTCAGGATGTATGGGAACTCCATATCACTGATGGCAAAATGGACAGTTCCATGTACCGGCAGATACTGGAACACAAGCTGATTACAAGCGCAAGAAAATTCTCCGGCCGGCGCAAGTGGATCTTCCAGCAAGACAACGACACAAAGCATACGGCTGAATTTAGAAGAGAACGGTTTGCTACTTAGAAAATAAGTGCTATCCCATGGCCCAGCCAGTCTCTTGACCTCAACACTATAGAAAGTTTGTGGGAAATACTGAAATCTGCAGCGCAGAAAACGAGCCCCAAAAGTCTTGCAGCATTAGGGGCAATCTACGATTAAAAACGGAACAAGCTTCCACCAAAAGAGTCAGAAGATAGTTTCAAACTACAACAACAACAACCGTCTCCATGCTGTAACTGCAAATAAAGGCCATGCAGCTAAATATTAGATTTTTTGGACCGAATTATTTTGTCCCTAGTATTTTTTTTGCTCGGTTGATGTAATAAGTTGACCACTCAATTATTTTTGTTCGGTCATAATGTCCTGTCGAATAAACGTTCTCTGAACCCTTTGTAATCTTTACCCCAACCCAGAAATCGAAGTCAGTAAAATGCACGAAAAATTAGACTGATAGTGGTGCCATATTTGGGGCTAGCAGTGTTGTCAGATGCAATATGAGCGCTGTATTGGTCCTTTGCCATGACGTCATCATTGACACACGGTCGACAAAAAAAGACTGGTTTGACCCTACCTTGTTTCTTCTACCGTGACACACGCCATTACTTATACACAGAGTTTTTGTATCATCAATACCGATAAATTCTTATAAGAGTTCTAGCCTTATTGCCTGACTTATTGCTCCTGGAAGTTTACGGGCCAAAACCAGTTCAATTTTCTTGCCATTTTTATAATATCAGAGAAGTTGGCGAGTACGCGCCTCAACTTTTTCACTCTCGATTACTTTTATTCGAAAAAATTGAAGCTGATGCCATATATTATTTGTTCATAAGTCTAGGATATATGGAAAAAATAATTTACAAATTCTCACGTTCATAGGTTAGGTTACAGGCCCTGGGATTTTTGTCCCATCCTCATTTTGTGAAGGTATCATACATCCCACTGGGTGTATTGAAATTCTGTGGGAATCATTCGCCCAAAGGGAGCGAGCCGTACTTTACTCGCTGGCGTTAAATTAAGTTAACATTCTTAGTAAAATTAATAAATTTAACAGCGCACTTCTATATCTAAGTCTTAGAATCACCCCGAGCGCGTAAGCATGTATTTCGATGAATATTTCTCACACTTCTCCATTGACCCGAACTTTGCCCCAATTAGGGGTGTTAAACTATAAAATTTAAGGATCGCGATCTTAACCTAAACAAATGAAGTTGATAGAATCACCGTTACAGGTACTGAAGATATATAAGCTAAAAATAAAAACTGGGTAACTAAAGTGCGATAGTGCAGAGCCGGCCCAAACCTCGTCTAGTTAGAGCCTAAATTTTCCATCCAAATTTGTTGTGACACAAAAGTGCAACAGTGTCATTATGAGCAGCACCGCTGTGAGGCATGCAATGAACACGCTACCCGTGCATCTCAGTTACATATCTCGGATTTAAAAGTTTATGAATGCCTACATTGAGTTTGTTGTCGGAGTAAATAAACACCTGTCAGAACATTACTTATATCAACCTTGTTTTGCTTGGGTTTCACGATGCTTGAAGTAATGCTATGGTTTTATTTACCCTGGATATCTTTAGTATAAATTAGATATAATTTTATGTATGAAGAGAATCCTTTTACCATCACAAAATAATAGATGGTTGTACGAGTGTTGTTAAATGGAATGCATTATATATGTGAGAAATTCATGACACTTCATAGATATTCGATATATCGCTTATAAAAATCGCAACTTCAACCAATTTGTAATTCGTCTTCGTTATTCGTGAATAAATTGTCCAGCCGTCATTTGGCACTCATATTCATTAAAGTTTGCAATAGGAGCGTCTGTGGCTGTGAGTCAAAAATTTTACATTAGTTATCCATCAGCATATATATAATGTCGTCAGTTTTACAGTACGGATTTACGAAAGAACATAACCGAAATGGGTCGAAAATTTAAATTTTTCTAGAATAGTTCTAAGTTATATCAAACCTGAAATGGTGAGAGCAAATTTGCAATAGCAAGGACCTTACAGTGTTCATTTCACAGGACTCAGGCCATGTTAGACCACAGAACATTTACATAAGAAGAACTTCAAAACTACGGTGGACCCCAAGCCTGCTCTAGACAAACATACGCACGAAAGCCAACCAATCAGCTGCCAACAGTCACGACTGTCCGCTGAAGTCATCACGGCCAAAGCTTCCAATTGGCTGCGTATCCAGGCTTTACTGTGATAATCGTTTGGGTTGCAAGTCTAATTTTTATGCTCAAGTTATAAACGTTTCTGGGCGTAGTAGGGATAGTGAAAGCCGAAATAGTGAATTGCGGTTTTATTGACAACACTTTTTATTATTTCATTCTCTATACATACACGTGAATGCGCATTCATGTACATATTTGCAATTCATATATAAAGACAGGCGCATTTATATTAGACTAAGGTGCTGAATGTGATAAAACGTTGGTGCCGTATATTAAAACTTTTCGGAAAGGGTTCATGGTCTTTTCAAGCCATTCAATATCAGATTCTCATATTAGTCGAAACAATATGAAAATGAAGAAATTAAGTTATTTAGAGCGATAAAAAACCTGCAAATAATATGTAGCGATGTTATTTATATTTATTATACGTAAATATTACCCAAATAGTTACGAGAAATGGGAAGAAGTTTACGTTAACGTAATATTTTTTATGTTACGTTCTTTGATGAATGATTCGTGCGTACGTTGCTTGATAGATCATAGATTAGTTTTAGCCTCCCTTTACCACATACCGCAACAAAGAGGTTCAAAGTGAGGAAGGATGAAGGCACCATATAGTATGGAGTTGAGGGAACGCTGGGGGTGAGGTACGAGGTGAGTTCCGGCACAGGATCCCGTGCGCAAGGAAAGTCAGTTAAGAAGGAAGGTTATGAAACAAGATAAAAGTTGATGAAGAAAGTTAGAGGTATTGAAAAATATGACAGTAGTGGACCGAAAAAAGATGGTCCTAGACAAAACTACGAACATTTTATTTCAACAGAGAGAAAGCTTACCTAACTATCAGCACAGTACCTCACATTTTTCTCTTGGGAGCGCTAATTCCCGTAGATATAATAGCTGTATCCACCTGACGGGCACGATCGTTGCTTCGTAACAATAATGGAGAATATTGAGGAAGGAGAGTCCACAAGACTGCCACGCACACACTTTGAATTAGGGTTTACAAGCATCCAGTTTTTGGACGAGGCTCAACACACAGTATTAACTAGTATCAGAAGTGAACTACAGTACTAAGCTAATAACTGAAGCCTAAGTAAAGCCGTCGGCATGGCTTTTCATTACATTTTCCGGTTACAACATACCAGTAGTGAGCGTATACGCTAAATAATAGCGGGGTAAAAATGCTTATGTATACAAAGCAACGAACGACGCATGCAGATCTAGTGCAATTAAAACTCTCACTATGTGCACAAGCATGTGCTAAGAAACAAAAATATAGATATGAGACATTAAATCCAATCTCTGCGTCCATTGAAAGCTTGCACTGTCACGGTTGACACTGCAGTGCAAGAAGAGCAATCATTTGGATAAATTACGAGCTAGTAACAGTAAATAAGCTGCCTACCATAACGCACTGCTGAAATATTGAAGGGATCTAGGCTTATGAACAAAATTAATACATCAACAATAGAATATACTTAGGTCAATCAAAAAATATACCTAACCTGCTACCACATGGTAATATTACTCATGGACAATTTTTTTAAGTTTTTCAGTATAACTTTGGGAGGACATAAGTCTGTTCACGTGTCTCGTGCATTGAAGCGTTCTACACACGGCAAAAAATTGTTGCAACTTATCGGTGACCTGAACACAGCAGAAATTACAGGGATGCTGACACAATTAAATCTAAGAACTTACAGACTAGTTACGAAATCCTGATACGTGCCGATAATTGTGAAAGCAATACAAAAATACTCTCTCGTACAAAATAATCATGTCAATGAACTCTTTGCTGCAGTAGGTGAGAGACTGGTCACACGGTTCTACATATTCTTTAAAGGTAGTGAACATGTGCAAGTTCAGATCTTGCTTTGTTTGTATTTGAGAACAAGCGTCACAAGAGGATATAGAGGAACCTTTCAAGTTGATGTGGAACTGATTGACCTTATGAGCTATGTAACCGCTGAAGTAGGTGACAGCTCCATCCACCTCCATGGACTGGAACATTCCTCCAGCAATCGTAGGCTCCGAGAAAGTTGTGGCTGCCTCAATTTCTTCAAAGGAAATAAGAATGTCCTCGGGCTCCGCCTCAGGAATCTAAAAAAGATGAGAATACAACCGTGTTAGATAAGAGTTCCAAAAATTATACCGTTTAACATATATCAATTTCCAATATAGAAGTGTGCGGCTTTCAAATACCTACGAAGGTTATGAATAGCAATCTTTCTCGCTGGACATGGGTTAGCAATAAATAAGCTGCTTGCATACCTCTTCAACAATGTTCCACGTATCCACGTCTACGTTGTCTTCACCCAATTCAACGTTGCTCTTCATTGGCGCTGTAAGAAGAGATGCTGTTGAACTTTGCAGTAAGAGTTGATGAAATCTTGAGGAATAGGAAATTTCTGCTTTTGGTGCATTTTTCCAAAGAATTTTTCCAGCTCATCTTGACAAAGATTACGGACACAGATGTATGGCAGAACATCTCGCGGAATTTTTTCTCTCAACATAAGCACAACATTTATGGACTGAATCCACCCATCAATGAAGGAGCATTTCCGATTTGGATTTAGCGCTTGCAACTCCTTCAACCAAGGGATGTAATCCTGCAAGGTTTTTATCGAAGGAGAACATGAAGTCAGGAGTTTTCTGAGAGGGACTCGGTCAGCAGGAGATTGAAAATTCAATATATCGAATAGGTCGTTGAATTTCTTGCAGAACATGCTGGTTGCTGCTGATGATGAAGGAATGGAATCAGTTGCAACATAAAAGTCTAAAGCAGCAGATGTTGTATTGGACAACACTTGAGTTGAGAGTTTTACTTTCATTTTTTGTGAAAACTTCAAATTGTAGACATGATGATGCGATAAACGGGGAACACATTTGATACTTCTGTTTTGCTCAATTTCAAAGAGCTTCTGAATATGCGTCCAAGAAGCTGAACAATGTAGAGAAGGAATTCTCAAATCACCATTGTAGAGAAAGTTGCGAGCATTTTTGATCAAATGAGGGGGATCTTTGAAAACGAAATATTTCCTGTCGGCAAACTCAACAACAGGATTAGTTGGTGTACAACCCATGTCTTTGAATGCTTTTGCGAATTGCTGCCTTGGTCGCTTGTTATGCCCAGAACAGTGAAGTCTTGACATTCCATCGCAGTAATTGACTCCTGTAAAATGTCTTTTATGCATGAAGATGGCATTGCCGAAGCTGTAAAATAAAAGCCAATTAGGTGTTTCCACTTTTTTGCAATTCCAGAGGCCATTACACAAAACACGGATATGGCCATTTTCTTGCGTTGGCCACCGTGGATAGTCTCAAATCCAATTATGGCATCGTTCTCTCGGTTGTACGATAACCCTTTCCGGAGCGACATCTCATCCACTAGAAGGAAACAAAGTTTCTCTCGAGCACTGACGGGTTTTACCTTCATTTTCAACATGGACACATTTTTAGCACTTGTACCAGGACGTACTTGGAATTGTTTCATCAATGCACGAACAGTCGAAAGTGAGGGTAACGGTATCAAGCTCCTCATCAGTTGATAGTGCGTCTCTGATGAGCTTACAAGAATATTCACAGCGAGCCACTTGTGATACATGGTGTATGATCTCTTGCCCCTTAATTTGTGCTTGACAAATGCATTGAGATAGGAGGACCAAGTCTGCCACTTACACTTCTCAGGAAATTGTCGGTGTTTAACCGCTTGTACAGTACCTTTGATTTTCTCCTGAGCCTTTTCCTAAGTCTTCTCTCAGGACCTGGTCTGCTGTTTTCAAGGGCAATTGTCGTTCCAGAAGGAGAAGCGAACAACCGTCGCTGATAAGGTACCACTGGAGGACCTGTGTCTTCCAAGAAAGAACTGCTCCTTTTGCCACACGAATTCTGCAATAAATTGACGAACATTAGATTGTATATTATATATACTTTCCCAACTTGTAGAAAGTATAAATTGTACATATAAATCAAAATTTAAGGTGGTTGAAAGTATATGTTTTGAACACAACACATCTAATTAAAAAATATGCCACATTTAATCTACATGGCTTGGAATCACAATTCTGGTCAGTATTCTTTTTCCAAGGTTTCTAGTAATAAACTATGAATGAGTTCAAACATACTGAACGGTATAAAGTGAGTACCAATGGGAGATAGGATAGCCCTGTTCAGTACCCAAGAAAGTCAGCGAGTACCGCGAGCCCTCCCTTCTAATCAATCAAGCATTTTAATTGGATGCATTGTGCAAAGAAGCAATACCTAAATGTGTGCATTAATTCAATTCCAAGGATACAAGAAATAAAGTATAGTTCAGAAATATGCTACGAGAATCACAACACAATTGTATTTTTTACCCAATGATAATTATATATTTTCATGATAGATGGATTAAATCGAGAAGTGGAATGATCAGAGGTAAATGAAAATGGTAAAAGTGAAAGTGAATATGGTATTGACACTGATGGAAATGACAGAAGTTAGTTCTCACAATAATTCTACAAATGCTACTGTGTCTTAGAATAATGCGTATGTGATAACTTTTCAGCAATCTTTCGAGCTTTTGCTGCTAGCTCTCATCCAACGCTGTCCAATTCTGGCTTGTAACATGAAAAATCTATCTCGCTACAATTCAAAGACATTTCAATGAAGTCAGAACTCAGCGGTTATTTCAACACGACTAACCTGTGTCGTTTCCCTCCACGAAGATGAGCAGCATTGTTTGCTGGAAGCACTGGTGGCTGGCCTTGAGGTGCCAGGTGTCGCAGGCCTTGAGGTGCCAAGAGCGGCAAGCCTTGAGGTGCCAGGAGTGGCAGGTCTCGAGGCGGCAGGAGTGGCAGGCCTTGAGTGGTCAGGAGTGGTAGCTCTTGAAGTGCCAGGAGTGGTAGCTCTTGAAGTGCCAGGAGTGGCAGCCCTTGAAGTACCAGGAGTGGCAGCTCTCGAGGTGCCAGGAGTGGCAGGTCTCGTAGCACCAAGAGCAGGAGGTACAGTACCAGCAGCTGATGGAGAAATAAGGGAATTCCAGAACCTCTACTTCATGTTATTCAATTCTTACTCATTAGTAGAGAAGGCGGTTTAAGGCTCCACCCCATAACATTTCACAGAGCAAGTGGAAGGAAGCATCTAGTATGCAAGGAAAACATGCAAGGTAAATGAGAAAAGAAAGCCTACCTCACCATCAGCTCAGGCCCTGACATTCTCTCTCATGGAATACTACTTCCAATGGATACAGAAGTTTAACCCCACTTATTGGGAAATCATCAAATGTTAGTGATCCTTCATAATGTTAAATAGCAAGGTCTATTGGTAAATTCAAGTTCTGCTGCACTGTAATGGTACATAAGGAATTAAACACTGGGGTACAGAGGAGGCTCGTCAAAAACTGGAAGAGCTCATTTAATTAAATGAATACTAAACCTATTTTTGCCAACCAAGACTAACCTGTCAACACAAACACTGCACTATGTATTGCTCATTTATGAAGCGCGTGAGTTATCACAGGTTTGTAATTCGGATCATATTAATTAACTTTGGTGTTGGTTACAACATTTCTGAAGATTTCAATTATTTTTCTTAATGGAAAAAGATTGGAAAAAGTTTGCTAGTAACATTTTGACTCCTGTATTATGTATGAAATCATTTCCAATTCAATGCTAAAGTTTGTTTCCGTACAAAAAACTTTCTATGCTATGTTTCATTGAGTGTAATAGTGAATTGTGTAGCATCCATTTAATGGATAAATGCTCCACACTTTACAAACATCATTTTTTAACGTCAAAAATTGATTATGGTCTCCTTAAACATGTAATAAACATTTTATAATAAACAGGAACAGAATTCTGAATATCCAATTGGAATAAAGGTATATATATATTCCAAATCTTCAGCATTTTCGGAAGAACACACCTTTTGGGCAGAACTGAAGTTTATAGTAGAACTTGAATTATGTTCCCTATTTCTGTTGACAAATCATTTCTGCTCCAACTGAAAGTAGAATGAAGTTTCTACAGAGAGTGACAGAACCTTTGTTGATCTTAATATCAATCACTTACAGGGAAAAGGGCTATTGGAATATTTCAAAAATTATCTAGCAATACCTGTAGATTATTCACTGAATGCATATTCCATGTATGGCTCAGGATATGTTGGCTTCTGGAGTACTCATACCATTTTCAAAACACTGCCTTTGAGATGCAATAAATATGTTCTTTTCACCCCTTCATTGTAAAATTAATCATATGAATTTAGACCTATTATTCAAGTAAATCAACCCAGTACCCAGCTTCTAGCCCCTGTATCTTGTAAACTGTTGTACTGATCCTTATGAAATTTCAATTTATTATTATTATTATTATGTAAATTCCCCAATCTCAAGATGAATGCTTTTGATTTCAATAAGATTCATTCCTTTTAACTAGATTTTTATTCATTTAATTTTAGCAAAATTTTTACTTGATATTTGAAATTCATAATAATTGAGATTCCTTGTAGCCTACTCTGAAAATTTTTTTCAAGAAAGATCCATTGATCATGTTTCTGGACCTTGAATTAAACAAGAAGAACCCTATGGTAACTATGTAAACTTTGTATGGTCACCTTTGGTGGCCAACTCTACAAGGCTACCTCTATGAACAACCCTGTCTGATCACTGTTCATAGTATTAAAGGTCACCTTTGAAAGTGACTAGATGTAGGATCGAAAGCTGACTTATTCAAACCTAATCATTTATTTTAAAGCTGTGTAAAGTAAGAGTAGGTATGCTACTATTTTCCTACTAAAGTACAGAAGCCTGCATGATGTTTCTTTTCATTATAATAAAGGCAATGTGTGATGAAAAAATAACTATAAATCTTAAAAAGCAAACCAAATTATATGAAATGGATCATTCATGCTCATTGAGTGCAATCAAGATATCACAATGATTACTTCACACAATAGCCATAAATAAATTATTTTAACTTAGAGTATCTTATAAATTGCAAGCAAATTGAAAGAACTTGGATAAAAACAAAGGATGATGAAAAGTGTTTACCCATCACTCAGGCAAAAAAAATACCAATGAGAGATTTTTATTGTGTTAAATTTTAATACAATACAAGTAACTTAGGTAGTTACTGCCTTACTGGCAATACAAAATTATAGCCAATTTGAGACAATTTCATTCAGCATTTATTTATCTATTGAATAATTACTTTTAGAATAGCATTTGCAACTAAATCTTGCATGAAAAGCATAGCATTCATTTTTCTGAATGTAAATTAAATTTTTGGGTTATTTACTGCATGATTTATTTCAGCTAAAGCTACCACTCAATGGCACTCAATGAGCATGAATGATCCATTGCAAATAATTTGGTTTGCTTTTTAAGATTTACAGTTATTTTTTCATCGCACATTGCCTTTATTATAATGAAAAGAAACATTATGCAGGCTTCTGTACTTTAGTAGGAAAATAGTAGCATACCTACTCTTACTTTACACAGCTTTAAAATAATTGATTAGGATTGAATAAGTCAGCTTTCGATCCTACATCTTGTCACTTTCAAAGGTGACCTTTAATACTATAAACAGTGATCAGACAGGGTTGTTCATAAAGGTAGCCTTGTAGAGTTGGCCACCAAAGGTGACCATACAAAGTTTACATAGTGTACATAGGGTTCTTCTTGTTTAATTCAAGGTCCAGAAACATGATCAATGGATCTTTCTTAAAAAATTTTTTCAGAGTAGGCTACGTGGAATCTCAATTATTATGAACTTCAATTTCAAGTAGAAATTTTACTAAAATTAATTGAATAAAAATCTAGTTAAAAGGAATAAAGCTTATTGAAATCAAAAGATTCATCTTGAGATTGGGGAATTTACATAATAATAATGATAATAATAAATTGAAATTCCATAAAGATCAGTACAACAGTTTACAAGATACAGGGGCTGGAAGCTGGGTACTGGGTGGATTTACCTGAATAATAGGTCTAAATTCGTATAATTAATTTTACAATGAAGGGATGAAAAGAACATATTTATTGCATCTCAAAGGCTGTGTTTTGAAAATGGTATGGGTACTCCAGAAGCCAACGTATCCTGAGCCATACATGGAATATGCATTCAGTAAATAATCTACAGGTATTGCTAGATAATTTTTGACATTTCCAATAGCCCTTTTCTCTGTAAGTTATTGATATTAAGATCAACAAAGGCTCTGTCACTCTCTGTAGAAACTTCATTCTACTTTCAGTTGGAGCAGAAATGATTTGTCAACAGAAATAGGGAACATAATTCAAGTTCTACTATAAACTTCAGTTCTGCCCAAAAGGTGTGTTCTTCCAGAAATGCTGAAGATTTGGAATATATATATACCTTTATTCCAATTGGATATTTAGAATTCTGTTCCTGTTTATTATAATATGTTTATTACATGTTTAAGGGGACCATAATCAATTTATGACATTAAAAAGTGATGGAGCTTATGTTGCTCGTATAAATACAAAAAATTCTACATTTTTGAATTGAAATTTTCCTTATTGCAAAAAATCTAAACTTTTGCAGCATGAAAGTGTGTTTAGAATTTAACTTCGCACATGTAAACCATATTTTTGGCACAAAAAAAGGTGAAGGCACACAAAAGTGTTTGGATTGAACAAGTGGAAGCTTAGCATGGTGTTAAAGTCTGCATTAACCTGTATGTTGGAAAGAATGTGCCTAAGTGTCAAATTTTTTATCATTGTAGTTCTGTGAGCCAACTATTGTTAGCTGTGTGCTGTAAACATTTAGTGGGAATAGACACATGTAGAGGGGGAATGAGAATAATAGTAGATTAGGTCAGCAGTGTGATGGGGAGTTAAAAATTCTATTGAATACTCTGTCCCTGGATTGTACGTAGCAAGTATGAGAAGGAGAGGGAGACCTTTTTGAATGTGTTGGAGCGGTATGGGGAGAATGTGTGTTATGCCAGATGTGCGCAAGATGATTGTGGTATTATTTGTCTGGCTGGACTGGTTCAGGATTGTAATTTAATTATTGTAGATGCTATAAAAAAATGTCTTATACATGCCTGGAGTTTGAGAAACTGACTACATGAGATAGTCATGTAGCACTGGTTGTGGTGACCTGTCATACCTGGGGGTTGCATATCCCCAAATTACATATCTCCATTCTCAGACATTTTCCCCTACTGAACAAAGCGCAGCCAGTCTGGTCCCCACGGGTAATTCGTGACACCATGTCGGGACAGTTGAGAGCACCTTATGAAATGAGTCTAATGTAAATTTGCGTTGAGAACAGGAGCTTAATGACATTTGTTTGTATTGCTTATTATTGAATGGTACTTAGCTCTATGAGTATATTACTCATTCCCTTTTACTTTCTCTTTGAAACTATGTTATGGTGATGAAGCCTCAAACTGACTTATTTTTCCCTAAAGTATTACTAGGTGATGCCATGACGTAGAAGTTCAGGGAAAATCAAGGTTGTTGTAAATATCACTCATTGTGTTGTGATAGATGCCATATCATCATGAGATGCCATATCACTGTTCCCAATTTATTCCCTTATTTCTCCATCAGCTGCTGGCACTGAACCTCCTGCTCTTGGTGCTACAAGCCTTGGCACTTCTGATGAATGGCCTGCCCTACCTCTTGTTGCAATGCCTGGTGCTGCAACACCTGCCACTCCTAACAAAAGTAGGTTTAGAATTTAAATGCTGATTCTCCAATCCAATCGAGGAATATTAAAATGAAAGAAAAGAATGTTAACATTAAGTTGAATGTATTGAAATTTTTGAAAAAGTCAAGGCCACTTGGAGAAATATTCATCTTGTTTGAAAATTGAAGCCCATAAGCTCAATTTACACTTATTTAGATAGTGCATGGCTGTCACTTATGAAACCTTAGGGTACACAAAAAAAGGGTAGTACATTTCCAAATACTTTTGAGAATGGTATTCACGCGTGTTTCAAAGTGTGGAGCATTTATCCAGGAAATGGATGCTACACAATTCACTATTACACTCAATGAAACATGGCAAAGAAAGTTTTTTGTAGGGAAACAAACTTCAGCATTGAATTGGAAATTATTTCATACATAATACAGGAGTCAAAATGTTATTAGCAATCTTTTTCCATGTACATTTAGTGTTGAATTGGGAAAAATAATTGAAATCTTCAGAAATGTTGTTACCAACAGCAAAGTTAATTAATATGATCCGAATTACAATCCTGTGATAACTCAGGCGCTTTATGAATGAGAAATACCTAGTGCAGTGTTTGTGTTGACAGGTTAGTCTTGGTTGGCAAAAATAGGTTTAGTGTTCATTTATTTAGTATTTTCTTCCAGTTTTTGACGAGCCTCCTCTGTACCCCAGTGTTTAATTCCTTATGTACCATTACAGTACAGCAGAACTTGAATTTACCAATAGACCATGCCTATTTTACATTATGCAGGATCACTTACATTTGATGATTTCCCAATAAGTGGGGTTAAACTTCTGTATCCATTGGAAGTAGTATTCCATGAGAGAGAATGTCAGGGCCTGAGCTGATGGCGAGGTAGGCTTTCTTTTTTCATTTAACTTGCATGTTTTCCTTGCATACTAGATGCTTCCTTCCACTTGCTCTGTGAAATGTTATGGTGGTGGAGCCTTAAACCACCTTCTCCACTAATGAGTAAGAATTGAATAAAATGAAGTAGAGGTTCTGGAATTCCCTTATTTCTCCATCAGCTGCTGGCACTGTACCTCCTGCTCTTGGTGCTACGAGACCTACCACTCCTGGCACCTCGAGAGCTGCCACTCCTGGTACTTCAAGGGCTGCCACTCCTAGCACTTCAAGAGCTACCACTCCTGGCACTTCAAGAGCTACCACTCCTGACCCCTCAAGGCCTGCCACTCCTGCCGCCTCGAGACCTGCCACTCCTGGCACCTCAAGGCTTGCCGCTTCTGGCACCTCGAGGCCTGCGACACTTGGCACCCCAAGGCCTGCCGCCAGTGCTTCCAGCAAACAATGCTGCTCATCTTCGTGGAGGGAAACGACACAGGTTAGTCGTGTTGAAATAACCGCTGAGTTCTGACTCCATTGAAGTGTCTTTGGATTGTAGCGAGATAGATTTTTCATGTTACACGCCAAATTGGACAGCGTTGGATGAGAGCTAGCAGCAAAAGCTCGAAAGAATGCTGAAAAGTTATCACATACGCATTATTCTAAGACACAGTAGCATTTGTAGAATTATTGTGAGAACTAACTTCTGTCATTTCCATCAGTGTCAATACCATATTCACTTTCACTTTTACCATTTTCATTTACCTCTGATCATTCCACTTCTCGATTTAATCCATCTATCATGAAAATATATAATTATCATTGGGTAAAAAATACAATTGTGTTGTGATTCTCGTAGCATATTTCTGAACTATACTTTATTTCTTGTATCCTTGGAATTGAATTAATGCACACATTTAGGTATTGCTTCTTTGCACAATGCATCCAATTAAAATGCTTGATTGATTAGAAGGGAGGGCTCGCGGTACTCGCTGACTTTCTTGGGTACTGAACAGGGCTATCCTATCTCCCATTGGTACTCACTTTATACCGTTCAGTATGTTTGAACTCATTCATAGTTTAATACTAGAAACCTTGGAGAAAGAATACTGACCAGAACTGTGATTCCAATCCATGTAGATTAAATGTGGCATATATTTTAATTAGATGTGTTGTGTTCAAAACCTAAACTTCCAATCACCTTAAAGTTTGATTTATGTGTACAATTTATACTTTCTACAAGTTGGGAAAGTATAATAATATACAATCTAATTTTCGTCAATTTATTGCAGAATTCGTGTGGCAAAAGGAACAGTTCTTTCTTGGAAGACACAGGTCCTCCGGTGGTACCTTGTAAGCGACGCTTGTTCGCTTCTCCTTCTGGGACGACATTTGCCCTTGAAAACAGCAGACCAGGTCCTGAGAGAAGACTTAGGAAAAGGCTCAGGAGAAAATCAAAGGTACTGTACAAGCGGTTAAACACCGATAATTTCCTGAGAAGTGTAAGTGGCAGACTTGGTCCTTATCTCAGTGTATTTGTCAAGCACAAATTAAGGGGCAAGAGATCATACCATGTATCACAAGTGGCTCGCTGTTAACATTCTTGTAAGCTCATCAGAGACGCACTATCAACTGATGAGGAGCTTGATACCATTACCCTCACTTTCGACTGTTCGTGCATTGATGAAACAATTCCAAGTACGTCCTGGTACAAGTGCTAAAAGTGTGGCCATGTTAAAAACGAAGGTAATACCCGTCAGTGCTAGAGAAAAACTTTGTTTCCTTCTAGTGGATATGTCGCTCCGGAAAGGGTTATCGTACAACCGAGAGAACGATGCCATAATTGGATTTGAGACTATCCACGGTGGCCAACGCAAGAAAATGGCCACATCCGTGTTTTGTGTAATGGCCTCTGGAATTGCAAAAAAGTGGAAACACCCAATTGGCATATATTTTACAGCTTCGGCAATGACATCTTCATGCATTAAAGACATTTTACAGGAGTCAATTGCTGCGATGGAACTGTTCTGGGCATAACAAGCGACCAAGGCAGCAATTTGCAAAAAACATTCAAAGACATGGGTTGTACACCAACTAATCCTGTTGTTGAGTTTGCCGACAGGAAATATTTCGTTTTCAAAGATCCCCCTCATTTGATCAAAAATGCTCGCAACTTTCTCTACAATGGTGATTTGAGAATTCCTTCCCTACATTGTTCAGCTTCTTGGACGGATATTCAGAAGCTCTTTGAAATGGAGCAAAACAGAAGTATCAAATGTGTTCCCCGTTTATCGCATCATCATGTCTACAATTTGAAGTTTTCACAAAAAATGAAAGTAAAACTTGCAACTCAAGTGTTGTCCAATACAACATCTGCTGCCTTAGACTTTTATGTTGCAACTGATTCCATTCCTTCATCATCAGCAGCAACCAGCATGTTCTGAAAGAAATTCAACGACCTATTTGATATATTGAATTCTCAACCTCCTGCTGACCGTGTCCCTCTCAGAAAACCCCTGACTTCATGTTCTCCTTCGATAAAAACCTTGCAGGATTACATCCCTTGGTTGAAGGAGTTGCAAGCGCTAAATCCAAATAGGAAATGCTCCTTCATTGATGGGTGGATTCAGTCCATAAATGTTGTGCGTATGTTGAGAGAAAAAATTCCGCGAGACGTTCTGCCATACATCTGTGTCCGTAATCTTTGTCAAGATGAGTTGGAAAAACTCTTTGGAAAAATGCGCCAAAAGCAGAAGTTCCATATTCCTCAAGATTTCATCAACTCTTACTGCAAAGTATCTACAGCATCTCTTCTTACAGCGCCAATGAAGAGCAACGTTGAAGTGGGTGAAGACAACGTAGACGTGGATACGTGGAACATTGTTGAAGAGGTATGCAAGCAGCTTATTTATTGCTAACCTATGTCCAGGGAGAAAGATTGCTATTCATAACCTTCGTAGCTATTTCAAAGCCGCACACTTCTATATTGGAAATTGATATATGTGAAACGGTATAGTTTTTGGAACTCTTATCTAACACGGTTGTATTCTCATCTTTTTTAGATTCCTGAGGCGGAGCCCGAGGACATTCTTATTTCCTTTGAAGAAATTGAGGCAGCCACAACTTTCTCGGAGCCTACGATTACTGGAGGAATGTTCCAGTCCATGGAGGTGGATGGAGCTGTCACCTACTTCAGCGGTTACATAGCTCATAAGGTCAATCAGTTCCACATCAACTTGAAAGGTTCCTCTGTATCCTCTTGTGACGCTTGTTCTCTAATACTAACAAAGCAAGATCTGAACTTGCACATGTTCACTACCTTTAACGAATATTTAGAATCGTGTGATCAGTCTCTCACCTACTGCAGCAAGGAGTTCATCGACCTGATTATTTTGTACGAGAGAGTATTTTTGTATTGCTTTCACAATTATCGGCACGTATCAGGATTTCGTAAACTAGTCTGTAAGTTCTTAGATTTGTGTCAGCATCACTGTAATTTCTGCTGTGTTCAGGTCACCGACAAGTTGAAACAATTCTTTGCCGTTTGTAGAACGCTTCAATGCATAAGACACGTGAACAGACTTATGTCCTCCAAAAGTTGTACTGAAAAACTTAAGAAAATTGTCCATGAGTACTATTACCATCTGGTAGCAGGTTAGGTATATTTTTTGATTGACCTAAGTATATTCTATTGTTGATGTATTAATTTTGTCCATAAGCTTATATCGCTACAATATTTCTGCAGTGCGTCATGGTAGGAAGCTCGTTTACTGTTACTAGCTCGTAATTTATCCAAATGATTGCTCTTCTTGCACTGCAGTGTCAACCGTGACAGTGCAAGCTTTCAATAGACACAGAGATTGGATTTAATGTCTCATATCTATATTTTTGTTTCTTAGCACACGCTTGTGCACATAGTGAGAGTTTTAATTGCACTAGATCTGCATGCGTCGTTCGTTGCTTTGTATACATAAGCATTTTTACCCCGCTATTATTTAGCATATACACTCACTACTGGTATGTTGTAACTGGAAAATGTAATGAAAAGCCATGCCGACGGCTTTACTTAGGCTTCAGTTATTAGCTTAGTACTGTAGTTCACTTCTGATACTAGTTAATACTGTGTGTTGAGCCTCGTCCAAAAACTGGATGCTTGTAAACCCTAATTCAAAGTGTGTGCGTGGCAGTCTTGTGGACTCTCCTTCCTCAATATTCTCCATTATTGTTACGAAGCAACGATCGTGCCCGTCAGGTGGATACAGCTATTATATCTACGGGAATTAGCGCTCCCAAGAGAAAAATGTGAGGTACTGTGCTGATAGTTAGGTAAGCTTTCTCTCTGTTGAAATAAAATGTTCGTAGTTTTGTCTAGGACCATCTTTTTTCGGTCCACTATTGACATATTTTTCAATACCTCTAACTTTCATCATCAACTTTTATCTTGTTTCATAACCTTTCTTCTTAACTGACTTTCCTTGCGCACGGGATCCTGTGCCTGAACTCACCTTGTTCCTCACCCCCAGCGTTCCATCAACTCCATACTATATGGGGCCTTCATCCTTCCTCACTTTGAACCTCTTTGTTGCGGCATGTGGTGAAGGGAGGCTTAAACTAATCTATGATCAATCAAGCAACGTACGCACGAATCATTCATCAATGAACGTAACATAAAAAATATTACGTTAACGTAAACTTCTTCCCATTTCTCGTATGTAACTCTTTGGGGAATCTTTACGTATAATAAATATAAATAACATCGCTACATATTATTAGCAGGTTTTTTATCGCTCTAAACAACTTAATTTTTTCATTTTCATATTGTTTCGACCAGTATGAAAATATGTACATGAACGCGCATTCACGTGTATGTATAGTTAATCAAATAATAAAAAGTGTTGTTAATGTAACCGCAATTCACTATTTGACTTTCACTATCCTTACTACGCCCAGAAACGTTTATCACTTGAGCATGAAAATTAGACTTACAATCCAAACGAGTATCACAGTAAAGCCTGGATACGCAGCCAATTGGAAGCTTTGGCCGTGATGACGTCAGCGTTCAGTCGTGACTGCTGGCTGCTGATTGGTTAGCGTGCGTGCGTATGTTTGTCTAGAGCGGGCTTGGGGTCCACCGTAGTTTTGCAGTTCTTCTTATGTAAATGTTCTGTGGCATAGCCGTCTGCGAAGAGAACCAGTTTTTGAGATTTCTCCTATGTCTGTGGTAACCAATAGCCGTCTCGCAAGTGTGACGTCAGCACGGAAGCCAGATACCTACTCACTACGTTAGGGTGTGCACACGCTCGCTGAATGCTCTTCCAACTGTGGAGTTAATCGTCAATCATTAATTTGGGATTCTAAGACTCCGAAAGATAATAAATTGTGTTTCCTCACTTGAGGATACTTAATAATATCAAAATAACTAGCAAAGATACATGAAGAGTTGAAAACTATAAAGATTACAGGCCCTTGAATATAACAAGTTAGAGAGCGACTTGCACACGCACCTCATCCTTCGATTAGTGGAGCGGTACTAATCTTGCTTTGGAAAATGGGAGGCAGGGCTTCCACGAGTGCGGAAGTTCCTACCCTAAAACTTTGTTCAAGATTAACCTAAAAATGCATAAATTACCCTAAAATGTCATAAAAGCCCATTGCTGGTATTACATCAAAATATTCAATGTTTCCATGTGTAGAAATGATACATCAGGGTCATGCGGATATAAGAAATGAAATTCTCTGACTTTACGGAGCCATATGTGTCACGATACGTGCAACATTTTATATTGCTTTCACTATAGATTATCTTCTTTGTATGGGTACCTAGTTGCAAACTTTGTTCAATGAGCGTAAAGTTTGAGGCCAGGCGATCCATTCCTGACTATCAGAGAGAAGCAAAGACATAGTAGGAGGAAATGAACGACAAAGTAATACTCGAAACATTTATTTATGGAACCCAACACAAACACAGTATCAAAATTTTTGCGCAGAAAGATTAGAAGGAATTCAGTTGTGAAATAAGTTCATAAAAACACTAATTCTCAGTGCAGTTGCAAAGAACGGGGCAAAGAATCTAATGCACTAAATGAAGAATTTCGACTTCACCAAAATTTTCGCGATTAGTATACTTAATTGGCTCGAATTAAACTACGCATAGAGATAATTTACGTTGAGTTAGACGAAGCAGATGTTGCTCAATTAAAGTAAGCCCAATTGAATTACAAATACGAACCTCCTTACAATTAAGAATCTCGGCCTAAGGCTAGAGTATTTTTCGACAAAAGCCGCCATGCCGAAAAGTCAAAATCCTACAGTCGAATACATGTAGCTCCTCCAAGAATCGGAGTCCTACGTTAGTCAGCCTTTGTGCCAAGAATAATAGAAGAAGAACCTCGATTTCTATCTCACAACCTTTTTTATTCACTCCCAATATCTGTATTTCCACCAATCCAACATTTCTTCTATGAAGTCGAACATTCATTTTTTTTAACAAAGAAGGCACAGAATGTTTGGATCCCATCATAACGTTAGTCGTGTCAGAACAGAACCCTACAATGTTGCTCAATTTAATATTTTTATCACTCGCCTCAGGGGGATACAATTATGGTATCTATGGGAATTAGCGCTCAAAGGGGGACAATGTGAGGTCCCGAGCTGAGAGTTAGGTAGGCTTTCATCTATGTTGAAGTAAAATGTTTCTGTTATGTTAAAGACAACCCTCTTTTAGGTTCACTACTGTCCTGTTTTTCAGCACCTACTACTTTCTCCTTCAACTTTGGTCTTGTTTCATAATCTTCTTTCCCAACTTACTGGTTATATGCCTTTTCTGCGTAGATTCCATGTTTCCTTAACTCCATACTAAATGGTGCATTCCTCCTTCATCTCTTTGGATCGCATTTTTTTGCGACTAATCTAATCTATTTTTATAACTGAAATCTTTTTTGTAGTAAACAATCCTTTAGCTGTGCTATCCTTTTTTCAACAAGATGAACAGAGGAGCTCTTAATTGCACTCCCACTCCATTATTGGACGATGACTCCGAGCTGTTTAGCTTTACTGAGATCAGTTGTTTCATCAATCATAACATAATATAAACTTCATTAAGGACAAAGACAAGATCACTTAGTAGATGTTTACCCAAACATTGTCTAATAATGTTTGAAGCTCTTTGTTTCCCTAAGCTTACTTTCTTTAAGAAAAATTTGTTTCAGTGGTAACGAAATAGGTAAATCATGCTCAGAAAGATTTGCACTTATCGGCAGTTCAATTTTCATACCTGACTTGTCAATTGGATCGTGTGATAAAATGAGTAAAGTTATAGCTTGTGTTTTCCTTCTCTGCACTGAGAGATTTTATTGCGTTGCGTGTTAGCATGAAGAATAATCTCAGATTTACCAAACGTGATGATAGTTGAGCATATAGTGCAGTATGCCACATCTTTAGTTGAGGTATTTGACGTAGACTTTTCTAACATGCCTCGAAAAAGTTGTTCGCTTCTCTATCCTTCCTTTCCTTTTCGTGTATAGACGATACAATTTGGCTTTCCTTCATGGGTGGTGTAGCAGCTCCATTGTACACCGAATCTATTCAATGGTACCAATTTTACTGAAACGCAAGTAACCAAATATTTTGTCACGATGCAATATTGCACCTGGCACAGTTAATTGCACCTGAATGAAACAAAACCACCTACCCTCGGCTCTGGCAGTGTCGTTCAGTACACGTTATGTAACTGTTCAATTCCAGTAAACGACGATGATCGATGTATGGGTGTAAATCTTGATACAGTTACGTGTTAGTTATGTAAACCTAAAAAATATTAAATTCCCAACATTATATCAAGTTGCATATCACTTTAATTATTGTTGTTACTTATAATTAACCAAGGTGTTATTTATGCAGCAAATCTGACAACATTATACTGAAGAGAGATCTGAGTTCTGGGAGATCTGCAGCGATGTGCACAGCAATTCGCGCCTTATCGTAGTGTGCAATAAAAACTAAATTCATAGCGAGTTCGTGCAAGTCTGTTCCAAATATGACTCTTATTGAACATTTTCATAAATGCTTCGGTAGCGTTTCTTTCGCAATGTACCTTACACGAGGTATATTGTAATACTTGAGAGCAAACTTGATATCGGTAATGAAAACTGGCCATTACCCTACAATTTTGCTACGCTAACTCGACAGAAGTCGAATTACCCTAAAAATCATGGAATTTTGCTTTACTCTAAACTCTACCCTAGACAACACCTGATTACCCTAAAATGGGAATTTACCCTAAAATGGAAGCACTGATGGGAGGGCGAGTTGTAGAGGAGGTGAGGAGGCGAGGAGGAGCCAACTTCAGCCAAGCGTCTGTGGTTGGCTCACGTGTGGGGCCTTGCCAATGTCCCAGTCTCCACACTTTTGCAGCTAATTTGAATCCGATTGGAATCGGCTATGCTTCCTCCAGTATATCCTAGCTCCATGGTCTCGCCATTACTTTTGGGCAGCAGCAGCAAGGGGCTGGCCCAGAAACTGCTGGAGATGCGAATCGTCCCGGCATCTAACAATTTTTAAGCTCTACCTTTACCTCAAGCAGTCGGTCAGGGGGAAGGCACCTAACTTTCGCGTCAACAGGCGGACCACTAATTTTTATGTGATGTTCCGTAAGGAAGAGCTGTAACTTTTCTTGAATGGATACAAAACCTATTTTTGCCAAGTAGGGACAGTGAACGCCAAAGCAGTAAATTGCTGTTACATTGGCAACACTTGCTATAATATTTTTCACTATACAGAAACGTGAATGCGCATTTATGTGCATACTTGCAATGTATACTTCAAGAGTCATTTAGAATGTAGAAAAACATGCTGACTCATATCCTGCATGTGATGAAATACTCGAAGGGAGTAATGGGCTCGGAGGCAGACAATTTTCTTGAATTTTTCTTTGGAACATCAGAGTGTACATCAGCGGTTCTTTACCCCTGGGTCGCGACCCCAAGCCATTTTATTGTTTCACTAAGGGTTTGTGTAACCTGTTTGTGTTAACATACACTAACTTGTTTCCGTAAGAATAGTCATATCATAAATGAAAATTTATGTTTTGGGCAGATTTTGGGTCACTGAAAAAAAGTTCAGGAAGCACTGGTGTGAATCGTTGTAGGAAGCAGGGTTGCGGAGTCGGTGGAATAAATTTGCGACTCCGACTCCGACTCCGACTCCACCTTTCAAGAATTTTGCGACTCCGACTCCGACTCCACCTTTTCAGAATTTGGCGACTCCGACTCCGACTCCACCTTTTCAGAATTTGGCGACTCCGACTCCGACTCCGACTCCACCTTTTCAGAATTTGGCGACTCCGACTTCGACTGCGACTCCACCTTTTCAGAATTTGGCGACTCCGACTTCGACTCCGACTCCACCTTTTCAGAATTTGGCGACTCCGACTCCATTTCTCCAGAATTTGGCGACTCCAACACCGACTCCGCCTATTCACAATTTTGTGACTCCAACTTCACCTATTCATAATTTATAAGATGAATATTTTATTTCTAGTGTACACAGACCGTCAAAAATGACAAGATTCAACACCTTTCTTCAACAAATTTTCGTTTGAGTGGAGTTTACATGCTTTCAGCTTATTCCAAAGGTAACTTAATTTTCTTATAAGAGTAATAAACACCCAGAACACAGCATTCTTGAGCCGCAAGAGAAGTAGTTATAGCCATTCGTGTCGTATCCAAGATACAGAAATTCAGCATTACTGAAAGCAACTGCGAACTTGTGTATGTATATTGTAATATGATATACAGTACATTGCAATATAGTATATTGTAATATACAATACAGCATATTTCAATATGCAATACCCCGCCGAACTCGGTATTCACGATACAAACTTGAGTATATAAGGCTCTGGATCGCTCTAATTGTGATGAAAGTGACTCATTACAGAGCTATTGCACAACGAAAATGAGTGTATTAATTGACCGTGAACTGGAACCAAAACCGCCAGTGCTATTTTTTTCCCATCAATTATTCTTAGCGTGACACAAAACGTATAAATAAACACACGACTCTATTCTTAGTAGTAAACGGTTGCAGGTGTTGAAACCTGTGCATATGTTCATTATATTCTTTATTAGCGAACGACTTTTAAATTGACTACAGGTTGTTAATAATCAAAATACTAGTGTACATGATTGTTCAAAAATGACGGGATCCAATGGTATCGTTTTAAAAAAATCTCAAGATAAAAATGGCAAACAAATATATCCATTGTAATAGTACCCGCGTTTAAAATACAGTATTCTCGTACTTGTGCACTGGTAAAACTCGAATCACAGAAACGGTCATTAAGCATCTTTAAAAACGTCACAAACGCACACAACAACCAAGTAAATTGCATAACATAATACCTATCTGAATTGTAATTTAAATTATTGTTCGCAAGAGGTTTTTAAAAAATTTGCCATACCTTTTAAGCATTTAAATGCCTTTGAAATTTAAATGCCTTTTAAATTTAAATGCATTTTCTTGACAGTTGATTCGATTTTCACGCAATGTTTTTCACTTACAGACATAAGTGAGCAGATACCAGGTTTTTCATATATCGATGGTATTTATGATACTGTCCAAGCAAGCAGATTCCCATTGTAATGAGATAGGGGAAATTACGCACGAGAACATATACTTATCATTGACGGACACCTGGCTTTTTATTATACCGGGTGTCCTATACAAATGTCCCCGATTTTCAATTAATTATATCTCAGCTTTAAATTAACATATTTTAATAGCCTTTTTTCACAATGTAGTAAATTTTGTTTCCTTTTCGAATAATTTAAATTTTTGAAAATCGGTTGAATAACCACTTTACAATGTTCAATTTACTGAAACGAGCAGAAAAATTAATTGTTCAGAGGAAAAGTTTTTAAAACAATATTGATATTCTTCCTTATTTTGTAGTTTCCATAAAATTGAACACACAAAAATTTCAAGGAGTAACAAATCATTACCTTATATAACGTTTAAATAAATGAGGTAATTTTAGTATCCAACGACATACCCTCCCTTTCTCTCAAGGCAAGTATTACTTCTAGCCACCATTGAACGAAGAGTTTTACCCATTATTCCACCGTTTTATATCAGTCCTTGAAACACTATTATTGAGAACACTTGAAACTTGAAACCTCTCAGAGGGTTTAAATACTTAGTTGTATGTACGATACATCGTTATGAAATTATTCTTAACAGTAGGTATTGAGGAATGAAGAAGAACACCAGTGTTGTTTTTAAAACTTTCCCTTTGAACAATTTTTCTACCCCTTTCAGTAAATCGATAATCTTGAAGTTAATTCAACTGATTTTCAAAAACTTAAATTATTTCAAAAGGAAACAAAATTGACTAAATTTTAAATAAAAGACAATTAAAATATGTTAATTTAGAGCTGAGATATTATCAATTAAAAAGTCCGGGACATTTTTGTGGGACACCAGATATAGTATTGATTGTTCTTATACAATAAATGGTCAAGCGTCTCCTTTGAACAAATTAATAAATAGGTTTAGCTATTTCGTGAGCGTAATCTCTCCTATGTTAATACAATGGAGTTTTAGGATTTAAAACTTAAGGGCAACTGCTCGAACATTTATTTCAAATACAGAAGAACTTCAAGGGAACAACAGCAAGTCGTTTCCCTTTTCTCCTGCGCAAAAAGAGAAACCGTACCCAAGTTAGGCAGATCTTGAGGATTCCAACAGTACGCTCAGCAGCGTCCTCTGTAATATTTTTGCTATTAAATTCCTTTAAAATAGAGACCAAAGATCTTCTTTAACGTAGGTTAGTTTTTATAACGATACTCGCTAAAAATAGAAGACACCCAATGGACGCGGCCGGTCATCAGCACGGTACTCCGGTAGGAAATTTTAGAGGCGTTCTGAGTAGAGAGATACATAGTTTTAAGATGTCTGGTCACCGACTAGGTGAATATCGTATCTTATTGCAAGATTGCATATAGCACTAAGATTTTAACAATTAATTGACAATTAATTACCTTGAATAATAAGTGCCTGTTTACTGGGTCGAGGAGTTAAAGACGCAGAAAGAGACTGCTTTTTACGCAAGAGAAATAAGTTAGAGGTGCCTGACCGACTTTTAGTAAAAGGGCGACATGCTGCCCAAGCAGAGTAGGCTCAATGATAATTTAATTAGTGAACGCCAGTGCGTCACGAGTAATGTTAATTTAAGCGATTTTAGGCTAATGCAGGTCTGGTAAAAGCTCAAACATGCTTAGTTATAGAAAGCTAAATTTAAACAAAAAAGAAAGGAAAAGATGCAGCTGCAAAACAAAAATACGAAGAAAAGTAAGAACTAAATAATTTCAACAGTTTCAAATTCTTGTCTGTCAACTATGACAGGCCAGCTGAAGGAAACTTTTTCTTCCACAAAGCCGCCATCAGAAATACGGAAGGTTTTCAACAGGAAATTTCATTGAACAAATAAAATTGGCTGTCCGTCTTTGTTGGTTGGTCTGTCTCCTTTTCACGCTCTTAAAGATGCTTAACTACTGTATCTGTGATGCGAATTTCACCAGTGCACATGTACTAGAATATTTTAATCGCGGGTACTATTAGGTTTGATATATTTCTTTATGATCCACACGTGGAGAATTCGTATATAGACAATATTGAATCCCATCATTTATCACTGGCCGAGTACACTATTATGTATACTGAGAGTTTCAGAACACGAGGTACAAAATTGCACACCAAGTAGAAAATGGCTAAATAAACTTTTTTAATTCCATGAAATTTTCCCCCAAAAATCGGGGTCGTGAGATATTAGCTGTTTATTGTTTTAAATGATGAAATTTAATGGCACAATTACTCGCAATATATATTTTGAATTTACTTTACAAAACTGTTCAAAATGTGTTCCACCTACATCAATGCACTTTTCGAATGTTAGCCTTAACGACTACCGGATGTAAGGAAACACGTACGTCTGGCAATTAGGTATCTCGCCAGCAGCCACTGCAATTCTGGTCACAAGATATTCCTCGGACTCAATGAGTGTAGCATAGACAAGGCTCTTCACGTGTCCCCAAAAAATGAAATCGAATGGAGTCATGTAAGGAGATCTAGGAGCTCATGCAACTAAAAGATTTCGCCCGGTCAACGTAAATTCAAATAAATATTGCGAGTAATTTAGTCATTAAATTTCATCCTTTAAAACAATAAACGGCTGATATCTCAATGCCTCGTTCTTCGGAAAATTTCATAGAAGAAAAAGTTTTTATTCGGACATTTTCTACTTGGTAGGCAACTTTTTGCCTCTTATTCTGAAACACCCTGTATATTACTGATAAGTGTCTTCTGAGCAGGTAAAGTAGTCACTGCCTGCGCTGAGAAGCATAGATATGCATCCACAGTTTTTTTTATTGCTAAGTAAACACTCATTCAGTGAAATTATAATAGTTAATTCAATGACTATGCTTAAAATCCACAAAATGATATACATGTACATAGATGAAGTAGACAAGATTTGCACACTGCCTCTTATTCTCTGTGTCTACATTATGCACGGTAACAATGCAGAAAAGGTGTCATATTATTACTCAACACTATTTTATATCTCGGCTATAAAAGGCAAAAATTGTTTTGCTTTGGTCGCAGGTGACTGAAGTTTTCGGAACGGTTTGTTTAGGAATAAAAGTCACTTTTAGCGTCTCTGCGTGTAATATGATACTACCTCTTATTATCGTATAACTTTTTACTTTATGTTTGACACTTTCTTTATTTTAATAAACGCCCATGTTCTTCTAATTTCATGTTTTTTGGAGCGATTTGAAACGTCTCCAGTAAGAAAATTTGCACAATCGCATAAATGTAACAACCATTGCAGCTGAGATAGTGCATTGCTTTCAGTTAAAATATGTGTGTGACTAAGTGAAGTTTTTGCTAGTGTGTTATTATTTTCATTGCAGCTCGTTTACATTGTATTTTAATTTTTCATGTGTCTCAATGCCGATATTGATTAACTTACAACATTTTCATATCTTCCATAAGAAGAAGTAATTAATTATGTAATGCTGCAAAACGGATACTATTTCAGTGTTTAAAATTTTATAAGCATAATATAAAATTCTCCATTTCAGCGTATGCTTACATAAAAACTGGGGAGTGCTACGAAGATTAAAATTCAACATGATGATGATATAGTGAAATAACATATAACTCTGAAAGAACCAAACAACATTCAAGAAATAACTTTAGAAATGAGCAGAAATTGTGATTAATAATACATGTTAACTTGACCTAAAGACAAGGAAGCCATATCAATTTTGATAACATAACCTGAGAACTAGAAGTCTTTATGTACCACACCATAGCTTCAGGTTTTGGCAAAGACTACTCATTGGCAAGGAATCATAACATAAAGACTACAAATATTCATGATCACAACATAACTTTAAGTTTCTGCAAAGACTAGTCATTATCAATCAGTGCATCATGAAGAGCGTACATAGTTACGACTCCTTACGTGAGTACAATGTATTACATCAGCTGAAATGTTCTACAAGTAACTTGCAACACATTTAGTACTATTTGCTACATCCTGTGTACTAATTGAAGGGGAAATGAACGAAACAGAAATATACAAAACAAAGTTTCAATGCTTCAAATTACTAATTCTTGCTTAAATAACTGCAAAATATTCATTATTACTCCAGTGCAATTATACTTCTTTCTTGTATTTATAATACATAGGAATGCTAACCCACAACGACTAGACAACAATGACGGTATTAGGTGTTAGGTATAAATACGCTGTTTCAAACTTAAAATAAAATAATCAACAGAAACATTGCATATTTTTAGATTTTCAGCAAAGTATTTTAACTCTGTTTTGTTTACTTTCGGTTTTGAACAATTATAAATAATTTTTAGCAAAAATTAGAATCGAAGACAGCAAAAAATAGCGACTCCACCCCATCCGAATGAACGACTCCGACTCCACCACACTCGGAAAAGCGACTCCGACTCCACCACACTACAGAGAAGCGACTCCGACTCCACCACACTACAGAGAAGCGACTCCGACTCCACCACACTACAGAGAAGCGACTCCGACTCCACCACACTACAGAGAAGCGACTCCGACTCCACCACACTACAGAGAAGCGACTCCGACTCCACCACACTACAGAGAAGCGACTCCGACTCCACCACACTAACGAGAAGCGACTCCGACTCCACCACACTACATAGAAGCGACTTCGACTCCACCACACTACATAGAAGCGACTCCGACTCCACCACACTACATAGAAGGGACTCCGACTTCACCACACTACAGAGAAGCGACTCCGAATCCACCACACTACGGAGAAGCGACTCCGACTCCACCCTAAAACATGCAGCTCCGGCGAACTCGACTCCCTATTCCGCAGCCCTGGTTGTCATCAATATTTACGGCGGGGTAGGCTCTTTATGCATTCTACTTAGTTTCATTTTTTATGAACGAGACTTTCGTGTCTTAGCTTGGCGATGCTTATAGAGAAGACGGAAAGAGAGTTTGACACAGAGTGTGTCGGGAAGAGAAGGGGTGAAGCGGAAAAGGATAGGTGGAAAGCGATAGAGATGCGCTTTGCGCATATGATGCTAGTGTTGAGGGTATTTTTTGTAGGTAGTTTAAGGGTGGTAGAAGTTAATTACCCGTCGGGGCTTTGTATGGGTGGATCTTTAGTTAGTCGGCATCATTAGTACCGAACGTGGGTGGGTAGGCTTGCCGTGTTGGTTAAGTCTCCTTGGACACAAAATATTCGCTTGAGTCAGTGCTGGTCGAGTCTGTCCGTCCGTCCGTCGTTAGAGTCGTGTTAGGTGTATTTTGGTCTCGGTTGCGGTGCGAGTGTTTTCATTTTTGAGCTCTGGAATTGTTTGTGCGGTATTTGCGGTGTGTCTTGCGGGAATGTGTGTTGTAGGTAGAGTTGTGGGTGCGTGTCGTGAATATTTTGCCAGATTCTTTTTGCGTGTTTGTGGAGTGTAATGTTGATTGGCTGCAAGTTTGCTCGGCGGTGTAGTTGTGCAGAGGTGGAGAAATCTTGCCATTCTAAATTTGTTATGTATCTTGTGGCTCGGTTTTGTACACGTTGGAGTGTTGAGATAGATGTTGGTGGAAGTGTGTGTAGGGGAATGGCTGGGTAGATGAGAATGGATCTTACTAGAGCTATGTAGAGTTGGCGTTTTACTTCTGGGTTCAGATGTTTGAATCGGTAAAGGCGTGAGAGGTTTTGGTTTGCTAGTGCTGCTCGTTGTCTGGTGTGGGCAGTGTTTCCACGGGATGAGATTTCTTTACCCTATATTAAGATGCGCAATTACCCTATATTACCCTATACACCCAAATTTTCAAATAATTGCAAAAACTTAATTAAAATAAACTCATTCCTGGAAGTGTATACGCTACGTTTGCAAGCAGCGCTTAGTATAAGAAACGTTGAGAAAATTGTTGTTGAAGAAAACTGCAAAACATTCATTCATCAACAATGTAATCCATCAAAAAAATTTAAAAACAAATAAAATGCCTATTATCAAATAAATGTATACCTAAGCACAATTGAATTCATCCTAGAAAGGATATTTGACATGTTTGGATGCATTGTTAATATTAATATTTTGAAAATAGGTTATAAAAGAAAATTTCAACATTTAACCCTATCCGCCTCGGGTGTGGGCAAATTTGCCACAGTGATTTTTTAGAAATGGTTTATCTTAAGACTACTAATCCAATTTTTGCATATTACATTTGGTTGAAAAGTTTATTTGAGCAGATATCTTTTTATGTTTTTCCGCTTGATTGAGCATTAACCAAACAAGTTTTAATTTAGTAAGAAAAAATGGTCAAAAAACACCTGTGGCGGATAGGGTTAATATCCATTTATTGACATACGGTAGTATGTCTATCGTTCAGGCTGGAAAAGCACCAAGTCAATTGTACAAGATAGTGTTATTTTTGCCAAACATCAAAATGTAGTTGGCGCTTTTCCAACCTGATCGACAGATATTACAATCAATTAGTAAATTACCATAAGAGAAAAACCAGATTTATAATACACATTGCCTATTCAGAGCGGAGTTTAAAAAGTGATGATGACTCCCAACATGTTGCATTTGATTTAACTGACCGCATGACCTTCAGAATGCCATCATTCAGGATCATTATGTGAAGATTTTCGCCCGAATTGTGGAGGTGATACACTGCGTGCATTAAACTGCACAATGTTTCATTTTTTAATTGATTTCTCCGAGCCGTTTTCGTTAAATTTAGTTTACTGAAAACCGCTCAACTCCTGCGTTATTGAAGGGGAGACCTAACAGCGCACCAATGAAAACCTCGAGATTTTTGAAACATTTGGAATTGGATGAATTTCTTGCAGCAAAAACATGTTTCCAGTATTCGGTAACATTCATTCCTGTGGTCAGCCCGTTCAGACAATAATGTTCCCTCCATTCACGATCGAGGAAATTCATTTCAACAAATTTCCTAAGTTGTGGTATTTGTAACATAGATGATGACAGTGAATTTGGGTTAAGATTGGATGCATTAACTGGACTAAGGCATTCAATCAGGTCATAAATTGGATCGGAACACTGGAAACGTTCATGAATTTGTTTCAGCGATTCAACCAAGAAAAAATTACATGATGTGAAAAATTTGTCTAATTCAGTGGGAGTAGCATTGCATTTTAATTTGTCAACAGTTTCTGTCGCTTTGACGCCCATATATATTCGTTCATTTTTAATGAGACTTACTGAAAAATCTGGAGAGGATGGATGAAGCTTGTCAATGGCACAAGATTTAACGTAAGTTGGCTTAAGTACGTCAGCAGCAATATTTTCAATAATTTATGAACTTCCTTTTTCCCATTAAAGAAATTTGGTGACTCAGATTGAAATTGCCTATTGAATGAATTAAATCTACTAAGATTGTGTTTAAGAAACTCAAGGTAAGCAATGGTGAACTCGTTTCTGAAGGGTTGCACAGTGCTGTCATTCATGTGGGTAGGATCAGAAAATGCGAGTTCGTTAAAATAGAGTTCGTTTACCCCACTGACAGTGTCAGTGTCAGGGTACACTTCCATTGCTCTAACAATAGCGTTACGCATGCTTCCAGCGATAGCCACCTGGTTTGACCGGGAGCTAGTATCTTGTGCGGCTCTAATTCTACAAATTTTTTAAATTCTCTGAACGCATTCTGACGCTTGGCACTTAGACTGAAGTGAGAATAGACATTTCTACAAAAGTCTTCAATGAATTTAGGTAATTTCAAACATGCATGGGAGGCAGCTAAATGGATCAAATGGCATGAACATTTAATAATTATCATAGTAGGAATGTTATTCTTCAACAGAGTTGCAAATGAATGTTTGCAAAGGAATGCATGAACACCGAATTCCGCTAGAAATTCGCAGTCATCATTTTCAAGCTAGATTTCTAGACTGATTTCTTCTTCGCTAGTTTACTTAAAAATTAGCTAGATCTAGAGAGAAATTAGCTAAGTTGGCATCCCTGGCCAGGGCTCAGGCGTATGCTGCTTGCTACAGCCTGCAACGCAACGTGCGTTCGTACTAGTCTCGCTTTGAACATGTTTCAAATGGAGATGCCTATACGGATCGTGATTGGGAAAGAGTTCTAGAGTATTTTCAAACGACGACAATGCAACGATAGATGCTTTCCTGCGTGTTTTGATGCATTGATAACTATGTAACCTTTCAGTAGGCATAAAACCCTCTAATTACCCTATTTCTGCACATTTTACCCTATTAATACCTCGATTACCCTATGAAAAAGTACTACCCCATCGTTACCCCGTGAAGGGTCTGATTACCCTAAAATAAGGTAATTTCCCTGCTCGTGGAAACACTGGGTGTAGGGTGCATATCCGGTTGTGCTGATTGTGAGTCCCAGAACTTTGCCTGAGTTTGTGTAGGGGTGTGGGATGTTGTTGATGTGCACTGTTGGGTGTTTGCGACGGCTGATGGCGATTATTTTGAATTTGTTTGCATTGGTTTGGATTTTCCATTTTCGTTCGTAATCGATGATTTGGGCGATGGCTCGTGTTGTTAGAAGAGCTGCCATGTTATATGAATGGTTATGGGATGTAATTTGTGGGATGTCGTCTGCAAAAGCTATGTAGTCAGTATTGGGTATTGGTGGGGGAAGGTCGTGTGTGAAGTAGTTGTACAGTGTTGGGGAGAGGACTGCTCCCTGGGGGACACCTGACTTGATGGAGAAGGGTGGGCCAGTGTAGTTTGCGATTCGTATGGCTGCGGTGCGGTTGGTAATGAAGCTATGAGGGATTTTTATGAATAGGGGTGAATTTGTAGCTGTGACAGTTTGAATTTGAGTCCTGTGTGCCAGACTTTGTCGAAGGCCTTGCTTACATCTCGTAGAATGATGTCTGTTTTGTTTCTCTGTGTTTACTTAATGTGGAGAGTCTCGTGTAGCGTGGCAAGTGCGGTGTGTGTACCTCTTCCGTGGCGGAATCCGTGTTGGCGGCTGTTGTAGATGTTGTTGATGGTTAGGTGGTCTGTTAGCCTGAAGGTTAATATCTTGTCTAGAAGCTTAGCGTGGGTGTCGAGTAGTGAGATGGGGCGGTAATTTTGCACCTCGTGTTGGGTGGTGGAGGGCATCGGTAAAAAGATCATTATTGCGTGTTTCAGTTTGTTTGGGAAATAACCCGCTGAGAGGGCGTTGTTATATATGTACAGAAGGTACTGGAGCATGTTTTGCGGTAAGTGTTTGAGGTGGTGTATGGTTATTTTAGTTGGTCCTGGAGCTTTTTGAGAAAACGTCCGAAGTGCGTTTTTGAGTTCTTCGATTGTGATAGCTGGGTAGTGGAGGTTGTGAAGGCGGGAAGTATCTCCTGTCTCGTGTGGTTCGTTTTGGGGAGCGATGTCGTTCATTTGTGTTTCTATGGTGCGTATGTGTTCAACGTCGAAATCGTTGTTGGGCTCATCAATACCTGAGTAAATGTTTGACCAGTGTTGTCGGAACAAGGGTTCCTTGGATTGTGGCGAGTGGTAAAAGATGCCGCCTTCTTTAATGTAGGGGGTGCTTTGTTTTTTATTGTTGCCTGACATCCGTTTGATGGCGGACCAGAATTGTTTGGGATTGTCCATCTTTTTGATGTTAGCGATGGTGTTGTTCCATGTTGCCGAGTAGATACGTTGGTATGCAGTTTTTATCTGTTATCTGAGGCTGAGGAGTTCTCTGTATAGGTGGGGTGAGTGGCCGTGTAGTTGGAGGTGGTCGTAGATGTGTTTGTGTCTTGTTTGAAGGACGAGTATGGCATGAGTGGGTTTGATGCCTGGTGTGGTTCTGTGTGTGATGGTTGGAATAGATTGGTTGGAGGCTCCGTTGATGTGGGATTCCCACTTGGTTAGGTGATTGTCTATGTCCTCTAGTGTAGGGCTTAAGTCTTGCGGTATTGTGTGTGCAGCGAGAATGTTGCGGTATAGTTCCCAGTTTGCGTTGTGGAAGGAGGGTCGTGGGCGGATGGGAATTTTTATAGGGTTGGCTGATATTGTAGCTATGATGGGGATGTGGTCGGAAGGTGTTAGTGGGCCTGGTTCGAGTATGAATGATGTTGTGGAATGTTTACGTGTTTGTCAGTACGATGTCTGGACTAGTGGTGGCGCGGTGGGTGATTATCGTGGGGAAATTGGGGCCGATATGGTGACATTTGTTCATGTCTATTAGTGAGTGGATTTGTCTTCCTTTCCTGTTTGCGTATGTGTATCCGAAAGTGGGGTGTGTGGCATTCATGTCGGCTAGGAGGTAAGTGGGGTGTTTTCTGTTAAAGAGAGTGTGCATGTCGATGAAGTTTATGTAATCAATGCGTGGAGGTATGTAGGTTGTGGCAAGTGTGATTGAGCCTTGTGGTGTTTCTACTGTGATGGCTAACATATCTGTGTGGAAGGTATCGTGCAGCTTGAATGGGAGGTCTTTTCAAATTTCTATTGCTACTCCAGCGTGATTTTCATTTGCTTTGTTTGTGGCATATGTGTTGTAATTCCAGATTTTGGTTGGGGTGTCGTTACTCATGCAGTGCGAGTTGAGTAGAATTATGTGTGGAATGTATTGACGGTAGATGTTGCATAATGCGATTTTATTATTTTGTCAGTGTTGGACGTTGTGTTGGATGACGGTTAGTGTTTTGTTCATATTTTGTGTATCCATTATGGAGTCGAGTGTTTGGGTTTCCTGTGGAGGGTGTCAGGTTTTGAGCATGTGTTCATCATGTCGAAATGTTCGTGTGGGAGTGTGGCAATGGGTTCGTTTTCGGGGTTGAATCGGCCGTCGATGATTTCTTTCTAGATTTTATCCGGGTGTTGATGTGCGACAGCGATTTTGAGGCCAGGTGGTTTTGCGGTGAGTTCTTCCACTATCTGATCGTTGGTGAGTTTGCTTGGAATATTCCGTGAGTTCGTGGCGCTGCGGTAGATGGTAAGCTGGATTGAGTCGTCGTGTGTAGAGGATTCTTCCGAGGAGGGTTGTCTCTTCTTTTTCCGTTTTTTTGTTTTTTTTTCGGGCTGGACTGCGTTCTCCAGTTTTCTTGCAAGTTGTCGTCGCTTGTTTCGTCCTGGGTTGAGTTCTCTTCAGTTGAGTGGTAGCTTGTGTCCATTGCGTCTTCGTTGGGGTCGGTGCTTGCTTGATTTGCAGGTGTCTCCGTTGTGTCTGCTTGGGGATGTTTGTTTTGTTCAATGAACATGTTGAATATTTTTTGTGAGTCACGATTGAGGAACTGGGTGTCCACATCGTAATTTTCTTTGAGGGTCTTCGACAAGATTGATCCGAAATCCCCTCCCTGTGAGAGGCTTGCGATGTGGGCCTCGATGATGATAGCGGCCAGTTTTATATGCATTTCGCTGGTGAGTGTGAGTGTATGTTCTGTTTTTGCAGTTTGTTGGATGGCCGTTTTTGCAATTTCAATGTATGTGCTCATGGTTTGGTCGGTTTCTTTTTTTTTGGAGTTCGTCGTTCTTCTTGCGGATAGCTTCTTTCCTGTATGGGCAGAAGCTGCGAGGGTGCGGTGGTTTTCTTGGCAGTTGAGGCACTTCTTGTACAGTGAATTGCACTGTTGTTAGGTGTGGCCGTGTGCAGCGCATTCAGAGCAGTTCGATGTCTTGACAGTGCATTGATGTGTGGAAAAGTCCTCGATTTTGTAGCATTTGAAGTAGATCCGTAAATGAGTGTACTTTTCAAGTTCCATTTGCGATGGTGTGATCTTTGTGTTGAACATGAGGAGCCCATTCTGGAGAGCGCGCTGTGTCATGGCTGCATGGCAGTGTCGGTGAAGGTTACTTTGATAACGTGTGTATAGTTTTTGATTTTGTTAATTTCAGGATTTTGCAAAAATCCTGGAAATCAACAAAATCAAAAACTATACACACGTTATCAAAGTAACCTTCACCGACACTGCCATGACACAGCGCGCTCTCCAGAATGGGCTCCTCATGTTCAACACAAAGATCACACCATCGCTAATGGAACTTGATAAGTACACTTATCGACGGATCTCCTTCAAACGCTGTTTCGTTATTGTGGTTTGTAGCAACCCCATTGAAGTTACTGAAAACATTCCACCTAAAATTAATAGATGGGTAACTTAAGTGCGGTAGTGCAACGCCGGCCCAAACCTCGTCTAGTTAGAGCACAAATTTTCCATCCAAATTTGTTGTGACACAAACGTGCAATAGTGTCATTATGAGCAGCACCGCTGTGAGGCATGCAATGAACACGCTACCCGTGCATCTCAGTTACATATCTCGGATTTAAAAGTTTACGAATACATTGAGTTTGCTGTCGGAGTAAATAAACACACGTCAGAACATTACTTATATCAACCTTGTTTTGATTGGGTTTCACGATGCTTGAAGTAATGCTATGGTTTTATTTACCCTTGATATCTTTAGTATAAATTAGATATAATTTTATGTATGAAGAGAATCCTTTTATCATCACAAAACAATTGATGGTTATACGAGGCTTATTACATGGGACGCATTATTATGGTGAGAAATTCATGACACTTCAGAGATATTCGATAAAAAATCATTATAAAAATCTGAAATTAAATTTCATGTCGTCAACATATATGTAACTTGCGTTCGTTATTTCTGAATAAATTTTCAAACCGCCATTTGGCATTAACATTCATTGAACTTTGCATTAGGAGCGTCTGTGAACGTACATGAACAATTTACATTAGTTATCCACTAAATAAGTTGAAATCATCAGTTTTCACAGTACGGATTTGAAAACGCTTCCTAGCTCAACACTATTACCTCTCTCACTCTCCATATTTTGGCACAATATAGAGTAGCAAGAAGTAAATATTCGTTTCAGGGAATCTCTCGAGAACGGTTACTGCATTTTGTTGTAGGTAATCACCGCGTATACGCGCCTCGCCATTACTCAAGCGTACCAGCAACAAGGGGCTGGCCCAGGGACATCGAGATGCGAATCGTCCCTGCTTGTAACATTTGTTTAAACTCTGCTTTTACCTACTGCAGTCGGTCAGGGGGAAGACGCCTTACTTTCGCGTAAACAGGCGCACCACTCGTTCTTATGTGATGTTCCGTTTGCGTGTTGTGTTCCGTAGATACGTTAGGTTGGAATAAGGCAGGCAATTCTGCCATCACCCGTTGGTGTGGGCATGTGCTGTCTAAATTGGCAGTCACGCTTGGCAACGTTTACAAGAGCAACGGAATGGAGGGCGTTTTTCACGTGAGTTATACTATCGTACACGCATTTGTTTTTGACATCCAATTACCCTGAAACTACCTACAAAAACCTTCCAGCACTAGCATCATATGCGCAAAGCGCATCTCTATCAGTTCCTATCTATCCTTTTCCGTTTCACCGCTTCTCTCCCCGACACACTCCGCGTCAAACTCTCTTTCCGTCATTTCTATAAGCATCGACACACACAGGCGGACGCAGCTCTTATTTTAGTATAGATTAACTAAATTGCGCCTTCACTAAGCTTTGATTGGGTATTTATGCAAGGTGAGTTTGTGACTACTGGTCAGTCAGCATTATGATACTTCCCTGCATAGCCAAACGTTTTGAAGAATAAAAATATAATCAGGCCTCCAACGAGGAAAGGTTGGTAATTTATAACTCAGACATTCTTTATTAACTTGTTTATAGAAAAGCGGTGAAAGGCATATGAACACCAATACTTGACAGTGAAAGCTTCAACTTATACAGTGGATCCTGTTGATTAGATTAGATTAGTCGTTAGTTTTAGCCTCCCTACCTGCAGCAACAAATGTGATCCAAAGAGAGGAAGGATGAGGGCACCCTTTAATATGGAGTTAAGGAAACGCGGAATCTACGCAGAAAGTGCATAGAAACAGTAAGTTGTGAAAGAAGATTATGAACTAGGACCAAAGTTGAAGAAGACAGTAGTAGGTGCTGAAAAACAGGACAGCAGTGAACCGTAAAATGGTGGCCTTAACATAATAAAAGCATTTTATTTCAACAAAAAGAAAGCCTACCTAACTCTCAGCTCGGGGGATCCTGTTGAATTGATTTCACTTTGTTCTTTCGGGCAGTTAAAATTTAGGTAATTTTCACCATTGATATTGAAACAAAAAGAGTGGTGTGGTGATGTCACCTGGATTGTTTGTGTATAGATTTCAAAACTAACTTTAGGTTGTAGGTTATATTAGATTAAGAATTAGTTTCAGCGTGCCTAACAACAACAAAGGTATTCGAAAAAGATGAAAGTAGTAAGCACCATTTAGCATGGAGTTAAGGAAACAATGCATCTAAGCACAAAGTGTGTTTTCACACAAGATCCTTCGTGCAAAAAAACCAGTAAATTGAGAAGGAAGTTATGAAACAAGATGAAAGTATAATAATGAAGTAATAAGAGTTTAGAAATCAAGGGTGCTGCTATAGCGTGAGGTCTACTACACTATTGCATAAGATGTACCGCTAGCTATTACTATAGCGTGAGGCTAGGTTACTAATGGATATTGCTTAGTACATCTCAAACTGCACGTGGGTAGGCGATACATGGCGGTAGACCTCACGTTATAGTAGCACCAAATCCGGATAGCAACGATGAAAAAAGGTGATTCGTACCAAATTGAAAAACATTTTTATTACAAAAAGAGACTCGCGTAAGCATAACCTCTGAACCTTACATTTTCCTCTAGTTGAAACTCTGCATGAATTTGTCACAACTTTGAATCAAATAGATTTGTTGTTTAATTCATAAATGAATGAAAAAAATAACAATTTAATACATGAAAATGACATTCCACAACGTTGGCTGTATTCCAATAAACGTGAAATAAAACCTGCCGTACAACAACATTGGAAGAGAATGTGAGCACAACAAGAACCCCAGCAGCCACACCCCGCCACTGCACACCGTTCTCTTGACCATGGAGCTAGGATATACTGGAGGGAGCATAGCCGATTCCAATCGGGTTCAAATTAGCTGCAAAAGTTGGGAGACTGGGACATTGGCAAGGCCCCACACGTGAGCCAACCACAGACGCTTGGCTGAAGTTGGCTCCTCCTCGCCTCCTCACCTCCTCTACGACTCGCCCTTCCATTTTTCAAAGCAAGATTAGTACCGCTCCACAAATCGAAGGATAAGGTGCGCGTGCAAGTCGCTCTCTAATTTGTTATATTCAAGAGCCTATAATCTTTATAGTTTTCAACTCTAAATGTATCTTTGCTAGTAATTTTGATATTAATAAGTGTCCTCAAGTGAGGAAACACAATTTGTTATCTTCCGGAGTCTTAGAATCCCAAATTAATGATTGACGATTAACTCAACAGCTGGAAGAGCATTCAGCGAGCGTGTATGCATCCCAGCGTAGTCTAGAGGTAACTGGCTTCCGTGCTGACGTCACACTTGCGAGACGGCTAATGGTTATCACAGACATAGGAGAAATCTCAAAAACTGGTTCTCTTCACAGACGGCTATGCTCCCTCCATATATCCTAGCTCCATGCTCTTGACATCGGTCTCAGCTCCTGCGCTGCCTCGCGTAGTGAACACCCGCCTCGGTAGGGGAAACAAGGTAGGGTCATTTGTATGGGGGAAAAACATCTCTTGTTCGGCTAGCCAATAGAACGGCTTCATTTCTAACCAACTTTATGACGTCACCATCGCGACATGTCGTTAGGCCAATAGCCGTGCCAGATTTGGGGCTAGCAGTGTTTACAGATGCAATATGAGCGCTGCCATTGATTTGTTGACTTGACGTCACCAGTGCGACATGTCGTTAGGCCAATAGTGGTGTCATATATTGAAAAAACCGAGTGGGCAAAGTATAACATTTTAATTTATTCAATTTATTTCGTAACCCGTATAAAATAAAGGTAATTCGTTACGGGTGAAATTACATTAACGAATACAGCAAAGAAGTTGAGTGGGGTTTGCTGATAAGCCAGGAGATTTTAGGGGTTCGTAAAAGAGCCGGCGGATTTAGCATGCAGAGACGCAACACGCCGGGCGCGGCGCTTCCGGCGGTAGCCCACATACGGCTTCCACAATAGCAGCCATCTGAAAATTACAAAACGTAAGAAAGAATTCAATTTTAAGTTATAGGTTAGAGTTTTACCGAGCAAGCTCAAGTTTAAGTTTAAGTTTAACGAGCAAGCTCAAGTTTAAGTTTAAGTTTAACGAGCAAGCTCAAGTTTAAGTTTAAGGTTAACGAGCAAGCTCAAGTTTAAGTTTAAGTTTACCGAGCAAGCTCAAGTGTAAGTTTAAGTTTACCGAGCAAGCTCAAGTGTAAGTTTAAGTTTAACGAGCAAGCTCAAGTTTAAGTTTAAGTTTAACGAGCAAGCTCAAGTTTAAGTTTAAGTTTAACGAGCAAGCTCAAGTTTAAGTTTAAGTTTAACGAGCAAGCTCAAGTTTAAGTTTAAGGTTAACGAGCAAGCTCAAGTTTAAGTTTAAGTTTAACGAGCAAGCTCAAGTTTAAGTTTTAAGGTTAACGAGCAAGCTCAAGTTCAAGTTTAAGGTTAACGAGCAAGTTTAAATATAAGTAGAATTGACGAACAAGTTCCAATATAAATGGAATTAACGGAACAAGTTGTTCAAGTATAAGAAATTCAGTTAGGCTGCGTTGATTTGATACTAGGACCGAGAAGCGGGACGTTTATCAAGGCAGAGTGCCTTGGACCTACGGACAAGGGTGTCTGACGAAAGCGTCCCTACCGACAGCACACTTACCGCGTCCGATACATCCCTTGGGCTCGCATGTAGAGCAGCGGAGCGTCGACGTTTCAGGTGCCGGAGAAGAGCTTCCCGTAGACACGGCCCGAAGACATAGCGAGACGCCGATGACCGGCTCCAGCGCCCTCCAGCGAACGCTCCCCCTAGCCGGCGAGGCACTTAGGGAAACTAGCAACACATGCCTGGTTGGCACTTCATGGTTCCACGGATGAGGTTGTACGTCATGGTGGCGATGACAGGCTGAATAGTATAAAAGAGCTGAGCCGTGTGAGCACGGTTGGGTTAGCGAGGTGTCTGCCGACCATTGAACGGTGCGAGCCGACTACACGTTGGCATCGACATAATAGGTTGCGACAAGTATGCTACCGACAGAACGCTATCAGACACCCAAGTCTTAGTTACATTTATGATTTTAGTATTTTTAATGTAATATTTTATACAGTCCCGGGCAGGGATTGAATTTTTGTTTCTAAAATTCAAGCATGGATTCTAAATTTAAGGATACATTTTTTTTTTTTTAGGACTCTTAATTTAATTTTAACGAAGAACGAACAATTAGAACGCAACGAAATAATCTAATTCTACAAGGCGCTGAACTTTAACGTAAGGTTTCTCAAAAAGTAAAACTTGAGTTCAACGCAACAAAGTAATCCTAAATGGCGTCATCCTTAGCCAACGCAGCGTTTCGAACGCGACACCTGCGAGCAGCTAGTCGCTGAGGACGCCTCTTTGGCGAGAGAGGGCGAGTTAAAGGAACCTCGTCCGTCACCAATTCCGCAGCTGTTAAAAACGGGATTAGAGAACCAGCATGTCGCTTTACCTTTTCTCTATTCTATTTCATGACGAGCGCACCTGTAACTTCACCTAGATGATTATGGCTCGTCTCCAAGACTCGTCCCGTCGAATAATTAGTTAATTTTTGATTAGGTTCCACTAGTAATACCAGGTCACCCGTCACGAGTTCTTTATGCTTTACGGGTTTTGAATCTCTGCTTCACTGCCGTAGCTTGCCGCGTCAGCTCTGCCAAAAATTCACCTTGGTATACGTCCACGAGTGTAGACCTTATGCGATTCAAGGTCGCAAAGTTTTCACGTATCTTGTCCAAAGGGGACAACTCAGGAGCCCAATTTGGGTCTTTGTGTTCAGGACCTTTAGTTGGTAAAATGCTGCAAGCCACGATGTCCCTACCTTTGACCAACAGCTCCGGAGTTATTGGAGCAGGGAGCGCCTCAGCACTCGAGTCGCGCAACGCTTCCTTAAAGGCGACTGGGCGCTTATTAACAAGCAGAATCGTTTGTGCTAAAATGAACTCAAAATCTACGATTTTTAACACGTTCCTGCGAATAGCCCCGTGGATTAATCTTTTGGTTAGCTTGACACATGACTCTACCAAAGAGCCCAGTTCATTACAACCCTTGAAATATTGATCGAATTTTATGCCTTTAGAGCCAGATTTTTCAAGAAATAGAACGGTATTTGGATCTTTCAAAAGATCAGAGACTATGTTTGACGCAGAGACAATTTGTGAGCCAAGGTCAGATAGAACCAGCTCCGGCAAGCCATGCCCAAAAACATGTAGCTGGAATGAGCGCAAAAACTCTGACACAGATAAATCGTAACACAGTCGCAAATTTACAGCACGACTCCACAGGCAAGAGATACAGAGCACCCAAACCTTTGTTTTACTATCCCCAACTCTAACGTTGTAAGGGCCGTAGTAATCTAAAAACACATATTTAAAAGGCACTTCTGGAGGACAAGCACGAAAACTACGATAGGCCGACTGATTCAACTTGACACGCCTGGCATTTACACGCCTGCAATGAACGCAATCTTTCAGCACTTTTTTGATCGTAGTAAAATGTCTAGAAACGTAGAATTGTTTCCGAAATTCGGCGAGAATCGTGTAACATCCAGCATGTGCCATTTTTTCGTGAAGGTCTAAGACAATCGATTTCACCAGGGGGCTGTCTTTGTACAAGAGAATAGGATGCCCACAATTGGAATGTTTCAGCCACCGATCGAATTTGCTTCTAACTCTTAGAATGCCGTGATTATCAATGAACAAATTAAGCTGACACACGAGGTTGGGACACGCGCTAGAACGCTTACTTTCATTGCGGAGAAATTCCAAACAATCGTTGAAATAGTTTTGTTGGTGGCTCAGAATAATCTTGCGACTAGCAATATCGTAAAGATTCTCATCATCGGAATAGCACTTTACCCCAACAAATTTTAACGGAAATTTTTCTTTTATTGCTCTCTTTAGATTGTTTATAAACTTGAGGCAAAATCTAGTCACGGTTACTAGTCGTTGAAAACTAGAATACCTTTTCTCTTCAATTGGAAAATGTCCTACCGTCGTTAGAGGAGAAGACTGCGCGGTATGCGAAGCTGCGTTAACTGCCAAGGAGGCCTCTGCACGGTAGGGAACGGTAAAGGTCACGTCTCCCGAGCTGTGCGAGTCTGGGCCTTTGAGAAATTCTGGTCCGACCCAGTAGTTGGTCTGCACAAGCTGCTTATAACTGAGAGCCCGCGTTATGCAGTCAGCAGGATTGCTATGTCCTGCGATAAAAGAAAATGTTACAGGACAACTTTCGCATGCACGGCAGATATAGTTAAGACGGTTTTTAACAAAAACAGAGAGTTTCTGTAACTTATCCAGTTTGTGAACAGCTGAATTCAGCCAATTCAAGGACACCATACTGTCTGAATACAGTCTAAGCTTCACAACATCAATTGGTGCAACACAACGCTCACCACAGAGCTCGGAGTATGTGTCCATCAGTGTCTCGACACCTAAAGATAGGGCTTGAAATTCGAGAGCGGGCACAGATTTACCTTCTAATTGTTTGTTCACCAACTTATTTTTCGCGAGTAGAAAGGAAATTTCGGAAGTTTCGACATTTTTTATATAGAGGACCGTTCCGTAGATTTTAGTACTGGCATCAGTAAAAGCTATCAGCTCAAATTTTGAATCCCTCTTACCAACAAATCTCTTGAGCGGAACGTTCGGGATTTTATTGACCTGTTTGGAAATATTTTGCCACTCTCTCTGCTGATTGGTGGATAATTTGTCATCCCATCCTAATGCCTTTTCACATTGGAGCTCGTGTGCAAAAATTCTCGCTCTATTCAACAAGGGCCCGTCAAATTGAAAGATGTCAAAGTTATTAGCAATAGAGGAGATCACTTTACGCTTAGTATTGGCGGCACAATCAAGCTTGGGAGGTGAACAGAACATTTCATCGCGTACGCGATTCCAACGAAGACCAAGCAATTTAACCTCTTCGGGCGTTTCAACATCCTCAGACCGGTCAACTACAGACTGCAGAGCTGCATCATTTGAAGCAAACTGTTGCAGACCGAACTGATACGGCTGAAATATGCTTGCCAAGTTGTCGTACGACCACTTCAGGCAAGAGGAATCGTTTGCAGTTACCGCCAAATTGTCCATATAGGACAGGCCAAAAATAAGTTTTTTAAGTTCTCTTAATGAACTCTCGTCAAACCGAGCATCTAGCACAAGAATTATATGCAGCGCCATCATAAGTAAAAGGGGGGAACATCTTAGCCCAAACGCCAGTCTCTTATGCTTATATGCCACCAGTCTGTAGTCGGACTTCGAAATATTTTTGTACCAAAGAAGCAAGAGACGGACTTGGTCAATGGGATTTAGTGCAATATTCAAAAAAGCCTTCTTCAGGTCGAACGTTAGCAACAGCTTATCAAATCTCAGGTGCAGTACAACTGTAGAAATTTTTTGGTTCACATTTGGGCCGCTCAGCATAGCCTGATTATGGGAAAGTGTTTTTGGCTTATTCATATCCTGCTCACAAAGATTCGACAGATAAACCACGCGACACTTCGTACTCTCCCGGTTCATTTTGAAAATTCCCATATGAGGTAGAAAACTTGCAGTAGGATTTTCGCTTAGGAACAGATTTATGTCGCCAACAGGCTCAATAATGCCCTCTTTTACTTGATCAGCAAAAACCTGATCGTACATTTTTAATTTCTCTGGGCTTTTTTGTAATTTTTGAAAGTTACTCGCAAGTACTTTCTTTGATAAATGGAAATTTGAGCCCAATAAATCACACACTTTGTAATTCCAAATTAAGGGCATAACTAATCTGCCATCCTCCGCTTTACTGGTAGAATTTAGAACGTACTGCACAATTTCATCCTCATCTTCTACTCTATTTTCTTCATACGGGCGTTCATCATAGTTAAAAACTCGTTTAGACTGCTGACATAGGACAGTTTGTAAAAGTTTAGACAAGGAGGAATCTCCGATATCTTTTGGACAGACAACTTCGAACTCACGATTTTGATGTGCCAAATCTCCATCAGTGGAGTGTGGCTCGAAGTTATGCCCGCCCTCCGAGGTAGAACCGTCCGCATGGACCTCATCAATTTGAGGGGCCGTAGGAGAATGAGCCGGTTGTTGGAAGGTCACACTGTGACTAATTATACCAGAGGGACCTGCACTTGGCAAGTAAGGTAAATTTTTGGTTAAATTTTCTACGCTTCCCCCCAGCAATACTCCAACAGCGGTCTTTGAAAACATTGAACAAGGAGGGTTACCGAAGGTCTCGTCAATTTGAGGCAAGAACGCTGCGTCGCCGTTGCCCAATATGAAGTTTACATTATTAATGCGTTCGGACCTGTCGAGTAGAAATTTATCAGCCAATTTATAGCCCCCCGCGACGAAGGAATCTGTTATTTTGTTTAACCCCGGCAGAGATATGTCAGTCTTAATCGCGGGAACACAAATTGCTTCCAAGTAGCCTTCGCCGAACGGGCAACACTTGACTGATCTAGTGTTGTAGGTCTCGCTCGCATTGAAGCCATTAACTGTAATGTTCAAAGAGGGATTAATAGTTTCAAGGTCAAGAGCCTTCGCAGTCTGTTCAGTGATAAAATTAGGTTGGCATCCACTATCTCTCATTGCCCGCACCACATAACCTTTCTGCTCTAAGCTGAAAGTCGGTATTATAGCATCTTTGCCACACGAGCTGGATAGCGAAATCGACACCTGCCCAATCCAAGTAGAACCAGACAATACCCTAGAAGACTCGGGCTGCTCAGACTTGTTCTTAGGTTTGAAGTTCTGGCCATTAGATTTTAAATTACCTTTCAAAGAGCTGGAGGCAGGGAGCGTAGGTGACTTCCCCACCGGACACAGGAATGTGTGATGAAATTTAGAACAATTAAAGCAGCTACTTTTAAATCTAAACCTGCAATTGTCAGCCTTATGAGAAAGACGGGCACACTTTATACACCCGTTAAGGGACTTCAATTTTTCCCTTTTCTGCTCAGGAGAAAGAAATACAGTGCATTTGAATGTAGGATGAGAAGAGTCATCGCACAATGAACAAAATTTCGGTCTCTCTACCCGATCAGGGCTGTGAATGTTTACAGCGTGAGCCGCTAATTGAGCGCGAGAACTTTCCTGTTTAGATGAAATTTTGGAGGCAGAACTTCCTTTCTGGGCATTGACATACCTCTCTGTAACATCAAATATATTACTCATTAATTCCTCAAGGGAAGGCTTAGTTTTATTTGTAACTTGTATAAATTGACTTTGAAATTTATCGTTCATGCCTTGCCAAAAGAAGTATTGAAGCACAGTCTTAGCATCAATATTTAAAATCTCGAAGGACTCTACTAGAAGTCTCATCTTCCCAATGTACTCAAAGGGATCGTCTGATACTCCTAGCTTCATTTCGGATAGGTCCTTAACAATTTCGTATTGTCTAGTCAGAGTAGACGCAAAAGCTTTTACCAGCAAGGCCTTAGCCGATTCATAGTTCTGCTTACCCATCTCCAGAGATTTGATCAGGGTGAGAGGCGCACCACGCAGCTGCTGCTGAAGCAAAATGAACTTCTCGTAGCCGGAAAGTGCATATTTACCCAGAACGTTTTCAAAATTCAAAAAGAACTTTGTCAAGTCCTCCCCTGGAGAATGAGAATACTCTGGTAAGGGAACAGAAGGCAATTTTAGTTTATTGGGCAAGCTCTGCTCTCTCGACAAATTTTGGCTGGAAGTATTTTCTTCCGTAGAAGCTTCGAGAATACTTAATGCAGACATTATTTTATTGTCGTATTCGACACAAGAGTCATACTCTTCCTGATAAAGAGAGTCGTCCGCATCTTTATCCTCAAACAAAGCTTTACTAATCAAATTATTCGACTCTTTAAGCTCCGCCTGTAAGGTTTGCAGTCGTTTGATGGTCAGGCGCTTGATGCTAAAAGAGTAAACATTAGAATTAGCAAGAACATCATTATTAATTTTAGTAACTTCTGATCTCACATATTTTCGACTGTGCTTCAAATATTTTAAATCCATTTAGTTTAATATTTAAATGAGACACCTCGTTATACCACAACACGCAAAGTTAGCTCAAGCCTCACACGAATACGCACCAACGCACGAACGCCCACTGCCGATAAAGTACAGGACACGAAGTGACTCGCCGGACCGCAGGGAAAGCGCGCTCACGAGACGGACGCAAACACGAGCCCCACTCGGCCCCACGTTGGGCGCCATATTGAAAAAACCGAGTGGGCAAAGTATAACATTTTAATTTATTCAATTTATTTCGTAACCCGTATAAAATAAAGGTAATTCGTTACGGGTGAAATTACATTAACGAATACAGCAAAGAAGTTGAGTGGGGTTTGCTGATAAGCCAGGAGATTTTAGGGGTTCGTAAAAGAGCCGGCGGATTTAGCATGCAGAGACGCAACACGCCGGGCGCGGCGCTTCCGGCGGTAGCCCACATACGGCTTCCACAATAGCAGCCATCTGAAAATTACAAAACGTAAGAAAGAATTCAATTTTAAGTTATAGGTTAGAGTTTTACCGAGCAAGCTCAAGTTTAAGTTTAAGTTTACCGAGCAAGCTCAAGTTTAAGTTTAAGTTTAACGAGCAAGCTCAAGTTTAAGTTTAAGTTTAACGAGCAAGCTCAAGTTTAAGTTTAAGGTTAACGAGCAAGCTCAAGTTTAAGTTTAAGTTTACCGAGCAAGCTCAAGTTTAAGTTTAAGTTTACCGAGCAAGCTCAAGTGTAAGTTTAAGTTTACCGAGCAAGCTCAAGTGTAAGTTTAAGTTTAACGAGCAAGCTCAAGTGTAAGTTTAAGTTTAACGAGCAAGCTCAAGTTTAAGTTTAAGTTTAACGAGCAAGCTCAAGTTTAAGTTTAAGTTTAACGAGCAAGCTCAAGTTTAAGTTTAAGTTTAACGAGCAAGCTCAAGTTTAAGTTTAAGTTTAAGTTTAACGAGCAAGCTCAAGTTTAAGTTTAAGGTTAACGAGCAAGCTCAAGTTTAAGTTTAAGTTTAACGAGCAAGCTCAAGTTTAAGTTTAAGGTTAACGAGCAAGCTCAAGTTTAAGTTTAAGTTTAACGAGCAAGCTCAAGTTTAAGTTTTAAGGTTAACGAGCAAGCTCAAGTTCAAGTTTAAGGTTAACGAGCAAGTTTAAATATAAGTAGAATTGACGAACAAGTTCCAATATAAATGGAATTAACGGAACAAGTTGTTCAAGTATAAGAAATTCAGTTAGGCTGCGTTGATTTGATACTAGGACCGAGAAGCGGGACGTTTATCAAGGCAGAGTGCCTTGGACCTACGGACAAGGGTGTCTGACGAAAGCGTCCCTACCGACAGCACACTTACCGCGTCCGATACATCCCTTGGGCTCGCATGTAGAGCAGCGGAGCGTCGACGTCCCAGGTGCCGGAGAAGAGCTTCCCGTAGACACGGCCCGAAGACATAGCGAGACGCCGATGACCGGCTCCAGCGCCCTCCAGCGAACGCTCCCCCTAGCCGGCGAGGCACTTAGGGAAACTAGCAACACATGCCTGGTTGGCACTTCATGGTTCCACGGATGAGGTTGTACGTCATGGTGGCGATGACAGGCTGAATAGTATAAAAGAGCTGAGCCGTGTGAGCACGGTTGGGTTAGCGAGGTGTCTGCCGACCATTGAACGGTGCGAGCCGACTACACGTTGGCATCGACATAATAGGTTGCGACAAGTATGCTACCGACAGAACGCTATCAGACACCCAAGTCTTAGTTACATTTATGATTTTAGTATTTTTAATGTAATATTTTATACATCATATATGTGGCTAGCAGTGTGCCAGATGCAATATGAGCGCTGCTTTTGGTCCTTCGTCATAACGTCAGCATATTGCCACAGGGTCGACAGAAAAACTGGTTTGAGCCTACCTTGTTTCTTCTACCGTGACACACGCCATTACGTATACACAGAGCTTGTGTTTCATCAATGCCGATAAATGCTTATAAGAGTTCTAGCCTTATTGCCTAACTTATTGCTGCTGGAAGTTTACGGGCCAAAACCAGTTCAATTTTCTTGCCATTTTTATAATTTCAGAGAAGTTGGAGAGTACGCGCCTCAACCCTTTCACTCTCGATTACTTTTTCGAAAAAATTGGAACTGATGGGATATATTATTTGTTCATAAGTCTTGGATATATGAAAAAATAATTTAAAAATTTTCACGTTCATAGGTTAGGTTACAGGCCCTGAGATTTTTTGTCCCATCCTCATTTTATGAAGGTATCATACATCCCACTGGGTCTATTGAAATTCTGTGGGAAGCATTCGCCCAAAGGGAGTATGAGGGTTGTCGCGAGCCGTACTTTACTCACTGGCGTACATTAACTTAACCTTCTCAAGAATTTATTTAATACATTAAGTGCACTTGAAAATCAATTTTCATAGAATCCCACCTCGAGAATCAACGCATCTTCACTATGACATCATATTCATTACTTTTAATCATCAGAGGTTAGCCCGACAAGCGCGGTACAAAAATAGAACTAGCTATATCAGGCATAGTTTGTAATGTTAAACCTACTTTTATGTAGGAGGAACCATCAAACAGACACTGAAAATATAAAAGTTGAGAATAAAAACTGGGTAACTAAAGTGCGATAGTGAAGCTCCGGCCCAAACCTCGTCTAGTTACAGCACAAACTTTCCATCCAAATTTGTTGTGACACAAAAGTGCAATAGTGTCATTATGAGCAGCACCGCTGTGAGGCATGCAATGAACACGCTACCCGTGCATCTCAGTTACATATCTCGGATTTAAAAGTTTACAAATACATTGACTGAATGTTCTGTAGTGACTATACCCCTCTAATCTGTTAAAACTTTTCCCTAAGTTACTGCTGAAATTGTGTTCAGTTACTCAAGTGCTCAGTAATCTTGATACCCAAATTCGTAGTTTATGATAGAAAGACTCGGAAAAAAATCGTGGTTAAAAAATTCTCGTGCGCAAAGAAGTCTTCCGAGGTGGGTTGTCTCATTGTTTTCCGTCGTATTGTTATCAACTTCGGGCTGGACTGCGTTCTCCAATTTTCTTACAAGTTGTCGTCGCTGGTTTCGTCCTGGGTTGAGTTCTCTTCTGTTGAGTGGTCGCTTGTGTCCATTTCATCTTCGTTGGGGTCAAGCACTGACCCAAACGAAGACGAAATGGACACAAGCCACCACTCAACAGAAGAGAACTCAACCCAGGACGAAACCAGCGACGACAACTTGAAAGAAAATTGGAGAACGCAGTCCAGCCCGAAGAAGAAAACAAAACAACGGAAAACAAAGAGACAACCCTCCTCGGAAGAATCCTCTGCACACGACTACACAATCCAGGTTACACTCCTCCGCAGCGACACGCACTCACGGCATATTCCAAGCAAACTCACCAACGATCAGATAGTGAAAGAACTAACCGCAAAACCCCCTGGCCTCAAAATCGCCGTCGCACATCCACACCCGGACAAAATCTGGAAAGATATCATTGACGGCCAATTCAACCTCGAAGACGAACCCATAGCCACACTCACACACGAACATTTCGACATGATGAACACATGCTCAAAACCTGACACCCCCCACAAGAAACCCAGACACTCGACTCCATAATGGATACACACAATATGAACAAAACACTAACCGTCGTCCAACACAACGTCCAACACTGGTAAAATAATAAAATCGCACTATGCAACATCTACCGTCGTCAATACAATCCACACATAATTCTGCTAAACTCGCACTGCATGCGAAACAACACCCCCATCAAAATTTGGAATTACAACACATATACCACAAACAAAACAAATGAAAATCACTCTGGAGTAGCAATAGCAATTTGCAAAGACCTCCCATTCAAGCTTCACGACACCTTTCACACAGATATGTTGGCCATCACAGTAGAAACACCACAAGGCCCAATCACACTTGCCACAACCTACATACCTCTTCGCATTGATTACGTAAACTACATCGACATGCACACTCTCTTTAACCGAAAACACCCCACTTACCTCCTAGCCGACATGAATGCCATACACCCCACCTTTGGATACACATACGCAAACAGGAAGGGGAGACAAGTCCACTCACTAATAGACAGGAACAAATGTCTCCACATAGGCCCTAATTTCCCCACAATAATCACTCACCGCGCTTGTACTAGCCCAGACATCGTACTAACAAACACGCAAACATTCCACAACATCATACTCGAACCAGGTCCACTAACACCTTCCGACCACATCCCCATCATAGCTACAATATCAGCCAACCCAATACAAATTGCCATCCGCCCACGACCCTCCTTCCACAATGCAAACTGGGAACTATATCGCAACCTTCTCGCTGAACACACAATACCGCAAGACTTAAGCCCTACACTAGAGGACATAGACAACCACCTAATCACATGGGAATCCCACATCAATGAAGCCTCCAACCAATCTATTCCAACTATCACACACAGAACCACACCAGGCTTCAAACCCACTCATGCCATACTCGTCCTTCAAACGAGACAAGCACATTTACGACCATCTCCAACGACACGGCCTCTCACTCCACCTATACAGAGAACTCCTCAGCCTCAGACAACAGATAAAAACTGCTTATCAACGTATCTACTCGGCAACATGGAACAACACCATCGCTAACATCAAAAAGATGGTCAATCCCAAACAATTCTGGTCCGCCATCAAACGTATGTCAGGCAACAATAAAAAACAAAGCACCCCCTACATTAAAGAAGGCGGCATCTTTTACCACTCACCACAATCCAAGGATCCTTAGTTCCGACAACACTGGTCAAACATGTACTCAGGTATTGATGAGCCCAACAACGATTTCAACGCTGAACACACACACACCATAGAAACACAAATGAACAACATCGCTCCCCAAAACGAACCACACGAGACAGGAGACACTTCCCGCCTTCACAATTTCCACTACCCAGCAATCACAACCGAAGAACTCAAAAACGCACTTCGGACGTTTTCCCAAAAAAGCTCTAGGACCAACTAAAATAACCACACACCACCTCAAACACTTACCGCAAAACATGCTTCAGTACCTTCTGTACATATATAAGAACGCCCTCTCAGCGGGTTATTTCCCAAACAAACTGAAACACGCAATAATGATCTTTTTACCGAAGCCCTCCACCTCCCAACACGAGGTGCAAAATTACCGCCCCATCTCCCTACTCGACACCCACGCTAAGCTCCTACGCAAGATATTAACCTACAGGCTCACAGACCAACTAACCATCAACAACATCTACAACAGCCGCCAACACGGATTCCGCCACGGAAGAGGTACACACACCGCACTTGCCACGCTACACGAGACTCTCCACATTAAGCAAAAACAGAGAAATAAAACAGACATCATTCTACGAGATGTAAGCAAGGCCTTCGACAAAGTTTGGCACACAGGACTCAAATTCACACTGTCACAGCTAGAAATTCACCCCTTATTCACAAAAATCCTGTATAGCTTCATCACTAACCGCACCGCAGCCATACGAATCGCGAACTATACACTGGCCCACCCTTGTGCATCAAGTCAGGAGTCCCCCAGGGAGCAGTCCTCTCCCCAACACTGTGCAACTACTTCACACACGACCTCCCCCCACCAATACCCTACACTGACTACATAGCTTTTGCAGACGACATCACACAAATCATATCCGCAAACCATTCATATAACATGGCAGCTATTCTAACAACACTAGCCATTGCCCAAATCCACGATTACGAACGAAAATGGAAAATCCAAACCAACACAAACAAATTCAAAATAATTGCTATCAGCCGCCGCAAACACCCAACAGTGCACATCAACAACACCCCACACCCTTACACAAGCTCAGCCAAAGTTCTAGGTCTCACAATCAGCACAACCGGATATGCACCCCACACCAGACAACAAGCAGCAATAGCACACCAAAACCTCTCACGCCCTTACCGATTCAAACACCTGAACCCAGAAGTAAAACGCCAACTCTACATCGCTCTAGTAAGATCCACTCTCATCTACCCAGCCATTCCCCTACACACACTTCCACCAAAATCCATCTCAACACTCCAGAGTGTACAAAACCGAACCACGAGATACATAACAAATTCAGAATGGCAAGATTTCTCCACCTCTGCAACACTACATCGCCGAGCAAACTTGCAACCAATCAACGTTACACTCCACAAACACGCAAAAAGAATCTGGCAAAATATTCACGACACGCACGTACAACTCTACTTACAACTCACATTCCCGCAAGACACTCCGCAAATACCGCACAAACAATTCCAGAGCTCAAAAATGAAAACACTCGCACCCCAAATGAGACCAAAATACACTTAACCCGACACTAACGACGGACGGACTCGACGGACCAAAACCGACTCTTGCGAATGTTTTGTGTTAGGAGAGACTTGACCACTACGGCATGCCTACTCACCCACGTCCAGTACTAAAGATGCTTACTTACTGAAGACCCAACCATGCAAAACCCCGATGGGTAATTAACTTCTACCACCCTCAAACTACCTACAAAAAATACCCTCAACACTAGCATCATATGCGCAAAGCGCATCTCTATCAGTTTCCTGTCTATCCTTTTCCGTTTCACCTCTTCTCTTCCCGACACGCTCTGCGTCAAACTCTCTTTCCGTCTATTCTATAAGCATGGCCAAAGTTATTTGAAATGTAAAAATTCAAATTTAAAGTACGTTCAAGTGTTGTTAAAAAGTAAAGATTTTATGTAAATAAATTTAGAATACAAAGTTGAAATATTTGGCCCCGTCATCATTAGTACGACCTGGTACGTATTTTTTCACGTACGTAAAACATGTCCTTATCAGGTTCGTGCAAAGCCTACTCCATTTCAACTCTTCGCTGGCCGACTTTCTTCCAAGCATGGATCACAATCATCGTTAATTAGGTTGCAATTGTGTTATGTGTATAAAATGATCATACCAGATATGGCACGACTGTCACTCCAGTTGCCGCAGTGTCACTTGGTGCCGTGAGAGGCATTAGTATTTCTCACAGAGCTAGCGGTATTATGAAGTACAAATGTACCCGTGAACGTACTTCACGTTATGAAGTACCCGTGAGGTTATCACGTATATCTCTATCTTGGTAAACTTGTGATTCATGGTTTTGGAAGTAGTGCAATAGGTTAATTTTTAATGGAGAGCATTAGTATAAATTAAGTATAACTTTATGTATGAAGAGAATCCTTCTCTCATAACAGAACAATTGATGGTTATACGAGGCTTATTACATGGGACGCATTATTTCGGTGAGAAATTCATGACACTCCAAAGATATTCGATATATCGCTTATGAAAATCCCAACTTTAACCAATTCGTAAATTGTCTTCGTTATTCCTGAATAAATTGTCCAGCCGTCGTTTGACACTTGTGTTCAATGAATTTTGCATTAGGAGCGTCTGTGGATGCACGTGAACAATTTTACACTAGATATCCATCCAATTATAATTAGTAAGCAGTTTTTACAGCAGAGACAAAAAAATTTCAAGTCATAGTGAGAGAATTATTAAAGAAAAAATTTAAGCAACTGTTTGCATATCGTAAATCTCTCCCGGAGTGGCATTTACGCAAATTCCGGCCCCGGCATAATAGTGCTCTAAAGCAGGGTTTGCATGGATTGTACGAGTACCATACCATTTCCAATCCAATTTCCTCCCAGTGAAACGGAATTTCCTCCCAGTGAAACGAAATTTCCTCCAATTGAAACTGAATTTCCTCCTAGTCAAATTGAATATCCTACCAGTGAAACGGAATTTCCTCCTGGTGAAATTGAATTTCCTCCCAGTGAAATTGAATTTCCTCCCAGTGAAACGAAATTTCCTCCCAGTGAAACTGAATTTCCTCCCAGTGAAACGGAATTTCCTAATAGTGAAACTTAATTTCCTCCCAGTGAAACGGAATTTCCTCCCAGTGAAACTGAATTTCCTCCCAGTGAAACGAAATTTCCTCCCAGTGAAACTGAATTTCCTCCCAGTGAAACGGAATTTCCTCATAGTGAAATTGAATTTCCTCCCAGTGAAACGGAATTTCCTACCTATGAAATTGAATTTCATCCCAGTGAAACGGAATTTCCCCCTAGTGAAATTGAATTTCCTCCCAGTGAAACGAAATTTCCTCCCAGTGAAACTGAATTTCCTCTCAGTGAAACGGAATTTCCTCCTAGTGAAATTGAATTTCCTCCCAGTGAAACGGAATTTCCTCCCAGTGAAATTGAATTTCCTCCCAGTGAAACGGAATTTCCTCCTAGTGAAATTGAATTTCCTCCCAGTGAAACGAAATTTCCTCCCAGTGAAACTGAATTTCCTCCCAGTGAAACGGAATTTCCTCCTAGTGAAATTGAATTTCCTCCCAGTGAAACGGAATTTCCTCCCAGTGGAACGGAATTTCCTCCCAGTGAAATTGAATTTCCTCCTATTGAAATTAAATTTCCTCCCAGTGAAACGGAATTTCCTCCCAGTGAAACAGAATTTCCTCCCAGTGAAATTGAATTTCCTCCTATTGAAATTAAATTTCCTCCCAGTGAAACTGAATTTCCTCCCAGTGAAACTGAATTTCCTCCCAGTGAAACTGAATTTCCTCCCAGTGAAACTGAATATCCTCCCAGTGAAATTAAATTTCCTCCCACTGAAACTGAATTTCCTCCCAGTGAATCTGAATTTCCTCCCAGTGAAATTGAATTTCCTCCCAGTGAAACTGAATTTCCTCCCAGTGAAATTGAATTTCCTCCCAGTGAATCTGAATTTCCTCCCAGTGAATCTGAATTTCCTCCCAGTGAAATTGAATTTCCTCCCAGTGAAACTGAATTTCCTCCCAGTGAAATTGAATTTCCTCCCAGTGAAACTGAATTTCCTCCCAGTGAAACTGAATTTCCTCCCAGTGAAACGGAATTTCCTCCTAGTGAAATTGAATTTCCTCCCAGTGAAACGGAATTTCCTCCCAGTGAAACGGAATTTCCTCCCAGTGAAATTGAATTTCCTCCTATTGAAATTAAATTTCCTCCCAGTGAAACTGAATTACCCCCCAGTGAAACTGAATTTCCTCCCAGTGAAACTGAATTTCCTCCCAGTGAAACTGAATTTCCTCCCAGTGAAATTGAATTTCCTCCCAGTGAAACTGAATTTCCTCCCAGTGAAACTGAATTTCCTCCCAGTGAAATTGAATTTCCTCCCACTGAAACTGAATTTCCTCCCAGTGAATCTGAATTTCCTCCCAGTGAAATTGAATTTCCTCCCAGTGAAACTGAATTTCCTCCCAGTGAAATTGAATTTCCTCCCAGTGAATCTGAATTTCCTCCCAGTGAATCTGAATTTCCTCCCAGTGAAATTGAATTTCCTCCCAGTGAAACTGAATTTCCTCCCAGTGAAATTGAATTTCCTCCCAGTGAAACTGAATTTCCTCCCAGTGAAACTGAATTTCCTCCCAGTGAAACGGAATTTCCTCCTAGTGAAATTGAATTTCCTCCCAGTGAAACGGAATTTCCTCCCAGTGAAACTGAATTTCCTCCTAGTGAAATTGAATTTCCTCCCAGCGAAACCGAATTTCCTCCCAGTGAAATCGAATTTCCTCCCAGTGAAATTGAATTTCCTAATATTAAAATTGAATTTCCTCCTATTGATATTGAATTTCCTCCTAGTGAAATTGAATTTCCTCCTATTGAAATTGAATTTCCTCCTATTGATATTAAATTTCCTCTTATTGATATTGAATTTCCTCCTATTGATATTGAATTTCCTCCCAATGAAACTGAATTTCCTCCCAGTAAAACTGAATTTCCTCCTATTGAAATTGAATTTCCTCCTATAGATATTGAATTTCCTCCTAGTGAAATTGAATTTCCTTCTATTGAAATTGAATTTCCTCCTATTGAAATTGAATTTCCTCCTATTGAAATTGAATTTCCTCCTATTGCAATTGAATTTCCCCCTAGTGAAATTGAATTTCCTCCTAGTGAAATTGAATTTCCTCATATTGAAATTGAATTTCCTCCTATTGAAATTGAATTTCCTCCTATTGAAATTGAATTTCCTCCTAGTGAAATTGAATTTCCTCCTATTGAAATTGAATTTCCTCCTATTGATATTAAATTTCCTCTTATTGATATTGAATTTCCTCCTATTGATATTGAATTTCCTCCCAATGAAACTGAATTTCCTCCCAGTAAAACTGAATTTCCTCCTATTGAAATTGAATTTCCTCCTATGGATATTGAATTTCCTCCTAGTGAAATTGAATTTCCTTCTATTGAAATTGAATTTCCTTCTATTGAAATTGAATTTCCTCCTATTGAAATTGAATTTCCTCCTTTTGAAATTGAATTTCCCCCTAGTGAAATTGAATTTCCTCCTAGTGAAATTGAATTTCCTCCTATTGAAATTGAATTTCCTCCTATTGAAATTGAATTTCCTCCTATTGAAATTGAATTTCCTCCTAGTGAAATTGAATTTCCTCCTATTGAAATTGAATTTCCTCCTATTGAAATTGAATTTCCTCCTATTGAAATTGAATTTCCTCCTATTGAAATTGAATTTCCTCCTATTGAAATTGAATTTCCCCCTAGTGAAATTGAATTTCCTCCTATTGAAATTGAATTTCCCCCTAGTGAAATTGAATTTCCTCCTATTGAAATTGAATTTCCTCCTATTGAAATTGAATTTCCTCCTAGTGAAATTGAATTTCCTCCTAGTGAAATTGAATTTCCTCCTATTGAATTTGAATTTCCCCCGATTGAAATTGAATTTCGTTCTATAGATATTGAATTTCCTCCTAGTGAAATTGAATTTCCTTCTATTGAAATTGAATTTCCTCCTATTGAAATTGAATTTCCTCCTATTGAAATTGAATTTCCTCCTATTGAAATTGAATTTCCTCCTATTGAAATTGAATTTCCTCCTAGTGAAATTGAATTTCCTCCTAGTGAAATTGAATTTCCTTCTACTGAAATTGAATTTCCTCCTATTGAAATTGAATTTCCTCCTAGTGAAATTGAATTTCCTCCTACTGAAATTGAATTTCCTCCTATTGAAATTGAATTTCCTCCTAGTGAAATTTAATTTCCTCCTATTGAAATTGAATTTCCTCCTATTGAAATTGAATTTCATCCTAGTGAAATTGAATTTCCTCCTACTGAAATTGAATTTCCTCCTATTGAAATTGAATTTCCTCCTAGTGAAATTTAATTTCCTCCTATTGAAATTGAATTTCCTCCTATTGAAATTGAATTTCCTCCTAGTGAAATTGAATTTCCTCCTAGTGAAATTGAATTTCCTACTAGTGAAATTGAATTTCCTCCTATTGATATTGAATTTCCTCCCAGTGAAATTGAATTTCCTCCTATTGAAATTGAGTTTCCTTCCAGTGAAATTGAATTTCCTCCTGTTGAAACTGAATTTCCTCCCAGTGAAATTGAATTTCCTCCTATTGAAGTTGAATTTCCTCCTAGGGAAATTGAATTTCCTCCTATTGAGATTGAATTTCCTCCTATTGATATTGAATTTCCTCCTATTGATATTGAATTTCCTCCTATTGATATTGAATTTCCTCCCAATGAAACTGAATTTCCGCCCAGTAAAACTGAATTTCCTCCTATTGAAATTGAATTTCCTCCAATTGATATTGAATTTCCTCCTAGTGAAATTGAATTTCCTTCTATTGAAATTGAATTTCCTCCTATTGAAATTGAATTTCCTCCTATTGAAATTGAATTTCCTCCTATTGAAATTGAATTTCCTCCTATTGAAATTGAATTTCCCCCTATTGAAATTGAATTTCCTCCCATTGAAATTGAATTTCTTCCTATTGAAATTGAATTTCATCCTATTGAAATTGAATATCCTCCCAGTGAAATTGAATTTACTCCTATTGAAATTGAATTTCCTCCTATTGATATTGAATTTCCTCCTATTGATATTGAATTTCTTCCTATTGAAATTGAATTTCCTCCTATTGAAATTGAATATCCTCCCAGTGAAATTGAATTTACTCCTATTGAAATTGAATTTCCTCCTAGTGAAATTGAATTTCCTCCTATTGAAACGGAATTTCCTCCTATTGAAATTGAATTTCTTCCCATTGAAATTGAATTTCCTCCTATTGAAATTGAATATCCTCCCAGTGAAATTGAATTTACTCCTATTGAAATTGAATTTCCTCCTAGTGAAATTGAATTTCCTCCCATTGAAATTGAATTTCTTCCTATTGAAATTGAATTTCCTCCTATTGAAATTGAATATCCTCCCAGTGAAATTGAATTTACTCCTATTGAAATTGAATTTCCTCCTATTGAAATTGAATTTCCTCCCATTGAAATTGAATTTCTTCCTATTGAAATTGAATTTCCTCTTATTGAAATTGAATATCCTCCCAGTGAAATTGAATTTACTCCTATTGAAATTGAATTATCTCCTAGTGAAATTGAATTTCCTTCTATTGAAACGGAATTTCCTCCCAGTGAAATTGAATTTCCTCCTATTGAAACTGAATTTCCTCCTATTGAAATTGAATTTCCTCTTATTGATATTCAATTTCCTCCTATTGAAATTGAATTTCCTCCTATTGAAATTGAATTTCCTCCTATTGATATTGAATTTCCTCCTATTGAAATTGAATTTCCTCCTATTGAAACTAAATTTTCCCCTATTGAAACTGAATTTCCTCCCAGTGAAATTGAATTTCCTCCTATTGAAATTGAATTTCCTCCTATTGACATTGAATTTCCTCCTATTGAAATTGAATTTCCTAATATTGATATTGAATTTCCTCCTATTGAAATTGAATTTCCTCCTATTGAAATTGAATTTCCTCCTATTGAAATTGAATTTCCTCCTATTGATATTCAATTTCCTCCTATTGATATTGAATTTCCTCCTATTGAAATTGAATTTCCTCCTAGTGAAATTGAATTTCCTCCCATTGAAATTGAATTTCTTCCTATTGAAATTGAATTTCCTCCTATTGAAATTGAATATTCTCCCAGTGAAATTGAATTTACTCCTATTGAAATTGAATTTCCTCCTATTGATATTGAATTTCCTCCTATTGAAATTGAATTTCCTCCTATTGATATTCAATTTCCTACTATTGATATTGAATTTCCTTCCTAGTGAATTTGTATTTCCTCGTGATAATATAAATTAATAATAAAAATTGTTTATATTTTCTGTAGCTATGGGGATGAATGAGAAAATCTGCAATAGTGGTATACCATATATTATAATTATAATTCCCATGTAAACCATACCATGTCATATATAAATCATGCTTTTAAATCATTTTCATAGTCAAAACCCAAAGATAGGTGAAAGCTAAAATATTTACTTGTAAATATTTGGCATAAAAGGTAAATAATGTAACAAGAGAAACTTATTTATTATTAGTAGTTATTGGAAGATTAGGGCACTTCCTTTAAGTTTTCTCTCCTTGCAGACGCTGGATAACATTTTTCTACTCTGTTGAGGAAGGCGAGTAACATATTTGGAGTGATATGTCCAATTGCATCTCTTGCAATCACTTCCAATTCTCTCATTCTTTGTTCAGCTATTGAAAGTCCATTATTTTCTGTTACATTCACTAAATAATCCATTCGCTCTCTGAGATTGCGTTTCACGTGGCTCTTGAAGGTACTCCAGACGAGTTCTATTGGATTCAGTAGATAAGAATATGGTGCTAGTCTGAGAAACTGAACAGATGGATATTCATTTGAAAGGCTTTCAATCCTGCATTGGGCTGGGGCATTATCAACGATAAATGTTGGTCTTTCTATCCCCTGGTCTATGCAAGCCTGGATGAGCACTCGGCACCATTGGAGGCAATCATCAGCTTTGAAAGCGCCACGTCGAGTGGTAAAGAGTACCATTTTACTTGATGTCATTGCCCCAATGCAATGGAGATTTGACCCCTTGCTCACTGGTGTCACAACCGATGCTCATGTCCCAATTTTTGACCGGCCTTCCTTTCGCTTGCAAAAAAGATTGAAATTGGTTTCATCAACCCATATTGTAGTACGGCCTTCTGATTTCGATTGGAAAAAGTTGTGCATGTATGTAGCTCTTTTATCCTTGTTTTCTGGGGTGTTCATATTGCACGTTTGGGAACGCACAAGTTTTACTGTGAAGAGTTCACAGTCTAACCAGTTCTTCACGGTATTAATGCTAACATTATTATTGAAACGGGTGCTGATAATGGTCTTCAGTTCAGCCAAGGTAGTTGAGGCGTTTTTCAATGGTAGAAGTAAGCAGCTCAACAATTTCATTTGTTTTCTTAGATATGCCGCCACCTTTCTTCTTTGGAGTTTCTTGTTTTTCCTTTAACCATTCGTATGCTGTTTTCAAATTAACCCCCATAGCGTTTGCAACTGTTCTCCAGTCCTCCTCGTTTATGTGAGCTTCATAAATTCTTTTCCTTTCATTATCACTGATCGTCTTGTACTTCATCTCGGAGGGGGCAATTTTTCGTCAGAATAATAAAAGCGGATGAAATCCTGTATTATATCACTAATGGTATCATAGTTACAAGCAGAGTACGTGCAGTTATATTTCCAAGTTAACTGATTGTAAAAGTGCTATTTCAACTTCTTTCATCATGTGGAAATTCAATTTCACTAGGAGGAAATTTATACTGTTTCAATAAGAGGAAATTCAATTTCACTGAGGAAATTCAATTTCATTATGAGGAAATTCAATTTCACTAGGAGGAAATTCAGTTTCACTGGGAGAAAATTCAGTTTCACTGGGAGGAAATTCCGTTTTACTAGGAGGAAATTCAGTTCCACTGGGAGGAAATTCAGTTCCACTGGGAGGAAATTCAATTTCACTATGAGGAAATTCAATTTCACTAGGAGGAAATTCAATTTCACTAGGAGGAAATTCAATTTCACTAGGAGGAAATTCAGTTTCACTAGGAGGAAATTCAATTTCACTATGAGGAAATTCAATTTCACTAGGAGGAAATTCAATTTCACTAGGAGGAAATTCAATTTCACTATGAGGAAATTCAATTTCGCTACGAGGAAATTCAATTTCACTAGGAGGATATTCAATTTCACTAGGAGGAAATTCAGTTTCACTAGGAGGAAATTGGATTGGAAATGGTATAGTGTATCAGGCCGCCCGCACGTGAAAGTTTACGCGGATTTTAATCCATTCTGAAACGATTTCTCAAGAGATCTGCGATTTCATTGCAACCCTGAAGCACATGCAGTCACCAAAAAGAATAAATCAGTATCTATGCTACCATCAAAACCTACTCCAACATGTCCAGTACACCCCACCTGAAAATTTCACTTGGTCTCAAACGCTGATGTTCTCAAATATTTCAAAGGATTAATATTTTGTTCGGCCTAACAGCGCCTATATGCTATTTATGGCTGTCTAATTACTGAAGAGGCCACAGGGGGACAGTGTGACAGATAAAACTGGTACAGAGCACGGTAGAGGATACAAGGTATAGGGTCATTTCTAGGGGAGAAAATACACCTCCTCTTGTTCGGCTAGCCAATAGAAAGGCTTTATTTCAAACAAACTTTATAACGCTACCAAAACGCCATGTCGTTAGGCCAATAGTGGAGCCAGATCTGGGGGTAGCAGTGCCACCGTAGGCAATATGAGCGCTGATATTGGTTCGTTGCCGTGACGTCAGCTTTGTGACATGTCGTTAGGCCAGTGGTTCTTAAACTGGGGGCCTACCCCCTAGGGGAAGTGAGCGGATTCCAGGGGAGGCGCCAGCCTCCAAAGTAAAGCCTTATTTTTCCAGTAATGTTTTCGACATAAGAGTCTTGTGACTCTCAAGACAGCAGCAAAGGAAGACTTCAATAATTTAAATTTGGAGTTGTACAGGGTCACGTACCCTCGAATTTAACCTTTGATAGCGCATAAGGCGCTTCAGGTTCTCGTGATGCTTGGATTCACATATTTATGTGAAACTGCATTTTCTGCGCTCGTGGCCATCAAAACGAAGTACAGAAATTGTTTGAGCGTCGGAGGAGATTTGCGTTGCGCACGTTCTAGCATTCTGCCTCACATTCGAAATCTAGTGTGGAAGACTCAGTATCAAAAGTACCTATAATTTTTTTGCATTAAATGGCAATGAAGTAGTATTAATTATGTCAATGATGTAATTGGTTGGTCCATGTTATTGTACCTGCGTTGACCTAAGCGCCACAATTATTTACAATGCCATAACGCAAATATTTGCGCCACTTAATTTTACGTGTATCTCAAAGACTTCGAGTTCTGTCTGGGCTGTGGTAAAGAGTACTTGAGGTTCAACTAACATTTATTAACAGGCAAGTGAAACACACTGGACAAAAACTACCCATATCATGAAAATGAACTGAACGAAAAATAACTCAAGACAAAAGTATTCAGCCAAAATTTATAATCCTTTGTATGTACAATTCGAGTATCTTTATAGCATTACCTCCAGGAAACATTTTAAGGTTTCTATAGCAACTCTTAGCAGCACATTTGAAGGCAAACAACCATGATCAACACAACCACTTACCTTCAAGATATCTATGAAAGCGGACCTCAGTGACAACAAAGCCGACAAGTCAAAAAAGTTCCAGAAGCAATCCGAAAGCAAATAGTTGAAGGATTAACATCCAAGCAAATCGCTGAACGTGTCAACCTTCCATACTCAACTAATTGGAGCTATTGTTCGGAAATGTCAAGCGGCGAGTGCAATCTCCAATTTGCCAAGAGGCGGAGCTTCTCGCAATATCAAGGATCGCTGTCGAAAGTACATGCTGCATAGAGTGACTAATGAACCAATGACAACCCGTAAAGATCTGCAACAAGGACTTGAGTTTCATGGAGTGGGCGTCAGTCAAAAAACTATCAGTTGAGAATTGCACCGAGTGGTCTACAGATCTACACTCCTCATGAGACTCCTCTTCTGACAGTAAAACATGTGAAGAACCGTTCGAAGTTTGCCTAAGACGATCTTGACGAAAGTTACTAGTTTTGGGAACAGGTTGTGTGGTCCAACGAAAGTAAAGTTGAGCTCTTCGGCCGAAATGGTTCTTGTCATGTGTGGAGGAGACCAGGGACTGCCTATGATCCTAAGAACTCCCTCCCTACTGTCCAGCATAGAGGAGGCCATGTCATGGTTTGGGGCTGTTTCACTTCTCAGGGTGTAGAGGAACTCCACATCACTGATGGCAAAATGGATAGTTCCATGTACCGGCAGATACTGGAGCACAAGCTGATTCAAAGCGCAAGAAAATTCTCCGGCCGGCGCAAGTGGATCTTCCAGCAAGACAACGACACAAAGAACACGGCTAAATTTACAAAAGAATGGTTTGCTACTTAGAAAATAAGTGCTATCCCATGGCCCAGCCAGTCTCCTGACCTCAACCCTACAGAAAGTTTGTGGGAAATACTGAAATCTGCAGTGCAGAAAAGGAGCCCTTATAATCTTGCAGAATTAAGGTCAATCTACGATTAAAAACGGAAGAAGATTCCACCAAAAGTGTCAGAAGATAGTTTCAAACTACAACAACAACAACCGTCTCCATGCTGTAACTGCAAATAAAGGCCAGCAACTAAATATTAGATTTTTTGGGCCGAATAGTTTTGTCCCGAGTATTTTTTTGCTCGGGTGATGTAATAAGTTGACCACTTAATTCTTTTTGTTCGGTCATAATGTTCTGTCGAATAAACGTTCTCTGAACCCTTTGTTATCTTTATCCTAACCCAGAAATCGAAGTCTGTAAAAAGCACGAAAAATTATGTTTAAGAACCACTGCGTTAGGCTGATAGTGGTGCCAGATTTGGGGCTAGCAGTGTTGTCAGATGCAATATGAGCGCTGTATTGGTCCATTGTCACGACGTCAGCATATTGCCACACGGTCGACAAAAAAAGACTGGTTTGACCCTACCTTGTTTCTTATGCCGTGGCACAAGCCATTACTTATACACAGAGTTTGTGTATCATCAGTACTGATAAATGCTTATAAGAGTTCTAGCCTTATTGCCTAACTTATTGCTCCTGGAAGTTTACGGGCCAAAACCAGATCAGTTTTCTTGCCATTTTTATAATTTCAGAGAAGTTGGTGATTACGCGCCTCAACTCTTTCACTCTCGATTACTTTTCTTCGGAAATATTGAAACTGATGGCGTATAATACTTGTTCACAAGTCTGGGATATTTGGAGAAATAATTAAGAAATTCCCACGATCATAGGTTAGGTTACAGGCCCTGGTATTTTTTGTCCCATCCTCATTTTATGAAGGTATCATACATCCCACTGGGTGTATTGAAATTCTGTGGGAAGCATTCGCCCAAAGGGAGTATGAGGGTTGTCGCGAGCCGTACTTAACTCACTGGCGTTTATTAAGGTAAATTTCTTTATAAAATTAATAAATAAAAGAGCGCACTTCGATATCTAATTAATACAATCACCCTACGAGAGTGTGCAAATGCATGAATAGACATCTATAATTTTTATACTTCTAATCGAATAATAGGCTCATTCAAGCCTCTCAATATTAAACACTAGGTTAGTTTGTGCAAGTAAACAGAAAACTAACCATGAGTGTTTAGTAGTGGATCCATTGAAGAGGTACTGAGAACATAAACTTAAGAAACTGGGTAACTAAAGTGCGATAGTGCAGAGCCGGCCCAAACCTCGTCTAATTAGAGCACAAATTTTGCCTCCAAATTTGTTGTCACACAAAAGTGCAATAGTGTCATTATGAGCAGCACCGCCGAGAGGCATGCAATGAACACGCTACCCGTGCATTTCAGTTACATATCTCGAATTTAAAAGTTTACGAATACATTGAGTTTGCTGTCGGAGTGAATAAACACCCGTCAGAACATTACTTACGTCAACCTTGTTTTGCTCGGGTTTCACGATGCTTGAAGTAATGCTACGGTTTTATTTACCCTGGATATCTTTGGTATAAATTAAATATAATTTTATGTATGAAGAGAAACCTTTTATCATCACAAAACAATTGATGGTTATACGAGGCTTATTACATGGGACGCATTATTTTTACGAGAAATTCATGACACTTCAAAGATATTCGATTCAAATCCTTATACAAATCTGAAATGAAATTTCATTTCTACAACATATATGTAACTCGCATTCGTTATTCCTGAATAAATTTTCCAGCCGTCATTTGGCATTCATATTCATTGAACTTGGCAATAGGAGCGTCTGTGAACGTAATAGAATATTTTTACATTAGTTATCCACCAAATGCGCTTAAGTCATCAGTTTTTACAGTACAGAATTGAAAACTCCCAGAGTACAAGAAGGTGAAAAGCATGTAAAAAACTACCTTAAAGAGAATTTTGTCGGCAATTAGGTTGGCTGAATAGATATATAAATATATGCGGCGTAGGGAACCCTTTAGGCGCGGTTACTGTGTTAGGTTGTCCAGAATCACCGCATTTGCGTGTCTCGCCATTACTTTTGGGCAGCAGCAGCAAGAGGCTGGCCCAGGGACTGCTGGAGATGCGAATCGTCCCGGCATCTAACAATTTTTAAGCTCTGCCTTTACCTCAAGGGGAAGGCGCCTAACTTTCGCTTCAATAGGCGAACCACTAATTTTTATGTGATGTTCCGTAAGGTGGAGCTGTAACTTTTATTCAATGGATACAAAAACTATTTTTGCCAACTAAGGACAGTGAACGCCGAAGCAGTAAATTGCTGTTACATTGGCAACACTTGCTATAATATTTTTCACTCTACATAAACGTGAATGCGCATTCATGTGCATACTTGCAATGTATACTTCAAGAGTCATTTAGAATGTAGAAAAACATGCTGACTCATGTCCTGCATGTGATGAAATACTCAAAGGAGGTAATGGGCTCGGAGGCAGACAATTTTCTTGAATTTTTCTTTGGAACATCAGAGTGTACATCAGCGGTTCTTTACCCCTGGGTCGCGACCCCAAGCCATTGTATTGGGTCGCTAAGGGTATGTGTAACCTGTTTGTGTTAACATACACTAACTTGTTTCCATAAGAATAGTCATATCATAAATGAAAACTTATGTTTTGGGCAGATTTTGGGTCACTGACAAAAATTTCAGGAACCACTGGTGTGAATAGTTGTAGGAAGGCTGTCGAAACCGATTAGCCATGGATTTACAAGTTTGAATCTAACTACATTTTATTCATATTTTTTTTCAACTTACGGGCTTACATGCAAGTAAGTAAATTATTAAAGAACATGAAACGCTTTGTGAACTTCGATGTTTTCTATTGGAGCAACGAAACACCGCTCGTCTCTCCAAGTTATCGATTTAATTTGGTTAAACTCGTATAACCAACTTGTTCGTAAGTCTAGGATATTTGGAAATATAATTAAAACTTCCCACGTTCATAAGTTAGGTGACAGGCCCTGGGATTTTTAGTTCCATTGGTATTGTATGAAGGTATCATACATAGATTATATTATATTAGTAGTTAGTTTAAGCCTCCCTATCCTCAACAAATGAGATCCAAAGAGAGGAAGGAAGAAGGCACTATTTAGTATGGAGTTAAGGGAACGCGGAATCTATGCAGAAAGGGCATAGAAACAGTAAGATGAGAAAGAAGTTCGTGAAACAAGATCAAAGTTGAAGAATAAAGTAGTAGGAGCTGAAAAAACAGGACAGCAGTGAACCGAAAAAAAGATGGTACGTAACAAAACAAAAACCTATGTTATTTTAACAAAAAGAAGCCTACCTATACATTAGCTTGGGCCCTCTAATTGTCTTCTGGGAGCGCCAATTCCCATATATACAATAGTTGTGTCCCCCTAGGGGAGGTATCATACATCCCACTGGGCTTATTGAAATTCTGTGGGAAGCATTCGCCCATAGGGAGTATGAGGGTTAAGTTGTCGCGAGCCGTACTTTACTCATTGGCGATAAATTAAGTTATATTTATTCGTAAAATTAATAAATTAGAAACGCATTTGAATATCTATTTCTTATAATCCCTCCGCACGCGTTAGCACACATTGCATAAATCATCGAATTAATTCACTATTCCCCTAATAATACGCCCATTCCCGTGGACTAAAATATGAATTAATCTTTACGCTTGCTTTTTGAGAGCACTCGATCTGTGTTCACCCCTGCGATTAGTAGAGGATCCATGTAACAGATACTGAAAATATAAACTCTAAAAATTAAAACTGGGTAACTAAAGTGCGATAGTGCAGAGCCCCCCCCAAACCTCGTCTAGTTAGAGCACAAATTTTCCATCCAAATTTGTTGTGACACAAAAGTGCAATAGTGTCATTATGAGCAGCACTGCTGTGAGGCATGCAATGAACACGCTACCCGTGCATCTCAGTTACATATCTCGGATTTAAAAGTTTACGAATACTTTGGGTTTGCTGTCTGAGTAAATAAACACCCGTCAGAACATTACTCACGTAAACCTTGTTTTGCTTGGGTTTCACGATGCTTGAAGTAATGCCATGGTTTTATTTACCCTGGATATCTTCAGTATAAATTAGACATAATTTTATATATGAAGAGAATCTTTCTTTCATCACAAAACAATTGATGGTTATACGAGGCTATTAACTACATGGGACGCATTATTGTGGTGAGAAATTCACGACACTTCATAGATGTTCGATATATCGCTTATGAAAATCGCAACTATAACCAATTGCAATTCGTCTTCGTTATTCGTGAATAAATTGTCCAGCCGTCATTTGGCACTCAAATTCATTGAACTTTGCAATTAGGGCGTCTGTGAACGTACGTGAACAATTTCATATTAGTTATCCATCGATTGACTGTGCCCCATCAGTTTTCGATATACGTATTCAAAAACAGTGTTTAATAAGTTTCAAATAAAACTATTAGGAATAAAAGTTGTACCTACGGGAAGAATCATAGGTTAATCAACTAATCGCGCGAGTCCTGAAGAATTTATAACAACGCTCGCCGGTGTAACTACCAGGTATTCATACCCGCAGCTGATGTCATTAGGGCAGGATGCCTTCAATAATTCCATTGGCTGCGCACCCAGGCCGTACTGTGATACTCGTTAGGATTGCAGCTCTAACTTTTATTTAAAGGTTACAAAACGTTCTCATGCGTAGTGGGGACAGTGAAAGCCAAAGCAGTAAATTCCGGTTGCATTGGCAACACTTTTTCCGAATTTTCTTCACTCTACCTAAACGTGACCGCATTCATGTGCATACATACGTGCAATTTATATATCAAGAGTGAGGCGCATTTAGATTGTGGAAAATATGCTGACTCATGTGCTGCATGTGATGAGATGCTCCATGAACAATTTAAACAATTTAAACAATTTATTTACCACAGGAAATACAGAGGTAGAATGTTTCTTAAGTCTGGTACAATGGACAAGTTTGAATATAGCTACCAGTGGGCCCGAATAAGTTCAGCGACTTCTAGGGCATCCTACCATCACGTTATTCTAAGGTTTACAATACTGTTTGACCTAAATCATTTAACCTAGTTTCGCATTAGACTGATCAGTGAGATAATTTACTCGATATCAGATATTTCATTTTACAATATAGGTCATATGGACTGTATTAACAGTACACTCGATAAACGATTTAACAGTAGACTGAATATCGGCGATATTACCCATGGCATATTACATTATTGGACACAGTCATGTAGGAGACAAGATTTTGACTTGGTGATCTTACACGACTTATATTTCGATAGGAAGTGAGACTCAAGATTTTTTTTTAATACCTTGTAAGAATTACTATCACGGATCTCCGCAGGTATTGAATTCCAAGTTTTAGTTCCAACGAAGAGGATACTGTGTTGCGACCGGGCCTTTGAATAATAAGGAAGCATGAATTTACTTCTATTTCGGGTTAAATGGTCGTGATGACCAGTTTTCGCAGTTAATAATTGTTTTAGGCTATTGTCGCCGTCATTTCTTAATGTTTTGTAAATGAAATTGCAAATGGAGATTTTGTAGAGATCCGAAAGTATAAGTATTTGTAAATTTTTGAATGAATCATTTGTGTGAGCATTATATGCTAGATTCTTTACCGCTCTGATGGCTCTTTTATGCAGAGTAAAAATTTTATTGGTTTTATTTTCATCAGTTCCGTGCCATGCTTCTATTCCGTATTGCAAGTATGGTGAAATTAGCGTTCGGTAGAGCATTCGTAAAGCTGTTTCAGGCAGGTAATTTTTAACTTTATTCAGGATTAAGATGGATTTTGATAATTTAGAACTAATATGAGCGATGTGCTCGTTAAAGGTCAGATGTTTATCTATTATGATACCCAGAAACTTGCATGAGTTGGTTCTACGATTTCACCTTCGCCAATTTTTATGCGTGGGAGAGATATATTTTTCTTGTTTGAGAATGTAAAATATTTTGTTTTGTCGATGTTGAGGCTTATTTTATTAGCTTTAAGCCACAATGAGACCTTATGGAGTTCATTATTTATACTCTCCGCAATCATAGCGGGAGTTTGGTTCGGAAGGACCGCAGAAAGCGTGCTGTCATCAGCAAAAAGTATAAAATTGAAAAAATGATGTAGATTTGATAATATCATTTATAAATATCAGAAATAGGAGAGGCCCAAGGACAGATCCTTGTGGAACTCCATGGCTAATTTCCTGTGGGTCTTATTTTGCATTGTCAATGACAACGTATTATTTCCGGTTTGTAAGGTATGATTTGAACCAATCATGGGCGATTCCTCGAATGCCACACCAGTGTAGTTTCGAGAGTAATATGTTATGGTCCACACAATCGAATGCTTTTCGAAAGTCAAGAAACACGGAGAAAACAAGCTTTCCTTCATCTATATTAGAGTAAAGGTACTGTAAATGATTTAAAATAGCTTGTGTCGTTGATTTTCTAGAACGAAAACCGTATTGTTTGCCGTAGAGAAAAGAATTTTGTTCAAAATACGAATAAACTTTTTTATACACAATTTTTTCAAATATTTTGCTAATAATTGGCAGTACAGCGATAGGTCTATAATTATTAATGCAATTTTTATCACCATTTTTAAAAATAGGGGTCACTTTGGCAGTTTTGAGAGAGTTGGGGAAGATGCCTTGACAAAGTGAATGGTTGATAATATTAGATGTGCACGGTGCTATTATATCAGCTATAGCCTTAATAACTTTAGCTCAGAATATATTTAATCCATTTGATTTGTTTTTCAAGTTGTTTATGCACGTAATTACATCGGAAGGATTAGATGGCGTGAAAAAGAAAGAGTTGTGTTCACGGACATGGTCCATGTATTGCAGGTGGTCTGTAGGTTCACTAACGACACTATCGGCGATATTTTTCCCTATATTTATAAAAAAGTTGTTAAACACGGTTGCAATATCTTGTTTGCCGTGATATTTTACATTTTCGTGAATGATGGACTCAATTGTTTTTGTAGCATTATTGTTCGGTCTGTAGCATGAATTTAGCAGGCGCCAAGTTTTTTTAATATCAGTTTTGTATTCAGTAAATTTACGCGTAAAGTAGTTTTGTTTCGATGTTCGTATTTGATTTGTCACATGATTCCTGAATCTGTTATATGTTACTCTAGATATTCGTCCTTCGTATAGTAAGGCTAGATAAGCTTGACGTTTCTTTATATTGATCACGATATCTTCAGTAATCCAAGGCTTTTGTCTATTTTTCGGCGTAATTGTGCGGGTGATTATTGGACAACACTGGTTGTATGCGGTCGTTATAATTTCAGTTAGATTTAGTATTGCTTGATCAATGTTAATTGCATTATTATCCAGTTCATAGATGTCCAATGATGGCATTAATTCTTCTAGAACAGTTAGCATCGTTCCCAAGTTATGTTCGTTTGTACAACGATATGAAAATTTCTCAGCCTGTGGGCTGTTACAGGGACTTTAGACATTTTTCTTGATGAGAAACCCGGGAAAATGGTCAGATAAGTCAGAAATTATTATTCCTGTAAGAAAATCAGTCGGATCTAACATAAAAATATTATCGAGCAACGTAGCTGATTCAGATGTAACACGCGTAGGTTTCGTGATGATTAGAAGGAAGGAGTTATGAATGTAATGGGCTCAGAGGCAGGCAATTTTCTTGGATTTCTCTTCGGAAAGTCACAGTTGTCATGGTTGCAGGAACGCCGTCGAAACCGATTAGGCATAGATTTACAAGTTTGTCTCTAACTACAATTTTTACATCGTTTTTTTAGACTTTCGACCTTACATTTAAGTGAGTTTATTATTTTTGTTAAAGAACATGAAACAATTCGTGAACTTTTAAGCTTTCTTTGGAGCCACGTCCCTCCAAATTATCGACCCAATTTGCTTCAACCGTTCTCTGAGGAGAGCATTACATTTTTCCAAATTTTCATGCAAATAATTGCGAGTTTCTAAATTTTTTATTACAAATGATTTAGGCTATAAGTTCTGTCCATTAAGAGGCGGTGGTCTAAATTCAAACTTTAATTCATATTGAAACAATATTGAACAAAAGGTGGTGGTATAAATTCAAACTCTTATTCCTATTGAAACAATATTGAACCAAAGGCGGTGGTATAAATTCAAACTCTTGTTCCTATTGAAACAATATTGAACAAAAGGCGGTGGTATAAATTCAATCTCTTATTCCTATTGAAACAATGTTGAACAAAAGGCGGTGGTATAAATTCAAACTCTTATTCATGTTGAAACAATATTGAACAAAATCTTACTAAAACAAATAATATTGAACTAAAATGTACACGACTAACAACCCAACACGACCCATCGGAAGTGTCATCCGTGCGCCTACAGCGGTGGCCATTGATTCAGAGAAAAATTTTTTTAAAATATTCTCGTTAAACTCAGGTGTAGTCTTGGGTAGTTTTCTCTTTGTGCTTGCGGATAACATTAAAAAGGATAAATAAAAACACGAATTTTGGTCAATATTTGCTTTATTGCGTTCAACGATTTTAAAAATTTTGTTTCCTGATATCAGTAATATGACACATTTTACAACGTTTTACACGAATGAAATTTTGCTCGCAAATGCTTAGTTTTCAAGATAAAACATGAATAAAGTTCAGGTAACCCCTGTAGCAAATGAAGCTCCGGGGATGTTACTGTATATTCACTTTATCCTCTCAAGTGCCGGAGTATCTAGTTTCCGAAATCGAATATTCTGGAATATTCGAGGATATTAAGCTTCAATGCACCCGTTTTAGTAAATCCGGGGACATTCGGTTCCGAATTTATGATATTACCGTTATTTATGAATATTCAATAATGAATATGCCTTGAATATTCATTAACGAATATTCTATGAATATTCCAGAAAGTTCTAAACATCCTCATTAAATCGATTCACAGCGCGTGAAATAAAAGAATAAAGGTATTAAGCAAAATCAAATTATCATTAGATGAGTATTCAACTATCCATAGCTGTCGAATGTGCAACGTTTGCACAAATTTGATGCTAATACTCAAAAGCGCCAAATTTTGGTACGTTTTAATGATTTTCACAGTTTATCCAAGAAGTTAATTAAGAAGTTTATCCAAGAAGTTTCACTGAAGAAGTTCAAAAAAAGATCAACCTTATTTTGGGCATTTACAAAACATATCATATCAATGATCGAGAGGTAAATGAAACGAAATAAGAAATCCCTGAATATGCGTTACGCAACGCGTTCGAAACCAGAAAAAAAACGAAAGTTAGAACTTATGTCGTTGCCAGTTTCACGCTGCACTTCTCAAAGGTTCATTTGTACATTAGATATAAATAGAGAGAGTAGAAAATTTGAATGCAATATTAGTTTTGTTATTTGCAAATATTGCTTGTTCATGATGTTTTGTTGACTGAGATTGGCGAGCATTTGAGCAAAGAGTACGTTTTTTTCTGTACTTGTTTGGTCGTAGTTTTGAATCGATCATACGACGGTTTGACGTTACTAGCCGCCTCAGTTAATTAGATGCCATCGTGAGGCGTGGGTGTCCTTACGGCGCGTTCCTATGTGCTGTCAATTCGGGATGAACTTTATTGAACTAGGGTAAATTAACGTGAAAGTGATATATTGAGTGTATAATTTTAAGCTGTAGTAATTTATAGCTTGTCTACACCGGGGTAAAGCACTTAGCCTATATGGGACCTCCCTAGCTGGGGCTGTTGCATGAAACGTGCATTTATATGATTTAGGATGAAGTATGTATGCTAATTTTGTGTTAGTTACTTAAGCAAAATATATATGTGAACTGTTTGAAGTGTACATTGTATTGAGTACTCATATATGGAAGGTATGTTAGCAACCTATTTTAAATACTCTACTCATTTTTTTTTGTTCTACTAGGTACAAAAAAAATGAAAATAATTTAATAATTGCGTTGACAGCTTTACACTAGCAATACTGCCCAGCTTAAAGGTCCGTCCACACTATCAATCTTTCGCCCGAAGTTCGTGTTTTTCGGCAGTCCGCGAACACGAACACAGATGAAAAGTTCGCGGATTTCGGTGTGTTTGTGTTTTCCATCGTGTTGGAAAACACCAACACGAACTTTCCATCAAACAGCGAACACTCGCTTGTTTATGTATTGTGGTAAGTGGTTCTGCTGCAAGTGAATAATTTGTTTTTTTCCTATTTTATCGATTTAATTATGTTTTTGGTGCAAATTTAGTTGATTGTAGGGTGGCACGGACATTTACTTACCAAAATGAACTTCGTTACGGGGTTATTTCATTTCATTCAGATATGGCTGAGTATGTAAGTAGGTTTGGATTTTATTGAAGTGAATGTAATTGAAATATTACCTCTCTGAAATCAAACTGATCATGCATAAAATTATCATAGTTTAGTGATTTTGATATCTAAATAAAGTTTTGGAAATATTTTAGTAGTATTTTACCAATGGTAGCTACTTATATGATGATAGAATTACCACAAAAATTCATTTGCACAATATGTGGCCTATATTTGTTGTATTTCTTGGTAAAATTTTTTTTTTCAATAAAATACTGTATTTCTCTTATACCCTGATGCTTACATTAAAATCAAGTCCTCAGATTAGAAATTATATTATAAAAGAATTATCAGAAAGAAATGTGCAATCTTTTACAAACTTATAGTTGTAGTTTTAAATGAGCATAATTGCAACTTATTTCAAAAAATTATCTGCCCTGTTGACCCAATTATAGTAGGTAAAAAAGTTATAGGCCTAGCTGTATGTAGAGTCATTTACATATATGTTTAGAGTTTAAATATTTTTTATGAAAAAGCATTGGTAAACTCCTCTCATTTATGTTTCTCTTTGCATTTCTAAAAACTGCATGCTGGGACTTGGTAGGCTTCTAAAAATTTTAACTGCTTTTGCTTGTGGATCCGAAAGTGAATTTCTTTAATTTAAGCTTTTTCTAAAATTATGATAATAGCTAATTCTATTTAAATCTGGCTTAAAATCTTTTACTTTGGGTAATATATTGTTTTCCTTTGTTATATCATGAATGTGGCCCTATGAAAAGTTGAATAAATCAGCTGTTCTAAACTATTATGCCTCAAATTTAATTCAAAAGAATTCTGTTATCTATCTACAAAAGTAAATTCATCCAACATTGCATTCTTAATGGCAAAGTGTATGCTGTAGTATAAGCATCAATTATCATTATATTGAATAGATGTATGTTTGTGTAGACTTTGCTGTAACAGTAACAATTAACATTTAGGGCTGTTTCTTAACTGTCATGTGTCATAGGCACAGTCTGTGAAATTAAACCAAATGTTTTATCCCTTTTTGTGTATTTTTCAGATAGTTTTCAAACATTTGGCTATTTTGCATAAAAGACGTTTGTGTAGAAGAATCAATTATAGAAAAAATTATTTAAATGAAACCTAAGGCAGTTTTCTTGCCCCTGTAGGGCTTCAGAGCATTTCTTGAGCAGTGGTCACTCAATGTCATTAGGTGTCTCTACCATGGAACTGCAGAGCTGGGTCTTCAGAATCTTCAACAATGGTTAGTATTGCATTGCATTGTAAAATTTTCCTTCCTAACTTCATTCATGACTATTGAGGTTAGTGAGATTTGTATGTATGGAAGCACTATTTAAAAAATATAGTCCATAAGTATTTAGTTTTCATGGCGTATAACAATAAAAAATAAGAAATGCAAAAGTGTGAATTAAAATAAATTTTTTAATTTATTTATGAAATGAAATTTTGGTACTTCAACAAGCCAGCATGCTATGCAGGTTGTAAGTTGGATAAATTTTTTTCTTAATATTATTTGTTACAAATACTATTGGAAATGATTGTCAACTTTTAACATCCTGTGACAGTTCCAGTGCTTTAAATTTGGCAAAATTCTAGCTGAGTCACATCTCTCTACAAAAACTACTTTGATGAGCTTCATCTAAGCTTGATTGAAATTTAATTCTTTTTTAAATTAAACTTTAATTTGCTCCAGCGTGTTATTCTAATATACCAAGTTGTTCATATTTATTTAGAGTTTCTATCATTTTTAGAAAGCCACCTATGGTTAATAAGCTAATTATTATCTTCTCTTCCGTCAGGTTGGGAAGCCCATTGCCATCCAAGAAACAATTGAAATCATTGAAGACTAGCCACGGGCCTTCCTCGAATTGGTTACCTTCCCTACAGGTTGTTACAAAGGCCCTGCCTTCAAGTTCAAGCACATCGGATGAATCCCTACCACCATCACTATGGTCCTTTTCTCTGGTGGTACTCTTCTCCCAACACAAGTCTCTAAACAGACTTGTGTTGGGTAAGTTTTTGCTTATACTCTACATGAATTGAATAGTGAAGGTTAAAAATTTCTAAGAGAATAAAGCAGGATGCCCTTTCTTCATCTTGTTATAATGATTTGGCTATATAATTTTTTGTTGATTATAATTCTGTTATAGGTCCAGCCACTGAGCTAAGTTAACACTTAATGATGCTCGGTGGAAATTAGGAAGAGGCGACGGGGTGCAGGCTTTATTGGTTGAAGTAGATAGAATTGAAAAAACTAAGTAAACAAAAGTGGACAAAACGAAGTCCGATAAGTGAGCCTGAAAACAAATAAAAAATAAATAGTTACACACTATCAATATAAAGCTTCAGGAAATATACAAAGGAATTTAATAGATTTACACACAGAAACTCGGGTTATAGACAATAGAACTGTATTAAGCTCCCCTTGGGTGCCACTGCTCTATAGCCTCGGTAGCTCAATAATAGGAGCTCGGCAGAGAGAAAAGCATCTTACTGTCACCAGACGTAACGTGAAGCCAACGAGCTCTACAGATGTTCATTATTGAAACAATAAACTAACTTAGAAAACACTTATACACGGGATAATCTGAATTCTACTTTTTAGTTGTGTAGAGTTTAACTTTAGTTCAAACTGGCAAGTATTCTAATAACTAATGCTAACTATCACCAAGATTCGATAATATGAAAAATGAATAACACTTACACTAACGACTACACTTTCCTAAACTCCTATACAAATTATCAAAGTCACATGTCGGTCCTAAGCGACCGCCCGAGAAGCCCCCCGCACACCCGCACACAGCGACAACCCACAACAGATTAATAGGGTGCGGTGGCAGGCCTCCGTACGTAACCGCAGAGGCGGCTTCTCCGTTCGCATAAACACACTCATGAGGAACAACCATAATATTTCGTAGAAATATGACAACCAATAATACATATGATAAATAGAAACAGTACGAAATAAAATGAATGATAAATTTAAAAGGAACAAAAGCATAATTAAAGTTCTTAACCCTATGTACATCGCAGGCACCTACAAGAGGCAGGCTGGAAAAACAGCTCTATAACACACTCCCCACTCAGCCTCGTCTCTGTAAGCCTAGGATGCAGCAAATCTCGCAATACAACTTAACCTAATTTATCCAATTCAATTCCTGGAAATTGATCTCACAGAACGCATTAACACTTATTAATAGACAATCTTACTAGCGACAACAGAACATAGCAAACATAGGGAAAAAGAATACGTTTTTTGTCATCTACTTAAACCTAGCTAATTAGGACGACATGAACACACAATGGTAAATTTTTATTCAGTCTGGTCTAGTGGCCGTTTCGCTTTATATTCTAAAGTTCGAGGTTGTACATGGGGTTGTTCTCTAGCGGGACCTCGAGATCTAAGACAGCGGGGTGACTCAGAAATAGTAGGGCCGAATCTACCATCATTGCGGCAGCTTTGTATCACCGCCGGGGTGAGCGCGTCGTACAATCGATCAATGCTTCGTTCCAAAGCTCTTATACTGACGGGAGATGCGGTTGCCAAAGTTTCGACCTCAGCACAAACTGGCTGGAGCGACTGGTCTGGATTACGCCTCAACTCCGCTGTAGTTTTCTTATAGAACTCGGCGAGGAGGATGAAACAACCTTTGCAGCAACCCCTGGCCCATGCTTCGAAGTAAGGATCCGCTATCTTGCTAGTATGCTTCTCTCGGCTCCCTGTCTCTGTTATGAAACAGAAATCTTGAACAGAACCCGAAGAAGCGGAATCTGAATCAAGGTGCTCGTGGGAACCAATCGAAGGGCGAGTTTCCGTCTCCGAGGTCTCCTCAGAAACTTTCGTGGACTCGCTAAACTCTACGTTCAATCTTTGAAATAGTTTATTTCGCCGCAAATACAGCGGTGCGGTTTTGTACCGTTTGAGAAATTTATGGTGAGTTTTGATGACTTCGCCACCTTTAACGTCCATTAGCTCGTAAGTTACTTCATTCGGGTTAACCTTTAGCACTCTCAACGGTCCGTCGTAAATAGGGAGAAATTTATTTACGTTCAAGCGACCGTGAACTGGACGCTCTTTCAAAACTAGGTCATTCACCCGAAACGGAGAGTAAGCATCGTGTCCAAGGCGCCATTTCTGCGATGGCGGCACCCCCGGATTCGCCACGTGCTTCTGAGAAAGCAAATACTGTGAAGGGGACATTTTCAGTTCTGTATGGGCCGTATTGTTGTAAATAGACACTGCCGACGGTAGCTCTGCATCCCAGTCACGAGAATCGGCGAGTAGCCCCGCGATGAGTCCCGTTCATCATGCACAGTGATAGAATTAGTCAACAGTCATATGGTTTGCCGTACTTTCTTTACTTTCTCGGAGATTATTTACTTAGGAAATTTCTCTATTCTTTAGGAAATTATTTCTACAAGCTCTTGTCAGCTTCTAAACTCGAAGTATATACTGAGTGACTTTGTGACTGTAATAAACGATCGGCGCAATGGTTCTGACAATTATTGTTGGAAAGCCTGATAAATAAGACTAAAACTTCTAGTGTTAACTCTTCCCAACTATTGATGGTAACACTAATAACTGAAAAGTACTTACGAGGTATTCATTAGACTATGGTTTCCTTAGAGAAGTTACGTAAATTAAGGAACTTTTGAAAGTGGAATTGAAATTCATCTTCAACAAAGCAGTTGCTGGTGCGTTTGGTAAGCACAGTTGTTGAGGCTTCAGTCATTCATGTATGACTCTCTTGCTTTTCTGATGTCAAGCTCCAACTCAGGACGTCATCTTTTCTGTAACTCATACTTGCTAGAATAAATAAAATGTATTACACAAGTGACATAAAAATTTTTGCTAGAGCAATTATCATTTCTAAAAACAAATTAGTTAGAAGCAAGTTTGTAGAATTCAACAAGAAGGAAGCTTAACTGGAAATACTCTACGGAAACACACTAATTTTAAACCATGCTATAAGATGCGTGGATTTTTCAGGTTTCACTTGCAAACAAGCATGTTATTAAGAGAGCAATTATTTACCAATTCATGGTAGACAGTTTTTTCTGTGTGATTGTGCTTGGCGACGTCTGAGGCGGTATTTTTTCCGATCAACTATCTCCAACTTTTCAGTGAAAAACTAAATTGAAAATGTGGAATGCTCCTATAGGCTTTTATCAATTTTTCAGTTGAGTCGTGCATCTTATTTAAATTCTTTTCCTTTGATTTTCAAACCCATTATTATCTGAAGGTCTTGTCAAAATACTTATAATTAATGACATAATGTAATAAATATAATAATATTCATGAATTATATAAAAAGTTTCTGCGTGTGAAAAATTATCTTTTGAGCAACACGAGAGAGCATTTTAAACATGCAAGAGTACCGCTACATCGATCTTACACACCTATTATTATCAACAATTGAATTTCTCAAGCATTCTACTACTTCAACTGAGCACAAATTATAGGAGTACCTTTTCAATGTAATTGAACCACAAATTTCATATTTCACCATTAAATTACCAACATTTAAAACGTGTTCAGTACTCAGTACTCACTTACTCTGAAGCTCAGTTATGCTTAGAGTTTTTGGTCGTGTATCTCAGAAACTGTTTCTGACGTTTATTTAGCGTGATCAAACATCTGATATTTTGCACGAGTGGGACCGTGACGATGACGTTCTCCAGAGCACTCGCAACTAAAGCTATTGTATTGTGGGAAACAGACGTCCTGCTTTGCGTAAATGTTCCCGCGTCTTTATGTGCAGAAAAACCAATGCATGTCTCTGACAACTGCCTCGGCAATCGCGCCAGGTCTCTGACAACTGCCTCAGCAACCCGGCCAGGTCGCGGCGGCAAAAGGGCTTGGGTTGTCCAGAACAGGGGAAGTAAAAAGGATTTTCTGTGCATTTCAAGACAGGCAATGCAAAGGAAAGAGGCGGTCTGCTTGACGCTCAGCTCACTCTATGCAAAGCCTTTGTTTTTTTAAGCAGAACTGCCATGATTGCGGACGTTGGAATACGTCCGATATGAGTAGATAAATTACAGTCGTTCGTGATGTCAGCTGAGGAATGCAAATTGTTGAAGGAAAATTCATTTTATATGAACGCTGGTTGAATAATGACAATATCGAGTGTGAATTGCGTATTTGGGGAAAGTACATTTATGCAACCTTTTCAAAGGGAAAACTCAAAAAAATTTAAAGTCACCTTCAAATTCTTGCAAAATTTTGGCGATATTTTTCTGAACTTAGTACCCCCGAGCTATGTAAAGCACAACTTCGAATCTGTTTTAAAATTCAACAGAATTCACCGCAAGCTAATGTGCAAGAACTGATCAACTCAAAATAGATGAACAAAGAAAGCCACGAATAACTATACCATTTCTATTGATGAAAATTAAAATCAAAAGTACATATTAGACTGCAAAAGCATAAAATTGGTATTGCAATGTACCATTCGAGTTACGGAGTAATGTTTGACTCTCCTAATATAGAGTACACAGCTCTGTTAGTGTTGTCCATTCTTTAGCAAAGACCCTCAAAAGAGGAATCAACTTGGAATGACTTTCTGTGATATTTGTTCCTCAAACTACGCTTGCAAAGAGCGACTGCAGCAGCACACTTGGACCCAGCTTTGCGACTTGCTGTTCATTGTCTTCGATGAGCTTTCTTTTAATTAATTTTCTGTCGACGACAACCGACTCATTTGGACGAAGGTACTCCTAACTGAAGATGGATTTGCGCTGTGGTCTGCGCAAAACATAACATCCATAGTTAATTATGATGAAGATGTTTGAAATTTTCAGTTTCTCATCAAATAGCACAATATTATAGATTGAACAATTTCTGTCTCAATGATCTGAAATGAGAAAAGCAACGGATTTAATATTCATTGGGGGATTGTAAAAGTTCAAATAATTTTCAAAATGGGAAGTTACATACACTCGTAAAAATGAACTACAATTCATGAATCCAGAAATTGAATGGAAAAGAGTGTAATTGGATGAACAATTCAATAAATGGTCGCAGCTTCGCATCATAGTAAATGCTACGTCAAAATCTGTGAAATGAATAGGTTATAGTTTTTAAAAATTCATGGTGGTATTCCAACACAGAACGAGAATTGAATAATGTATCCACTGGAGTGTAGCATTTGCTTATGCATGCATTCGTCTCCGTATTGAGCCTGCCACATTTTTTGCTTGGGAATTTTGCTGAGAAAGCAATATATCCTCGCATTTTTTGAGCAATCAGCTCAGTGAATTAATGATAGTATGAATTAAGTGTAACCTATTCTTAAATGCTACGTTTTTTAATGCAATGTTCAGTGTGTCATTTTTCATCTGTTAGTATTTCTTCGACAGCCTCAATTTAGAAGAACTCATTTTTCAGCACACGTACCCACCATTTCTCTTTCAAAAAGCTGAGAATTATGCGACTCGACAAGCGGTAAAACAACAACTTGCTGTTGACAATAAGCTTCCCTTCACGCTACATTTCTGTTCTTTTGCGGGCCTTCGAGACCATTACTTGCGGGAGACAGCAACACAATGGCACGTCACCCCAGCCGATGCCTACAGAGCAGCTCGGGTGATTGAGGAGGCTTCTCGCCTCTCATGTGAATAGCGGCCGTGGCTGAGATCTCCGTTCAGGATTTTAAAACAGCGGCTCTGCGGAAACAACGACCGCTACAACTGACCGCTTGGTCACGTCTCGCAGCTCGATAAAGAAATGAGCAATCCCGGAAAATCTCTCTCCAAATTAAAGAGAAAAAGGGAATTCTTGCGTTATGGAAGCAGGAATATCAACTCGCAGCTCTACAGCTGGCTGCTTGGTCACGTTCTGCTCTTTTTAGAAGAAATAGAGATGACCCTGGGAATTCGTGATTGAATAATTATGGAAGAAGAAAAATGTTCTGCTCTGAGATTTAGGTTAGGAACTTGTACAGTTGTTGTTAATCACCTATAGGTCAGTTTCATTCATTATGAATGTTCATTTGAACTGCTGGAAATATGTAAATTAATGTTTCTTGGAAGATTACTGAAAAAAAAATCAAATAGAAAACAAACATAGCCAGGTAAAAAATGAACTACTAAGTAATGAAGAGTAATGTGGAGAGTAATAAAATATTTTGAAGATGAAAACTTTATGACTGGCTGATTTGAAATGTTAAATTATGAATGCCGGTCCCTCAGGGGGATACTACTATCGTATCCATGGGAATTGGCCCTCCCAGGGTGGAAGATGTCTGGGCCCGAGCTGAAGGTTAGGTAGGTCTTCCTTTAGTTGAAATAAAATAGGTTTGTATTTCTTTACGAACCATCTTTTTTTGGTTCACGGCTGTCGTTCATTTAGCGTCTATTACTTTATTCTTCAACGTTTATCTTGTTTCATTAAATTCTTTCCATCTTCCCGTTTCTATTCTCAAGGTGTGGGGACAAATCTCGTGCATAGATTCCCTGTTAGCTTAATTCCATACTAAATGCTGCCTTCCACTTTCCGCTCTTGGGATCACATCTACTGTAAGTGGTTAGGGAGGCTTAAACTAACTCATAATCTATTCCCAGGGGGAATAATTGCTTGCCGAGGATGATAGGACGAGGTGCGCTCATTTTTGTTTAGAAGTTGAAATTATTTTCATTTTCATATAATACATACGAATTTAGTATTGTATTCTTGAATTGTTTTAAATTAATTATCTAATGAATGCACTTTGTGACAGTACCTCGTTAAAAAACTCTCAACGATTGCCGCAGAAGGTACGACACAAGGCCCTCATGGAATATCAGCATCAGTTGATGTTGTTAGTGAGAACCTTGATCGTGCATTGGAAAGCCTTCTGAAATAAACTTCTCTTTCCAGCAAACCATTTGAGAACTGCAGCGCCGTGTAATCACAGCACAAGTAGTACTACGTATGTTTGACACGTTTGCATGTTTGCTAAGTGAATTTTTTATTATAAATTGTAAATGATGAATCATGAGAATAATTTGTGATTGAACGTTTCAGACAGTGACTCGCAATCTACACCGAGGAACTTCAAAGTCACTATACACTCGTACGTGTAAAGTCAAGACCTTCAACAATTTTTAAGCATGCAGTGGGGAAGTCCATCAGACTACAATATCGGAGGCCGTTAATTGCATTTGCCGAATTTCTGCATTGCTTGTATTCAAGTAAGTTGATATTTTCGTGTTCGCAGTCTTTAATGTTAACGAATTCAATAATGTTCTCGTTCGTAAAGGTATTGCCCCAATTTTAGCTCAGCTCTCACGGTGAAAAGTCTCCTCAGTGACAATTAACCAGGGAGTGGGACTGGAAGTAACGCTACTACTCAGCAAACAAAGAATTTTCATGCATACATGCTCTCACCGATAATGCGGTCAGTGGAGGATGAAAATACATGACACTTTTAGCAACGCTATCTAGGTAAACATTCTTTTCAATAACATTTACCCTGGGAGTGGAGCTGGAAAGAGGGATAACATTCATCAAAGTAGCATTCATGACGTTAAGCGATGGGTTTCAACCGCGCTAACTAGAGAGCTCGATCTGAGAAATATGGTTTACATATGGACACGAATTCAAGGCTTAATAACGTCTTGTCTGTAAAAAATGTATCATATTTAGTAAGTCAAGGTATGTAGTAGTGTAGTGTAGGTAGTGAATACTCATGAAAGTTATATACGAAATTCTAACTACGTTCTATAAGAAATGTCCTAGAATATTCGCGAATGAATATACATGGACTTCTAACTCGATATTAAATATCTGTAGTGGATCCACACGAATACTCATCAATGAGCACTCAGTAATATTCGTATAGGTACGAATTTGGATATTCAAATCCCTACATTCCAGAATATTCGGTGATGTATATTCTTGAAGTTACTTTTGTGATGATATACGATGTTTAGTATCCATTGGGATATATATGAATATTCAACATGAAGATCCCGGGGATATTGTAAATTAGGAAGTGAGGCGAATATTCACTGGGGACATTCGGGGATGTTCAGGTGGATGCCTAGCGAATATTCAGAGGAACTTCATTGCTACCTGGGAAGAATAAACTTATATAGTCGGCAAGTCGTGGCTGCATTATTGAAGCACGCGGTTGTTTTTGCGGAAAACATCAGTCTCGGCTTGGCTAAGTTAAATTTAGTTATTGTAAGTTTATATATATTAAGTTAGGTAAGTGTATTCAACTAACCGAACGTTACCTAACACAATCTCACCTATCGTTACGTCAATACCGTATTATATTTACGTGTCCGTTTCTTCACTTTTATGTACGACGTTCCTACAACTTTTAAGTTGAATTACTCGAAAAAAACGCTTCAGCGAACAAAATGTCATTGGTGTAAAACGTCTTTAAATGAGTCCTATTACTGATTTATGGGAACACAACATTAAACATGGTTGAGCGCATTGAAGCGAATAATAACCATTATTTTTGAAAATTTTGTTACTAGTCACATTATTCTTGTTAAACTATACTTTCTGGGTATAGAAATTTGAAATTGGTTTGTATGCTATCAAACTGAAATGATTTGGGTAAAAGACTATGGATACACATTCAAAGCGTGTAACCGTCACTCATTCAGTAAACTACCAACGACAGAATTTGATTGTGTTTTATTTTGATATAACACAATCAATTTTATCGATAAATGTTTATCAATTAAATTGTTTGCTGCAAATATAAAATTATGACCAAGCTTATGAGACAATTTCAAGTTTTTTGAAAAATCATTACATATAGAAGAGCATTTGTTACTAAACCTTGCATAAAAAGCACACAATTTATTCATCTTGATGTAAATTAAAGTTTTCGGTTGTCTACTATATTCTTTAGTTTAGTTTAAATTACAAAAGTAATCTATTTTTCATTATATTGTTAAAAACAATAACTGAAACACGTATAACTTCTACTCTTAACTAACACTGTGCTACTATGGGTCAGCTAAAGAGCCATACATTTTACAAAATATGGATATTATAAAACTCATCTTCAATTAGTGAAGCTATAATATACTGCGTTGACTTACAATAAACGATTGGGTACAGCTGAAAGTTTCACATACTGTGGTGTATTGCTACGCCAGGCACGTATTCCTACGCGCGGCCAATCACAGGGCTGCACCCGTCGGCGGGTTGCTTGTGTACACATCGTAATTTGTGTTCGCGGACGCTTTGGTGTTCCAATGTGTTTATTCTGTTTAGAATTACACATGCGACGTTTTTTACGTTGTAAGCTGCTCCGTTTGAGTGGCAGGAGGTATTTTGTGGGATCTACTTCCTGACGTATGGAGCGTCGATTGGTGTGCCGGCCTTGGCATTATTGCGTCTGCTGCTGCCGAGTGAGGTTGAGCGCGTTTGGGCTTCCGGTTTTGCTCTTGGAGTATCGTTGCGAGATACTTGTGTTGTGTTCTTTTCCTTGTGCTGAGACACAAGCAGGTACGACCTGTAGGCGTGTTGTGTGCCTGTGTGTCTGAGTGTGTTCAGACTCACCACACTAGCTTGGAGCTAGTGTGTGCTTCCGTTTCTGCCGTGAAGTGTGCTCGTTTCACGGCAGCGTGTGTTCACACTGGGTGTGCCCTCTGACACACGAGCTCATGTGTCTGGCGTCGGCTGTAGGGGAGGTTCGGAGGCCGACCCGAGCTCTGGGAGCTCGGCTTTGAGATCTTGGCTCTCGGGATTTGCACATCCCACTACACATACCTTGGTCTTGGACAGCTCTATTTGGAACTGCTGAAGATTTCAATAACTTTCTGGCATTTCTGAATGGAGACACTTGAATTTATAGCCTGAAAGCCAGAAATGCTCGACACACACACTAAGACCTCTGCGGTATTCTGGATCCCTTATGCATCTTCAAGGAAGTTAAACACTTTATGTCCAATATAGATGATTGTTCAACGTTGCCGTGTAAGATGCTTCAATCCAACCATCACCACAGTTAGCCACCAAGCACTGTTGTATGCGTACGTAAGGAGCCATTTCTGCTGTAATGCACGTTTCACCTCAGGCACAGCCTTCACGGGATTTGTCCTTTGACGCAGACTGTAATTTAGGACAATCTAAAGAATTGACTTTAGATTAATATGTGAAATATTTTAGCAATTTGTGTGGCATCGCAGTGTGGGCTCAAGTCATTTGCCATGAAATCAAAATAGTTTGTGGACTTCCATGCTTTCTAATTTAATGAGGTGTTTGAAAGTTAAGAAATGTAGTTCGCATTAAGAGCTCCCAATTTTTTTCCGAATAAAGGCTTGTAAAAAATACTCATTTATTGAAATGTATGAGCAAATGGTATTTAGGTATAGCTACTAAAAACCAAAAACACAAGGAACAATGCGAAATAATTTTACAATAACCAAACAAATATTGCTGTCATCTTATGATGACACCCGGCAGATGTGTACGCAAATGTGATATACGATTAAAACATCAATACATCAACACATTAATTAATACATCAATAGCATGTTCAATACGTACAAAGTCGGGACTTCAAGCAATAGTGTGTTGCAGGGTCAAGGCAAAACAGAGCCATGCCCCCCCCCCCCCCCCTCTAAATCTTGATCTGCAGGTTAGTTTCAGTCGCCGGTTGAAGCAAAAGAATAAAAAGATTACTGATAATTACTGTCTGAGCATAACATTGGTTACACATTAGGTTCCAGCCTAATAATAATGAATAATAATAATAATAATGAAGGCATCTACGGATGCTTTATTTCCAATCAAGCCTGATACATATCACCTTGTACATTGGATTTTCAAATGCTTTATAACTAACGCCAGGACGCCATGACGCTTTCCCCCGGTCGAGACCGGTCCCCATTTCAGACACCTGGGTAGAGAGGGGTATTGTGCTTGGAATTTTTCTCCTATACCCAACAGAGAAAATCGCCACTGCTAGCGCCGAGATTCGATCCCGGGTCTCCCGAACGGCGGCAGAACCCTCTAGCACATGGCTATGGCGGCAATAAAGTATATTCATTAAGATATATCGTAACATACAGCAATATAACACAGTATTCATAATTCATCTGTTTCATAAATGTGTGTAATGGTATTTGAAATATTCTTGACAATACAGAAATAAGACAAATTGAATATCCTCAACAACGATTCAGTGGAATTATGAAGCTACTCATGTTAAGGCCCTCTCACACGCGCAAATATATCTGCAGACATATCTGAACTGGTGCTGAATTCGTGCGTTTGTACGCTCATTTCAGGTTGGCACAGACTGTATGAGGCAGATCAGCTATGCTTGATAATTTTGGAGCGACCGGCATGGTACCGTGCCGCAAACCTTGAAACTAAAGCAGACTACGTCAGTGTCACGCCAGCCTTCGTGGGTGGTGCGCGACTGTACTCTGCCTCTCTCCCTCCTTATGCACTTCAATGAACAATTTCACATTTGTATATTCACTACTTTCTAGGAATAATTCTAAAGCCAATTTTGAGCTAGCTTTTACATGTCTTTTTTTCTTATTCATTGCAACTATAGCGAATACCATCAGCGGCACGAACTTGCCGTCTGGAGTCACTATTATTGTGCGTGCTCTCCAACTAGCTGCTACTGGCATACTGAAATGGGTGCCAGTCTTTGTCAAGTTTGCAGTGTGTTGTTTGCATCGTGTGAGGGGCCTTGAGACCGACATACCAAACTCGGTTCAGGTTGTCTGCAGACATATTTGCACGTGTGAGGGGGCCTTTACACAAGTTGAATTCACGTTATAATATGTAACGCCATCTAGTGCGAAAAATCAAAGCTAAGCTACAGAAAACGACAAGTTACTGTTACCGCCATCTATTGGCGTGTGCCTACACTACTTTTTCTCGACTTTGTTTCAATTTTGAGGAACAAACTAAGAGTAATTCTGGATCTCGGTCGCTAGAGCCAATGTAGCGATAAATTATAGCTCAAAATGAGCATGAATGTCGTGAGAAATAAAGTTGGTATGCATTCAAACAATTTTACGCATCATTTGAGAATTATTGTCAAATCTGTGAAAAAAATGAATCTGATTTTTTTGCCTGATAGATAGCGCTGCAAAATTGGTTTTAAAAAGTGATAACAGATGTCGCTGTGTGTCATATTTTTACCTGAATGTGTGAGGTTCATGAAGACGCAAAAGCTTTGTAAGAAAATTATTCACCTTAGAAAAATAAACTCCACGTTCCGTCAATGTATAATTTAGAATCAAAATAATGAATAGGTTGAGTTTAGGTACATTATCCCTACGGCTATATTTTGGCTTAGAATGTGTTTATCACTCATTATAATTTCTTCTTTACACATTCATGACTGATCAAAATCAGAATTTTCATTAACATTATCTCTTAAAACTGACTGCCATAGTTTTTTCCTGTTTACTACTCCAAATTGAAATAAAGGAAAGAAAAAGAAGTGGCGGCATAAAAAGGACCGCGTCTTCTTCAAAAAGTTACAATTTTCCACCGCTAGATGGCACTTGAAATTGTGAGCAAATTAGTGATGAAACAGCGGGAAATTTAATTATACATAAAATTCAATAGAAAATGCGCGGTTAATGTCACTTTGGTCGTAGAGCATCACAATAATATGAATAATTATTAGTTAAAAATATATTAAATAATGGATAATCATTGAAATTAAACGAGATGAATGTAATTAAGATATAAATGAAGTGCAGTAATATCACTATTATAAAAGTAGCCGCGTCCGTCCGTCTTTGTGACCCCCTCTTCTAATCGATAGCTTTGAAAGCAACAAGGATAAAGCTTAAGGGGGTCATCCAGGACCCTGCCGGGCCCCTGTCGGTCCGGTGAGCTTTTTTTGTTTTGTCGTTGGAAAAAGCCCAAATTTTTTTTACAAATCCGCTGTTTAGGTTTCAACTGCGAATCTCGAGGATTGCACAAGCATTTCAGGAATTACATACAATAAATAATTCCACACACTTGGAATCTCCCTCATAACGATGAAACACTCTAGTAGGCTTTACAGTAGTTCAAAATAAAGGTAATTGCAGCTTGTTCATTGTTTTATTTTCCTAGTACGTGCATTTATTTTGGGTAGAGTGGGGAGTTGTGGCCGAGTTCTCCCTTTCCCCAACGGGGATAAAAACCTTGGCTGCACTGCAGGGATTCGAACTGCCGACACCTTACGTGAAGGGTGCGCTCTCACCACTCGGCCACCGTGACCGGGGGCACGTACTGATGATGTAGAGTTGCTCTTCGTAGCCGTGTGGTTTAAGGACCTGCCCTTCCGTGAAGGCGCCGAGGGTTCGAATCCCGGCGCTGGGTGGCGATTTTCTCCAATGGGTATGGGGGGAGAAAATTCAAAGCACAATACCCCACTCTACCCAGGTGTCTGAAATGGGTACCGGTCTTGACCGGTGGAAACCGTCATGGCGTCCTGGTGTTAGTTATAAGGCATTTGATATACCAGTGTACAAGGTGATGTGTATCAGGAAAGGAAAGGGGATATCAGAGGATATGTATCCTCAATTGAAAATAATAGCGATGTTTGTTTGTTAGATACCGATCAGATACCAATGTTTGTTTGTTTGTTTTGTGAGGAAGGACGTGGCTGCTTCCTTAGCACAGGGTTTGCACCGTCAGAAAGACTTTGCTTTCTGACTTTGCTTTCTGACGGTATTATTTATTGATTGGGACCTCCAGCACCTAAGTGTTACCTCAGCCAGTCAACCTACTACTTCTATGTCATGACACTCCCATCCCCCCCCCCATATGAATTTTCACAATTTCCAAATTAAATTCGATTAACCATACAATATTAATTAATTGATAAACATTAATTAAGTTTAGCTCGCTACAATTTTTAAATTTGGATTCACCTCTGTAAATAAACAGATCAAGTGACATTAATTGAAGTTCCTAATTATTTTCTTTGATAGTCACAGTGCTAATTAATTAACTAGAATATGGTGAGGCGAACGATGATATTCTCTCCAGTTTTGTATTCATTTGGTTATAGTTGAGGTCAATAATGAGCCAGAGACTCCTAATAACACCGCCAAAACTCATTTTTAACTGATGACAAAACAATTATAGATTGACTTCCAAAGTTTCGAATTCGTTATCTGGAACAATTACTATTCTTCAGCCCTTGCAAAGTATTTCAGTGATTATTAAACGACTCGACGAGGGTATCACTCATTAGGTCTAAAGCGGTCCATAGACGATCAATTTAATTGTCAATATCATCGACTCAACAATTGATGAAATTTTTTTTGCCCACTAAGGCAATTATTTGACGGTCGTCAATCAAGCTCACAGACGATCAATTAAATTGGCAATATTCATCGTTGTCAATTATATTGACAATAAAATTGATCGTATTTAGAAATCCTATGCGTCCCTTGTTTCGCCGCCCCTTTTATCGCAGCCCATATTATCGCCGCCTCTATTAACGCCGCGTCCTTTCCATCTGCGAGCACAAGTTCATACAGAGAAAAAGACCCCGGCGGCCGACTGCGTTGGTGCCTAAACCTGGTTAATTAGATCTAAAACAAATATTCTTCTGTGCACTTTCCGTCGGAAATGAGTATTGAACGAGTTATAGCGGTAAATTAGTTACCGCAACTCTAGTGTTTGAAGCGGTAAGTAATTCACCCAACGAGTGGTATGGCAACACTGCAATGGACGCTCGCTTCCCACACACTCAAATGGTCGAGCGCGTTGTCGCCATCTAAGACGAAAGTTAACATATCGCTATAATTCGTTATTTTTGGGTGATAATTTATTATTAACTGAAAGATCCTAGAAGTGGGTTCAGGCTCCGCGGGGCAGGCAAATAATAAATTACAAAGTACCCAAAGGTTCTCTACCCAAACTGAACCTACAGCTATAACTTGTCAAATACTCGTTTCCGATGGAAAGTTCATAAAAGAAAAGTTGTTTATCTCGATCGAATTAGCAATGTTTAGGCACCGAAAAGTGGGATATCGATTATGGTCATCTCGTGGACAAATATCCGCATTTCTAGATGTGCGTGCTGTGCTGCGTGTTTATCTTTATAAAGTACTTTGTGACTAGCGTTTTCTCAATACTTGATTGTCATTTACGATGGTGTTTCAATCTGCTCTGGCATAGCGTTTTTTGGTAAATGTTGAGGACTTGATCATAATTGATTTTCGAATTTTCGATGCCTAAATAATGTTAATCAGATCAAAAGAAACAAGTTTTCTTCAATGCACTTTCCGTCGGAAACGAGTATTTTAAAAGTTATAGCGGTAAATGAGTTAACGGAACTCCAGTGTTTGAGGCGGGAATAAATAAATAAGGGAAGCATCACCCTATTACAAACGTAAAGAGGTTGGGTCGAGAGGGGTAGCCACAGTTCTTTTAGTGAAAATAATAAATCAATTTAAATTCTACTATGCATAAACATAGTTAATGAGATGACGAGTTATATTTTCGATGCGAAAAACTTAATTCGAATGTTCTCAGATACGTTGAACCCACGACATACCGGGGTTGAAGCTACGGACCAGCGGTCATCTCAAGGCTGCCAGTTACGTCGGAGCAACGGTCATGGCTACATGTGTTTCGTGTGAATCTGATTACTTCAGCAAAATAGGCAAATTCATAGAAAAAAATTGTGAAGCAGTTGCGTTTCTGAAAGAGCACGGTGTCTTGTCATTTTCACGGTGTCGGTGTCATTTTGGGGTTTTCCCCTTCTTTTTGGCGGGCTTGGACAGACTCGATCATTCGACGTAATGGGTCGGTTACAACCTTTCTTTATAATTTTCACTAAAAGAACTGTTGCTACCCCTCACGACCCAACCTCTTTACGTTTGTAATAGGGGGTTTGCTTCTCTTATTTATTTTTTCCCGCATCAAACATTGGAGTTATGGCGAAGTCGGCTTGATTGGCGCGCGGCAACGCCTGTTTACTTTCACGTCGGACCGCGCGGTATATATTTCCCGCCTGAAACAATGGAGTTCCGGTAACTCATTTACCGCTATAACTTGTAAAATACTCATTTCCGACGGGAAGTGCATTGAAGACAACTTATTTATTTTGATCTCATTATTATTTAGGCATCGAAAATTCGAAAATCAATTATGGTCAAGTTCTCAACATTTACCGCGTGTTTTTGTCTTTTCTTACTACGATAATTCACCTAATAACTTAGGAGTTCCGAAGAATTCTTGGTAAATCTGAAGGATATGTCAGTTATCGATTTTGTAAATTTCGATGCCTAAGCATAGTTAATTAGACCGAAATGAAAAAGTTTTTTTCTATGCAGTTTCCGTCTCAAATGAGGGTAAATCTGAAGGATATGTCAGTTATCGATTTTGTAAATTTTGATGCCTAAGCATAGTTATTTAGATCGAAATACACAAGTTTTCTTTCATGCACTTTCCGTCTCAAATGAGTATTTTATTTATTATAGCGGTAAATGACTTAGCGCAACTCCAGTGTTCGAAGGGAGAAGTAATTCAAGGAGCACGTCGGACAGCAACACTGCAATGCGCACTCGCTTCCAGCGCGATCGTCATCAATGACGAAACCAAACATACCGCTATACCTCGTTAAATAATCATTTGACGAAAAAAGTGTATAGAAGAAAAGTTGTTTATTTCGATGTTTTTACCGTGATTTATGCAACAAAAATTCGAAAATCGATAAGTAGCTGTTTATTAGAGCGCATTCATCATAGACGAAACTAAATCTACCGCTATAAATCGTAAAATACTCATTTGAGACGGAAAGTGCATAGTAGAAAACGTGCTTATTTTGATTCAATTAACCAGGTTCAGGCACCAAAAAGTGGAAAATCGATAACTGACATATCCTTCAGATTTACCCAAATGAGTATTTTATTAGTTATAGCGGTAAATGGCTTACCGCAACTCCAGTGTTTGAAACGGCAAGTAATTCAAGGAGCACGTCGGACAGCAACACTGCAATGCGCACTCGCTTCCAGCGCGATCGTCATCAAAGACGAAACCAAACCTACCGCTATACCTCGTTAAATACTCATTTGACGAAAAAAGTGTATAGAAGAAAAGTTGTTTATTTCGATGTTATTAGGTACCATGATTCAAGCCACAAAATTTTAAAATCGATGAGTAGCTGTTTATTCGAGCGCATTCGTCATCAGAGACGAAACTAAACTTACCGCTATAACTCGTAAAATACTCATTTGAGACGGAAAGTGCATGGAGGAAAACTTGTTTATTTTGATTCAATTAATTAGGTTCAGGCACCAAAAAGTGTAAAATCAATAACTGACATAACCTTCAGATTTACCGAATTCTTCAGTAGTATTTGAATTATTTATTGTCCGCCATCTCTTGGAATATAAAATATCCAAGATGTGATATTTTTCATTTCTTATTCATCTACCCTTTGACAGAGTTAGACTATTAGCGCGACATTTATGGTTTGTCAATTAGTACTCCTCGTATAGTTTGTCAATTAGTACTCCTCGTATGGAACTTTTGTTTTAGGACGTCTTATATTGAGAAATTTTTAAAAGCCATTATGTTGGCACGTATGTCACGCGGCGACTTGGAAATGAACGTTTATTGGTTTCCTTTCTTTTCTTATATATGTTTGGTGGGTCAATAGCGCATTAAACGCGTCAACGATTTAAAAAAAAAATTCCATATTTGTGCAAATGGAGACATTTTAAGACGTTTTTCATGAATGACATTGTGCTCGCAAATGCTTAGTTTTCGAACTATAGCATAAACACGTTTACCACCATGGGTTATACTAAATCTATATTCAATTCAAATTTAAAGCAAATTACAGTAAGCAATTTTGAAAATGGCAAAAATTAACTGGATCGCGCCTTAATTTAGCTTTAATTAGGTATTAATGAAAATTGCGTTAGTGACTACTGGTTGGTCAGCAGCATTGTGAAAATCCCCTCCGTGGCCACCGGTAGGTCACGTGGCGGCTAACGTGTTGAGGCGGTGTCATGTCGAGTAAGGGGGGCAAAGAGCAGAGTTAACAAAATGACTTAACTCTGTTAACTCTGCATAAGAGTTAACTATTACAACTTAGCTATTATTACAACTTAACTATTAACTGCCGTTACGACTTAACTGCTCGAAAACAAATTGGATCAAAATGTAATAGAATGATGAAATTTTAGCTCTGGTGCTTGAATCTCTTCCAAAAAAGATGTTGAAATAATTGAAACGACGTTGGATACACACTGATAGGTAGATGAGAATCTTACATACTCTTAAGATGAAGAAATTGTCCTGCAAAGGAGGTCGACACACGGTAGAGGAAACAAGGTGGGTTCAAACCAGTCTTTTTTTCGTTGACGGTGTGGTTTTGCTGACGTCACGGCAACGAACCAATAGCAGCGCTCATATTGTATCTGATGGCACTGCTACCCCCAGGTCTGGCTCCACTACTGGCCTAACGACATGGCGTTTTGGTGACGTTATAAAGTTTGTTTGAAATGACTTTCTATTGGCTAGCCGAACATGAGGTGTATTTTCCCTCGTAGAAATGACCCTACCTTGTTTCCTCTACCGTGGGTCGACAACGCAGTGAATCTGTTCATGCTTCTGATTTCAAACTAACGAAGCATAGAAGGAAAATTTGCCAACATGGAAGCCAAAGGCAAATACATTTTAGCATTTTCGTTGACCTTTTCTTAATCAGGTGTCTTGATTTTGATAACTTCATGGTTGAGGTTTTTCTTTCTATTTTTGATGGTGAAGAACAGTGATCAGATACGAAGTTTCGTTTGATTTTCTCAACCAGGCAGAATTGCTTATTTTACATCAATTTAGTTTAGGTTTGTGTATATTTTAACGCATTTGACTGCGACTTGGGTCACCGGTGGTACACGGAGCAGATTTTCATAATGCTGCTGACCCACCGGCAGTCACATACACAAATTTTATAAATAGTTAGTTTAATTTAAATCAAACTAGATATGGGCACGATCCAGCTCATGTTCACTTTTTTCAACCTTGCTTACTACAATTTACTTTACATTTTGAGTTGAATATAAAACTAGAGTTTTACCTGCCGCAGTCAAAGTGTTATACAACATTCCGTGTCTCGCTGACTTTTGACTGCCGAATTAGTGATGGCGACCAATTATATAAAAGGATTAGTAGTTCAGAGTTGAGGGCCAGCAGAAAAAAAATACGTTTAAGATCTGGCTTTTGAGTAGTTGGAGAATTTGAGTTTTTGTTTAAAACTTTGACTGCAACTACTAAATATTAAGTTGAATGCCAAACTCAAATTGAAAGTCAATTGCAGTAAACTATTTTGAAAATAGCAAACATGAACTGGATCGTGCCTTCATTTAGCTTTTATTAAGTAATTGTGAAGATTGAGAGCTCCCAGGGGGACTATGTGAGGGCCCGAGCTGAGAGTTAGGTAGGCCTTCTTTTTGTTAAAAAAGCTTTTTGTTTTGTTACGGACCATCTTTTTTCGGTTGACTGCTCTCCTGTTTTTCAGCACCTTCTTCTTCTACTTTGATCTTGTTTCATGAACTTCTTTCTAATCTTAGTTTCTATGCCCTTTTTGCATAGATTCCGCGTTTAACTCAATACTAAATGGTGCCTTCTTCCTTCCTCTCTTTGTATCTAATTTGTTGAGGATAGGAGGCTCAAACTAACTATTAACCTAATAATCTATGAAAATTGAGTTTGTGACTACTGCTCGGTCAGCAGCATTGTGAAAATTACGTCCGTGTACCACCGGTGGTGCACGTTGCAGTCAAAATGTTGATGTAGTTTTTGTTAGCAGGTACAGGGTAAAGTTGACGGGGTAAGTCAGTGGTATAGTTAGCGTCCAGTATTTTGTATTGAAAACTTCCGGGAGAAAGTCTATAGAAATTTAGTAACGAAGTCCTCGACTGGATGATGAGGCACTGATAGGCCTTTGATTATTGTGACGACAAAAATTGTTACACTTTTTGAGGGAAATAATTCGGCGATTTTTAAGACAAATAATTGCATTTGTAATGCAAAAATTATTTTTTTTAAATTGAATTTTTAAAATAGACAATTATTTCATTATTCAGGACATAAGTTATTTAATTTTTTTATTCAGAAATTAATATTTTTTTAAGACGAAAACTATTGAATTTTTCAAGCCTAAACTTTTACCAAATTTTTAAGAAAATAGTTTTATCATTTTTTTAAGATTCAATTTTATTATGGGTAAGATAAAAACCATTTGATTTGTTGAAGACAAAAATTGTTCAATGTTTTGGGGAAACTTATTTAATTTTTGTGGGTAAGAAGTGCTCGTTGATACGTGAAGTCAATCGTTCATATATACCGTATATATAAAGTTTTTACATTATATTTATAAATAATTTCATTTATCAACGAAACGATATTCGATTGTAAGAATCTAAGAATTATTTGTAAAAAATAATTCGATTGAACCAGTATGAGAACCACCTAAATTTTTCTAGCAGATGCGTCACTATGGGCAACGATCGATTTTTTAGAAAAAATGAAGTAGATAATATAGGAAAAACTGGGAAATCATTTATCGAATGGAATATACATTTTAGGTTTTTGGGTAGACGATAATAATGTTTTTTATAACCCCGTAATGTTTATAACCCCGTAATGTTTATAACCCCGTAATGTTTATAACCCCGTAATGTTTATAACCCCGTAATGTTTATAACCCCGTAATGTTTATAACCCCGTAATGTTTATAACCCCGTAATGTTTATAACCCCGTAATGTTTATAACCCCGTAATGTTTATAACCCCGTAATGTTTATAACCCCGTAATGTTTATAACCCCGTAATGTTTATAACCCCGTAATGTTTATAACCCCGTAATGTTTAGAACCCCGTAATGTTTAGAACCCCGTAATGTTTAGAACCCCGTAATGTTTATAAACCCATTTTTTATTCACCCATAATGACGGATGATGTTTTTTTGGTAGACGATAATGTACAGGAAATATTTCAGAAGAAAGAAAAGAACAATTTTAAGAGCATTTCATAGCCTTGGAGTTGAGTGTGTCCACTCTGTGCTGTGGGGCATGACGCCCCAGAAGGAAGACTGTTAGGTCCCTCAGATGTTGATTGGCATTTGGGGCTTGTCTTCCATGCCCTCTTTAATATCTCTTCTTCATTTTTTCTCATCTTTATTTTTTCTCTTCTTTATTTTTTCTCTTCTTTATTTTCTCTCTTCTTTATTTTTTCTCTTCTTTATTTTTTCTCTTCTTTATTTTTTCTCTTCTTTATTTTTTCTCTTCTTTATTTTTTCTCTTCTTTATTTTTTCTCTTCTTTATTCTTTCTCTTTTTTATTCTTTCTCTTTTTTATTTTTTCTCTTTTTATTTTTTCTCTTTTTTATTTTTTCTCTTTTTTATTTTTTCTCTTTTTTATTTTTTCTCTTTTTTATTTTTTCTCTTCTTTATTTTTTCTCTTCTCTATTTTTTCTCTTCTTTATTTTTTCTCTTCTTTATTTTTTCTCTTCTTTATTTTTTCTCTTCTTTATTTTTTCTCTTTTTTATTTTTTCTCTTTTTTATTTTTTCTCTTTATTTTTTCTCTTCTTTATTTTTTCTCTTCTTTATTTTTTCTCTTCTTTATTTTTTCTCTTCTTTATTTTTTCTCTTCGTTATTCTTTAAGAGAAAATACTTTAAATATAGTATTTACTCACACTTATAGTTCTATATTTATTATTTGGTAATTAATAGTTATAGAACTACCACTTGCAGGGGAAAATGTGAGGTCCCGCGCTGATAGTTAGCTTCCCTTTTGTCGACAGTGTTCGCAGAGAAAGCTTGCAGCGCGAACGCCTTCACGAGAAAGGTTGGTGGTTCCAGCTCGGTGATTCTCCCCCTTGGGAAAAGGAAGAACTTCGCTACCATCCCCCATTCCACCCTGGTACCAGTGATGGGTGCCGGCAAGATGGGTACCAGCATACCATCCTGGTGAGTTGTAAGTATTTAAAAACTCCATGAACGAGATGGTATTTATGTTTGGTAGAATAAAACGTCATCAATTTTCGCATTTTTTGTAGTTAACATAAATGGTTTTGATTTAAAACTTTAACTCCGAAGTGGTACATATGTGTACCACGAGGTAAATTGTTCAGTTAAGTACCGGAATACATCAATAACATTTCAGTTATTTTACTACCCTTTCCGAAATAAATTTTATGGTAAAAGTTAACACATTATGGTTCTAGTGTATCCTTTATACTTTTTAAAAAGGTTAAAAATGCATCGGAGCAGAAAAGCTGGTTTTTCAAAACGATTTCTAGCCTAACCAAACTGACCGTAGCAACCGCACAATCGTAGTCATATGTTGAAGGACCGTCTCATTTCGGGTCATCGCTGTTCTGTTTTCCAGCACCTTTGACTTCTTTTCAACTTCGTTCTCGTTCCAAAATCTTCCTTCTCAATTTACTGTTTCTATGTTCAGAGGATCTCGAGCGGAGACTCATCTTGTGCATGGTTTCCGCGTTCCCTCAACTCCTATAAAGAGACCGCCTTCATTCTATCTTCCTTCGGTTAACCTTTCTAGGGGTTTGACACGACGCAAACATTTGATAGTTTAATTTAATCCACCGTAATCCTGGTCCGTCTGGGAACTTGCGCCCCTCAGTGTCTGTCTTGGTCCCTCTAGGAAATGTCCAGGTCCCTCTGGGAACTAGCGCACCTCAGTGTCGGTCCTGGTCCCTCTGGGAACTCTCACACCTCCAGTGTCTGTCTTGGTCCCTCTAGGAACTGTCCAGGTTCCTCTGTGAACTAGCGCACCTCAGTGTCTGTCTTGGTCCCTCTAAGAACTGTCCAGGTCCCTCTAGGAACTAGCGCACTTCAGTGTCTGTCCAGGTCCCTCTGGGAACTAGCGCACCTCAGTGTCTGTCCAGGTCCCTCTGGGAACTTGCGCACATCAGTGTCTGTCTTGGTCCCTCTAGGAACTGTCCATGTCCCTCTGGGAACTAGCGCACCTCAGTGTCTGTCCTGGTCCCTCTGGGAACTTGCGCACCTCAGTGTCTGTCTTGGTCCCTCTAAGAACTGTCCAGGTCCCTCTAGAACTAGCGCACTTCAGTGTCTGTCCAGGTCCCTCTGGGAACTAGCGCACCTCAGTGTCTGTCCAGGTCCCTCTGGGAACTTGCGCACCTCAGTGTCTGTCCAGGTCCCTCTGGGAACTTGCGCACCTCAGTGTCTGTCCAGGTCCCTCTGGGAACTAGCGCACCTCAGTGTCTGTCCACGTCCCTCTGGGAACTAGGGCACCTCAGTGTCTGTCTTGGTCCCTCTAGGAAATGTCCAGGTCCCTCTGGGAACTAGCGCACCTCAGTGTCTGTCCTGGTCCCTCTGGTAACTTGCGCCCCTCAGTGTCTGTCGTGGTCCCTCTAGGAACTGTCCAGGTCCCTCTAGGAACTAGCGCACCTCAGTGTCTGTCCTGGTCCCTCTGGGAACTTGCGCCCCTCAGTGTCTGTCTTGGTCCCTCTAGGAACTGACCAGGCCTCTCTAGGAACTAGCGCACCTCGGTGTCTGTCCTGGTCCCTTTGGGAACTCGCACCCCTCAGTGTCTGTCTTGGTCCCTCTAGGATCTTTCCAGGTCCCTCTAGGAACTAGCGCACCTCAGTGTCTGTCCAGGTCCCTCTGGGAACTAGCGCACCTCAGTGTCTGTCCAGGTCCCTCTGGGAACTAGCGCACCTCAGCGTCTGTCCAGGTCCCTCTGGGAACTTGCGCACCTCAGTGTCTGTCCAGGTCCCTCTGGGAACTTGCGCACCTCAGTGTCTGTCCAGGTCCCTCTGGGAACTAGCGCACCTCAGTGTCTGTCCAGGTCCCTCTGGGAACTTGCGCACCTCGGTGTCTGTCCAGGTCCCTCTGGGAACTAGCGCACCTCAGTGTCTGTCCAGGTCCCTCTGGGAAATTGCGCACCTCAGTGTCTGTCCAGGTCCCTCTGGGAACTAGCGCACCTCAGCGTCTGTCCAGGTCCCTCTAGGAACTAGCGCTCTTGAGTGACAACTCTAGCTCGCCCACCAGAGGGCAGCACCACTTGCAGAGCTGTTCAGCTATGGGTTTAGGTTTATGGCCAAAGAAACCTATTTTGTTCTCTACTTCTATTTTATTCTCTATCTCGCTTTTGTTCATTTCTTCTCTTTTGTTTTCACTTCTCTCTCTTTTCCATGAGGGGAGCTGGCGTACCGTGCAGCCGACCTCGTGCACGAGTCTCTTAGTTCCTCGTTGTCCTACTTTCAATTTTGCGAGCCACCGAAAAACCTGCGCCTGTCATGCCAGCATAGTGGGCTGTGCCAGCAGCAACACCTCAATTTTACGCCCTTATGAAGAGCAGGAATTGAATCCCAACTAAAGTTTTTATACAATTTTTCGAAAATTCTTCAACAATTTCTACTTCTACAATTGTTCAGTGATTGCCAGACGGTTTGTTCTGGCCAGAACAACATTTCAGATATTTTTGCATTTCAGAGAGAAGCTCTGTTCTGCTTGAGGCCCTGAGAGCTGTGGGACTTGGTGAGAGGCGCTGGGAGACGGGCTGGGGACCTTGCGCTCCAAGTCCTCGTCCAGGTAGGACTTGTCGGTCGTGGAGTGTGAGAATATCTCCTCATTTGACTGGGTTGCAATTGTTGTGTTCGTCTCATCCTGTGTTGTTGGGTCGGGGAGACGCTTCCCTTTCCTCTTCCTCTACAAGCGACAGCGACTGTCTTTTTTTTAACACTCCCCTCAGGGGGACACAACTAATGTGTCTATGGGAATTAGCGCTCCGAGGGGGACTATGTGAGGGCCCGAGTTAAAAGTTAGGTAAGCCTTTTTTTGTTGAAATAGAATAGGTTTTTGTAATGTTACGTACTATCTTTATTTGGTTCACTGCTGTCCGGTCTTTCAGCACCTACTACTTCCTTCTTCAACTTTTATTTTGTTTCATGAACTTCTTTCTAAGCTTATTTTTTCTGTGCAACTTATGCCTAGATTTCTTGTTCCCTTATTTCCATGCTAATTGGTGCCTTCCTCTTTCCTGGTTTGAACGTTTTAGTTGCGGTTAGAGTGGCTTAATTAACACTTCGACTGTGGCAACTAAATATTAAGTTCAACACCAAACTCAAATTTGAAGTCAATTGTAGTAAACTATTTTGAAAGTACCAAACATGAACTGGATCGTGCCTTCATTTAGCTTTGATTAAGTTTTATGAAAATTGAGTTTGTGACTACTGGCCGGTCAGCAGCAATTTGAAAATCCCTTTTGTGTACCACCGGTGATGCACGTCGATGTCAAAGTGGTAAACTAACTGCATCCCTAACATAACATAACCTCGCCGAGATGGAATAGTTTTATTTTCTGGATCATCTCACTTTTAGTCAGCACAACTCACTTGAGACAACTATCGAATATATGGGAATTAGCGCTTCCTGGGGGAAAATGCGAGGTCCCGAGTAAAACGTTGAATGAGCCTTTTCTACTTTAAAAGGAAAGGTGTTTTGTGCTTGTGTCCATTTTTGTTAATTTCACCGCTGTCCTGTTTGTCAACTCCTCCATTCAACTGTCCTGTTTGTCAACTCCTCCATTCAACTGTCCAGTTTGTCAACTCCTCCATTCAACTGTCCTGTTTGTCATCTCCTCCATTCAACTGTCCTGTTTGTCAACTCCTCCATTCAACTGTCCTGTTTGTCAACTCCTCCATTCAACTGTCCTGTTTGTCAACTCCTCCATTCAACTGTCCTGTTTGTCATCTCCTCCATTCAACTGTCCTGTTTGTCAACTCCTCCGTTCAACTGTCCAGTTTGTCAACTCCTCCATTCAACTGTCCTGTTTGTCATCTCCTCCATTCAACTGTCCTGTTTGTCAACTCCTCCATTCAACTGTCCAGTTTGTCAACTCCTCCATTCAACTGTCCTGTTTGTCAACTCCTCCATTCAACTGTCCTGTTTGTCAACTCCTCCGTTCAACTGTCCTGTTTGTCAACTCCTCCGTTCAACTGTCCTGTTTGTCAACTCCTCCGTTCAACTGTCCTGTTTGTCAACTCCTCTGTTCAACTGTCCTGTTTGTCAACTCCTCCGTTCAACTGTCCTGTTTGTCAACTCCTCCGTTCAACTGTCCTGTTTGTCAACTCCTCCGTTCAACTGTCCTGTTTGTCAACTCCTCCATTCAACTGTCCTGTTTGTCAACTCCTCCATTCAACTGTCCTGTTTGTCAACTCCTCCATTCAACTGTCCTGTTTGTCAACTCCTCCATTCAACTGTCCTGTTTGTCAACTCCTCCATTCAACTGTCCTGTTTGTCAACTCCTCCATTCAACTGTCCTGTTTGTCAACTCCTCCATTCAATTGTCCTGTTTGTCAACTCCTCCATTCAACTGTCCTGTTTGTCAACTCCTCCATTCAACTGTCCTGTTTGTCAACTCCTCCATTCAACTGTCCTGTTTGTCAACTCTTCCATTCAACTGTCCTGTTTGTCAACTCCTCCATTCCACTGTCCTGTTTGTCAACTCCTCCATTCAACTGTCATGTTTGTCAACTCCTCCATTCAACTGTCCTGTTTGTCAACTCCTCCATTCATCTGTCCTGTTTGTCAACTCCTCCATTCAACTGTCATGTTTGTCAACTCCTCCATTCAACTGTCCTGTTTGTCAACTCCTCCATTCAACTGTCATGTTTGTCAACTCCTCCATTCATCTGTCCTGTTTGGCAACTCCTCCATTCAACTGTCATGTTTGTCAACTCCTCCATTCATCTGTCCTGTTTGTCAACTCCTCCATTCAACTGTCCTCTTTATCAACTCCTCTGTTCAACTGTCCTCTTTATCAACTCCTCTGTTCAACTGTCCTCTTTATCAACTCCTCCATTCAACTGTCCTCTTTATCAACTCCTCCATTCAACTCTCCTCTTTATCAACTCCTCCATTCAACTGTCCTCTTTATCAACTCCTCCATTCAACTGTCCTCTTTATCAACTGCTCCATTCAACTGTCCTCTTTATCAACTCCTCCATTCAACTGTCCTCTTTATCAACTCCTCCATTCAACTGTCCTCTTTATCAACTCCTCCATTCAACTGTCCTCTTTATCAACTCCTCCATTCAACTGTCCTCTTTATCAACTCCTCCATTCGACTGTCCTCTTTATCAACTCCTCCATTCGACTGTCCTCTTTATCAACTCCTCCATTCGACTGTCCTCTTTATAAACTCCTCCATTCGACTGTCCTCTTTATCAACTCCTCCATTCGACTGTCCTCTTTATCAACTCCTCCATTCAACTGTCCTCTTTATCAACTCCTCCATTCAACTGTCCTCTTTATCAACTCCTCCATTCGACTGTCGTCTTTATCAACTCCTCCATTCGACTGTCCTCTTTATCAACTCCTCCATTCAACTGTCCTCTTTATCAACTCCTCCATTCAACTGTCCTCTTTATCAACTCCTCCATTCAACTGTCCTCTTTATCAACTCCTCCATTCAACTGTCCTCTTTATCAACTCCTCCATTCAACTGTCCTCTTTATCAACTCCTCCATTCAACTGTCCTCTTTATCAACTCCTCCATTCGACTGTCCTCTTTATCAACTCCTCCATTCAACTGTCCTCTTTATCAACTCCTCCATTCAACTGTCCTCTTTATCAACTCCTCCATTCAACTGTCCTCTTTATCAACTCCTCCATTCAACTGTCCTCTTTATAAACTCCTCCATTCAACTGTCCTCTTTATCAACTCCTCCATTCAACTGTCGTCTTTATCAACTCCTCCATTCAACTGTCCTCTTTATCAACTCCTCCATTCAACTGTCCTCTTTATCAACTCCTCCATTCAACTGTCCTCTTTATCAACTTCTCCATTCAACTGTCCTCTTTATCAACTCCTCCATTCAACTGTCCTCTTTATCAACTCTTCCATTCAACTGTCCTCTTTATCAACTCCTCCATTCAACTGTCCTCTTTATCAACTCCTCCATTCAACTGTCCTCTTTATCAACTCCTCCATTCAACTGTCCCCTTTATCAACTTCTCCATTCAACTGTCCTCTTTATCAACTCCTCCATTCAACTGTCCTCTTTATCAACTCCTCCATTCAACTGTCCTCTTTATCAACTCCTCCATTCGACTGTCCTCTTTATCAACTCCTCCATTCGACTGTCCTCTTTATCAACTAGCTACTTAGCTTTTTTACCACGTGCCCCGCGTATTGTGCCAGATGTGTACCAACAGGTGAATTGCCCATTTCCGTGCCGGTTTATAAATGAGCGACATTTTATGTAAAAAATAATTGTTATCATACGAGGTGGAATGTTATCGTACAATTGCATTTTTAATATCCATGAGGAAGAAGCAAGATTTATTCGAACAGGGAAAGAGATTTCACTATTCTGCTACTTATAACCTAACCAACCGTCCACAGCCGCGGAGACGCGGTGAATGTGTCACGTTGAGATCTTGTGTGGGAACCGACCTTGTGCGTATATTCCTGTTCTCTCAACTCCATAGTAATTTTGCCTTCATCCTTTTATATTGGAGCGCCTTCAGTGCCATTAAAGAGGCCTAGGCTAAACGCATCTTACTAAAGAAATGCGCACAAAAGAACGAGTGGGGTAAATGGCTATGGTTGAGCGAACTTCAAGGCTTACTAAAGATGGTATTGTTTTTAGCTGAAAGAAATTGGCAAACCCAATTTATGAGATGCCAAGCAGCAAGAAGCTTTATTTATTCGACTTCATTTCCCCCATGATGTTTTATTTAAAGTTTCAGGACTAAATATATTGATCAGTTTGGTCGTGCACTGATGGCCAGCAACTCCTCAATTGTTTCTATGGGAATTGATGCAACGAATCCAGTGTCTTTCGAGTACATAATGCATTTGATATCCTTTTTCATGGCACTGTTTCGGGTCCCATCCTCCTTCATTGGGGTCCCTCGGGTCCCATCCTCCTTCATTTGGGTCCCTCGGGTCCCATCCTCCTTCATTTGGGTCCCTCGGGTCCCATCCTCCTTCATTGGGGTCCCTCGGGTCTCATCCTCCTTCATTGGGGTCCCTCGGGTCCCGCCTTCCTTCATTGGTGTCCCTCGGGTCCCGCCTTCCTTCATTGGTGTCCCTCGGGTCCCACCTTCCTTCATTGGGGCCCCTCGGGTCCCGCCTTCCTTCATTGGGGTCCCTCGGGTCCCGCCTTCCTTCATTGGGGTCCCTCGGGTTCCGCCTTCGTTCATTAGGGTCCCTCGGGTCCCACCTTCCTACATTGGGGTCCCTCGGGTCCCACCTTCCTACATTGGGGTCCCTCGGGTCCCGCCTTCCTTCATTGGGGTCCCTCGGGTCCCACCTTCCTTCATTGGGGTCCCTCGGGTCCCACCTTCCTACATTGGGGTCCCTCGGGTCCCACCTTCCTTCATTGGGGTCCCTCGGGTCCCACCTTCCTTCATTGGGGTCCCTCGAGTCCCACCTTCCTTCATTGGGGTCCATCGGGTCTCTCCTTCCTCCATTGGGGTCCCTCGGGTCTCACCTTCCTTCATTGGGGTCCCTCGGGTCCCGCCTTCCTTCATTGGGGTCCCTCGGGTCCCGCTTCCCGTCATTGGGGTCCCTCGGGTCCCACCTTCCTTCATTGGGGTCCCATTGTATTTTTAATGAACAAATACCCGTAAAATTACGGTAGGAACTGTATATTGTATAAAACCTGATAAGGACTTGAGTGAGCCCTGCCCCACATTAAAATGCTCGGCAATCTGACACATTTCGTGCGAAGTGACCCACCGGTGGTCACTAACTCATTTCTTAGTAATACTCAATGAGAGCTAAATAAATACCCGATTCAGTTAATGTTTGCTATTTTGAAAGTTGATCACCTCAGTTGACCTAATATTGTGGTATTCTTTAATAATAATTGTTCTTTTAGTGCATAAAGTCCTGGGGACTCTAAAACGAGCGTCTCTCGAATTAATCTCGCAATTAATCTCAAGTTAATCTCAGCTCTCGCAATTAATCGAAGCTCTTGAAATTATTCGAAGCGCACCTCGTTGGTTACTAATACATTTAAATGAAACGTTCGACTGGTTACTTTTTTCGATAAAAAAAAGCTAAATACTCGTAGATAAAAATAGAGCAAAAATGTACGCGAAGCTATCTTGTTATTCGTTCCAGTCTTCAATGGTGAAAACAAACTCATTTCAAAAATGCTATTGTAATGCGAGTTTCTGTAGAGAAAATTACATTTTTCATAGAAGACAAACAATTTCCAATAGTATTTCCTATCAGTATACCAAGTTTCATTGCTTTAGGTTTAAGAACAGAGGAGAAGGTCCATAAGGGGGATCGACGCCCTCCGTAACACTTTGACTGTGACGTGCACCACCGGTGGTACAAGGAGGTTATTTTCACAACGCTGCTGACCGACCAGTAGTCACAAACTCAATTTTCACAAACACTAAATCAAAGCTAATTGAAGGCACGATCCAGATCATGTTTGGTATTTTCAAAATAGTTTACTACATTTGACTTTGGTGTTGAACTTAAAGGCCCCCTCACACGCGCAAATATATCTGCAGACATATCTGAACTGGTGCTGAAGTCGTGCGTTTGTACGCTCATTTCAGGTTGGTACAGACTGTATGAGGCAGATGAGCCATGCTTGATAATTTTGGAGCAACCGGCTGCAAACCTTGACACCACGTCAGTGTCACGCCAGCCTTCGTGTGTGGTGCACGACTGTATTTTGCCTCTCTCCCTCCCAATGCACTTCAACAAGCAATTTCTTATTTGTATGTTCACTACTTTTTAGGAACTATTCTTTATCCCATTTTGAGCGAGCTTTTACATTTCTTTTATTTCTTATTCATTGCAACTATAGCGAATCCTATCAATTGTACGAACTCGCCGTCTGGAGTCGCTATTCTTGTGCGTACTCTCCACCTACGTAGCTGCTACTGGTATACTGAAGCGTGCGCCAGTCTTTAGGCGCGTCCAGACCTACACTCATGTTTTCAAGTTGACACGCACGTCCATGGACTCTGATGACACTCAAATTGTCGGTTTGTCCACACCTATGATGTGTTGTTAATCTCAGTGCGCTGCAGTCTCTGGTCGTGATAAGGTGCACTCTTATCGGCCGACTTGTGAGGAAGATGCAAGTAATTTCGAATAACGTCGGCATCTGCCGGCTCCCGATTGCAGAGCGTGCGAATAATAAAGGAGAAAAGGCGCCTCCTAACTATGAAAACATACAATAACAAAGAACATATCGTACATCGTATGTGTATAAATTGCGTAATATTATGAAGCGCGTTTTTATTCATGGATGGGATTAAACACTAGGTGATAACAATTCTGTATAATACATCGAAAATTTAATAGCAAATGGTAATTACCATGAACGTCGTGTTGGAAATATTAATTAAACGGAATTTATTTGTTTATAATTACATGACATACGATTTGGAAAATAAATTCTGAGGTTATACCATAATCGTCTATTATAAATATCCAGTTTTTGCAATTGCCAATAGCCAATGGGTTTTGAAGACAGTCAATGTTATACAGTCTAGGGTCAATGAAATTCTTAATGAAACAATACGCAAATTTTCTTGACCCAATCGAACATAACAGAAGAACACTTATACCTTATTGAAACATTCTTGCAAATACCAGTTACACAATCAGAAGCTCAGCGAAACATGCAGCAATTGAATGACACAATCGGCGAAACCATGAAGTGCATGGTAAACCTTACTTAACACGCTGAATAATACGAACACTGCATCAGAATGTAATCATTCTAGATAAACGTAATAGCAGGAAGCACATAAATCTCATAAGCAGAATGATTCACATTGCGTTTATTTGTCTCAGAAATAATGGATTCTTTCATAGTTTTGCTCATTGCTTCATTGTTCTGCGTATTGATTCGCATGAGATAAATGTTTCACAGTTTTCATAGATTGCTTTCTTTATATCACTTATTGTTAGTGTGTGCTTGACTTAATATTGCGCAAAATGATTCAAGAAAAAGTTCATAGTTAATTAGTGAATGCAAAAAGATGTACTCATCGTTAAATAAGCAATAATTATATTTACCGCGGAAATTTTTATATTGTAGGGTTTGACGGAGTCACTACTTCATCAGAATCAAATTACTTACCTCTCCAGTATTGGCATCATCTAAACTTGAGCGAGATTCTCTTTGGAGCTCACCCTCATTAAGAAAAACCAGTTGATCGATGCACCAAAGTTTTGGAGTATAAACATCTGACACGCCTGCACCTGATTTTTTAGATTGTTAAACGTTTTTAAGTTCACGTCTGAACTGTGTACGCAGAGTATTTGTTGCCGCAGTTCTGTCATCGACAAAGCAGCGCGACCCTTTGTGTTTGAATTAGTTTGAACTTCGTTGCCTCTTGGCCTGTTCTTGTCACTTGGCGTTCGTTAGCGTAGGGCTCGGTTGCCTCCGCCGGTGTTGCATATGTTGCACTTCGGTTGGGGCGTCTGTGTCGCTGCGGAATAGGTATTTTATTTCATTTCTCTAGTTCGTTCATTATTCATTTATTGCATATTCGCTTGTGTAACATTATGTATCCTTTTCAGACCAATGTTTATGACCTGTTTGTAGTAACAATAAAGACTTGCTGCTACACGTGTTTGATAGACATTGTAAAACCAAATCAGGTCGTAGAGTTAGGGAGATGCGAAGTCGCACGACCTGGCAAAATCTTGACTTCGATGCTCTCCCCATGTAGGCGTGAAATAGACCCTACATTTAGTCATAAACATTTCATGCAAGTGCGTGTAATCACTCCAGTGTGAACTTGTGCTGAAGGTCTAATTGTGGTAAAACGTGGTGAAAATTATGGAAATTCTGACACTACGGTAAAGCTATGGCAACCGTACGTTCTCCGCCTGGGAAGACGCTACCTGCTGCTGGTGATCCACCTTCGGCGAAGTTGGCGTCGGTGACTCGTATTAAGCACGAGATTGAAGAACTGCTCGACGACCCCGAAAATAACAGGGCGTCCATCAGGTCCTTGTATACGGAGTATCTGACGAGAGTAGAGAGGCTCTACGAGGCGTGCCATGAGAAGCATGAAGAGTGGCTAGATCGCCACAAGGAAGGTATTTCTCAATTTAGAGATGCCGTACAACATGTCATCGATCAGCCCTTGGTGGCTGTGGTTAGGTCAGCGGTCGCTTCAAGAACTTCACGGAGCGCAGTTTCTACATCGTCGTCGAGGATTCATTTGGCTGAACAGCGAGCTGATGCCGTAGCGAAAAAATCTGTGCTTCAGAAAACGTTAGCACTCGAAATACAAGAATTCGATTTGAAGACGAATTATGAACGGTGTTTGCTCTCATTGAAACATCAAAGGCAAATTTTGGCCAGTGAAGAAGCTGACGTTAAGCTAAAAATTCTTAGTGACGAATTGGAGGACGCGAGCATCAACGAAGTTGAAAGGAAATCTACTGGCGAGCCATCGGTGCTGGGAGCGCCAGCACAGCCATCGGTGCTGGGAGCGCCAGCACAGCCATCGGTGCTGGGAGCGCCAGCACAGCCATCGGTGCTGGGAGCGCCAGCACAGCCATCGGTGCTGGGAGCGCCAGCACAGCCATCGGTGCTGGGAGCGCCAGCACAGCCATCGGTGCTGGGAGCGCCAGCACAGCCATCGGTGCTGGGAGCGCCAGCACAGCCATCGGTGCTGGGAGCGCCAGCACAGCCATCGGTGCTGGGAGCGCCAGCACAGCCATCGGTGCTGGGAGCGCCAGCACAGCCATCGGTGCTGGGAGCGCCAGCACAGCCATCGGTGCTGGGAGCGCCAGCACAGCCATCGGTGCTGGGAGCGCCAGCACAGCCATCGGTGCTGGGAGCGCCAGCACAGCCATCTACTGTAAGTTCGGCATCTAATGAGGATAGGCTTCTGCATATTTTGGCGCGGCAAAATGAAATATCCTTGGCTATGGCTCAATGTTACGATAGGGCTTCGCTCCCTAAAAAGGATTTGTCTGTTTACGACGGTACGGATCCTACTAAGTTTAAAGGCTTTATGCAGACTTTTGAACGTATAGTTGAGTCTAAATGCAGCGACGACGGTGACAAACTAGTTTATTTGGAACAGTACACGGCAGGCAAGGCCTGGCAACTTGTTCATAGTTGTTCCCATAAGGATCCGTCGGCCGCCTTTGATGCGGCAAAGCAACTTCTAGTTAGCGAGTACGGAAATGAATTTAACGTTGCCCATGCCTATATTCAGAAGCTAGATAAGTGGCCTGAGATCAGAAATGACGACGTTGATGCCCTGCAGGATCTTTCTATCTTCCTGTTAGATTGTTGTCATTTTCTAGATAGCATGTCTATTTGTAATCAACTGCAGAGTCCTAAAGAAATAATGAATGTTGTTAAAAAACTGCCATATAAATTGCGTGAACGTTGGAGGAGACGAACTCATGAGTTGCTCGCTGTTCAAGGGCATGTGACCTTCAAGTCTCTGACGGTATTTGTGCAGCAAGAAGTATCTGTTCTTAAGCAGCCGTTGTTTGGTACCATTTCTGATTCTCAGGATAACAAAGCTAAAAAACTTGGCACTAGGAAAATTTTAACTAATTCTACAGCTGCAAAATTAGCAGAACAAAAGACATTGTGCGTGTACTGCGAGAGGTTAGATCACGGCATTTTCGAGTGTAATTTGTTCCAAAGTAAGCCTATTGCTGATAGGGTTAGGTTTGTCAAGAAATGTAAACTTTGCTTCGCATGTTTGAGAGGAAACCATTTTTCAAAGTCGTGTCGTAGTAGGCTGACGTGTACTATTTGTAAAAAGGGGCACCCTACTGTCCTCCATGACCCATTTAAATTGTCGCCTAGTTCCCCTAGACGAAGTTATGAGCCGGCAGCTGCGGCAGCGGATGCTGGGGTCAGTTCGTGCAAGGCTGGAAATTACCGCATCAGTGGGGCTGGCAAGGATGGGGGTCGCTCTTTCATTAAAATTGCTACGCCAATTGTACCTGCAATAATCAAGGTGAGCGGCGGTAAAGAGGTAATAGTGAATTGCGCACTTGATAATGCTTCATCAGACTGTTGGTTCAATGAGAGTTTGTTGACAAAGTTAGGCGTTGCGGCTAAAGAGTCTAAAATTGATTTAACAACGATGCAGGGCGCAATTAGCGATATGAAGACTCTCGTTTTGAATAACGTTCAGGTTTACAACCTTGACAAAGAGTTTTTGACTACCATACCTGTGCTATATAGCAAGGACACAGAGAGCTGGCCTTTCACTTCAAGCGATTTGGTGTCTTCAGAAGATACTAAAGGCCTATCGTATTTGGCTGATGTCCCGTTTCATTTCATAAATACGCCTGTAGACGTGTTAATTGGCATGAACATGCCAGCATTGTTGAAGCCTTCGCAAATAGTTGAGCGTGGTGCAAACGAACCTTTTGCGGCCCAGTACGCGCTAGGATGGTCTCTGAACGGCCCTTTGTCTCGTAGTGATAGCAAGGCAAGGTGCTGCAGAGTCGCCACGAGAGATTCGCTACTAAAAGATATCGATGCATTTTTTGAGAAGGATTTCCTTGATAGCACCAGAGAATTGGCCATGTCACAAAATGACAAAAAATGGCTTGCTAGCGTAGGCAATAGTGTGCGCAAATTGCCAGATAACCATTACGAAATTAAGCTGCCTCTCAAAGATGACAATCTTCCCAATAATCGGCAACAAGCCTTCAATAGGTTTCAGTCAACTGTGCGAAAGTTTGGCACTGACGACTTACTTTTCCAAGAGTATAGAGATTTCATGCAAGTTATGCTAAATAATAATTTCATGGAACTTGTGCCACCAGACGAGCTGGATGTTAGTCCCAAGCGTTGTTGGTATTTGACTCATCATGCAGTCTTTCACAAGAGAAAGGGTAAAATTAGAGGAGTCTTCGATTGCTCGTTAAAATTTCAAGGTGTATCCTTGAATGACAAACTGCTTCAGGGGCCTGACCTGACAAATAACTTGTTTGGTGTTTTGCTTAGGTTTAGGCAAGACAATGTTGCAGTCATTGCCGATATTCAAAAAATGTTTTATCAAGTAAGGGTACCAAAACCTGATGCTGATTATTTACGTCTATTTTGGTTTGATTCAACATTTCAGAGAGTTGTAGAGTATAGATTACTTGTTCATGTCTTTGGAGCAACCAGCTCTCCTAGCATAGCGAATTTCGCGTTGCGTAAGACAGCTCTTGACAATAAAACCTGTAGTGAAAGTGCTAGAGCCGCCGTTCTAAAACGTTTTTACGTAGACGATTACCTCTCTTCCTGTGAAACTGAAACCGAATCCGTTGCTTTGGCTAGGGAGGTTAAATCTGTGCTGCGAGAGGGTGGCTTTGAACTTTCCCGATTTTCGAGCAATTCTGAAGCCGTATTGAGAGATCTAAACTGTGATGCAGATCACGATGACGTGCGCGACCTCTCACAAAATCCAGAATGCTCTGCTCTAGGTGTGATCTGGAACAAAAACAAAGATGAGCTTGGTTTTAGAATCAACAATCAATCGACTGAAATTGTAACGAAGCGTAGCATTTTGAGAACCGTAGCTTCTATATTCGATCCTCTTGGCTTAGTAACTCCTTGTGTTGTTGCCGGCAAAAAACTGTTCCAGGAGGCTTGTAAGTTAAAAATAGGTTGGGATGATCAGTTACCCGCACATTTATGCCTTGCTTGGAATAAATGGTATAATGAGATCTTGAATTTGGGGCAGTTTGTACTTCCCCGTTGCCTCAAACTTGTACTGTCTCATTATAAGGTCGAAATGCACGTTTATACAGATGGTAGTGAATTTGCTTATGGAGCCTGCATTTATCTGAAATTTTTCTATTCAGATTCAACTGTGTCGTGTTCCTTACTAGCGAGCAAGTCTCGATTGACGCCACTCGGTAATTCGACGCTTAAAACTGTGCCTAGAATAGAACTGTGTAGCGCGAAGCTAGGAGTAGAGTTGTCCACGAAGGTTAAAGCGGAACTTGAATTTGCTGTTGGCAAAGAATATTTCTGGTCAGATAGCCTGACCGTACTCGGTTACATTAAAAATGAGTCGAAACGATTTCACCGCTTTGTGGACAATAAAGTATGTTTCATCAGAAATTTTTCGAGCTCTGATGATTGGTATTACGTACCAACGAAATTAAACGGTGCCGACATTATTAGTAGAGGATGTACTCCTAAACAGCTGCTTAGTACCAAGTGTTGGGCATCCGGTCCGGTTTTCCTGACGTCATTGGAAGAAAATTTTCCATCGCAGGAACTCGATCTTTCGGTGCCTGACGAAGACAGTGAGGTAAAAGCAGAATCTGTTGTACTATGCAGTACCACTACCGACGTGTCGTCCCCGATAGATCTTTTAATGACTTCTGTTTCTAGTTGGAGTAAACTAAAATTTAGAATAGCTTGGTTGTTGAAACTCAAGAATGCATTACGCTCTCGTAGAGGTTTGAAATGCGCCTCGATATCTGTCCACGACCTGAAAGAGGCGGAAATTGTTATTGTGAAATTTATTCAGGATAAATATTATTCAGAGTCAATCGCTCTCCTCGTTAAGGGGCAAAATGTAAAAAAGCGTTCTAATCTAAGAAAACTCACCCCATTTCTTGACGCAGAAGGCGTACTGAGAGTCGGCGGACGTTTAGAACGGTCAAATTTTAGCTTTGCAGTGCGACATCCAATCATTCTCCCTGCAGCTTCTCCGTTAACAAGACTCTTGATTGAAGGCGTCCACATCGCAGTTGGCCATCTTGGACGCGAAAGTATTTTAGCTAATCTGCGCAAGAAATTCTGGGTTGTCAGAGCAAATTCGTTGACACGCAAGGTTGTCAACGAATGCTTCCAGTGTCGCAAGCTTCAGTCAAAACCTCGTGACCAGCTGATGTCTCAGCTCCCAGAAGCTAGAGTGAGAGGAGACTCTCCTCCTTTCACCAATACGGGCGTAGATTTCTTCGGCCCGTTCCACGTTGCTCACGGAAGGAAGACGGAGAAAAGGTACGGAGTAATTTTCTCGTGCCTGGCCAGCCGAGCTGTCCATCTGGAAATCGCAAGTTCTCTGTCTACAGATTCATTTATCTGTGCACTAAGACGCTTCCTTTGTCGGAGAGGCAACATAACCTCCTTCATCAGCGACAACGGAACGAACTTCGTTTCAGGCAACAAGGAACTCAAAAAATCCATTGCAGAATGGAATGGTTCAGTGGTAGAAAGTTGGCTGAAGCAACGAAACATCTCTTGGGTCTTCAATCCTCCTACAGCCTCAAATTTTGGTGGGGTATATGAAAGAGAAATTAGGACCGTCAGGAAAATACTGACGTCGCTCCTGAATGAGCAGCGCATCAAATTTTCAGAGGAACTCCTTTGCACCTTAATGTGCGAAGTGGAAGCAATCATGAACAGTCGTCCCTTAACCGCAGTTTCCGACGACCCCACGGATGCAGAAGCCCTTACTCCCAACCAGCTCCTGCTTTTGAACTCCGGCGTCACGTACCCACCTGGGCTCTTCAAAAAGGAAGAAACCTACGGCCGGAGACGGTGGCGTCAAGTACAATACTTGGCTAACCTCTTTTGGACAAGATGGAAGAGAAATTATCTCTTATTGATGCAGGAACGGCAAAAATGGCAAGTTCCAAGAAGATCGTACGCGTGCGGCGACCTGGTGCTCGTAGCCGATGTTCAGTTACCTAGAAGCCAATGGCCATTAGGTAGAATTGTCGATGTTAATATGGATAAGTTCGGATTCGTCAGATCGGCAAAAATAAAAATCCCTAAATTTCGATGTAAATCTTCGAATAGCTTTGGAACTAATGTTATTGTTCGCCCTATTTCTAAGTTGATTTTGCTGCGTTCAAATGAAGTGTTGTAAAATTTAGGAACTAGAATTTTAGGGGCTGGTGTTGCCGCAGTTCTGTCATCGACAAAGCAGCGCGACCCTTTGTGTTTGAATTAGTTTGAACTTCGTTGCCTCTTGGCCTGTTCTTGTCACTTGGCGTTCGTTAAGGTAGGGCTCGGTTGCCTCCGCCGGTGTTGCATATGTTGCACTTCGGTTGGGGCGTCTGTGTCGCTGCGGAATAGGTATTTTATTTCATTTCTCTAGTTCGTTCATTATTCATTTATTGCATATTCGCTTGTGTAACATTATGTATCCTTTTCAGACCAATGTTTATGACCTGTTTGTAGTAACAATAAAGACTTGCTGCTACACGTGTTTGATAGACATTGTAAAACCAAATCAGGTCGTAGAGTTAGGGAGATGCGAAGTCGCACGACCTGGCAAAATCTTGACTTCGATGCTCTCCCCATGTAGGCGTGAAATAGACCCTACAGTATTTATTTTTCTTTTTATATTCTCTACAGTCAGGTCAGGCATGAAAGGTTGCATTGCTTTCTTGATGTCAATTAGAGCGACTGCTTTTAATGTTTTTATATTCCTTACTTTGAACCTTCCACAACCATGGTTGGGAAGCTATTAAATCAATAAAAACACCGCTGGCAGTTCTACTCCAGAATTCCGGAACCTCGGGAGCACGTGTCGCAGCCATCCTTACTCTATGGGAACAGATCCGCGACCATGGAGCTAGGATATATGGAGGGAGCATAGCCGATTCCAATCGGGTTCAAATTAGCTGCAAAAGTTGGGAGACTGGGACCTTGGCAAGGCCCCACGCGTGAGCCAACCACAGACGCTTGGCTGAAGTTGGCTCCTCCTCGCCTCCTCTACAACTCGTTCATTTGCCAAAGCAAGATTAGTACCGCTCCACAAATCGAAGGATGAGGTGCGCGTGCAAGTCGCTCTCTAATTTGTTATATTCAAGGGCCTGTAATCTTTACAGTTTTCAACTCTTAATGTATCTTTGCTAGTAATTTTCATATTATTAAGTGGACTCGAGTGAGGAAACACAATTTATTATCTTTTGGAGTCTTAGAATCCCAAATTAATGATTACGATAAACTCAACAGCTGGAAGAGAAATCAGCGAGCGTGTGCGCACCCTAGCGTAGTGAGTAGGTAACTGACTTCCGTGCTAACGTCACACTTGCGAGACGGCTATTGGTTACCACAGGCATAGGAGAAATCTCAAAAACTGGTTCTCTTCACAGACGGCTATGCTCCCTCCATATATCCTAGCTCCATGTCCGCGACTGGGAAGTGTGACAACTTTACTCGGCGCCAGGGCTGCCACTGAGGTTTTTCTCTTTCCCCCAGATTTGCGGTAGAAGTTCCCCCATATTCGGCAAAAATCCCCCAAAATTTAAAAAAACACGTAATATGGTTTATATTAAATAGAAACTGATATTACTCAATGTATAATAAATCCAAATGTGATGGAGTCCTTATCATTGACAGCTTGTGAGCTATTTTGCTGCATGAGTGAATTGTTTTACCTGCAGGTAAGAAATTATGTACACTTGAGGAAAGGTCGTGTTGGTCAAAATTTTCTACAAGAGTAAGCTCACTTATGGTGATTCCACTGGATTTCATGGACGGCTCTTTTACGATATCAGCGTTGATACTTGCAACATTTTTGTTTTTCTTATGTTGCACCGGGCATAGTTTTGTTTTAATTTTTCAAAAAAATATAGCTGTACTTTCAATATCTACAGTTGGGATTTCTATTTCATTTCAGACGAGTTTTCCAATTATTCCGGTGCACCGAGCCAATTACTACTAAATGACTGCGTACAGAACTTTTGTTTCTTAGATGATTCGGTTCGGTATGCCATTGGGAAAAAATAATCAGCATTCTAAAACATAATAATGATGTAAAATAATGAAATCCTTATATAAATGGCATTAATAATTAAAATGAACCTATTTGTCATCTGTGTAAAGTTTTGCTGAAGAGCATTGTTACTAATTGCTGAAGAGCATGTAACAGCTAGATTTAGCCTCTTTAACGCATGTAAGTTATGACAAGACAGACAAATAAAAACATTAATATTGAAAGTTACTGGTTGAAAACTAGGCCTGCTGCACATTTTTAATATCTGTTAATTTTGAAGCACACAAGTATTTCATCTTTAAGAACTTCTGCGTTGCGCCTCCTTTGCCGAAGAAAATACGATAAAAATGTCTGAATTCAAAAATTACCATATAAGAATAGTTATCACATAATTCAAGTTAATGAGGGGAATAATGATCGAAAAGTATTCGCTCAGAGGAAGGAAGCTAGCAACCGTAAAGGTCACTACCTGCCTTTTTATTCCTTTTACAGAGCAAACTATCGAGACTTAGCTCAGTGAGCTGTGAGAATGAGACTGTTCCCTGTTCCGATGTGATCATGTGAATCTCGTTGCCAGTCTGAGTTCCATCCTCGTTTAAACTTCGTTATATTGCCTTTTATTCATCGTTAAAAGGGGCATTTCCTGTTCTACATCATAATATCTTCATCCGAATGAGTTTACGTCCACTTGTAATTTAAAATTATTCAGGGTATACATTTTCTGCATAGGAAATAATTCCTGGCCGAATTCCCCCAAATTTAGTAGTTTTGCGTGTTTCCCCCATTCCCCTAGACTACAAGCGTTTCCCCCAGATCTAGGGGAAATCCCCCCTCAGTGGCAGCCCTGCTCAGTGCCATGGTTTCCAACATTGCCGGAAAACGGCTTGGTGAGTGTCGACTCAACTTTTGGAGTGATTTTGAGTCCATGGATGTGTGTGTGGCGCTGGTTTGACACACATGAGTGTAGGTCTGGACGCGCCTTTCGTCAAGTTTGCAGTGTGTTGTTTGCATCGTGTGAGGGGCCTTGAGACCGGCAAACCAAATTCAGTTAAGATTGTCTGCCAACATATTTGTACGTGTGAGGGGGCTTCAATATTCAGTAGTCGCCGTCAAAGTGTTTAGCTTAACCTTTTCTTTAATAAAACTAATATTCAAGGGAAAATTTCTCATAGATATGCGGAAGTACCCTGCATTGTCACGAAAAGTGCCCTGGTGTGAGTGATACCGCTTCAGAAAGAACGTGCTACTTTATTACCTATTATAATAAGCTGTTTATTTAGTAAGAAACAATTTCGACATGAAGTAGGGGGTATTTGTACTTAATAAATCCTTTCAGAGGAATACAACTATTGTATCTACGTTGCCAGGGGGAATATGGGAAGTCCCGAGCCTAGCGTTAAGTAGGCCTTTCTCTAGTTGAAATAGAATGTTCTTGTTTTGTGGACCATACTTTTTTAGTTGACTGCTGTCCTGTTTTTCAGCATCTACTACTTTCTTCTTCTACTTTCGTCTTGTTTCATGAATTTCTTTCCCTTCTGCATAGGTTCCGCATTCCCAAATCTCCATACTAAACGGTGCCTTCCTCCTTCCCCTCTTCACAACATTTTTGCAAACACGGAGGGAATACACTAAGATAGACTAAGACTAACTTAGACTAATACTTAAACTAACATCAATTCTAATTTTCTTTTATAGTGGACATTTTCCACGGTTTCATTTAAAAAAGTACAATGTATCGACATTTCATGTTTGTACTTTATGGAAAATAAAAATAATGTTTTTCCAGTTAGTCAGCATTTACTACCTAGTTTACTGCTGTAAGTCATTTTCCGTTCCGGTTTATTTAGCGTCGTTCCCTTCCAACAGAACAACTCTTCCCTCCAGTCCTGCTCAGGCCCTCGCCAGCGTCACCGCAGCGAGGTATGTGGGAGAAACAGTGCAAACATTTAAATTATTTATTTACCACAGGAGATACAGCAGAATATTGTTCATCAAGGCTAGTACAGTGGACACATTTGAGTAGAGCTACTTGTGGGGCAAGAAGTTAACAGGGCATCCTATATTTAATGGGGCATCGTATCAAATTGAGGTGGACACAGCTTTTTATACTCTAATTCACTTAACCTGGTTGTGCACTAGATTGATATATGAAAGGATTATCTCAAGGTTTGATTCTTAATTCTACAACAATTCTTTATATGGGATTGATGTGGAAGCGTCGACTAGCGGTCTTTATCATGGCAAATTATACATTCAAAAGGGGTTAAACATGACAAAACTTTGTATTTTAGTACCCTAGGTGATCAATATACTATAGAAATAGTATTATATTAGGATTTTTCACTGAACTTAGGCTCTTCCTTCCCCTTCAGGGAGGATATAACTATTTTACGCTTTGGAATTAGCGCACCCAGGGGAATATGTGAGGTCCAAGAAGGCTAGGTAGGCCCTCATTTAGTTGAAATACAAAGTCTTTCTTTTTCGCGTTGTTGCGGGGCATGTTCTCAAGTCTCATTGTCCGTTTCTTCACTCCTACTTTTTACTTCAACTATCTTGTTTCACAATCTTCTATCTCAACTTACAGTATCATAGGCGTACGTTGTGCATAGATTCTGCATCCCGTCAACTCTCTGCCCAATTTGCCCTTTTCCTTCTCCTCTTTGAAACGTTTTTGTTGTAGTTAGGGAGACCTAAACCAACTTCTAACATGACCTATTCCCCCTCACCGCTCTTCACGGCAACGGGGCCACACAAACCAGGTACGTGTGACGGGAGGGGGGAAGGGGGGTGTTAGTTAAGGTAGGGGGTTGGGGGGAAGGGGGGTGGCTATGGGGGGGGTTAAGGGGAGTGGGGTAGGGGAGGGTGGGGTTGGGTGTAGCTATGGGTAGGGGGAGGTAGGGGGGCAACCCTAGTGGGGTGCAACCCCACGTGGAAGCCTTTGGGGAAATCCATGGATGCCTGCGTGAGGGAGCGCTCACTGGGGGAGCTCCCAGGGGGGAACCTCCCTTGGGGACATCTCACGCAGGGGCGTGGGGAGTCCCTATGGGAGGTTCCCGGGGGGAGGGCCCCTCGTGGGGGCTGGCCCCACGCAACTTGGGCGTGGAGCTGGTCCCCGCGAGGAGGCTCTCTCCCTGCCAAGGGGGAACCCGACAGCCTGTTTTGTGTTACGGAAACTTCGTCTGCGGCCCACGTCGACATTTTCCGGACCACCCGTGCGGGGCCCGGTGGGGGAACCCCACGTGAGGGCTCAAAGGGGCTCGCCCCACGCGGGGGCCCGAGCGCTCACCCCACTTGCGGGCCCAAGGGGCTCGCCCCACGCGGGGGCCCAAGAGCTCACCCCACGTGAGGGCCCAAGGGGCTCGCCCCACGTGGGGGCCCAAGGGGCTCGCCCCACGTGGGGGCCCAAGAAGCTCGCCCCACGTGGGGGCCCAAGAGGCTCGCCCCACGTGGGGGCCCAAGGGGCTCGCCCCACGTGAGGGCCCAAGGGGCTCGCCCCACGTGGGAGCCCAAGGGGCTCGCCCCGCGTGGGGGCCCTGACACAGCAGCACACACCACCCAAGAAGAAGGTTCACGGAGCCAGTCGATGGCCCCTGGGGCATGATGCCCCCTGGGACTTCAACCGAGCCCTCCCCTTCCCCTTGAGTGGGGTGCACCGCCCCCCCTCGGTGGGGAGGCTTCGCCCCTTGGTGGGGACACCTTACCTTTCGGTGGAGACACCTCCGCCGTCAGTGACGACGCGTCCTTCCTCAGTGTCCGTCTGTGGTCGCCGTCACCACCTGCGAATATACGCATCCTACCTGTACTAGCTGTATTAATGTGATTACAATTCTCATTAAATAATAAGACATTGGTAACATAATTATTTTCATTCAACCTACGACAGCCAAGCCCAAATTGGGACGCGTACTGGCAATAGAGGCCTGCGTATCAGAGGATGTAAGTTTGCCTGCGGTATAGAACACGAGTGGCTACCCAATATGTGCCCCACCATGCTGTCGTGGCATCATTCCCTCCCGCAGGTTACTGCCCTCCTCCAAGTTATCGTAACTCAAAATTGGGTATATCCGACAATATAGGAAGTTTGTCATGAAGTATTATTCTGAACACGATGACTGTTTAATGGTCTACTATTGTCCCTTCAGGTAATTTGCTCATTTACATACCGGTATTTGCGAACAGCATTTAATCCATTGTACTACTTTTTGGATATGTACTCGACTCTGAAAGTAATGCACTTTCCCACCCAAATTTGTTCGACGCTACAGTGAAAGGCTAGATTCGTCATCAAAATTTTTTTAACAAAACGGACTGGAGCTACCATGTCGAGCCTGCCTTAAGCGTCAAGAGATAAGTTTGAGAGTCTTTCTAGCAACAAAAGCGTTCCAAGAGAGGAAGGAGGAAACGGTAACCATGAACTAGGAGTAAACCCTCAACATCTTACGAATAGGATACGGAAGAAATTGAAGAATTTCGGTGGATATGATCGCTGGCATAGATATACCAATGAATTGACAAAAAAAAAGAGAGCAGAGGAACGAAAACCAAAACGATTCGTATCCACAAAAGATAGGCCGACCTAACATTTGGATCAGGACCTCACTTATTCCCCTGGCCAATTTTAGAATTTAAATACCGCATTATTATTGTATTATCCAAGGTCCATCTCAGTGTCCGCCAAGTTGGTGATGCTAGGTTGGTATAGCTGCACTAGCAAAGTTGATGAAGATTTAATATTCCTTATATATATACCCTGACGTCCGCTAGGAATACACAGTGTTTCAAATTATTATTATCATTATTATTTAAGAAAGTTTTAGCCTCCCTTTACCAAGACAAAGATGTTCCATGAGAGGAAGGATGAAGGCACGTTTAAGGTATGGAGTTAAGGAAATGCGGAATCTATGCACAGGGTGCACAGAAACAGTAAGTTGAGAAAGAATCAAGTTCATGAAACAAGAAAAGGTTGAAGAAGAAATTAGTAAGTGCTGAAAGACAGGACAGCAGTCAACCGTAAAAGATGGTCCGTAACAAAACAAAACTTATTCTATTTCAACAAAAAATGCCTACCTGACCTTCAGCTTGGGCCCCCACATAGTCCCCCTGGGAGCGCCAATTCCCATAGATACAACAGTTGTGTCCCCCTGAGGGGCACATAAAAAAGAATGATCCCATTGCAGGATTAAGTATTTCATGAAGGAAAAATAGTAGCAAGAAATTATGGTAATACAAGTATTCCACCAACACTCAGGTTTCATTTCACAAGTTACCAGTGCTCAACTACATCACTTCTACCTCGGTAATTTAGACCCTTATACATTACCATCATAAGGGCCATAACCTCTGCCGATTGTATTTGTGGGTTATGATCATAATTAGCATATAGGTTGTTTTATAGTGCCTATATTTATCCCCCCCAGCCCCACCACCCCCCCCCCCCTCCTTGCAGCACACAGCATCAGTACGATATAGGGTAATTCTTTTGACCCCAAAACTGTACCCGCATTCATGAAGAAGACAAAATAAACGTTAAAAGATGGGGAGAAAATCTAGGGACACTCGTAAACTTCGATGCCAGCCACCTAACTACGACATACAAATAAATTGACTCGTAGATACTTAATGCACATACAAATTGCGGTGGATATAGGAACTCAGAACACGCTATATTACGAGCTATTGGCGAGGTGATATAGGTCATGGATTTCATGGATTACACGGAAATTTCCTTGGACTCGAATTGCAGGCAAATCCGCGGACAGGATTACTTGAAGTGTGCTTTGTAATCTGCGCGGAGACGGTAGTTATACAAGTTTTGGTCAAGTTGCTACCCTCATACCCAAGTTTTGGTCAAGATGCCACCCTCATACCCAAATTTTGGTTAAGTTGCTACCCTCATACCCAAGTTTTGGTTTAGTTGCAACCCTCATACCCAAGTTTTGGTCAAGTTGCTACCCTCATACCCAAGTTTTGGTCAAGTTGCTACCCTCATACCCAAGTTTTGGTTTAGTTGCTACCCTCATACCCAAATTTTGGTCAAGTTGCTACCCTCATACCCAAGTTTTGGGCAAGTTGCTACCCTCATACCCAAGTTTTGGTCAAGATGCCACCCTCATACCCAAGTTTTGGTCAAGTTGCTACCCTCATACCCAAGTTTTGGTCAAGTTGCTACCCTCATACCCAAGTTTTGGTCAAATTGCTACCCTCATACCCAAGTTTTGGTCAAGTTGCTACCCTCATACCCAAGTTTTGGTCAAGTTGCTACCCTCATACCCAAGTTTTGGTTTAGTTGCTACCCTCATACCCAAATTTTGGTCAAGTTGCTACCCTCATACCCAAGTTATGGGCAAGTTGCTACCCTCATACCCAAATTTTGGTCAAGTTGCTACCCTCATACCCAAGTTTTGGGCACGTTGCTACCCTCATACCCAAGTTTTGGGCAAGTTGCTACCCTCATACCCAAGTTTTGGTCAAGTTGCTACCCTCATACCCAAGTTTTGGTCAAGTTGCTACCTTCATACCCAAGTTTTGGTCGAGTTGCTACCCTCATACCCAAGTTTTGGTTTAGTTGCTACCCTCATACCCAAGTTTTGGTCAAGTTGCTACCCTCATACCCAAGTTTTGGTCAAGTTGCTACCCTCATACCCAAGTTTTGGTCAAGTTGCTACCCTCATACCCAAGTTTTGGTCAAGTTGCTACCCTCATACCCAAGTTTTGGTCAAGTTGCTACCCTCATACCCAAGTTTTGGTCAAGTTGCTACCCTCATACCCAAGTTTTGGTCAAGTTGCTACCCTCATACCCAAGTTTTGGTCAAGTTGCTACCCTCATACCCAAGTTTTGGTTTAGTTGCTACCCTCATACCCAAATTTTGGTCAAGTTGCTACCCTCATACCCAAGTTTTTGGCAAGTTGCTACCCTCATACCCAAATTTTGGTCAAGTTGCTACCCTCATACCCAAGTTTTGGGCAAGTTGCTACCCTCATACCCAAGTTTTGGGCAAGTTGCTACCCTCATACCCAAGTTTTGGTCAAGTTGCTACCCTCATACCCAAGTTTTGGTCAAGTTGCTACCCTCATACCCAAGTTTTGGTCGAGTTGCTACCCTCATACCCAAGTTTTGGTTTAGTTGCTACCCTCATACCCAAGTTTTGGTCAAGTTGCTACCCTCATACCCAAGTTTTGGTCAAGTTGCTACCCTCATACCCAAGTTTTGGTCAAGTTGCTACCCTCATACCCAAGTTTTGGTCAAGTTGCTACCCTCATACCCAAGTTTTGGTCAAGTTGCTACCCTCATACCCAAGTTTTGGTCAAGTTCCTACCCTCATACTCAAGTTTTGGTCAAGTTCCTACCCTCATACTCAAGTTTTGGTCAAGTTGCTACCCTCATACCCAAGTTTTGGTCAAGTTTCACACACAATACTTTCACACAACTATGATCTCTACAATGGCACCATGACCCATAATGATGACCCCTACAATGGTACAATGACCCATAATGATGACCCCTACAATGGTACAATGACCCATAATGATGACCCCTACAATGGTACAATGACCCATAATGATGACCTCTACAATAGAACAATGATCCATAATGATGACCCCTACAATAGTACAATGACCCATAATGATGACCTCTACAATGGTACAATGATCCATAGTGATGACCCCTACAATGACACAATGAATACAATGGGTGCCGCCCACCGTCATGGCGTCCTGGTGGGATTTATAAGACATTGCAAAAATCAATATACCGGCTTTCTTAAACACGATAAACTGAAGTTAAATATCCAGCTCAAATAGAGTTAGTGTCAGAGATCAATATCGAAAACAACCAACATTAAGTCAGACTTGGCCTTCATTTCATTTTCATCAAGTATTTATAGGAATTGAGTCAGTGACTACTGGTCGGGCAGCCGTTCCCTCGTTCAAAATTAAGATTCTAATATTATAAGTTAGTTTAAGCCTCCCCAACCGCAACTAAAGAGAGCGTATCGAAGAGAGGAAGGACGAAGGCACCATTTAGCATGGAGATAAGAGAATGAAGAAGATAACGTACCTAAGCACATGGCGAAGTCTACTGAAAATGACTGGAATGGCCAAGTCAGTTGCCAGACTTGTGCACCACAGAAAATTTTGTGACACTATTCGAGAATTAAAATTCATGCTAGAAAATAGGACGATGGTATTAAAGAAACGTGTGATTAGATGAGAAAATACAGAAAACAACTGATAGTAATTTTAATAAAAATTATACTATGATGAATTTGATCAGATTGTTCATTATTAAACGGAACAAAAACTTTTTCATTTCAAATCCATCTTGATAGTATATAATTCCAATAATTTGCATGAATCTGTTTCTTTAGCATATTTTTAGTCTATTTGAATAGAATAATTTGAATTGAATTGAATGATTTGAATTGAATGATTTGATTTGAATTGAATGATTTGAATTGAATTGAATGATTTGAATTGAATTGAATGATTTGAATTGAATTGAATGATTTGAGTTGAATTGAATGATTTGAATTGAATTGAATGATTTGAATTGAATTGAATAATTTGAATTGAATTGAATAATTTGAATTGAATTGAATAATTTGATTTGAATTGAATAATTTGATTTGAATTGAATTGAATAATTTGATTTGAATTGAATTGAATAATTTGATTTGAATTGAATAATTTGAATTGAATTGAATAATTTGAATTGAATTGAATAATTTGAATTGAATTGAATAATTTGAATTGAATTGAATAATTTGAATTGAATTGAATAATTTGATTTGAATTGAATTGAATAATTTGATTTGAATTGAATTGAATAATTTGATTTGCATTGAATTGAATAATTTGATTTGAATTGAATTGAATAATTTGAATTGAATTGAATTGAATAATTTGAATTGTATTGAATAATTTGAATTGTATTGAATAATTTGAATTGAATTGAATAATTTGAATTGAATTGAATAATTTGAATTGAATTGAATAATTTGAATTGAATTGAATAATTTGAATTGAATTGAATAATTTGAATTGAATTGAATAATTTGAATTGAATTGAATAATTTGAATTGAATTGAATAATTTGAATAATTTGAATAATTTGAATTGAATTGAATAATTCGAATTGAATTGAATAATTTGAATTGAATTGAAAAGTTTGAATTTAATTGAATAAGTTGAATTTAATTGAATAATTTGAGTTTTATTGAATAATTTGAATTGAATTGAAAAATTTGAATTTAATTGAATAATTTGAATGATTAACGGAACTTTGTTTCTTTAGCATATTTTTAGTCTATTGACACATATGAAAATGTAAAATCGGGTACATGACACTTTTTGTTCATCCTAAATTGGTAAAATAATTTTTTGGCAGGTATAAATATATTTTCCCCCAACTGAACTTTCTTATTTCCCATGATATTCTTAGCCTATGCATCATATCGAAATACAGAATTAGGTATTTGACATGGTTGTCCTTAATAAATCTATAAAACAAAAATGGTGGCATATGCAAGTCATGTTACTGTACAGCATACCTATACTGTACTGCATACCTATACTGTACTGCATATCTATACTGTACTGTATAAACTGTTCTCTTTTCTTTTTCTTTCTTTCATATACTCGTATATTCCTAGTGAAACTTGGACACGAAGTAGGAATATACTCGTACATGAAACATATATTCTAGGAAACATATATTCTAGCATATATTCTATGCGTCCCACGAAGCACCAAATGATGGAAGCACAATTCAACACTCTGGCCGCAACGTGGGCCACCGGTGGCCACGGAGGCAATTTTTTAAATGAAACCAGTAGTCACAAACTCAATTTTCATAAATGCTTAAATAAAGCCTTGATTCAGTCAATATTTGCTACTATTAACACTTTTCCTGCGAAGTGACCCACCGGTGGTCACTTAGATGATTTTCATAGTGCTGCTGACCCACCTGCAGTCACTAACTCATTTTTTATTAATACTTAATGAAAGCTAAATGAAGGCCCGATCCAGTTAATGTTTGCTATTCTCAAAGTTGATTACCACAACTGACTTTATATTAGAATTGAATGTTTAACTTCAATTTAACCCATCGCAGTTAAAGAGTCAAAAAATAGCTCACTACAATTGACAATTAGATTAGTTCGAGTCTCACTGTCCACGACAGATTAGTTCGAGTCTCACTGTCCACGACAGATTAGTTCGAGTCTCACTGTCCACAACGATTAGTTCGAGTCTCACTGTCCACAACAGATTAGTTCAAGTCTCACTGTCCACAACAGATTAGTTTGAGTCACACTGTCCACAACAAATTAGTTCGAGTCACACTGTCCACAACAGATTAGTTCGAGTCTCACTGTCCACAACAGATTAGTTCGAGTCTCACTGTCCACAACAGATTAGTTCGAGTCTCACTGTCCACAACAGATTAGTTCGAGTCTCACTGTCCACAACAGATTAGTTCGAGTCTCACTGTCCACAACAGATTAGTTTGAGTCTCACTGTCCACAACAGATTAGTTTGAGTCTCACTGTCCACAAGAAAGGTGTTCCCAAGAGAGGAAGGTACCATTTAGAACAGAGTTTATGGATTGACTAAAGGTTAGTTTCAGCCTCTCTTACCACAGCAAAGATGTTCAAAGAGAGGAAGGATGAAGGTACCTTTAACGTGGAGTGAATGGGTAAGTGAATGGGTAATCTATTCACAAAGGGTGTTCCAGCAAGGGATCCCATGCCCATAGAAACAGTAAGATAAGAAAGAAGTTCCTGAAACAAGATGAAAGTTGAAGAAAGTAGTAGGTGCTAAAAAACAGGACAGCAGTGAACCAAAAATAGATCGTCCTTCAACACAACTGAAGCATTTTATTTAAACCAAAGACGGCCTACCTAACCCTCCCCTCAAGACCTCACATTTTCCCCCTGGGAGCAAGGACTCCAGACTGAAAAAATTAACGACTTTCTAATAAAACTACAAACAACTATCAATTATCATTAGAAGAATAACAAACACATACTCATACAGCAATGATTAAAAAAAATTCAAAATTCAGATATAATAATCTCTGTAGATTATTAATTCTGTAGATTATTAATTTCAATAATCTCTACTTAATTTTGATACTGCAGTCATTTAGGCAATACTTCCGACTCATTAGGGCCATAAAACTAGGTATGTTAAGTAAGTTGGTCCAGCCTCCCTAACCCCTACTAAGGTTGTGGCAGAAAAGAGAAGGGCTCCATTTAGTATAGATAACTATAATCTATGCACAAGGTGAGAACTATCCCATGAGATACTAAACTATCTCAAGGGATAGTTTAGTGGAACTGTCTATAAATTATTATTATTATTATTATTATTATTATTATTACATAAGAAAGTTTTAGCCTCCCTTAACCATGACAAAGATGTTCCAAGAGAGGAAAGAGGAAGGCACCATTTAGTATGGAGTTGAGGGAATGCGGAATCTATGCACAAGGTGCACAGAAACAGTAAGCTAGGAAAGAAGTTCATGAAACGAGAAAAAAGTTGAAGAAGAAAGTAGTAGGTGCTGAAAAACAGGACAGCAGTGAACCGAAAAAAGATGGTCCGTAACAAAACAAAAACCTATTTTATTACAACAAAAAGGAAGCCTATCTAACCTTTAGCTCGGGCCTTCACATGGTTCCCCTGGGAGCGCTAATTCCCATGGATACAATAGTTGTGCCCCCCTGAGGGGAAACTATCTATAAAATAGTTTCCAGTTGAGAAATATAAATATTCAATATTGGCATAAATATTTAATATTTTCATAAAAATATATATTGTGAAATAGTTGAGAACTATCTATCTATTGAAACTATCTATGAAATAGAGTTTGCAAGAGAACCATCCAATGGTGAGAACCCAAGCTCCCACACAGGACCCCATGCACACAGAAACATTAAATTGGAAAAAAGTTCATGAAACAAGATAAAAACTAAAGATGAAAGTGGTAGAAGGTAAAAAACAAAACAGCAGTGAGCTGTTATATGGTGAGCTAAAACAGAACAAAAACCCTTTTCTATTTCAACAAAAGGCCTACCTCACATTTTCCTCCTGGGAGCACCAACACCCCCACATCCAATAGCTGCATCAGTCTGAGGGATAGGACTACAACTGGATGCCATTATGGAACACTTTTAGTACTGGTTACAGTCTCAAATTGCACACAAATTAATTATTTTGGCCAGCACAACATTCAGGGACAAACTACCTTAAAAAGTTCTGATAACAATATAAACTAAAAAGAAATCTGAAGCCCCAGCTAACAATAGGAGGAAATAAACTTTTCATATCTATATTTTGGTGGTACTTTTTGGTTTATAAAAAGAGGTTTTCTGTATAAAATAGAACTAGGAATTATGAATGACAAGTACTGACCAGAATGGAAGCTTGGTACTCCACAGAAGGCAGCATTTGCTGTGCTGGCATGAGTGAGGTGGGGCATCTCTATGCCAGGAATGTCATGACCCAACCCAGGCTCTGCAGTCTGCACATCTGCTACACACACACAAATTTGTGACCAACAATTAGCCGTCTTCATTCTACAATATTATTATTAGTATCATTATTATTATATAAGAAAGTTCTAGCTTCCCTTAAGGACACCGTCTGGGTAGAAATCAGGATATGTGTTGATTTTCTGCTTTTATATGCATCTTATAGAGGATTTTATTGCGCTTCCATTGGTACTTTCCGTTTACGCCTACTCCGAATAGTGCGCCCACCAGAGGGGAGAAAGCGATGGGGGTGGAGTGACCTTGAACCCTCCCCCCCTCATTATTGGGGATCAATTGGGCGTGTTTCTCTGTGGGAATGGCAATATAGTTCGTTAATGGGCTACTCAAAGTGCTTCCATTATTCAAACGAAACATTCTAACGTTGAGTAAACATTTTTTTATAATTTTTGACAATTTCAGAATTTAGCTGTTCTGTCGTATCTATGATACCGTAGCTTTCATTCATAGCTCGATGACAGCTGCAGTATCATAGCTACGGCTATGGCGAGCAAACAATCCAAAGGGCTTGAAAAGAGCTCTAAAACAAAGGAGTTGACTTATTTTGGTCGAAAAAAAATGAAAAATTAAAAAAATTGGTTGTTTATAAGACTAACACCTATTCTCTTTTGTTGTATATTTTTTCCCAGAGTTACAGAGCTACAGCAATGTAAAATATATCAATCGAAAGGGCTTGAAAAGAGCTACAAACACTCAAGAGTTCATTGTAGAAAACCCTGTAGTTCAAAAGATAAAAAGGAATTTTTTTTTGTGAAAAAAACATTTTTCTGGAAACTTGATAATTGGTTCCTCAAACGCTACTTCTTCCACAATTTTAGAGCTACGAGAATAGTTTATATACCATTCGATAGGGCTTAGCAAGGTGTATCCACATGCAATAGCATTTTTTGATACATTTATCATTTTGAAAATTCCCGGACATGAAAAAAATGAAAAAAAGGTAATTTTTTTTTAATTCACAAAATCCTCAAAACAAGTTATCAAAATTCCCTATTGTGTGGTTATATAGACATATAAGCAATCTAAAAACGAAGTACTGGTTCTGTAACTTCAAAATTGTAGAAGAAGATAGATTTAAAAAAAATCACTATTTTATCATATTTTTCGAAAATGAAAAAAAAAACAGTGCAGATACAAAAATGTTGTCGAAATAACAAATGATCTTTGCATCATTTCACACCTACTGTGAGTGTTTCAGAGAAATCCATCTATAAATACCGGACTTTTTTTCACCCAGACGGTGTCTTTAACCACAAAAAAGATGTTCCAAGAGGAAGGATGAAGGCACCATTTATTAGGGAGTTGAGGGAACTCAGAATCTATGCAAAAGGTGCACAGAAACAGTAAGCTAAGAAAGAAGTTCATGAAACAAGAAAAAGTTGAAGAAGAAAGTAGTAGGTGCTGAAAAACAGGACAGGAGTGAACTGAAAAAGATGGTCCGTAACAAAACAAAACCTATTCTATTAAAAAAAACCTACCTAACCTTTATATTGGGCCTTCACATAATCCCCCTAGGAGTGGTAATTCCCATAGATACAACAGTTGTGTCCCCTGAGAGGCTTCATTCTGCCAACTTTGGTGATCTAGTGCACCAACTTCTCTTTGTGAGAATGTTGCTGCTGCTTCTAAGAACTTTAGATAATATTTAGTTCTCAATTTATGAAGAGAAAAAGTAATCAACTAAAAACCCATTATATTCAAAAGAACAATATTAAAAACTTGAAGCCAAGCTAATAATAAGATTCCAAAACTTATATTTGCATATCAATCCTTGCTCATAAAAGACAATGATAGATTTTATTATAAATAAATAAAAGTGATAGGAAAAACATTTTGGTATGTGTGGGTTATCCTTCACTACTTGTTCAGGGTTAATTGAATTAATAATTTTTTATTATTTTTAATTTTTGTTTTGTTTCAGGGCAAAATAAATCTCTGGGACTGAACACTTCAGAAGCAAATGCTCTATTTTAAACCCTTTAGCAAACCCAAAAAAGTGGTAACAGATAACCCACATGTACCAAAATAAATATAAATCAACAAGGATTCTTTCTCACATAAAAAATCCATTCATACTGCCCAGAACATTAATTCAATATTCATAAAACAATTACATTTTTCACTTTTTCCCCTAAAAACACCTTTTTCCTAAAGAAAAGGTGATATATAACCCACCAACATCTCTAATGAGATCATTGTCTTTTTTTAAGGGGACCGTGCTTGTCATAGCCGTATAGTTTCAGGACCTGCCTCCATGCAGGCAACAAGGGTTCAAATCCCGGCGCTGGGTGGCGACTTTCTCCGTTGGGTATAGGGGGAAAAATTCCAAGCACAATACCCCACTCTACCTAGGTGTCTGATATGGGTACCGGTCTTGAGCGAGGGAAAGCGTCATGGCAGCTTGGAGTTAGTTGAGGCATTTGAAAATCCAATATACAATAAGTATGTATCAAGCATGAAATTGGAAATAAAGCATTCATAGATGCCGTTGTTTGCTGTTTGTTTCAGAAAGTCTATGAATGAAATTATTTGGAATGCTTTGACCTCCTGCATCATAATCAACTCTGAAAACCAATAAAGAATATCTGGTCAAAAATAGGTCAATATATATCAATCATGCAACAAAAAAGAACGGTAAATGTGTAGCGCTTGGTAAGAATTGATTTTCCAGTTTTCGGGGCCTAAACATAGTTAATTAGGTTAAAATAAACAAGTTTTCTTCTATGCACTTTCCGTCGCAAATGAGTTTTTAATGAGTTAAAGCGGTAGGTTTAGTTTTGTCTTTGATGACGGATGCGCTCGAATAAAGAGCTACCAATTGATTTACGAATTTTTGTTGCTTGAATCATGCTAATAACATCAAATAAACTACTTTTCTGCCATACACTTTTTGCGGCAAATAAGTATTTTACGGGTTAGAGCAGTAGGTTTTATTTTTAGCGCGATTGAGCTTTTAGAGTGCGTTTGAATACTTTGTAATTTATTATTAGCTCACCCCGCAGAGCTTGCGGAGCCTGAACTCACTTCTAGGATCTTTTATTTAATATCACAATAGAAATTATCACCCAAAAATAACGAATTATAGCGATATGTTAACTTTCGTCGTCGATGGCGGGAAACGCTTGAGCATTCCAGCGCGTCGGATCAGAGCGTCCATGACAGTATTGTCAGACACGCGGTCGATAAATTACTTGCCGCTTCAAACACAAGAGTTGATGTAACTAATTTCCTGATATAACTCGTAAAATACTCATTTGCGACGGAAAGTGCATAGAGGAAAACTTGTTTATCTCGATCTAATTAACTTCGTTCTGGCACCAAAAATTAAAAAGTCGATTCTTACCAAACGCTACACATTTACCAAAAGAACAATAAAATAAAAAACTCACTGATAAAAAAGGTAAATCTTCAGTATCAGTATTACATTAGTTGTAAAGGAAAAGTTGACTGTATTTTAGAATCTTTTTACATATAAAAGAAAAACCTGTTTTTAATGACATGTAAAACGGACTTTGGCTCTCTCTTTACAACAAATGTATCACTGAAAACAGCTTTACTCTTTTTATCAGTCAGTTGTTTCTTTTGTGTATTTTCGATTCTCTTTACACATGATTGATATAATTTGATTTACATTTGACTAATTTTTCTGTTTCTTTTCAGTAATGATGATGACCCAGGAAGTCTCAACATTCTAGGCCCTAGATATTGTTACTCATGGAATTTTTCATGATAATAATTTTATCAAAATGTATTCTATGCACTTTTATTTGAAATATAGATATGCAAAAGGCAAAAAATATATGTGTGTATATGGATAAATTTTGGATGGTACACTTTTCAATTAAATTCAAACTTGATGGACCGTCAATTGAAAATGATTTTTTTATGCGTAGAATATGAAAACTTCAATATAATATTTAAACAAGTTCATTGAATACAATAAATATTTTGGTTAAACTTGGAAGCCATGCATAATAATACAAACAGTTGCTATGGAATTAAATGTACTATTGCTAAACATTTTTTAATATCTATTTTGTGGGGAAAATTCCCCACAGATTCGCTCGGAGTGTACTTCGATTTCTGTACTATTAACGTAAACGGCTGGTGCTGCGTGGCAGGTGAGGTCGCGCAGCAGCAGCGCATATCAAGTATAGGTCGTCGGTGGTAAAGATAGGTCGTCGGTGGTAAAGATAGGTCGTCGGTGGTAAATAGAGGTCGTCGGTGGTAAACAGAGGTCGTCATTGGTAAATCAGGTGTGTCGGGTGTGTCAGGTGTGTCAGGTATACAAGAGGCCAGGCTGAGTCTCGGTCGAAGGCCTCTGTTACGTCGGCACGCCGGGAGTACGCTCGGCTCGTGACGTGGAGTTGTGATGGTCGCCAGCCTATCTCTTCCATCCCTTCTTCCTGCATGTTCAATAAAGTTTATGGTTTGATTGTGTGTGTGAAAGCGTTGAATTTAGGTTCTTTTTCATTAATTAATTGCATTATTAAGGCGGGTTTCGAACCGCAATTAACTTTCCTCTAAATAGGCGTGTTCGCTGCCCTAAAAGGGGGCCAACCTTACCCTGTCGCAGTGAACCGCCGTCTTTATTAACTATTACTATTAACTTAACTATTACCTATTATCTTTAACTACTATTGGGCTTCTGCCTTCATTACTATTGACACTCTACTGCGACTTCTATATCGCCATTACTGCCATCGTCTAACAGTCGCTATGCGCACTGGAGGATAAATTCTTCAGGTTGGTAGTCGTGTGTCTAATATTTGCCGATTATTGAAACTTAATATCTCTGTTTACCTTTATCAAGAAGATTGACTTTGGTCTTACCTGGTACCTATTTTTTCAGTATCTAGCGGGCACTTCGTCGCACTGCGCACTTCGTGCTTCACAACGTTGATAGCCAATTAAGCCATCTTGTTGGACAGCAGTAGCCGCAACTAGGTAATTACGTTGACCGTTAACTACTATATTCGTTCTAAATTCTTTGTATAAGCGCTGTTTCATAATATTTTCTTATGTAATTATTTTCTTGGGTACATTTCTTCATCTTTATGCACAGCGGTGAAGGGACTGGAGGCGTTGGTCACGGTTTAGCTGCTCTGGCCCTGGTTGTACCGCGATCGCCGTGCCTGTTTCCTTCGGTTAGCGTCAGTTTGGCGCTAACTTTCGTCTTCCTGAAGTGCTTGTAGCAAGCGCGCACGTTGAAGCTCGGTCAATATCCCGTGACGTCCGTGTAAGCTGGCGCTGTTAGCCCTGAAACGGAGAGCCTCTCCAGACTCCTCGTTCCTGTGCCTGAAGACTGGCATTACCTGACACCCTAACTTTGAACCTTAAAAGTTGCATGCGTATTTTAACCTGAATAATACATAAATAAATATATCGATAAATAAATGAATAAACAAACGCGATACTAGAAGGCGAATTGTCCTTTAGGTTTTAAAGATTTAATACTTTGTAAATCGGCTACTTGCCGTATTGTGTTTGGTTAAGTACTAGTTGCCTTGTAACTATTACGAATCTTCCTTGGCGTTCAGGCGACTGATTGAAAATTAAATTTGGAAACTTTGTGTCCTTGTCTTTATTAATCTTTACAGCTTCGAAACGGCTGTTGAGTCAAATGTGTCGAGGTAGTTCCTCACAATTTAAATGGTTTTACCCATAAATACAATCAGCAATAGCTCATCGAGTTGCAACAGTACAAAGTGTATTTTTATTATGTTGTCTTGTATGCAGCCTGCATGAGTAAATTTTTCAACATTTGCTGCATACTTATCAAATATTTGTAACTATTTGCTGCATAGTTATTGAATTTGAAGCTAACTCCAAGGTAAAATTATAATTAGGATGAGAATGTTTAAATGCCACATTAGTCCAAATTTTCTAAACATTCTGAGCACATCTTGAAAATGTGCCAAATATTTCAAATCCTTCAAGCCAAACCCAGGGAAAATGCACTAAAATTGAGCTCAGTACCAGAATAGCCAAGATACCTTGAGCATCATCATGCAGTGTGACGTTTCACCAATTTTTGGAAATTGTAAAATTTAATATGCAGCATAAAGAAGCAAGGATTAATTCAATTTTAAATTAAGGCCTATAGCTTTAGATACATAATTAGCAAGGAAGAAGGTAGGGCACTCTTCAAGAATATTTTAAATGAAGAATTTAACATATGAAAAGTTGGAATAGGTGAAGCATTTTACTTATTTGCATTTTAAAGAGCAATTCAATAACCTTGAAATTTACGCTGTGTTGGTATAAAAAATTTAATAATTACATAGAAATTTTCTAACTCCTCAAAGATTTGTATTTCTGATCTTGAAACGTTAACTGAGCAGCATTTCAATTATAGAAGAGTAACACCATTGAATTCCAGAAAACTATAGTGTTCCGGTAATCGATCACCTTCTTCTCTTCAAGAAATGCAAAAAATTATTCTATTGCATTATTTTTCTGTGGCGATTCAATTCCCTTTCACTTGCATTACGGTATCCAGAATACGCAATAGGCAAAATTCTTACAAATAGAAATTTTCTTTGGAGCTTTCTCTGTTGAAATTCATCATGTTCGGAAAAAATGTTTTAAATTTGTTTGTCGTGAAACCTGGCTAACACTCAGTTTAGAGCCCAAGATTTTGGAACTTGAGTTTTTGTTTTCGAAATTGTGATTTTTTGAAAAGCTTTGAGGAGATAATAGACGCCATTTCAGAATAAATTTTCGGCAAAAGAGGCCACCATGGATAGAAATGTGTCCAACCGCAAGAGAGAAGTAGCAAGACTACGACAACCAGAAAAACGCCGAAGAGGAACGGATGAAAAACGAAAAAAAGCAAGGAAAAGAAACGCTGCTAGCCAACGAGAAACTAGAGCTAAATTGACCCTTGAACGGCGTTTGGAAATTCTACGCAATGATGCAGAGCAACACCGAGTAGCTAGAGAGAGTTTAACACATGAAAGAAGCGTGGAAATTCTTTGGCAAAACGCTGGACAACATCGAGTGGCTCGAGAGAATTGAATTAACTGAAGAAATAAGGGTAAATGATTAACCGTAAATTCAAGGGCATGGTACTAGTAAAAAATAAACTTAACTATAAATAACACGGGACTAAAATATTTAGCCAAATTTATAATCCTTTGTGTGTACAATTCAAGTATCTTTATAGCATTACCTCCAGGAAATATTTGAAGGTTCCAATTGAAATTCTTAGCAGCACATTTGAAGGCAAGCAACCTTGATCAGCACAACCATTTACCTTCAAGATATCCATGAAAGCGGACCTCAGTGATAACAAAGCCGAAAAGTCAATTAAGTTCCAGAAGCAATCCGAAAGCAAATAGTTGGAGTTGGTAATGAAGGATTAACATCCAAGCAAATCGCTGAACGTGTCAACCTTCCATACTCAACTATTGGAGCTAGTGTTCGGAAGTGTCAATCGACGGGTGCTATCTCCAATTATCCAAGAGGCGGAGCTTCTCGCAATATCAAGGACGACGATAATAACGACGATATCTCGCAATATCAACGATACCAACGATCAACTATCCAACGAAAGTAAAGTTGAGCTCTTCGGCCGAAATGACTCGCCATGTTTCGAGGAGACCCGGGACTGACTATCACCCTCCCTACTGTCAAGCATGGAGGAGGCCACATCATGGTTTGGGGCTGTTTCACTTCTCAGGATGTATGGGAACTCCATATCACTTATGACAAAATGGATAGTTCCATGTACCGGCAGATACTGGAACACAAGCTGATTCCAAGCGCAAGAAAATTCTCCGGCCGGCGCAAGTGGATCTTCCAGCAAGACAACGACACAAAGAACACGGCTAAATTTACAAAAGAATGGTTTGCTACTTAGAAAATAAGTGCTATCCCATGGCCCAGCCAGTCTCTTGACCTCAACACTATAGAAAGTTTGTGGGAAATACTGAAATCTGCAGCGCAGAAAACGAGCCCCAAAAATCTTGCAGAATTAAGGGCAATCTTCGATTAAAAACGGAACAAGCTTCCACCAAAAGAGTCAGAAGATAGTTTCAAACTACAACAACAACAACCGTCTCCATGCTGTAACTGCAAATAAAGGCCATGCAACTAAATGTTAGATTTTTTGGACCGAATAATTTTGTCCCTAGTATTTTTTTTGCTCGGTTGATGTAATAAGTTGACCACTCAATTCTTTTTGTTCGGTCATAATGTCCTGTCGAATAAACGTTCTCTGAACCCTTTGTAATCTTTACCCCAACCCAGAAATCGAAGTCAGTAAAATGCACGAAAAATTATGTTTAGGAACCACTGCGTTAGACTGATAGTGGTGCCAGATATGGGGCTAGCAGTGTTGTCGGATGCAATATGAGCGCTGTATTGGTCCTTTGCCATGACGTCAGCATTGCCACACGGTGGACAAAAAAAGACTGGTTTGACCCTACCTTGTTTCTTCTACCGTGACACACGCCATTACTTATACACAGAGTTTGTGTATCATCAATACCGATAAATGCTTATAAGAGTTCTAGCCTTATTTCCTAACTTATTGCTCCTGGAAGCTTACGGGCCAAAACCAGTTCAATTTTCTTGCCATTTTTATTATTTCAGAGAAGTTGGCGAGTACGCGCCTCAACTCTTTCACTCTCGATTAATTTTATTCGAAAAAATTGAAACTGATGCCATGTATTATTTGTTCATAAGTCTAGGATATATGGAAAAAATAATTTAAAAAGTCTCACGTTCATAGGTTAGGTTACAGGCCGTGGGATTTTTGTCCCATCCTCATTTTGTAAAGGTATCATACATCCCACTGGGTGTATTGAAATTCTGTGGGAAGCATTCGCCCAAAGGGAGTATGAGGGTTGTCGCGAGCCGTACTTTACTCGCTGGCGTTAAATTAAGTTAACATTCTTAGTAAAATTAATAAATTAAAAAGCGCACTTTTATATCTAAGTCTTAGAATCACCCCGCGCGCGTAAGCATGTATTTCGATAAATATTTCTCACACTTCTCCATTGACCCGAACTTTGGCCCAATTAGGGGGCCAAACTATAAGTTTAAGGATCGCGATCTTAACCTCAACAAATGAAGTTGATAGAGTGACCGTTACAGGTACTGAAGATATATAAGCTAAAAATAAAAACTGGATAACTAAAGTGCGATAGTGCAGAGCCGGCCCAAACCTCGTCTAGTTAGAGACAAATTTTCCATCCAAATTTGTTGTGACACAAACGTGCAATAGTGTCATTATGAGCAGCACCGCTGTGAGGCATGCAATGAAAACGCTACCCGTCCATCTCAGTTACATATCTCGGATTTAAAAGTTTACGAATACATTGAGTTTGCTGTTGGAGTAAATAAACACCTGTCAGAACATTACTTATATCAACCTTGTTTTGCTTGGGTTTCACGATGCTTGAAGTAATGCTACGGTTTTATTTACCCTGGATATCTTTAGTATGAATTATATATAATTTTATGTATGAAGAGAATCCTTTTATCATCACAAAACAATTGATGGTTATACGAGGCTTATTACATGGGACGTATTATTTTTACGAGAAATTCATGACACTTCATAGATATTCGATACAGATCCTTATAAAAATCTAAAATTATATTTCATTTATACAACATATATTTACCCCGCGTTCGTCATTCCTGAATAAATTTTCCAGCCGTCATTTGGCATTCATATTCATTGAACTTGGCAATAGGAGCGTCTGTGAGCGTAAGTGAGCAATTTCACATCAGTTATCCATCAAATGCGCGTAAGTCATCAGTTTTCACAGTACGGAATTGAAAACTCTCTGAGTCCCACAAAGTAAAAAAGGATGTTAAAATAGTATTTTAAAATTAATTTCGTCGCCAATTAGGTTGGCTGAATAGTTTTATGTAAGCGGCGGAGAGAACCCTTAAGGCGCGGTTACTTCGTTAGGTTGTCCAGAATCACCGCTTTTGCGTGTCTCGCCCGTGGAGGAAGCATAACCGTCTGTGAAGAGAACCAGTTTTTGAGATTTCTCCTATGTCTGTGGTAACCAATAGCCGTCTCGCAAGTGTGACGTCAGCACGGAAGCCAGTTACCTACTCACTACGTTAGGGTGTGCACACGCTCGCTGAATGCTCTTCCAGCTGTTGAGTTTATCGTCAATCATTAATTTGGGATTCTAAGACTCCGAAAGATAATAAATTGTGTTTCCTCACTTGAGGATACTTAATAATATCAAAATAACTAGCAAAGATACATGAAGAGTTGAAAACTATAAAGATTACAGGCCCTTGATTATAACAAATTAGAGAGCGACTTGCACGCGCACCTCATCCTTCGATTAGTGGAGCGGTACCATGGAGCTAGGATATACTGGAGGGAGCATAGCCGATTCCAATCGGGTTCAAATTAGCTACAAAAGTTGGGAGACTGGGGCATTGGCAAGGCCCCACACGTGAGCCAACCACAGACGCTTGGCTGAAGTTGGCTCCTCCTCGCCTCCTCACCTCCTCTACGATTCGCCCTCCCATTTTCCAAAGCAAGATTAGTACCGCTCCACAAATCGAAGAATGAGGTGCGCGTGGAAGTCGCTCTCTAATTTGTTATATTCAAGGGCCTGTAATCTTTATAGTTTTCAACTCTAAATGTATCTTTGCTAGTAATTTTGATATCATTAAGTGTCCTCAAGTGAGGAAACACAATTTATTTTCTTTCGGAGTCTTAGAATCCGAAATTAATGATTGACGATTAACTCAACAGCTGGAAGAGCATTCAGCGAGCGTGTGCACATCCCAGCGTAGTCAGAAGTATAGACCGACCGGGGCCCCGGCCCCGGCCCCGGCCCCGGCCAACCCCGGCCATTTTGGCTGACTTTGGCCCCGGCCGCGGCAAGCCCCGACAATTTTTGCAGACCCCGGCCCCGGCCCCGGCCCCGGCAAAATAGTGCCCTAAGCCGGGGTTTTGGCCGGGGTTTGTAGTTTTTACTACACCTTTTCACTTCAAATTAATCAAAGTCTATGGAGTCTATTAATCAATTTAATCCAAGATAATTTCAATTTAATCCAAGTCAAATTCAAATTAATCCGAGTCAAGTTCAAATTAATGCAAGTTAAATTCAAATTAAACATGCCAAGTATCCAGCATCAGGAGGCAAAGTGTGATTCAGATCTTTGAGCGGAGTAACATATAGAAATAAATTATAAAAACTTCGTATTAACTATAAATTAAAGTTTTTTTCAATTCTACATTAATGGCAGTGTGCATCCATTCAAATATTTATGTTCAAAGACAATTTTATGTTACGCATGCATATACACATAGTAGTATCGAGGATTTAATTACTCATATAGAGATTTATATTCCTGAAATTTGGTTTTATTACATATTTAAAGTCATATATGCATGCAACTACGAAAGATTACCATTGGATGATATGTAGATTTAACCTTTAAAATAAATATAGCAACGAAGTCTGTTTTTGCTTGTTCAAACGATTTTTGTGAAAACAAGTTTCAATTTTTTTCATCGATCGAGATGATATATTTACTTAGGCCTATTTATTTGAAGGGATGGCACAATTTTTATTGCTAATGCAGGATTGAATCTATGTAGTAATGTACTCGTATAAATTGTCATCAAAAGTTATCGTACATAAGTACTCAGTGAATCAAATTTACTCATTTCTTTTAGAGGTTAAATCTACACATCGTCCAGCGGCAATCATTTGTATTTGCATGCACATATGATTTCATAAATGTAATAAAGTGGAATTTCAGGCTTGTAAATCTTTAAATGAGTGTAAATGAATCCTCGATACTATGTGTATCTGTAACATAAAAGTGCCTTTGAACATAATTATTTGAATGGATGCATACTGCAATTTATTTAGAATTGTAAAATAACTTCAATGTGTAGTATAATACGAAGTTTTTATAATTGACTTCTAACTATTAACTCCGCCCAAAGATTTGAATCACACTCTGCCTCCTGATGCTGGATACTTAGCACATTTTACGACAGCTTGTTTTAATACTGCAGCAATTCCTTGCTGAAAGGAAAAACGTTTTGCTTGCTCATCACATTCAATAGATACATTTTTAATACAAAAAACGCTCAAATTTACGAAGGATTTATGTCAATTCTTAACTCAACTTGGGGCTGGATTAGTTTAAACTTGATTTGGATTAATATAAACTTGACTTGGATTAATTTGAACTTGACTTGGATTAAATTGAAGTTGATTTGGATTGATTTGAACTTGACTTGGATTAATTTGAACTTGACTTGGACTAATAATTTGAAGTGAATAAAGCGTAGTGCGCCCGGCTACCCGCACGTGAAAAATTCACGTGTCTTTTAAATAGATTTAAAACGATTTCTCAAGAGATTTGCGATTTCATTGCAATCCTAAAGAACATGCAGTCACTGTGAAGAAAAAGCAGTATCTATGCTACCATCGAGTGTAATTATAATCCATTGCGCAGTTATTGACATGAAAGAATCTCGACTTGGAGAGGTCCTAATTTCAGCAGTTACTGAAAAAAGCTATTTTCGTTAATTTGCTTTTGTATTTCCTCTGAAATGGCAAAGTGAATTTATACAAAGGTCCGGAATTAGTCTTGTTGTTATTATCTTCTCTGATGGAACTTGAAACTTCTTCTTCAAAAACCATACAAAATTCAAAAAGTGTCCTTTTCCATAGGGTCGTAAGGATTGAGCGCGTCGCAAAGCCAGTAAATTAAAAATTTCTCTCTATGTATTTGGTCAGTATTATTTGGCTCCCAGTTTTTAGATTGAGTAAATTTTTCTTTTAAAGTCAGCCGTTTGCCAGTAGACGAAGACGACTTGCTACAATCGGCAGTTTTGTCACTGCTGCATCCTAAACTGTCTTTGTTTGTTTTCAATACAAAGACATTTAGTTTTTCTTCTTGTTCGTTTTGTTTCTAATTTTCAATTCTTTTTCGTTGTTTGTTTTTTTTCAGCTTCCAGGAATTGATCATTTTGTGTCAATTTTAGATGGCCCCATAAATATTTAGTTGAGAAAGTTTTCTAAGATGCACCAGCCACTCCTCGTCGTATATTTGCTTCACAAATGGTGCACACTTCAATTTCTACACTCTTCACCGATATGTAGAAGTAACCCCATAATTAGTGTCACTAACCGACGCACTACTTTTAGTCATTATACCGGGTGTGCCACAAAATGTCACTGAGTTTTAATTGATTATATTTCCGCTTTAAATTTACACATTTTAATGTTCATTTTTCCACAATGTAGTAAATTTTATTTTATTATCGAATAATTTATGTTTTTGAAAATCGTTTAATAACAACTTTACATTGATCGATTAGCTGAAACGGATAAAAAAACTAATTTTTCGAAGGAAAACATTTTACAACAATATTGATATTCTTCCTTATTTTGCACTTCCCAAAAAACCGAATAAACAAAAACTTAAAAGAGTAACAAATCAATACGTTAAATAAAGTTTAAACAAAAAAGTAATTTAGTTTCCTTCGACATACCCACCATTTCTCTCAAGGCAAGCATTACTTCTAGCCACTATTAGGCGATGAGTTTTGCGGAACATTTCGCCGTTTTCTTATAGTCCTGAAACACTTCAACTCATTGTCGAAGAATTATCAATGATATAGGTGATGTTTTGAAAACGCGTTCCTTCACAATAGGTATTGAGAAATGAAGAAGATCATCAGTGTTGTTTTAAAAGCTTTTCCTCTGAACAAATAGTTTTTCTGCCTCTTTCAGTAAATCGATCACTGTAAAGTGGTTATTAAACGATTTTCAAAACTTCAATTATTCGTAAAATGAAAAGAAGAATCAATATGAAATGGAGCATTCTTTTAATGGCAAACGTTTCGGAATCTCTGATTCCATCATCAGTGCTGTAAAACAAGGAATAAAATACCTACAAAGAAATACCTTGTGAAATACCTACTGTGAAATATCGTCTGTGATGTATCGTTCACAGGAAGAGGCCCTAAAATTCTTTGACCACATAAATGGATATCACGCCAAGATAAATTTCACAATGGAATGATAAATAGCCATTTTTAGAAGTTCTCCTAAAGAAAAATAATTCAACGTTCACCACCTCTGTTTATAGACAACCTACATTTACGGGATTATGTACCAATTTCTTCAGTTGCATTTACAAGGATTATAGTAAAACAAATGTCACTACATTATTGCATAGAGCAAACTGTATTTCAAATTCATATATAATATTTCATGACGAAGTGAAATATATCACAAAGTTACTTGCACAAAATAGATACCCTGTATCTTTAATTAACAATCTGGTTAAAAAGTTTTTAGACAAAAAATATCCTTTCCGTGTACAATTCTGACCTCACCAAAGCAGAAAGTTTTCGTCGAGCTCTCTTTCTTGGGCTACCTTTACAAGAAGATGAGAAAGGATCTTTTATCTCTGATACACTCTCATTTTACTTTCATTGACGTGTTACCATTTTATAAAATAGTTTTAAAATAAGTTTATTTTTCAATTGGAAAGAGCGTTTGGAAGAGTGCCTGAGAAATGGTTGTGTCTACTTGTATAAATGTGATTGCTGCCTGCAGTCCTATGTTGGAAGTATCACACTCCAGCAATTTATTCGTCACAGCCAACACTCTGGTATCTCCCATAGAATCGGCCGTCCATACTCATCTCCCTCCCAGTCAGCCATCAGAGATCATTGCCATGGTTCAAACTACCCATAGTTCCAATTTCTCCATACTTTTAAGAACTGCAGAGGAATTTGACCTTAGAATTTTGGAATCATTGTTCATTTTTACCCATAGACCTCAGCTAAATAATGATAAAGTGCGATGAAATTAAATATTGCCCCAACTGTGTAAATAGGAGTGTGTTGGAATGTGTGTGTGTCCGTGTGTGTGTGTGTATGAAGTTTTGTTACTTTGTGTAGATGTTACTGTGTGTTTGTTTGATTGCTAGAATTTAGGTGTATGTGTACATATGGCTTCGAATGTTTAAGAGAAATGGTGTTTTTATTTTTAATAGTTAGGCATGGCTATTTTTCGATTTAGGTATAGTGATATAAATTCCTTATGGCTTTTATGCAATTTGTTCATTATCGTTTTTTATTTCTTGTTTTACAGCACTGATGATGGAATCAGAGATTCCGAAACGTTTGCCATTTAAAGAATGTTCCCTTTTATATTGGTCCTTCTTTTCATTTTACGTATTAGATTTCCCAAAAATCGCCCTTTTAATTCTATTAAATTATTCGAAAAGGAAACAAGACTTACCACATTGTGAAAAATAGACAATTCATATATGTTAATTTAAAGCGGAGATAGAATCAATTAAAAAGTCGGGGACATTTTTGTGGAACACCCGGTACATTTAATTGCTATAGTTGTTTCTGTATTAATTCATTCAACAAGCACTGCACCTGCAAGTCTACAAACTTTATTGACTTGACAAAAAACACACTCAACCGCTACCGTAATTCAAAATAAATTGAGCCACTAACTGGCGTTATGCATTACATCGTCCTGACATGGTCTGAACCCCGGCCCCGGCCCCGGGCCCGGCCGTGTTAAATTTGATAACCCCGGCACCGGCCCGGCCCCGGCCATGACAAATTTGTTGACCCCGGCCCCGGCCCCGGCCCCGGCTAAATTTCCAACCCCGGTCGGTCTTTAGTCAAAAGGTAACTGGCTTCCGTGCTGACACTTGCGAGAAGGCTATTGGTTACCACAGGCTTAGGAGAAATCTCAAAAACTGGTTCTCTACACAGACGGCTATGCTCCCTCCATATATCCTAGCTCCATGAGCGGTACTAATCATGGAGCTAGGATATATGGAGGGAGCATAGCCGTCTGTGAAGAGAACCAGTTTTTGAGATTTCTCCTATGCCTGTGGTCCCCAATAGCCGTCTCGCAAGTGTGACGTCAGCACGGAAGCCAGTTACCTCCTGACTACGCTGGGATGCGCACACGCTGGCTGAATGCTCTTCCAGCTGTTGAGTTAATCGTCAATCATTAATTTGGGATTCTAAGACTCCGAAAGATAATAAATTGTGTTTCCTCACTTGAGGACACTTAATAATATCAAAATTACTAGCAAATACACATTTAGAGTTGAAAACTACAAAGATTACAGGCCCTTGATTATAATAAATTAGAGAGCGACTTGCACGCGCACCTCATCCTTCGATTTGTGGAGCGGTACTAATCTTGCTTTGGAAAATGGAAGGGCGAATCGTAGAGGAGGTGAGGAGGCGAGGAGGAGCCAACTTCAGCCAAGCGTCTGTGGTTGGCTCACGTGTGGGGCCTTGCCAAGGTCCCAGTCTCCCAACTTTTGCAGCTAATTTGACCCCGTTTGGAATCGGCTATGCTCCCTCCAGTATATCCTAGCTCCATGGTACTAATCTTGCTTTGGAAAATGGGAGGCAGGGCTTCCACGAGTGCGGAAGTTCCTACCCTAAAACTTTGTTCAAGATTACCCTAAAAATGCATAAATTACTCTAAAACGTCAAATAAGCCCATTGCTGGAATTACATCAAAATATCCAATGTTTCCATGTTTATATGTGTAGAAATGATACGACATCAGGGTCATGCGGATATAAGAAATGAAATTCTCTGACTTTACGGAGCCGTATGTGTCACGATACGTGCAACATTTTATATTGCTTTCACTATAAATTATCTTCTTTGTATAGGTACCTAGTTGCAAACTTTGTTCAATGAGCGTGAAGTTTGAGGCCAGGTTATCCATTCCTGACTATCAGAGAGAAGCAAAGACATAGTAGGAGGAAATGAACGACAAAGTAATACTCGAAACATTTATTTATGGAACTCAACACAAACATAGTATCAAAATTTTTGCGCAGAAAGATTAGGAGGAATTCAGTTGTGAAATAAGTTCATAAAAACACTAATTCTCGGTACAATTGCAAAGAACGGGGCAAAGAATCGAATGCACTGAATGAAAAATTTCGACTTCACCAAAATTTTCGCGATCAGTATACTTAATTGGCTCGAATTAAACTACGCATAGAGATAATTTACGTTGAGTTAGACGAACAGATGTTGCTCAAGGCTTAAAGTTAGCCCAATTGAATTAAAATACGAACCTACTTACAATTAAGAATCTCGGCCTAAGGCTAGATTATTTTTCGACAAAAGCCGCCATGCCGAAAAGTCAAAATCCTACAGTCGAATACATGTAGCTCCTCCAAGAATCGGAGTCCTACGTTAGTCAGCCCTTGTGCCAAGAATAATAGAAGAAGAACCTCGATTTCTATCTCTTAATCTTTTTTTATTCACTCCCAATATCTGTATTTCCACCAAGCCAACATTACTTCTATGAAGTCGGACATTCATTTTTTTTAACAAAGAAGCCACAGAATGTTTGGATCCCATCATTACGTTAGTCGTGTCAGAACAGAACCCTACAATGTCGCTCAATTTAATATTTTTATCACTCGCCTCAGGGGGACACTACTGTCCTGTTTTTCAGCACCTACTACTTTCTCCTTCAACTTTGGTTTTGTTTCATAATCTTCTTTCCCAACTTACTGGTTCTATGCCTTTTCTGCGTAGATTCCATGTTTCCTTAACTCCATACTAAATGGTGCGTTCCTCCTTCATCTCTTTGGATCGCATTTGTTGCGACTAATCTAATCTATTTTTATCACTGAAATCTTTTTTGTAGTAAACAATCCTTTGGCGGTGCTATCCTTTTTTTCAACAAGATGAACAGAGGAGCTCGTAGTTGCACTCCCACTCCATTATTGGACGATGACTCCGAGCTGTTTAGCTTTACTGAGATCAGTTGTTTCATCAATTATTACATAATATAAACTTCATTAAGTACAACGACAAAATCACTTAGTAGATGTTTACCCAAACATTGTCTAATAATGTTTGAAGCTCTTTGTTTCCCTAAGCTTACTTTCTTTAAGAAAAATTTGTTTCAGTGGTAACGAAATAGGTGAATCATGCTCAGAAAGATTTGTACTTATCGGCAGTTCAATTTTCATACCTGACTTGTCAATTGAATCGTGTGATAAAATGAGCGAAGTTATAGCTTGTGTTTTCCTTCTCTGCACTGAGAGATTTTATGGCGTTGCGTGTTAGCATGAAGAATAATCTCAGATTTACCAAACGTAATGATAGTTGAGCATATAGTACAGTTGGCCATATCCTTAGTTGAAGTATAAGACTTTGACTTTTCTAACTAGCCTCGAAACAGTTGTCTCTATCTGTTGGCGCCGTCCATGCTTCTTAAAAAATAGTTGAAAGAATTATCCCAGCGTGCTAATGCTAGATAGATTTTCTAGGCGCCAGATGCGTGACAATCGACCAGCGTGTAGTTCACTATTGAATTTTCTTTGTTTATTTCTAAGTACATTGGATTTGATTATACTGAGACATATATTGATAACATATGCATATTCATTAATAATGTTACCGTCTTATTTAGCTTTATTCTTTATCTTTCCAGACACCTCGCAATTCCTCAATATTTTAAAACTTGCCAACGTCATTGCTATTATCGTTGTTTGCTACAACTGTGCTACCGTTAAAAGGACTAATGTTTGTTCATGTTCCCTGAAATAAATCATGAGAGCACCCAACGGGCTAGTATCAATTTATTGAACCGTGAGGTAACGGGAAGTGTATTCCCCTATAACATCGTAGGCCGAAATAGAGCCTACATTAGTTTCAAAATAATGTAATGTAAGCTAATGTAAGCACGGCTTACATTAGTTTCAAAATAAGTGCAAGATGCGTGGTGCAGTGATTAATTTATTGACGTGTAAATTGTGAAGCCTTTCGTATACTATGCATCGCACGCCTCCACCTCGGTCTACCATGGACGCCGAGGAGCCTGGCGAGGAACCTAGCGAAGAGGCCAGCCAAACCAGGAAACCAGCCGCAAAGTTGGGATCCCTAACTAGAAAGCAGAACGAAATTGAGGAGCTTCTGCCTGACGCATCGACCAACAGAGCGCTGATTCGCGAACATTACACGGAATACCTCGTAAGATTGGAAGCGTTACACGCAGCCTGTGCCTGTGATACTGAAGAGCTCGAACAGTGGCTGCAGTCCCACAAAGGATCTATTGATCATTTTCGCTCTAAAGTAGAGGATCTCACTAATAAACCTCCCGATGTAGGTCTGGTTCGCGCTGCGTCTACTAGGTGCTCATCAAGATCGTCTGCTGCTGAATTTCGGTTGGCACAACAAAAGGCCAAGTTTGCTGCTCAAAAGTTGGCATTGAAGAGATCAAAGGAAATAGCGGAACAAGAAATGAAACTGAAACGCGAGCTCAACAAGCAGAAGTTAGAATTCGAAGAAAAGCTGCTCAGACTGGAACAAATGAAGAAAGAAGCAGAGCAGCAAGAAACTGAAATAGAAGTGGAAGTACTTGAACGCGAGCTCAGCAAGCTGGGTGTGTCTGATCCTGGTAAAGATTCAGTTTCTGACGAATCGGCCAGTGAGGGCACACCCACGAGCTTGCCGAAGAGCTGTCCAAGCATTGCTCGTGAAGAGATTGGTTGCAACCCTTCAAAACCTTCACTTCTCGACATTCCTTCTCGTCAAAACGAGATTTCTTCAAACTTGGTGCAAAGTCAAGAAAGATCCCTGCTTCCTAAAACAGATCTTCAGAGTTTCTATGGCAGCGATCTAACGAAGTTCAACAGCTTCATCAAAAGCTCGAACGCGCTATTGAGTCTAAATGCCGGAGCGATTCCGACTGTATTATCTATCTTGAACAGTATACGTCTGGTAAGGCTCGGAAACTCGTCCAAACGTGTAGCCACTACGAAGCTAGCACGGCTTACAGAAAAGCGAAGGATCTTCTTCGAAAGGAATATGGAAACGAGTTTAAAGTGTCGAATGCGTATATTTCACAACTGAACAATTGGCCTGTTATTAAAAATGAAGATTCGGCAGCAATTGAAGACCTATCCATTTTTCTGCTAAACTGTCACCATTACATCGAAAACATGTCTCTCTGTAATCAATTACAGAGTCCAAGTGAGATAATGTCAATTGTGAAGAAACTTCCTTATAGGTTGAGGGAGAGATGGAGACGACGAACCCACAGCATACTCAGCAGCGCGGGAGTTGTAAGGTTCAAAAACCTAGTAGACTTCGTCTCCGAAGAAGCTGCGGTTTTACGCCAGCCGCTCTTCGGAAATATCGCCGATGAGCCACCTGTGAAAAAGAAAACGGAAGTTAAAAGGGTAATGCTTGCATCCACCCAAAACTCGCTTAACTCGGCGGACGAAAAGGATTCTAGCCACGGCGAAAACCTTATTCCATGTGAGTGTTGCAAGAAAACCAACCACAAAATTGAAGATTGTATTTTCTTCAAGAAGAAGACTCTTGCTCAAAAATCGGATCTAGTGAAGAAAGCTGGTCTATGCCATGGTTGTTTACGAAAAAACCATCTTTCTAAAAATTGTCGTAATAGATCGATTTGTTCTATTTGCGGTAAAAGGCACCCCACAGTTCTGCATGACCCATCCAGGAAAACCTTTCCAGTGAAGGATTCGACTGCCGACGACAAGAGTGATGAGCCAGTTCGCACCTGTTCATCTAAGAGTACCATTGCTGAAGAGACTGGGGCTGGCACAACCAAATGTAAGATCTTCTGCCCAATACTACCAGTTAAACTTAAAACTAAGCAAGGAGAAATGATCATCAACGTCGCTCTTGATACATGTTCGTCAGATTGTTGGGCGAACGAAAGTCTGTTGCCTCATCTCGACCTTGGAGCCAAAACTGCTAATGTGAAATTGACCACCATGGATCAGAAAAATAGACATAAACACTATGGTTGTGAATAATCTTCAGTTAACTGATTTGGATGGCAACAGCAGCGTAATACTTCCTGTGGTATACACAAAACCTAACTCAGAGTGGCCATTCTCAAAGGATGATGTACCTTCTTACGATGACATAGAGAAATTCACTTACCTCCGTGAAGTGCCGTTTAACTTCGTTGATGCAAACGTCGACCTCTTGATAGGAATGAATATTCCCAAGCTTTTAAAACCTTTGGCTGTCGTTGATGGAAACACAGACGAGCCATTCGCGACACTTCATCACTTAGGATGGGCTCTCAACGGACCTGTAGACAAGGAAAAGCCATCAGTATTTTGTCACAGAGTCATGGTAAAGGAAGTTCACGATTTGGAAGAGAAAATTGAATCTTATTTCAAACGTGATTTCGCAGACGACTCGACAGAAGTTTCCCCATCAAACGAAGATCTTAAATGGACCAAGATAGTGTCGTCCAGTATTAGAAAACTCGATTCCGGCCACTATGAAATCGACTTGCCCTTCAGAGAGGAAAATCCTAACTTCCCACTCAATCGTCATCAGGTATACAACAAATTTTCGGCCACGAAAAGGAGACTCGAAAGAGACGAGAAACTTTCAGAAGACTATTTTAAGTTCATGAACATGATGATCGTTACAGGCTTCATAGAAAAGGTTCCTGACGAAGAATTGGCCCGCGAGCAAGGGAAAACATGGTACTTGTCGCATCACGGCGTGTATCACAGACAGAAAAAGAAAATCAGAATCGTTTTCGATTGTTCGCTCAAGTGTTCGGGTGTATCCCTAAACGATGAGCTGATTCAAGCACCGGACCTCTCTAACAACCTAATCGGAGTCTTGATGAAATTTCGAAAGTTTCCGCACGCCTTTACTGCTGACGTAGAGAAAATGTATTATCAAGTGAAGGTGCCAACGAAACACGCAGACTTCATGAGATTGTTCTGGTTCGATCCGGACGACAAAACGAAGATTGTAGAATACAGACTAACCGTACACGTATTCGGCGCGAAAAGTTCGCCTAGCGTTGCTAACTACGCGTTCCAGCAAACTGCTCGCGACGATACAACTCACAGCTCTGCAGCACGAAAAGCAATTCTTCAGAATGTCTACATAGATGATCTTTTGAAAAGTACCAAAACCATCGACGAAGCAATCTCGTTGAAAGCGGAAATTAAAGCCATTGCGGGAACCGGAGGATTCAATTTAACATCGTTTGCAAGCAACTCAAAGATCTTCATTGAAACCCTTTCATCGGAGGACTTGTCTCCAAAATTCAAAACTCTGGACAACAGAACTCTCATGCCAGAGGAAAGAGCCCTTGGCGTTGTCTGGAACACAGAAAGGGACACGCTTGGATTCGCCGCTACTATAAACGCGGATGTGAAAACTAGAAGAGATATGTGGAAACCGATGGCTTCAGTTTACGATCCCCTTGGTCTCGCTACACCCTTGTTTATTCCAGCGAAAAGGATATTTCAAGAAACCTGCAAGCGTAATCTTTCTTGGGACGACAACCTACCCGACGACTTGCTCGCTCGTTGGGTAAAGTGGAAGAAAAGTGCCAACTTACTGCCTAACTTTGAAGTACCGCGGTGCATCACGACAGTCAATACGACGCTGCCTATGGAGCTACACATTTTTTGCGATGGCAGCGAAACTGCTTACGGCGCTGTCGCTTACGTAAGGTTGTTTGGAAACGGCACGGCAGAAACTTCATTGTTGTTCGCTAAAGCCCGCATAACTACAATCAACAATTCAACCCTGAAGACTGTCCCTAGGATAGAGCTGTGCAGTGCTAAGTTGGCGGTGGAAGTGTCGGAAACAATAAAGCGCGAATTGTGCAGTGAAATAAGCTCAGTACGTTTTTGGTCTGGTAGCGTTACAGTTTTGCGGTACATCAAAAGCGAAACGAGCCGCTTCATGAGATTCGTGAGCAACAAAGTTTCCTTTATTAGAAACTTTTCTTCAGCACAAGATTGGTGCTATATTAATACAAAAGAAAATCCCGCTGATATAATCAGCAGAGGTGCGGATACTGCCGCACTCATGAATTCCTCCCTGTGGAACAAAGGCCCTCGATTCCTCTACGACTTGACCTTATCCCCACCAGAACAGAACTATGACCAAACCTTACCTCCAGGCGACGCCGAGCTGCAGCCGGAAGCGAAGGCATTGGCCACTAGCATCAATTCCTGCGAAACTCCGTTGGATAAATTAATGGAATCGACGTCAAATTGGTACAAACTAAAAATTCGTATCGCTACATTCCTGCTTCTCAAGAAATTCATGCAGCACATGGCGGTAACAACTCCGAAAATAACTGTTAGTGAACTGAAAAAAGCTGAAATCGCTATTTTGAAATATGTCCAAGAAAAATTTTATCCATCAATTTTAGAAAGCCTAAAGAAAAATCGAACTCTCGCAAGAAAGGAACCCTTGCGTAAACTCACCCCATTCCTCGACGATGATGGATTGATAAGAGTTGGAGGAAGAAGCAGTACTTAGTCTTGCTGCTTGAGCGCCAGAAGTGGTGCACGGAAAGAGCATCTCATCAAAAGGGAGACCTCGTCCATGTAGTAGACTACCAACTGCCTCGTAATCAGTGGCCGCTGGGTCGAATAACTAGAGTTTTTCCCGACAATAATTCTAACGTTAGAAAGGCGGAAATAAAATTTCTTCTAATAAAGATTCCTCCTTGTGTACTATGGGTTCAACTCTCATTGAGCGCCCAATTGCTAAATTAATTTTGTTGCGTTCTGTCGTAGATTTGTAACTATATGTGTACAGTAGAGTTATGATGTAATCTTAAGGTTAAATTTGAGGATGATCGAAACCCAAACTTAGGGGCTGGTGTTGGCGCCGTCCATGCTTCTTAAAAAATAGTTGAAAGAATTATCCCAGCGTGCTAATGCTAGATAGATTTTCTAGCCGCCAGATGCGTGACAATCGGCCAGCGTGTAGTTCACTATTGAATTGTCTTTGTTTATTTCTAAGTACATTGGATTTGATTATACTGAGACATATATTGATAACATATGCATATTCATTTATTTTGTTACCGTCTTAGTTAGCTTTATTCTTTATATTTCCAGACACCTTGCAATTCCTCAATATTTTGAAACTTGCCAATGTCATTGCTATTATCATTGTTTGCTACAACTGTGCTACCGTTAAAAGGACTAATGTTTGTTCATGTTCCCTGAAATAAATCATGAGAGCACCCAACGGGCAAGTATCAATTTATTGAACCGTGAGGTAAAGGGAAGTGTATTCCCCTATAACATCGTAGGCCGAAAGAGAGCCTACACTATCCTTCCTTCCCTTTTCTTGAAAAGGTCTTACCAGACGATACAATTTGGCTTTCCTTCATGGGTGGTGTAGCAGCTCTATCGTACACCGAATCTATTCAATAGTACCAATTTTACTGAAACGCAAGTAACCAAATATTTTGTCACGATGCAATATTGCACCTGGCACAGTTAATTGCACCTGAATGAAACAAAACTACCTACCCTCGGCTCTGGCAATGTCGTTCTGTACACGTTATGTAGCTGTTCAATTCCAGTAAACGACGATGATCGATGTATTGGTGTAAATCTTGATACAGTTATGTGCTAGTTATGTAAACCTAAAAAATATTGAATTCCCAACATTACATCAAGTTGCATGTCACTTTAATTATTGTAATTACTGTTAATTAACCAAGGTGTTATTTATGCAGCAAATCTGACCACATTATACTGAAGAGAGATCTGAGTTCTGGGAGATCTGCAGCGATGTGCACAGCAATTTGCGCCTTATCGTAGTGTGCAATAAAAACTAAATTCATAGCGAGTTCGGGCAAGTCTGTTCCAAATATGACTCTTATTGAACATTTTCATAAATGCTTCGGTAGCGTTTCTTCCGCAATGTACCTTACACGAGGTATATTGTAATACTTGAGAGCAAACTTGATATTGGTAATGAAAACTGGCCATTACCCTACAATTTTGCTGCGCTACCTCGACAGTAGTCGAATTACCCTAAAAATCATGGAATTTTGCTTTTCCCTAAACTCTACCCTAGACAACACCTGATTACCCTAAAATAGGGTATTTTACCCTAAAGTGGAAGCACTGATGGGAGGGCGAGTTGTAGAGGAGGTGAGGAGGCGAGGAGGAGCCAACTTCAGCCAAGCGTCTGTGGTTGGCTCACGTGTGGGGCCTTGCCAATGTCCCAGTCTCCCAACATTTGCAGCTAATTTGAACCCGATTTGAATCGGCTATGCTCCCTCCAGTATATCCTAGCTCCATGGTCTCGCCATTAATTTTGGGCAGCAGCAGCAAGGGGCTGGCCCAGGGACTGCTGGAGATGCGAATCGTCCCGGCATCTAACAATTTTTAAGCTCTGCCTTTACCTCAAGCAGTCGGTCAGGGGGAAGGCGCCTAACTTTCGCGTCAACAGGCGAACCACTAATTTTTATGTGATGTTCCGTAAGGAGGAGCTGTAACTTTTATTGAATGGATACAAAACCTATTTTTGCCAAGTAGGGACAGTGAACGCCGAAGCAGTAAATTGCTGTTACATTGGCAACACTTGCTATAATATTTTTCACTATACATAAACGTGAATGCGCATTTATGTGCATACTTGCAATGAATACTTCAAGAGTCATTTAGAATGTAGAAAAACATGCTGACTCATGTCCTGCATGTGATGAAATACTCAAAGGGAGTAATGGGCTCGGAGGCAGACAATTTTCTTGAATTTTTCTTTGGAACATCAGAGCGTACATCAGCGGTTCTTTACCCCTGGGTCGCAACCCCAAGCCATTTTATTGGGTCACTAAGGGTTTGTGTAACCTGTTTGTGTTAACATACACTAACTTGTTTCCGTAAGAATAGTCATATCATAAATGAAAATTTATGTTTTGGGCAGATTTTGGGTCACTGACAAAAAGTTCAGGAAGCACTGGTGTGAATAGTTGCAGGAACGCTGTCGAAACCGATTAGGCATGGATTTACAAGTTTGTCTCTAACTACATTTTTCATACGTTTTTTCTTCAACTTAAGGACTTATGTACGTGCAAGTAGGTTAATTATTAAAGAACATGAAACGCTTTGTGAACTTCAATGTTTTCTATTGGAGCAACGAAACACTTCGTCTCTCCAAGTTATCGATTTAATTTGGTACAACTCGTATAACCAACTTGTTTGTAAGTCTAGGATAATTGGAAACATAATTAAAACTCCCCAAGATCATTAGTTAGGTTACAGGCCCTGGGATTTATAGTCCCATTAATTGGTATTGGTATTGTATGAAGGTATCATACATAGATTAGATTAGATTATAAGTTAGTTTAAGCCTCCCTAACCGCTACAAAAATATAGCGTATCGAAGAGAGGAAGGAGGAAGGCACCATTTAGTATGGAGATAAGAGAATGAGGAATCTATGCAGAAAGGGCATAGAAACAGTATGATGAGAAAGAAGTTCATGAAACAAGATAAAAGTTGAAGAAGAAAGTCAGAGGTGCTGAAAAACAGGACAGTAGTGAACCGAAAAAAGGTGGTCCTTAACATAACAAAAAACACTTTATTTCAACAAAAGGAAGGAAGTGTTTTCAACAAACACTTTATTTCTAACTCACAGCTCGGGCCCTCACATTTTTCCCCTGGGAGCGCTAATTCCCATAGATACAATAGTTGTATCCCCCTGAGGGGGTTTTCATACATGGATTATATTAGATTGGTAGTTAGTTTAAGCCTCCCTATTCTCAACAAATGAGATCCAAAGAGAAGAAGGAAGAAGGCACCATTTAGTATGGAGTTAAGGGTACGCGGAATCTATGCAGAAAGGGCATAGAAATAGTAAGATGAGAAAGAAGTTAGTGAAACAAGATCAAAAATGAAGAAGAAAGTAGTAGGTGCTGAAAAAACAGGACAGCAGTGAACCGAAAAAAAATAATCCGTAACATAACAAAAACCTATTCTATTATAACAAAAAGAAAGCCTACCTATACATTATCTCGGGCCCTCAAAATGTCTCCCTGGGAGCGCTAATTCCCATAGATACAACAGTTGTGTCCCCCTGAGGGGAGGTAACATACATCCCACTGGGTTCATTGCAAATCTGTGGGAAGCATATGCCAAACGGTAGTGAGAGGGTTAAGTTGTCGCGAACTGTACTTCAATCACTGTCGTACACTAAAATTGAACTTCTTAAGAATTATACTAAATTATAAAGCGCAAGAGAATAACAAGTTCTCGGAATCCCACATCGCGCCTTAGCACAACCATGGACACGCCAACATGTTATCGCTTCTTATTCATACATTTATCCCACTTGGGGATGCAAAAAGAGCAAGTTTTCAATTGTCGAAGTACCAAACTCTCTGTATAAGTTTTGTAGACGACCCATCAAATAAGTACTGAAAATATAAAGACTGAGAATAATAACTGGGTAACTAAGGTCGTTAGCGCAGAGCCGACCCAATTCTCGACAACTTAGAGCACAAATTTTCCATCAAAATTTGCCCAATGACACAAAAGTATCAAATGTCATTATGAGCAGCAGTGGCATAGCCAGCCGAAAATTTCGGAGGAGAGGAGGGGGAGGGGGGGAGCCAGGAGTCTTTACAGAGCATTTCGGGAAGAAGGGGAGGTGTTCTAGAAATAAATTATCAGCAACCTTTGTATTCTTTTACATGAAACGGCGACTGGAACTGGCCCCCAGCTCAACATTTCGGGAAGAGGAGGGGGGTGCATATCCCCCGACTTCGGGGAGGGGGTAAGCATGTCCCCAATTACACCCTTCCCCCATCCCTGGCTGCGCTATGATGAGCAGAACTGCTGTAAAGCATGCAATGAACACGCTACCCGTGCATCTCAGTTACATATCTCGGATTTAAAAGTTTACGAATACATTTAATTTGCTGTCGGAGTAAATAAACACCCGTCAGAACATTACTTATATCAACCTTGTTTTGCTTGGGTTTCACGATGCTTGAAGTAATGCTATGGTTTTATTCACCCTGGATATCTTTAGTATAAATTAGATATAATTTTATGTATGAAGAGATTCCTTTTAGCATCACAAAACAATTGATGGTTATACGAGTGTTGTTGAATGGAATGCATCATTTTGTGAGAAACTCATGACCCGAAGCCCAGACTTTACCCCTGGGGTCGCGACCCCAAGCCCAGACTTTACCCCTGGGTCGCAACCCAAAGCCCAGACTTTACCCCTGGGGTCGCGACCCCAAGCCCAGACTTTACCTCTGGGTCGCGACCCCAAGCCCAGACTTAACCCCTGGGTCGCGACCCCAAGCCCAGACTTTACCCCTGGGTCGCGACCCCAAGCCCAGACTTTACCCCTGGGGTCGCGACCCCAAGCCCAGACTTCACCCCTGGGTCGCGACCCCAAGCCCAGACTGTTGTGATCTTACCACAACGTAACGATCTTTCGGAACGAGGGACGCCTCAATATGTTCGAAATGATTCAAATCAGCCAGAGAGAGACGTCGTGTGCTGCAAGGACGGTTATCAGATTTCGCAAGTCGTACTAAGTAGTTATTCTTCCCTCTTTTCTATCTCTACTATACGTCGACTTCAAGATCGCAGGGAAGCAAGGACGTCAACTGACCGAAGGAGCTGCCGGATACCAATACAAGAGAGATTCTTCACTATTATTTCTGTCATTATTCAATAGCTCATGTTAATTAGATCATTCGTACGATTAGCGAGAATTAATGTTTCCCTTTGCTGCTATAATTCAATACGCTAGAGTCCTACATAACCGCTTGTTTGGGGAATAATCTATATTGAGATTGCAATGTAAGCTATCGTTCTGAGTCGGGCGTGAGAGCGAACGACCGGTATGGGAGCGCCGTGAGCGCGTGAGAATAGTCAGTACGCCCGTGGCCGTCTCAAGATAGAGAGCACGGAATTGTGTCTTGAACGCCTGCCGTTCGGGGCTGGGCATTGTTTCTCCTCTGAAATGTGCATACCATGTAATTACGTATACCTGCTAAATTAAAGTAATTAATAAATGTCACGGCGCGTACACACAATATAGCTACCGTCCTGGATCCAAATCAAAATAAGTTCCATCATAATAAGCATATATCCCTTTGGAAGCGTCCTCATTACTTCTCTTCTGTGCGTAGGGTTATCGTTGCCACGCCTTGAGCGTTCACTTATAAACGTTTTGCCTTCAGCATATATCTAAAGTGTTAATTGAAATGTAACTTAGTGCGTTAGGTCTACTCTTCTCTTAGAACGTCAATTCCTTGTAATGAGATTAGGTAATATAATACCGATGTGTCATTTCGTATAATTACCTGTTAATTAGAAAGATGAATTATCATTTTCTGTGGAGAGGGGTTTCTCGCTACCAATATATATTGATTTACCACTTACTCATAAATTAAATTTGTGGACACTGAAAGTCCCAGTTTACCTTTGCTAACTAAAAATAAAATAATTGTGATCTTCAATCACGACTGTCACAAGAGAACTAAAAGGACGAAAAAAAATAAAGAGTAACATCGGAAAAAGAGCTCCACAACAAGACTTTACTCCTGGGTCGCGACCCCAAGCCCAGACTTTACCCCTGGGGTCGCGACCCCAAGACCAGACTTTACCCCTGGGTCGCGACCCCAAGCCCAGACTTTACCCCTGGGGTCTCAACACTCTTCACCGATACATGAAAGTAATCCCATACTGCTGACGCACTTCTTCTAGCCATTACTAGAATAATTGTTTCTATATTAATTCAAGAAGCACTGCAACTGCAAGTCTACAAAACTTTAATGACTTGACATACACACACAACCAACCGCAACTGTAGTTCAACAACCATTGCGCCACCAACATGGTAGACCATGACCACTAACCGGCGTTATGCACATGGCGTGGTTGTGCATTGCGTCGTCGTGACACGGTCTGAACGCCGGCCATGACACATTTGTTGACCCCGGCCATGACACATTTGTTGACCCCGGCCATGACACATTTGTTGACCCCGGCATGACATATTTGTTGACCCCGGCCATAGCAGGTTTGTTGACCATGGCCATGACAGGTTTGTTGGCCCCGGCCATGACAGGTTTGTTGGCCCCGGCCATAACAGGTTTGTTGACCCCGGCCATGACAGATTTGTTGACCCCGGCCATGACAGATTTGTTGACCCCGGCCATGACAGATTTGTTGACCCCGGCCATGATACATTTGTTGACCCCGGCCATGATACATTTGTTGACCCCGGCCATGACAGATTTGTTGACCCCGGCCATGACAGGTTTGTTGACCCCGGCCATGACAGGTTTGTTGACCCCGGCCATGACAGATTTGTTGACCCCGGCCATGACACATTGGTTGACCCCGGCCATGACAGATTTGTTGACCCCGGCCATGACACATTTGTTGACCCCGGCCATGACACATTTGTTGACCCCGGCCATAACACATTTGCTGACCCTGGCCATGACTGATTTGTTGACCCCGGCCATAACACATTTGTTGACCCCGGCCATGACACATTTGTTGACCCCGGCCATGACACATTTGTTGACCCCGGCCATGACAGATTTGTTGACCCCGGCCATGACAGATTTGTTGACACCGGCCATGACAGGTTTGTTGACCCAGGCCATGACAGGCTTGTTGACCCCGGCCATGACACATTTGTTGACCCCGGCCATGACAGATTTGTTGACCCCGGCCATGACAGGTTAGTTGACCCCGGCCATGACACATTTGTTGACCCCGGCCATGACAGATTTGTTGACCCCGGCCTTGACAGGTTTGTTGACCCCGGCCATGACACATTTGTTGACCCCGGCCATGACATATTTTTTCACCCCGGCTCCGGCCAAATTTTCAACCCCGGTCGGTCTACAATGGCGCGCCGTTGTTTTCTCACAAGCGTAATTTACTAAAGTTGCCCATCTGCAAAGTGAACTTGGATATGAAGTCATACCCAGAACTGCCCGCGCGTTATCATCTATTGGAATGGAAGGCTGAATAGGTTCATGGACACGAAGTGTATATTCCCACGTAGTGATATCAAATTAGTAATGGGTCATTCATAACAACAACTTTTTTCGTGTAAAGTCAACACTGGTAAACGAACCATCAAAAAAATACTGAAAATATAAAGAAAATAACTGGCTAACTAAAGTGCGATAGTGCAGAGCCGGCCCAGACGTCGTCTAGTTAGAGCACAAATTTTCCTTCCAAATTTGTTGTGACACAGAAGTGCAATAGTGTCATTATGAGCAGCACCGCTGTGAGGCATGCAATGAACACGCTACCCGTGCATCTCAGTTACATATCTTTGATTTAAAAGTTTACGAATACATTGACTAAATGTTCTGTAGTGACTATACCCCTCTAATCTGTCAAGACTTATCCCTAAGTTAATGCTGAAATTGTGTTCAGTTATTCAAGTGCTCAGTAATCTTGATACCCCAACTCAAAATTCATATCACGAGTAGACGGAAAAAAAAAATTTGTCCAAAAAAATCCTCGGTGCAGAGGATTCTTCCGAGGAGGGTTGTCTCTTTTTATTTCCGTTGCTATGGTTTCTTCTTTGGGCTGGACTGCGTTCCCCAATTTTCATTCAAGTTGTCGTCGCTGGTTTCGTCCTGGGTTGAGTTCTCTTCTGTTGAGTGGTGGCTTGTGTCCATTTCGTCTTCGTTGGTGACCCCAACGAAGACGAAATGGACACAAGCCACGGTACACATAAGAAGGTAGTAGCATTCAAGTCTTTTCTTAAAAGAGCCCTGGGGACGGTGACGTCACAGGTCCAGAACGAATAGCAACACAGATCAACAGAGTAGCGCTATCTGGCGACAATATGTGACAATATCGAGTCTGCTGTTCGACAACTTGTACAACAATAACGCGACCAGAAACAAGACAACTCGTCGGCGTTGGTGTCTGCAAGAATGGCGTCTTCAAATAGAATGAAAAAATGTTCGTTCATCGAATGTGAAAATAATTCTAGAGATCAACCTGATATCAAGTACTTCCAATATCATCGTGCATTTTTTAAAGAGTGGCCAAGAGCAAGTGGAAGTGAAATTTTAGGTTCAATTAAGGAATCTAATTTGTGCGAACATATTGTGTGTAGCCGCCATTTTCGAAAACAGATAACAGAAGAATCGTTTCGCCGTTCAAAACAAAAGTACTTCTTGATAACATTGTGGTGCAATTGCCTTATAATGACATGAATTTGAGTATTGGAGGTAAGATATACAATTGTCATCATGTGTAAATTTTGTACGAATTTATCAGTACGTTTCCAATCCGTGAATTTTATGATGGTGCTACAATTTTGTTGAAAGCTTTCGTGACACGTTGAGATCCCGTAGAAGAATAATTAAACAGGTAAATTAATTTTGAGAAGAGTAATTCAAGGTAACAGTTTCAAATATTTTTGGTAAATTTATATGAATGGTGCAAATTGGAATTAATTTTTTTGTTCCTAATATGACAATTTTTGCTAGCTGGTTGGCGAATTAGGGATTATTATACAATTTGTGGTAAATCTGAAGGAGATGACAGTTGTCGATTTACCACTTTTTGGTGCCTGAACCTAATTAATTGAATCAAAATAAACAAGTTTTCTTCTATTCTTTTTTCGTCTCAAATGAGTATTTTACGATTTATAGCGGTAAGTTTAGTTTCGTCATTGATGACGAATGCGCTCGAATAAATAGCTACTCATCGATTTTCAAATTTTTGTTCCTTGAAACATAATAATAACATCGAAATAAACAACTTTTCTTCTATACACTTTTTCCGTCAAATGAGTATTTAACGAGGTATAGCGGTAGGTTTGGTTTCGTCTTTCAAGACAGAGCGCTGGAAGCGAGACGCCATTGCAGTATTGCCATACAACTCGATCAAAGAATTTCTTTCCGCTTCAAAGACTGGAGTATCGGTAAGTCATTTACCGCTATAACTAATAAAATACTCATTTGAGACAGAAAGTGCATAGAAGAAAACTTGTTTATTTCGATCTAATTAACTATGCTAAGGCATCGAAATTTACAAAATCGACAACTGTCATCTCCTTCAGATTTACCCAATTTGTAAGTAGGGGTATGGATAATTTCTACAGATGGTAGAACTTATTTTGAGAACTCGAAAACTAAGCATTTGCAAGCACAATGTCATTCTTTTAAAACATCTTGAAATCTACCACATTACCTATCTATGACAACAAAATTATTCAAATAGTTGACAAAATTAAACGGTCAAATATTACTTGAATGTTGTCAACGATTTTCACAATATTGTTGCCAATAATCAATAAAGGAACTCATTTAAAAATGTTTTACACGAATGACATTCTGCTCGCTGATGCGTTATTTTTTAATTATTCAACTTTGAAGTTGGCTTGTGCGCGCCAGGGAAGCGGGAGTGCCAAGCGTAATTTAATTAATAACGGAAGCTAACCCCCTATTACAAACGTAAAGAGGTTGGGTCGTGAGGGTTAGCCACAGTTCTTCTAGTGAAAATTATAAATAAAGGTTTCTAGTGACTTCCGTTTACATCATCTCCAATGACAGCCACCCGGTACCCAAGATGGCGTCCGCCATCATGAAGCCGATGTACACGGACGTCACTAAAAACGTTTATTTATAATTTACAGTAGAAGAACTGTGGCTACCCCTCACGACCCAACCTCTTTACGTTCGTAATAGAGGGTTAGCTGACGTTTCAACTCTAAAATTGCGTAAAGAGGCCATTCAGGAGCCATTCAAACTTAAATAACTCAAAAACTAAGCATTTGCGAGCACATTGTCATTCATGTAAAACGTCTTAAAATCGACTATATTACCTATCTATAGCAACGAAATTATGAAAATCGTTGACAACATTAAAGTAATATTTGACACTGACTGCTTGAAAACCTGTTCCCAAGAATCACTGCAGGACTACGTTTAAAAATGTTTTGCAAGAATGACATTCTGTGCTGATCCTTTATTTATGAGACATAGCAATCATTACGTTCTAATAAGAATAACATCATATAGTCGGTTGTTTAGCCGCCGCATTGTTAGGTCACACTTATTTTTTTGGATGGACACGTCCATTTTTTTGTGGGAAAATAACAGCCTCAGTTTGGGTAAGTTAAGGTAAGCTATTTTAGGTTGCTTTGTTATTTTAGGTTAGTTTACTTAACTAACCTAACATTACCTAACTTAACCTCGTAACGTCAATACCGTATTAGAGCATATTTACGTCTCCATTCCTTCACTTTTAAGTACAACATTCATATAACTTGAGAGTTGAATAATTAAAAAATTGCGCATCAGCGAGCAGAATGTCATTCATGTAAAACATTTTTAAATGTGTTCCTTTAGTGATTCTTGGGAACAGAATTTTTAATTTCTGTGAGCGCATTAAACTCCATATATACCATAGTTCCCTCAGACAAGAAATTATTTTGTGCCCTAAGGCTCATTTTATATTGAAACATTCAAATGAATTAAAAATCTGTTATATTATCCTCAATTACTTAGTCAATAATTTGAAAAGAATATTTTTTTGTCGATGTGAAGGTAAAGCTACGAGTAGCTCATGTCAACTGAAGTAAGCGTGCTACGTTAATCAATTTTGCTGCAGTTGAATAACTGTACTCTTTTTTATTTTACAACACTTTGAAAAAATATATGAAATACAATTTTATATATTGTGTTTTATAATTATTATAATTTTTAGCTATTTTTGAATTACTGTTTTGCTGAAGGATGTTCAAGTTATATCTCATAGCAATATTAATTGACTTTAGCCCCTCTCAGGGGGATACAACTAGTGTATCTATGGGAATGAATTAGTGTTCCGAGGAGGACTATGTGTGGGCACGAGCTAAAGGTTAGGTATGCTTTCTTTTTGTTAAAATAATATAGGTTTTTGTTTTGTTACGGACCATCTTTTTTTGGTTTACTGCTGTCCTGTTTTTTCAGCACCTACTACTTCTTCTTCAACTTTGATCTTGTTTCATGAACTTTTTTCTCATCTTACCGTTTCTATGCGTTTTCTGCATAGATTCTGCTTTCCCTTAACTCCATACTATATGGTGCCTTCTTCCTTCCTCTCTTTGGATCTCATTTGTTGAAGATAGGGAGGCCTAAACTAACTAATAATCTAGTTGACTTTAGCCTGAAAGAACTATCCTGAAATTTTCATTGTTTTGTGGGAAATGAAACATTAAAATGTCTAACATATTTGATGCAGTGTAACAATTTTTCAGTTTAATTTAACTGCATTTGGTGATAAAATATCTTATATATAGATTCATGCATTGGGGGTATCGGTGAGTGAGTTTTGTTAAAATACTATTCATGTTTTTATAACTTATTTTCATTTCACAGGAAGATGTTGAAGAGTTCATGAGCAAAAAATCTGGTGGTGCAGAAGAAGTAATCAGGTGCCTTGATGAGCAGCTCAACAACTATCGCAGCATGGAGTCGCACCTCACTGCCACTCGCTTGAAGTGGGTCTAATATTTTATAATAAAGATTCAAAAGAAGCACATTTGTGTAGAGCATATTTATTTTATGTTAACTATGTCAGTATTAGTTGAAGTAGTATCCTATTTTTTGACTAAATCAAAAAAGCGCTCATATGCCCAATGTAAAATTTTCTCTTGCTTATTGGTGAGGACACAAGTGTTTTGTATCAAAGTTCATCATTAGTATTTGTTGCTCATTAGGCAAGACAAAAGATGGGTTTTTGTAAAGAGTGCTACTCTAATATTTGTAATGCTATGCATCTAATTTCATTAGTGTAATTAAGATGTCTTAATGTTTTTGATGTAAGCCAACTTGCCAAAGTAATATTTTTCCCTTCTCCAGCATGCATTGAATGTAGGTGGGATATATTGTTAATTGTCATTCAGAAAGTTTAAAACTTTCCTCTTTGGTTATAATCTCATATTCTTCATAGACTAAAATCATATGTGCATTATTTAATTTTTCTAACACTATTTGTCAAGAAATGTTTAGAATTTATGTTCCATGAAGTGAATATTTTTGACATCTGCAGAAATATTCACTCATCCATTATTTATTGGTGCAGGCTGAAGCACCAGGTGCCAGACATCAAAAGCTGCCTGCAGATCATAGAAGAAATGAAGGCTCGACAAGACAGCACGGAGGATCTGGAAACTCAATTCGTGCTCTCTGACCAACTCTATGTTGAAGGTACCATTCCTCCTTCCAACAAAGTCTGCTTATGGCTTGGGGTTAGTGAAACTGGACTAAGTTCAACTGCTGTAAGAAATTATGAGAAGTTAAAATGTGAAAGATTTTAATCATATTGTTTCTTTTAATGACATTACGTTTGGGTAGGGAGGAATTTATTTTCATTTTTATTTCAGTTTGAAATAAGAGCAAAGCAGAAAATTTTGATTATGTATTTGTTTTTTTCTTTTTAATTTTAGATGATTTTTGTTAAACCTATTTTCTTAGGTGGGTTGTAATATCTGTCATTTTTATGCAGAAGCTTTGTACTTCGTAGTATGCTGCTCATGTGTTTGCTTCATTGCTACTGCCTTTGCATTTAATTACTTGAAGCAGCATGTGCCTTAATTTTGGATGTATCTGTGCCATAGTTGGATCAATATAACCAGTGCGCCCTCTCATGGAAGAACAACTTTTGCATCTATAGGAATTAGTACTGCCAGGGGTGAGATGTGAGGATCCCAGCTGAAGATTAGGTAGGTATTCCTTTGGTTGACGTAGAAAAACTTTTGTTTTGTCGTAGGCAATTTTTTTTTTGTTCACTGGTGTCTAATTTTTCATGTTATCTAATCAAACCAGTGTACATAATTATTGTGTATATTTTACTGGCGGTTTTACCCCTTTTTGTGAAAGCTTAAAATATCTAGTCAGAATGACTGAAAACTCTCCAGTAGTATGAGCCATTTCAAGCTCTTCTAAAGGTACATATGCATAAGTGCCTCTTCTTATCAATGTATGAAACCTATTGAATTACTATGTCTATCCCTTTTTCTGAAAGGAAACTGCAATTTCAGCTGCAATAATTACATCTATGAGTGTGTTTTGCAGATATCGAGTGTTACTGCAATACTGTAAGATCTTTGCATCAGTGCTTATTTGGTTGTATTCTCTTTTCTGGTCTTTTGGAGAACCCAGTGTACTAACCAAGTAATTCGTTATGTGTGATTGCTTACTTCATTTCATCAGTTCAGTTATTGAAAGTAAATTTTTGCATCTCTTCCAATTCCATTGATAGATCGAAGTCTACCAACATAGACATTGATTTTCTGCATTTTTTTAATGCTTTAGTTCAAACTGCTACAGCAAAATTCCTCTGCTTTGATGCTTTGTTACTGATCTATGTATCTCTTGGTTAATTGTAGAAAACTTATTAATTGAACTTAAACCCATGGTTTTAACCTAAATAATACAGTGATGACTCGTGTGTGCAGGCGAATGTGATGCTAGAGTATGACCTGGACGCAGCAGAGGTACTGCTCAACAAGAACCTCAGCAACGCGAACACCAAGCTCACCCAGGTCGTTTCGGACCTTGATTTTCTTAGGTGAGGTTTAGTAGATTTTCATGTGGCTACATAACTACACTTTCTAAGTTCTATAAAATGTTTAAAGAAATGTATGTATATACGTTATGTTCTAAAATACTCTTCTGTCGTGGTTTTTCTGTCAAAATAAGAATACTGTAAAAATTTGGTGAAATTGCCCGTTACTGGCACAATCAGGAATATGACTGTTTTCTTGCGTTTCCACGACGTGCTTATCTCGACATGTGTTTGTGGCCATACCTAATCTTTTATTTCATCATTAGAGAGCTGCAGACTCCATTCAGCAGCTACCGAGAATTCACATTCGAGTAGGAGTTTTGGTACGGCCCAAAACATGTTTTTGGCCGTAGGTAATCATCTACTCGAATGTCACTTCTCAGTAGCCACTGAATGGAGTCTGCAGCTCTCTAATGATGAAATAAAATTAGTGATTGGGGATCAATTATTTCAGATACCGTAACCCTAGTAAGATGTATGCTCCCCCAACAAATAACTAAGATCTCAATCAAGACAAAGATCATCTGGAAAGGTTAGAATATTTATCCCTCTTCAGAAAACCATTTCAATAAAGTTTCGTTACAGAGATTTTTTGCTCGTGTCTTTACGAGTGTTGAATTGATCGTTTTCTTCATTCAAACTTAGCTCTGGGTGTAGCTTCTGTTTTCAAGCTTGTAGAAAAATTTCAATTGTGGGACTGAACTGTCTTTCCCCGCCTCAGATATGTGAGGTCCCGAGATAAGAGGTAGGCTTTCTTTGTATTGAAATAAAACTATTTTTTGTTGTTGTAATATATCATCGTTTTCTGTTTACTGCTGTCCTGTTTTGAGTTATGTAGTCATTCTTAGCTCACAGTTTCTAAGCCTTAGAGACCTTGTGTGGGAACGTACGCTAGTTTCCGTGCAACTTCATACTACATGGTTCCTTCCTCTCTTTGAAACATTTTGTTGTGGTTAGAGAGGTTCAAACGGTGCTACTATAGCGTGAGGTCTATTGCCATATATCGCCTACCCATACAGTTTGAGATGTACTAATTGTTTTTAGCCAAATCAAATGTATGACAATTGGTAATATCCATTTGAAACCTAACCTCACGCTATAGTATTAGCTAGAGGTAGACTTCACGCTATAGTATTAGCTAGAGGTAGACCTCACGCTATAGCACTAGCTAGAGTTAGATCTCATGCTGTAGTGTTGTAGGCCTCACGCTATAGCAACGCCTTCTTAAACTAACTTGAAACCGAATAATCTTGCCCACCTCAGGACGCAGTGCACCACCACCAAGGTCACCATAGCCCGCGTGTACAACTGGGACGTGAGGCGCCGCAGAGCCGAGGCTGGCAAGACGGCTTAGCAAAGGAAAAACTAACCCCATAGTAGCCTTAAATATTTAGCTTCTACTTCACTGCCTCCTGCCTAGGGCTATGTTGTTGGCATATCCGAGAATGTAACCCTGATCGAGCTTCAGTTGGCAGTCGGCAGCTTCGAGGGACCACAGACGCTCTGCTCCGCTTACAGAACCACCTGGTAGCCAACCTCGCCGAGCGTCGCCGAACCATGTGTCTTTTCTTTGATATGCATAAAGCCTATGATACCGTGTGGAGATATGGAATACTTAAGACACTACATGAGTATGGACTCCGTGGTAACATGGCCCTGTATATTCAAGAATTTCTTGGTGAAAGAACTTTCCGCGTTAAGGTCGGCGGCACCCTCTCTTCTTCGCAGTTGCAGTGTGAAGGTTTACCGCAGGGCAGTGTTATGAGCTGCACCCTGTTTAGTGTCACCTTAAATTGTATCACCTCCACCTTGCCTCCCGGAACGGTGGCCTCCTTATATGTGGACGACTTTATGGTATACTCTTCATCAACACATCTTCCAGCTCTGACGCGAAGAATGCAATTAGCCATCAATAACGCTAATAAGTGGGCTCAGGAACATGGCTTCAACTTTTCACCGGAAAAAACAGTTGGGACTTTATTTCCGGGGCCGTGGCCGTAGTGATCCCCCACAGCTCACACTGCAGGGAAGACAAGTGAATTTTTCACACAGCGCCAAGTTTCTGTTGGTGACGCTTGATGACAGGCTCTCTTGGAAGCCCTACCTAGCCACCCTCAAGGCTGACTGCGTCAGAGGGCTGAACTTGCTAAAAAGCCTGGCCGGCCTGACGTGGGGGGCTGACAGAATGACCCTACTGAGACTATATCGTACTCTTATTAGAAGCAAGATAGACTACGGCTGCATAGTGTATCAATATGCCAAGGCGACTTCACTTTCGAAGCTGGACCCTGTGCATCATGCTGCTATCAGAATCTGCACTGGCGTGTTTAGGTCGTCCCCTTCCAGCAGCTTGTGTGTGGAGAGCGGTGAACCTCCTTTACGGCACCGCAGTGTGCAGCTGACCCTTCAGTACTTGGCGCGATTGGAACAAGTCCCCTTGTCTCCTGCATGGACTAGCGTGCATGCGCCACTAGGCCAACATCTGCCTTTTCCTTACTTTCTGCCCTCATCGGAAGATTACTCGGCAGTCGTGGTTGCAATGCAGCCGAGGCCAATGAGAATACAACCAGTGTTATTGGAAAGTTTTCGTACGTGGCGTGTCCCAATCGGGAGTTTTTGTCCGGGATGTCGAAAGCCTAAGAAGGATTCTATGCCTACCCACATACTAAAGGGGATCTTTTTGGACCATATTGCCGAAAAACATGCCCGTGCGATGAAGTTCTATACCGACGGCTCAAAGGTGGGAGACGTTGTAGGGTGTGCCGCTGTGTCGGGGGAGATGGTGAGCGCCAAGAGATTGCTCCCAGAGTCGTCCATTTTCACTGCGGAACTTTACGATGTGTTGGAGGCCCTTCGACATATTAAACATTGTGTGCATGATACTTTTGCTATTTTTGTGGATTCAAAAAGTGTGGTGGAGGCCACTCGAGAGCATAATAGTACCCATCCGCTCGTTGGTGAGATCGTCATGAACTTAATGAATTTAACATGTGAGCGTAAATCTGTGACGTTGTGCTGGGTGCCCGGCCATGTAGGAGTGTCTGGCAATGAGAGAGCTGACCAGGAGGCTAAACGGGCCGCAGAGGCAAACGAAGAGACTCTAAATCTGATGGTTCCTTTCCGGGATTATTACCCCCTGATCAAAACGGCAGTGAGAGAATGATGGCAGCAGGAATGGGACAACGCTGCTAACGATAGCAATAAATTAAGGAGCATTAAACCCACTATACGTGAGTGGATATCGTCCAGTTGTCGTGGTCGCCGGTTAGAGGTGATGCTTTGTCGCCTCCGTATTGGCCATACGCAGCTAACACACAGCCACCTGATGGAGCGGCTACCACAGCCTCGGTGCAAACGGTGTCGTGTGCCTTTGACTGTAAAGCACTTCCTCGCGTCCCCTGTATGCTGTTGCCAGGAATCTGCATTTTCCGCAACTTCGCGGTCGTGCACAGGATGTTTTGACCGGAATACTTGGGGAGGCTGAGCGGTCAACTTACAATGTGACAGCGCTGCAGTCGTTTTTTGAGCGTGTAATCTGTCTTCAAAAATCTCGCCTGAAGATTCTACGCATGGTAATGCGATGTAAACACTGAACCGTAAAATGGCCGGGCGCGCTGCGCAATGCCCCTGGGGGTTTCAGCGAGGGTAAGGTGCCCGGCCATTATTGGGTGGGCAGCTGAGACCCCCATTAGGGGGTTAGGCTGCTGCTCTATGTGCAAACTGTGCATGTACCTTAAGATGATTATATGAACCGATTGAACCCTACGCATGAGGAGTATGGTATTGAACTAGCAGCTCTTTCATTACTGCTGATGCTGCTGCTGCTGCTACTAATACTACTGCTGTCACCAATGAAATCAAGTGTTGCTCAGATCACGCTCGTGGCTATCGCGTCTTTGTTTGTTTAATAGTTGCTGTGACTTGGGTTACGATGTTTGTGGCAGTGAGACTTTGAAATTTGAGACGTGGAGACAACCTGAATTGTGAGACCTTCGGCGCGACATAGTGCAGGCACTGAAGCGCTAGCAAATTGATGTTATTACTAAAACTAAACTACTCGAGCTTCAGTTGTGTTTCTTGTTGGCCGTCATTGGACGACTACCCCTCAGGGGGATACAACTATTGTATCTATGGGAATTAGCGCTCCCAGGGGGACTATGTAAGGGCCTGAGCTAAAGGTTAGGTAGGCTTTCTTTTTGTTAAAATAGAATAGGTTTTTGTTTTGTTACGGACCATCTTTTTTCGGTTCACTGCTGTCCTGTTGTTCAGCACCTACTACTTTCTTCTTCAACTATTTCTTGTTTCATGATCTTCTTTCTTAGCTTTCTGTTTCTGTGCCTTTTCTGCATAGATTCCGCGTTTTCTTAACTCCATACTAAATGGTGCCTTCTTCCTTCCTCTCTTAGCCTTTGTTGCGGATAGGGAGGCTTAAACTAACTAATAATCTAATCTAATCATTGGACGACTAATTTGCTGTGGCGGTTGCAATGCGTGAGTCTTTTCTTTTGTAGTACCACGTGTTAGACACAAATGTGTCAAGATGGGTAGATTGCAAGTTCGATTTAAAGTCTTAGGTTTGCTATACTTGACCTCAAGAATTATAGAACTGTGAGAAATTGCGTTGAGATTTCCTCCTTTAGTATCGGTTGTGCGCAGCGTTCGTTTTCCTCCATCACAGTTGAATGGAACGACCTCATTGCTAGCCTACCGTAGTACATATTTGACGGAGATGTTTCACGGCATTTCTCTTTCCTCGTGTGACGAATGTTTAGGCAAGGCTTCATTAAATTGTGCAAGAAGATTGGGTGAGGTTGTTAAATTTTACATCCTAACTAATAGTCATGCCCGAGAACCACATGCTCCCTGTTGAGTTCATTCTCACTTCAGATATATGAGCATTAAGATCATCATTGTCACAGGACATTAGGGCAGTAAAACAGGTACGTTTTATCTTCGTCTAATGTCCTGTATCAGGATGGAGCTTCATTTTTTCACATTTGAAACTTATTTATTTGCTTTGAACGAAGTTGTCGTTAACTGAGTTTATTATTATTATTATTATTATTTATTTGCTCATAAGAAACCAAAACACGCTCTTGGCTTAAATTCTCAGGTTTCTGACGTGCAAATTATTGAATTGTGAATACTGATGTGAATTTACTGAAAAAGAGTGGCGTAGCATGAAATTCTTTTACATATAGTGATCATAATGTGTATTTTACATTTCAAGCGTCTGGTTATAGCTGAAGTCTTATAATTTGTTATGTCCAACAGGGTAGGAAATGAGATTTGAAATTTCTAAGCGGTCACAGGAAGAAACATAAGTGTGGCCAACCTGTTATTTGATGGGGGACTTATTCTTAAAGTATGACTAAAGTATTTTATCTATGGGAATTAGCGCTCCCAGGGGAAAAATGTGAGGGCCCGAGCTGTGAGTTAGGAAGGCCTTCTTTTTGTTGAAATAAAATGTTTTTCGTTATGTTAAGGACCACCTTTTTTCGGTTCACTACTGTCCTGTTTTTCAGCACCTCTGACTTCCTTCTTCCACTTTTATCTTGTTTCATGAACTTCTTTCTCATCTTAGTGTTTCTATGCCCTTTCTGCATAGATTCCTCATTCTCTTATCTCCATACTAAATGGTGCCTTCCTCCTTCCTCTCTTCGATACGCTCTATTTATGTAGCGGTTAGGGAGGCTTAAACTAACTTATAATCTAATCTAATCTGTGTAACGAATGGGGGTGAAGTTCTGGAGAATTGTTGTGGCCCGACGAAAGGAGGGCATACTTTATGTGTTGAAGTCGGACATGAGTTTTGTTGTTTTTGGGAAAAGTGTATTGTATTGAGTGGTTTTGCACTTAACTGAGTAAGATGGAATATGCGAGCAATAACATAATTGAAGTAATTGGAATAGATAGCGGAGAGAAAGATGGAAGGCACTGATGACTTCAGCGTACCACCTTACAACAGCAGAGCAACTTTGGTAGAAATGCCCAAAGCGACGACTAAAGATCTATGACCGAAGTTATCGGTAACTGAGTTTATTTTTGTTATTATTATTATTATTATTATAATTAATCGGAGCAAGTTGCATATTATAGGATGTGTGCCGTATATGTATATGTATATTAAATAATTCAAGTGCGTAGTGTTCAATATTTAATTGCTACAATAATGTATTCATCGAATAAATATGGATGTAAGGCTACTTTTGCCATGTAGTAAAACTAGGCCAAATGCATGTTTTACTGTATTGAGGGATTTTCACGGGGAAAAGTGTAGCTGCTGGAATGACTACAGCAATACTGCCAATATTCCTGTGGTTACTCAGAGCAGCTACACTTTTAGTTCAACGATGCTCGTTATTCAAATTTTCAACTATTAACACGTACATCATGGATACAGAGCAATTCGAAAATTAACCAATCTTGAAAACACATTTTTTATAACGCAATTTGATGTAGCGGTGATTATTGAGAAATCATCTGAACAAATCGGTAGGCAAGAGTAAAAGAGCACAGCAGAATATGGAAAAGGTGCAAGAGAAAGATTTGTACTTCGGGAGCCCATTCTTATAATTTGAGTTTATACGAGGCCTCTAATATATGTATATATATAGTCTAAAATAAATGTCCATTAAAGATGATGGACATTGTAAAATAACTAATCCTGCTTCCTATGTATATCGTTCAACAAGTATTCTAAAAGAATAGAAGACTTTCTTGAAGCGGAAAGCATTGTTTGCAAGAGTAATTTTATCCTGTGTTATATTTACGTTGAAAAACGATGAACTCGGTGTTTCGTTCTGAAATATAAAGTAACATTATGAGGACTTTCATTTGATTTATCCTTTTAACACTCTAGAAGAAAAATTAGAATTTGAGAATTACACTGAGTATGCAAGTCGCAAACGGAGCTTTGTATTGATAAATATGAAACTTTTGCCCAGTGTGCACACTAATTTCAATTATTACGTGGCTATTAAGCATTGGATACGAGATTATCAAAGTTTTTCAGTAACATAGTTTCCATATTATTCAAAAATTTTTCAACACGTATGTGCGGAAATCCGGCAGTTCCTGCCATGGTGCAATCATACGTACGGCAGCCAGTGCATCGCTGCCGCGAGTGACGTGGGAATCACGTGGTATGGGGTTGGTGACGTATCAGCTCAAACGTCTCCTATTGGCTGGCTTGTCTAACGGTTTCGAGCAGCTGTCCCCTTTGAAGTGGACTTACCTGTCTTCTGTATACCGTGACACAAGCCCCCACTCAACAGAAGAGAACTCAACCCAGGACGAAACCAGCGACGACAACTTGAAAGAAAATTGGGGAACGCAGTCCAGCCCGAAGAAGAAAACAAAATAACGGAAAAAAAGAGACAACCCTCCTCAGAAGAATCCTCTGCACACGACGACACAATCCAGGTTACACTCCTCCGCAGCGACACGCACTCACGGCATATTCCAAGCAAACTCACCAACGATCAGAGAGTGAAAGAACTAACCGCAAAACCCCCTGGCCTCAAAATCGCCGTCGCACATCCACACCCGGACAAAATCTGGAAAGAAATCATTGACGGCCAATTCAACCTCGAAGACGAATCCATAGCCACACTCACACACGAACATTTCGACATGATGAACACATGCTCAAAACCTGACACCCCCCACAAGAAACCCAAACACTCGACTCCATAATGGATACACACAATATGAAGAAAACACTAACCGTCGTCCAACACAACGTCCAACTCTGGTAAAATAATAAAATCGCACTGTGCAACATCTACCGTCAATACAATGCACACATAATTCTGCTAAACTCGCACTGCATGCGAAACGACACCCGCATCAAAATTTGGAATAACAACACATAAACCACAAACAAAGCAAATGAAAATCACGCTGGAGTAGCAATAGCAATTCGCAAAGACCTCCCATTTAAGCTTCACGATACCTTTCACACAGATATGTTGGCCATCACAGTAGAAACACCACAAGGCCCAATCACACTTGCCACAACCTACATACCTCCACGCATTGATTACATAAACTACATCAACATGCACACTCTCTTTAACCGAAAACACCCCACTTACCTCCTAGCCGACATGAATGACATACACCCCACCTTTGGATACACATACGCAAACAGGAAGGGGAGACAAGTCCACTCACTAATAGACAGGAACAAATGTCTCCACATAGGCCCTAATTTCCCCACGATAATAACTCACCGTGCGTGTACTAGCCCAGACATCGTACTAACAAACACGCAAACATTCCACAACATAGTCGAACCAGGTCCACTAACACCATCCGACCACATCCTCATCATAGCTACGATATCAGCCAACCCTATACAAATTCATATCCGCCCACGACCCTCCTTCCACAATGCAAACTGGGAACTGTCCCGCAACCTTCTCGCTGAACACACAATACCGCAAGACCTAAACCCTACACTAGAGGACATAGACAATCACCTAATCACATGGGAATCCCACATCAACGAAGCCTCCAACCAATCTATCCCACCTATTACACACAGAACCACACCAGGCATCAAACCCACTCATACTATACTCGTCCTGCAAACGAGACACAAACACATCTACGACTATCTCCAACGACACGGCCACTCACCCCACCTATACAGAGAACTCCTCAGCCCCAGACAACTGATAAAAACTGCCTATCAACGCATTTACTCGGCGACATGGAATAAAACTATCGCTAACATCAAAAAGATGGACATTCCCAAACAATTCTGGTATGCCATCAAAAGTATGTCAGGCAACAATAAAAAACAAACCACCCCCTCCATTAAAGAAGGCGGCATCTTTTACCATTCACCATAATCCGAGGAACCTTTGTTCCTACAACACTGGTCAAACATATACTCAGGTATTGATGACCCCAACAAAGATTTCGACGATGAACACATACACACCATAGAAACACAAATGAACGACATCGCTCCCCAAAACGAACCACACGAGACAGGAGACACTTCCCGCCTTCACAATTTCCACTTCCCAGCCATCACAATCGAAGAACTCAAAAACGCACTTCGGACGTTTTCCCGAAAAGCTCCAGGACCAACTAATGTACACATCTGCGTGACTTAATGTACACATCTGCAATTTATATTTCATGAGTGAAGCGCATTTAGATTGTAGAAAACATGCTGACTCATGTCCTGCATGTGATAAAGTACTCACGGGGGTAATGGGCTCAGAGGCAGACAATTTTCTTTAATTTTTTTTTGGAACATCAGAGTGTACATCAGCGGTTCTTTACCCCTGGGTCGCGACCCCAAGCCATTGTATTGGGTCGCTAAGGGTTTGTGTAACTTGTTTGTGTTAACCTACACTAACTTGTTTCCATAAGAATAGTCATATCATAAATGAAAATTTATGTTTTGGGCAGATTTTGGGTCACTAACAAAAAGTTCAGGAAGCACTGTTGTGAATAGTTGTAGGAAGGCTGTCGAAACCGATTAGGCATGGATTTACAAGTTTGTCTCTAACTACATTTTTTTCATAGGTTTTTTCTTCAACTTACGTGCAAGTTAATTCTTAAAGAACATGAAACGCTTTGTGAACTTCAATGTTTTCTATTGGAGCAACGAAACACCGTTCGTCTCTCCAAGTTATCGACTTAATTTGGTACAACTCGCATAACCAACTTGTTCATAAGTCTAGGATATTTGGAAATATAGTGAAAATATTCCCACTTTCATAGGTTAGGTTACAGGCTTTGGGATTTTTGTCCCATTCTCATTTTATGAAAGTATCATACATCCCAATGGGTGTATTGAAATTCTGTGGAAAACATATGCCGAACGGTGGTGAGAATGTAAGTTCTCGCGAGCCGTACTTTTATCACCGGCGTGAAATAATTTGCAACTTCTCAAGAATTTTAATAAAATATACAGCGCACTTGAATAACAAGTTTTCAGAACCACAACTCGAAATTCATCCCAGATCTGTAAACAGAATTATGTTATGATTTTATACCTCTTTAGAAATCCCAGTGATGGATGTAAAAATATCAATAACAAGTTTCAACACAGGAATAACTCCTCTAACAAGTTTTGTAGAGGACCCATCAAACAAGTACTGCAAATATAACGTGTGAGAATAAAATCTGGGTAACTAAAGTGCGTTAGGGCAGAGCTGACCCAAATCGCGTCTAGTTCAAGCCCAAATATTCTCTCAAAATTTGTTCAGTGACACAAAAGTGTCTCTGAAGACATCAATAATCAGCAATATTTTTATTCCTTTACATAAACGGTGACTGAAACTGGCCCCCTGCTCAACATTTCGGGGGGAGGAGGGGGAGGAGGGCATGGCCCCCATGCCCCCCTCCCCATCCCCTCACCCCCCCTGGCTGCGCTATGATGAGCAGCACCGCTGTGAGGCATGCAATGAACACGCTACCCGTGCATCTCAGTAACATATCTCGGATTTAAAAGTTTACGAATACATTGTTTGAATGTGCTGTAGTGACTATACCCACATGGTGGTCAAGCTTTTTTAGCTTAGTTACCGCTACAAATGAATTTGATAACCTAAAAACTCATTAATCTTAAAATATCTAAAATAAAAATTTTATTCACATATAAGAGAAGTAATGTGCGTTAAAATAAGTAGTAAAATACAGCTCGATGATCATAGGATAATATAATTCACCCTCGGGCATCTCATATGAAAATCCGCAACAGAAGTTTCACATACGTAGAGCACCACTTTTTCAGCTCCGTGTGTTGCCGACTCCATTTCACCTCTACTCTACTTTCTTACACGCATGGATCATCATCATTGTAAATTAGGTTGCAATTGAGTGTTGCGTATAAAATTATCGTAGTATACTAGATATTGTACGGCTGGCACTTGAGTTGCTGCAGTGGAACAAGAGGGCCGAGTGGCATCGGATTAGATTAGTCTTTAGTTTTAGCCTCCCTACCACGGTGCTCCTTACCCGCAGCAACAAAAACGATCCAAAGAGAGGAAGGAGGAAGGCACCATTTAGTACGGAGTTAAGGGAACGCGGAATATATGCAGAAAGGGCATAGAAACAGTAAGATGAGAAAGAAGTTCATGAAACAAGATCAAAATTGAAGAAGAAAGTAGGCCTAGTAAGTGCTGAAAAAAACAGGACAGCAGTGAACCGAAAAAGATGGTCCGTAACAAAACAAAAACCTATTCTATTTTAACAAAAAAAAAAGCCTACCTAACCCTTAGCTCGGGCCCTCTCTTAGTCCCCCTGGGAGCGCTAATTCCCGTAGATACAATAGTTGTGTCCCCCTGAGGACGCGTAAGTGGCATTAGTATTTCTCATAGTGCTAACGGTATCATGAAGTAATCGTGAGGTTATCACGTACATCTATCTTGGTGAACTTGGGATTCGTGGTTTTGGAAGTAGTGCAATAGATTAATTTTCAATGGGATGCATTAGTATAAATTAGGGATAACTTTATGTTAGAAGAGAATACTTCTATCATCACCAGCACAATATACGAGGCTTATTAAACACATGAAAGAAGCGAGGAAATTCTTTGGCAAAACGCTGGACAACATCGAGTGGCTCGAGAGAATTAAATTAACTGAAGAATGAAGAGTAAATGACTAACCGTAAATTCAAGGGCATGGTTCTAGTAAAAAATAAACTTAACTATAAATAACACTGGACTAAAGTATTTAGCCAAATTTATAATCCTTTGTGTGTACAATTCAAGTATCTTTATAGCATTACCTCCAGGAAATATTTGAAGGTTCCAATTGAAATTCTTAGCAGCACATTTGAAGGCAAGCAACCATGATCAGCACAACCATTTACCTTCAAGATATCCATGAAAGCGGACCTCAGTGATAACAAAGCCGAAAAGTCAATTAAGTTCCAGAAGCAATCCGAAAGCAAATAGTTGGAGTTGGTAATGAAGGATTAACATCCAAGCAAATCGCTGAACTTGTCAACCTTCCATACTCAACTAATTGGAGCTAGTGTTCGGAAGTGTCAAGCGACGGGTGCTATCTCCAATTAGCCAAGAGGCGGAGCTTCTCGCAATATACAGGACGACGATAATAACGACGATATCTCGCAATATCAACGATACCAACGATCAACTATCCAACGAAAGTAAAGTTGAGCTCTTCGGCCGAAATGACTCGCCATGTTTCGAGAAGACCCGACACTGACTATCACCCTCCCTACTGTCAAGCATGGAGGAGGCCACATCATGGTTTGGGGCTGTTTCACTTCTCAGGATGTATGGGAACTCCATATCACTTATGACAAAATGGATAGTTCCATGTACCGGCAGATACTGGAACACAAGCTGATTCCAAGCGCAAGAAAATTCTCCGGCCGGCGCAAGTGGATCTTCCAGCAAGACAACGACACAAAGCATACGGCTGAATTTAGAAGAGAACGGTTTGCTACTTAGAAAATAAGTGCTATCCCATGGCCCAGCCAGTCTCTTGACCTCAACACTATAGAAAGTTTGTGGGAAATACTGAAATCTGCAGCGCAGAAAACAAGCCCCAAAAATCTTGCAGAATTAAGGGCAATCTTCGATTAAAAACGGAACAAGCTTCCACCAAAAGAATCAGAAGATAGTTTCAAACTACAACAACAACAACCGTCTCCATGCTGTAACTGCAAATAAAGGCCATGCAACTAAATATTAGATTTTTTGGACCGAATAATTTTGTCCCTAGTATTTTTTTTGCTCGGTTGATGTAATAAGTTGACCACTCAATTCTTTTTGTTTGGTCATAATGTCCTGTCGAATAAACGTTCTCTGAACCCTTTGTAATCTTTACCCCAACCCAGAAATCGAAGTCAGTAAAATGCACGAAAAATTAGACTGATAGTGGTGCCAGATTTGGAGCTAGCAGTGTTGTCGGATGCAATACGAGCGCTGTATTGGTCCTTTGCCATGACGTCAGCATTGCCACACGGTCGACAAAAAAAGACTGGTTTGACCCTACCTTGTTTCTTCTACCGTGACACACGCCATTACTTATACACAGAGTTTGTGTATCATCAATACCGATAAATGCTTATAAGAGTTCTAGCCTTATTGCCTAACTTATTGCTCCTTGAAGTTTACGGGCCAAAACCAGTTCAATTTTCTTGCCATTTTTATAATATCAGAGAAGTTGGCGAGTACGCGCCTCAACTCTTTCACTCTCGATTACTTTTATTCGAAAAAATTGAAACTGATGCCATATATTATTTGTTCATAAGTCTAGGATATATGGAAAAAATAATTTAAAAATTCTCACGTTCATAGGTTAGGTTACAGGCCCTGGGATTTTTGTCCCATCCTCATTTTGTGAAGGTATCATACATCCCACTGGGTGTATGGAAATTCTGTGGGAAGCATTCGCCCAAAGGCAGTATGAGGGTTGTCGCGAGCCGTACTTTACTCGCTGGCGTTAAATTAAGTTAACATTCTTAGTAAAATTAATAAATTAAAAAGCGCACTTCTATATCTAAGTCTTAGAATCACACCGCGCGCGTGAGCATGTATTTCGATAAATATTTCTCACACTTCTCCATTGACCCGAACTTTGCCCCAATTAGGGTTGTCTAACTTTAAATGTAAGGATCGCGATCTTAACCTTAGAAGTTAAAGTTGGGAGAATCACCGTTACAGGTACTGAAGATATATAAGCTAAAAATAAAAATTGGGTAACTAAAGTGCGATAGTGAAGAGATGGCCCAAACCTCGTCTAGTTAGAGCCTAAATTTTCCATCCAAATTTGTTGTGACACATAAGTGCAACAGTGTCTTTATGAGCAGCACCGCTGTGAGGCATGCAATGAACACGCTACCCGTGCTTCTCAGTTACATATCTCGGATTTAAAAGTTTACGAATACATTGAGTTTGCTGTCGGAGTAAATAAACACCTGTCAGAACATTACTTATATCAACCTTGTTTTGCTTGGGTTTCACGATGCTTGAAGCAATCCTATGGTTTTATTTACCCTGGATATCTTTAGTATAAATTAAATATAATTTTATGTATGAAGAGAATCCTTTTACCATCACAAAATAATAGATGGTTGTACGAGTGTTGTTAAATGGAATGCATTATATATGTGAGAAATTCATGACACTTCATAGATATTCGATATATCGCTTATAAAAATCGCAACTTCAACCAATTTGTAATTCGTCTTCGTTATTCGTGAATAAATTGTCCAGCCGTCATTTGGCACTCATATTCATTAAAGTTTGCAATAGGAGCGTCTGTGGCTGTGAGTCAAAAATTTTACATTAGTTACCCATCAGAATATATATAATGTTGTCAGTTTTACAGTACGCATTTACGAAAGAACATAACCGAAATGGGTCGAAAATTTAAAATTTTTTAGAATAGTTCTAAGTTATATCAAACCTGAAATGGTGAGAGCAAATTTGCAATAGCAAGGAACTTACAGTGTTCATTTCGCAGGACTCAGGCCATGTTAGACCACAGAACATTTACATAAGAAGAACTTCAAAACTACGGTGGACCCCAAGCCTGCTCTAGACAAACATACGCACGAAAGCCAACCAATCAGCTGCCAGCAGTCACGACTGGCCGCTGACGTCATCACGGCCAAAGCCTCCAATTGGCTGCGTATCCAGGCTTTACTGTGATAATCGTTTGGGTTGCAAATCTAATTTTTATGCTCAAGTTATAAACTTTTCTGGGCGTAGTAGGGATAGTGAAAGCCGAAATAGTGAATTGCGGTTATATTGACAACACTTTTTATTATTTCATTCTCTATACATACACGTGAATGCGCATTCATGTACATATTTGCAATTCATATATAAAGACAGGCGCATTTATATTAGACTAAGGTGCTGAATGTGATAAAACGTTGGTGCCGTATATTAAAAGTTTTCGGAAAGGGTTCATGGTCTTTTCAAGCCATTCAATATCAGATTCTCATATTAGTCGAAACAATATGAAAATGAAGAAATTAAGTTATTTAGAGCGATAAAAAACCTGCTAATAATATGTAGCGATGTCATTTATATTTATTATACGTAAATATTACCCAAATAGTTACGAGAAATGGGAAGAAGTTTACGTTAACGTAATATTTTTTATGTTACGTTCATTGATGAATGATTCGTGCGTACGTTGCTTGATTGATCATAGATTAGTTTTAGCCTCCCTTTACCACATACCGCAACAAAGAGGTTCGAAGTGAGGAAGGATGAAGGCACCATATAGTATGGAGTTGAGGGAACGCTGGGGGTGAGGTACAAGGTGAGTTCCGGCACAGGATCCCGTGCGCAAGGAAAGTCAGTTAAGAAGGAAGGTTATGAAACAAGATAAAAGTTGATGAAGAAAGTTAGAGGTATTGAAAAATATGACAGTAGTGGACCGAAAAAAGATGGTCCTAGACAAAACTACAAACATTTTATTTCAACAGAGAGAAAGCTTATCTAACTATCAGCACAGTACCTCACATTTTTCCCTTGAGAGCGCTAATTCCCGTAGATATAATAGCTGTATCCACCTGAGGGGCACGATCGTTGCTTCGTAACAATAATGGAGAATATTGAGGAAGGAGAGTCCACAAGACTGCCACGCACACACTTTGAATTAGGGTTTACAAGCATCCAGTTTTTGGACGAGGCTCAACACACAGTATTAACTAGTATCAGAAGTGAACTACAGTACTAAGCTAATAACTGAAGCCTAAGTAAAGCCGTCGGCATGGCTTTTCATTACATTTTCCAGTTACAACATACCAGTAGTGAGCGTATACGCTAAATAATAGCGGGGTAAAAATGCTTATGTATACAAAGCAACGAACGACGCATACAGATCTAGTGCAATTAAAACTCTCACTATGTGCACAAGCGTGTGTTAAGAAACAAAAATATAGATATGAGACATTAAATCCAATCTCTGCGTCTATTGAAAGCTTGCACTGTCACGGTTGACACTGCAGTGCAAGAAGAGCAATCATTTGGATAAATTACGAGCTAGTAACAGTAAATGAGCTTCCTACCATAACGCACTGCAGAAATATTGAAGGGATCTAAGCTTATGAACAAAATTAATACATCAACAATAGAATATACTTAGGTCAATCAAAAAATATACCTAACCTGCTACCAGATGGTAATATTACTCATGGACAATTTTCTTAAGTTTTTCAGTATAACTTTGGGAGGACATAAGTCTGTTCACGTGTCTCGTGCATTGAAGCGTTCTATACACGGCAAAAAATTGTTGCAACTTGTCGGGGACCTGAACACAGCAGAAATTACAGGGATGCTGACGCAAATCTAAGAACTTACAGACTAGTTACGAAATCCTGATACGTGCCGATAATTGTGAAAGCAATACAAAAATACTCTCTCGTACAAAATAATCAGGTCAATGAACTCTTTGCTGCAGTAGGTGAGAGACTGGTCACACGATTCTACATATTCTTTAAAGGTAGTGAACATGTGCAAGTTCAGATCTTGCTTTGTTTGTATTTGAGAACAAGCGTCACAAGAGGATATAGAGGAACCTTTCAAGTTGATGTGGAACTGATTGTCCTTATGAGCTATGTAACCGCTGAAGTAGGTGACAGCTCCATCCACCTCCATGGACTGGAACATTCCTCCAGTAATCGTAGGCTCCGAGAAAGTTGTGGCTGCCTCAATTTCTTCAAAGGAAATAAGAATGTCCTCGGGCTCCGCCTCAGGAATCTAAAAAAGATGAGAATACAACCGTGTTAGATAAGAGTTCCAAAAATTATACCGTTTAACATATATCAATTTCCAATATAGAAGTGTGCGGCTTTCAAATACCTACGAAGGTTATGAATAGCAATCTTTCTCGCTGGACATAGGTTAGCAATAAATGAGCTGCTTGCATACCTCTTCAACAATGTTCCACGTATTCACGTCTACGTCGTCTTCACCCACTTCAACGTTGCTCTTCATTGGCGCTGTAAGAAGAGATGCTGTTGATACTTTGCAGTAAGAGTTGATGAAATCTTGAGGAATAGGAAATTTCTGCTTTTGGCGCATTTTTCCAAAGAATTTTTCCAACTCATCTTGACAAAGATTACGGACACAGATGTATGGCAGAACATCTCGCGGAATTTTTTCTCTCAACATTCGCACAACATTTATGGACTGAATCCACCCATCAATGAAGGAGCATTTCCGATTTGGATTTAGCGCTTGCAACTCCTTCAACCAAGGGATGTAATCCTGCAAGGTTTTTATCGAAGGAGAACATGAAGTCAGGAGTTTTCTGAAAGGGACTCGGTCAGCAGGAGATTGAGAATTCAATATATCAAATAGGTCGTTGAATTTCTTGCAGAACATGCTGGTTGCTGCTGATGATGAAGGAATGGAATCAGTTGCAACATAAAAGTCTAAGGCAGCAGATGTTGTATTGGACAATACTTGAGTTGCAAGTTTTACTTTCATTTTTTGTGAAAACTTCAAATTGTAGACATGATGATGCGATAAACGGGGAACACATTGAATACTTCTGTTTTGCTCCATTTCAAAGAGCTTCTGAATATGCGTCCAAGAAGCTGAACAATGTAGAGAAGGAAATCTCAAATCACCATTGTAGAGAAAGTTGCGAGCATTTTTGATCAAATGGGGGGGATCTTTGAAAACGAAATATTTCCTGCCGGCAAACTCAACAACAGGATTAGTTGGTGTACAACCCATGTCTTTGAATGCTTTTGCGAATTGCTGCCTTGGTCGCTTGTTATGCCCAGAACAGTGAAGTCTTGACATTCCATCGCAGCAATTGACTCCTGTAAAATGTCTTTTATGCATGAAGATGGCATTGCCGAAGCTGTAAAATAAAAGCCAATTAGGTGTTTCCACTTTTTTGCAATTCCAGGGGCTATTACACAAAACACGGATATGGCCATTTTCTTGCGTTGGCCACCGTTGATAGTCTCAAATCCAATTATGGCATCGTTCTCTCGGTTGTACGATAACCCTTTCCGGAGCGACATCTCATCCACTAGAAGGAAACAAAGTTTCTCTCGATCACTGACGGGTTTTACCTTCATTTTCAACATGGACACATTTTTAGCACTTGTACCAGGACGTACTTGGAATTGTTTCATCAATGCACGAACAGTCGAAAGTGAGGGTAACGGTATCAAGCTCCTCATCAGTTGATAGTGCGTCTCTGATGAGCTTACAAGAATGTTCACAGCGAGCCACTTGTGATACATGGTGTATGATCTCTTGCCCCTTAATTTGTGCTTGACAAATGCACTGAGGTAGGAGGACCAAGTCTGCCACTTACACTTCTCAGGAAATTATCGGTGTTTAACCGCTTGTACAGTACCTTTGATTTTCTCCTGAGCCTTTTCCTAAGTCTTCTCTCAGGACCTGGTCTGCTGTTTTCAAGGGCAATTGTCGTTCCAGAAGGAGAAGCGAACAAGCGTCGCTTCCAAGGTACCACTGGAGGACCTGTGTCTTCCAAGAAAGAACTGCTCCTTTTGCCACACGAATTCTGCAATAAATTGACGAACATTAGATTGTATATTATATATACTTTCCCAACTTGTAGAAAGTATAAATTGTACACATAAATCAAACTTTAAGGTGGTTGAAAGTTTATGTTTTGAACACAACACATCTAACTAAAAAATATGCCACATTTAATCTACATGGCTTGGAATCACAGTTCTGGTCAGTATTCTTTTTCCAAGGTTTCTAGTAATAAACTATGAATGAGTTCAAACATACTGAACGGTATAAAGTGATTACCAATGGGAGATAGGATAGCCCTGTTCAGTACCCAAGAAAGTAAGCGAGTACCGCGAGCCCTCCCTTCTAATCAATCAAGCATTATAATTGGATGCATTGTGCAAAGAAGCAATACCTAAATGTATGCATTAATTCAATTCTAAGGATACAAGAAATAAAGTATAGTTCAGAAATATGCTACGAGAATCACAACTTAATTATATTTTTTACCCAAAGATAATTATATAATTTCATGATAGATGCATTAAATCGAGAAGTGGAATGATCAGAGAGGTAAATGAAAATGCAAGTGCAAGTGAATATGGTATTGACACTGATGGAAATGAAAGAATGTAGTTCTCACAATAATTCTACAAATGCTGCTGTGTCTTAGAATAATGCGTATGTGATAACTTTTCAGCAATCTTTCGAGCTTTTGCTGCTAGCTCTCATCCAACGCTGTCCAATTTTGGCCTGTAACATGAAAAATCTATCTCGCTACAATTCAAAGACACTTCAATGAAGTCCGAACTCAGCGGTTATTTCAACGCGACTAACCTGTGTCGTTTCCCTCCACGAAGATGAGCAGCATTGTTTGCTGGAAGCACTGGTGGCTGGCCTTGAGGTGCCAGGTGTCGCAGGTCTGAGGTGCCAAAGGCGGCAAGCCTTGAGGTGCCAGGAGTGGCAGGTCTTGAGGCGGCAGGAGTGGCAGGCCTTGAGGGGTCAGGAGTGGTAGCTCTTGAAGTGCCAGGAGTGGTAGCTCTTGAAGTGCCAGGAGTGGCAGCCCTTGAAGTACCAGGAGTGGCAGCTCTCGAGGTGCCAGGAGTGGCAGGTCTCGTAGCACCAAGAGCAGGAGGTACAGTGCCAGCAGCTGATGGAGAAATAAGGGAATTCCAGAACCTCTACTTCATGTTATTCAATTCTTGCTCATTAGTAGAGAAGGCGGTTTAAGGCTCCACCCCATAACATTTCACAGAGCAAGTGGAAGGAAGCATCTAGTATGCAAGGAAAACATGCAAGTTAAATGAAAAAAGAAAGCCTACCTCACCATCAGCTCAGGCCCTGACATTCTCTCTCATGGAATACTACTTCCAATGGATACAGAAGTTTAACCCCACTTATTGGGAAATCATCAAATGTTAGTGATCCTTCATAATGTAAAATAGCAAGGTCTATTGGTAAATTCAAGTTCTGCTGCACTGTAATGGTACATGAGGAATTAAACACTGGGGTACAGAGGAGGCTCGTCAAAAACTGGAAGAGCTCATTTAATTAAATGAATACTAAACCTATTTTTGCCAACCAAGACTAACCTGTCAACACAAACACTGCACTAGGTATTTCTCATTTATGAAGCGCCTGAGTTATCACAGGATTGTAATTCGGATCATATTAATTAACTTTGGTGTTGGTTACAACATTTCTGAAGATTTCAATTATTTTTCTTGATGGAAAAAGATTGGAAAAAGTTTGCTATTAACATTTTGACTCCTGTATTATGTATGAAATCATTTCCAATTCAATGCTAAAGTTTGTTTCCCTACAAAAAACTTTCTATGCTATGTTTCATTGAGTGTAATAGTGAATTGTGTAGCATCCATTTAATGGATAAATGCTCCACACTTTACAAACATCATTTTTTAACGTCAAAAATTGATTATGGTCTCCTTAAACAGGTAATAAACATTTTATAATAAACAGGAACAGAATTCTGGATATCCAATTGGAAAAAAGGTATATATATTCCAAACCTTCAGCATTTTTGGAAGAACACACCTTTTGGGCAGAACTGAAGTTTATAGTAGAACTTGAATTATGTTCCCTATTTCTGTTGACAAATCATTTCTGCTCCAACTGAAAGTAGAATGAAGTTTCTACAGAGAGTGACAGAGCCTTTGTTGATCTTAATATCAATAACTTACAGGGAAAAGGGCTATTGGAATATTTCAAAAATTATCTAGCAATACCTGTAGATTATTCACTGAATGCATATTCCATGTATGGCTCAGGATATGTTGGCTTCTGGAGTACTCATACCATTTTCAAAACACTGCCTTTGAGATGCAATAAATATGTTCTTTTTACCCCTTCATTGTAAAATTAATCATATGAATTTAGACCTATTATTCAAGTAAATCAACCCAGTACCCAGCTTCTAGCCCCTGTATCTTGTAAACTGTTGTACTGATCCTGATGAAATTTCAATTTATTATTATTATTATTATGTAAATTCCCCAATCTCAAGATGAATGCTTTTGATTTCAATAAGATTTATTCCTTTTAACTAGATTTTTATTAATTTAATTTTAGCAAAATTTTTACTTGAAATTTGAAGTTCATAATAATTGAGATTCCTTGTAGCCTACTCTGAAAATTTTTTTTAAGAATGATCCATTGATCATGTTTCTGGACCTTGAATTAAACAAGAAGAACCCTATGTAAACTATGTAAACTTTGTATGGTCACCTTTGGTGGCCAACTCCACAAGGCTACCTCTATGAACAACCCTGTCTGATCACTGTTTATAGTATTAAAGGTCACCTTTGAAAGTGACTAGATGTAGGATCGAAAGCTGACTTATTCAAACCTAATCATTTATTTTAAAGCTGTGTAAAGTAAGAGTAGGTGTGCTACTATTTTCCTACTTAAGTACAGAAGCCTGCATGATGTTTCTTTTCATTATAATAAAGGCAATGTGTGATGAAAAAATAACTGTAAATCTTAAAAAGCAAACCAAATTATATGAAATGGATCATTCATGCTCATTGAGTGCAATCAAGATATCACAATGATTACTTCACACAATAGCCATAAATAAATTATTTTAACTTAGAGTATCTTATAAATTGCAAGCAAATTGAAAGAACTTGGATAAAAACAAAGGATGATGAAAAGTTTTTACCCATCACTCATGCAAAAAAAAATACTAATGAGAGATTTTTATTGTGTTAAATTTTAATACAATACAAGTAACTTAGGTAGTTACTGCCTTACTGGCAATACAAAATTATAGCCAATTTGAGACAATTTCATTCAGCATTTATTTATCTATTGAATAATTACTTTTAGAATAGCATTTGCAACAAAATCTTGCATGAAAAGCATAGCATTCATTTTTCTGAATGTAAATTAAATTTTTGGGTTATTTATTGCATGATTTATTTCAGCTAAAGCTAACACTCAATGGCACTCAATGAGCATGAATGATCCATTTCAAATAATTTGGTTTGCTTTTTAAGATTTACAGTTATTTTTTCATCGCACATTGCCTTTATTATAATGAAAAGAAACATCATGCAGGCTTCTGTACTTTAGTAGGAAAATAGTAGCATACCTACTCTTACTTTACACAGCTTTAAAATAAATGATTAGGTTTGAATAAGTCAGCTTTCGATCCTACATCTTGTCACTTTCAAAGGTGACCTTTAATACTATAAACAGTGATCAGACAGGGTTGTTCATAAAGGTAGCCTTGTAGAGTTGGCCACCAAAGGTGACCATACAAAGTTTACATAGTTTACATAGGGTTCTTCTTGTTTAATTCAAGGTCCAGAAACATGATCAATGGATCTTTCTTAAAAATTTTTTTCAGAGTAGGCTACATGGAATCTCAATTATTATGAACTTCAATTTCAAGTAGAAATTTTACTAAAATTAATTGAATAAAAATCTAGTTAAAAGGAATAAAGCTTATTGAAATCAAAAGTTTCATCTTGAGATTGGGGAATTTACATAATAATAATAATAATAATAATAATAAATTGAAATTCCATAAAGATCAGTACAACAGTTTACAAGATACAGGGGCTGGAAGCTGGGTACTGGGTTGATTTACCTGAATAATAGGTCTAAATTCATATAATTAATTTTACAATGAAGGGATGAAAAGAACATATTTATTGCATCTCAAAGGCTGTGTTTTGAAAATGGTATGGGTACTCCAGAAGCCAACGTATCCTGAGCCATACATGGAATATGCATTCAGTAAATAATCTACAGGTATTGCTAGATAATTTTTGACATTTTCCAATAGCCCTTTTCCCTGTAAGTTATTGATATTAAGATCAACAAAGGCTCTGTCACTCTCTGTAGAAACTTCATTCTACTTTCAGTTGGAGCAGAAATGATTTGTCAACAGAAATAGTGAACATAATTCAAGTTCTACTATAAACTTCAGTTCTGCCCAAAAGGTGTGTTCTTCCAAAAATGCTGAAGATTTGGAATATATATATTCCTTTATTCCAATTGGATATTCAGAATTCTGTTCCTGTTTCTTATAAAATGTTTATTACATGTTTAAGGGGACCATAATCAATTTATGACATTAAAAAGTGATGGAGCTTATGTTGCTTGTATAAATACAAACAATTCTACATTTTTGAATTGAAATTTTCCTTATTGCAAAAAATCTAAACTTTTGCAGCATGAAAATGTGTTTAGAATTTAACTTCGCACATGTAAACCATATTTTTGGCACAAAAAAAGGTGAAGGCACACAAAAGTGTTTGGATTGAACAAGTGGAAGCTTAGCATGGTGTAAAAGTCTGCATTAACCTGTATGTTGGAAAGAATGTGCCTAAGTGTCAAATTTTTCATCATTGTAGTTCTGTGAGCCAACTATTGTTAGCTGTGTGCTGTAAACATTTAGTGGGAATAGACACATGTAGAGGGGGAATGAGAATAATAGTAGATTAGGTCAGCAGTGTGATAGGGGAGTTAAAAATTCTATTGAATACTCTGTCCCTGGATTGTACATAGCAAGTATGAGAAGGAGAGGGAGACCTTTTTGAATGTGTTGGAGCGGTATGGAGAGAATGTGTGTTATGCCAGATGTGCGCAAGATGATTTTGGTATTATTTGTCTGGCTGGACTGGTTCAGGATTGTAATTTAATTATTGTAGATGCTATAAAAAAATGTCTTATACATTCCTGGAGTTTGAGAAACTGACTACATGAGATAGTCATGTAGCACTGGTTGTGGTGACCTGTCATACCTGGGGGTTGCATATCCCCAAATTACATATCTCCATTATCAGACATTTTCCCCTACTGAACAAAGTGCGGCCAGTCTGGTCCCCACGGGTAATTCGTGACACCATGTCGGGACAGTTGGGAGCACCTTATGAAATGAGTCTAATGTAAATTTGCGTTGAGAACAGGAGCTAAATGACATTTGTTTGTATTGCTTATTATTGAATGATACTTAGCTCTATGAGTATATTACTCATTCCCTTTTACTTTCTCTTTGAAACTATGTTATGGTGATGAAGCCTCAAACTGACTTATTTTTTCCTAAAGTATTACTAGGTGATGCCATGACGTAGAAGTTCAGGAAAAATCAAGGTTGTTGTAAATATCACTCATTGTGTAGTGATAGATGCCATATCATCATGAGATGCCATATCACTGTTCCCAATTTATTCCCTTATTTCTCCATCAGCTGCTGGCACTGAACCTCCTGCTCTTGGTGCTACAAGCCTTGGCACTTCTGATGAAAGGCCTGCCCTACCTCTTGTTGCAATGCCTGGTGCTGCAACACCTGCCACTCCTAACAAAGGTAGGTTTAGAATTTAAATGCTGATTCTCCAATCCAATCGAGGAATATTAAAATGAAAGAAAAGAATGTTAACATTAAGTTGAATGTATTGAAATTTTTGAAAATGTCAAGGCCACTTGGAGAAATATTCATCCCGTTTGAAAATTGAAGCCCATAAGCTCAATTTACACTTATTTAGATAGTGCATGGCTGTCACTTATGAAACCTTAGGGTATACAAAAAAAGGGTAGTACATTTCCAAATACTTTTGAGAATGGTATTCACGCGTGTTTCAAAGTGTGGAGCATTTATCCAGGAAATGGATGCTACACAATTCACGATTACACTCAATGAAACATGGCAAAGAAAGTTTTTTTGTAGGGAAACAAACTTCAGCATTGAATTGGAAATTATTTCATACATAATACAGGAGTCAAAATGTTACTAGCAATCTTTTTCCATGTACATTTAGTGTTGAATTGGGAAAAATAATTGAAACCTTCAAAAATGTTGTTACCAACAGCAAAGTTAATTAATATGATCGGAATTACAATCCTGTGATAACTCAGGCGCTTTATGAATGAGAAATACCTAGTGCAGTGTTTGTGTTGACAGGTTAGTCTTGGTTGGCAAAAATAGGTTTAGTGTTCATTTATTTAGTATTTTCTTCCAGTTTTTGACGAGCCTCCTCTGTACCCCAGTGTTTAATTCCTTATGTACCATTACAGTACAGCAGAACTTGAATTTACCAATAGACCATGCCTATTTTACATTATGCAAGATCACTTACATTTGATGATTTCTCAATAAGTGGGGTTAAACTTCTGTATCCATTGGAAGTAGTATTCCATGAGAGAGAATGTCAGGGCCTGAGCTGATGGTGAGGTAGGCTTTCTTTTTTCATTTAACTTGCATGTTTTCCTTGCATACTAGATGCTTCCTTCCACTTGCTCTGTGAAATGTTATGGTTGTGGAGCCTTAAACCACCTTCTCTACTAATGAGTAAGAATTGAATAACATGAAGTAGGGGTTCTGGAATTCCCTTATTTCTCCATCAGCTGCTGGCACTGTACCTCCTGCTCTTGGTGCTACGAGACCTAGCACTCCTGGCACCTCGAGAGCTGCCACTCCTGGTACTTCAAGGGCTGCCACTCCTAGCACTTCAAGAGCTACCACTCCTGGCACTTCAAGAGCTACCACTCCTGACCCCTCAAGACCTGCCACTCCTGTCGCCTCGAGACCTGCCACTCCTGGCACCTCAAGGCTTGCCGCTTCTGGCACCTCGAGGCCTGCGACACTTGGCACCTCAAGGCCTGCCACCAGTGCTTCCAGCAAACAATGCTGCTCATCTTCGTGGAGGGAAACGACACAGGTTAGTCGCGTTGAAATAACCGCTGAGTTCTGACTTCATTGAAGTGTCTTTGAATTGTAGCGAGATAGATTTTTCATGTTACAAGCCAAATTGGACAGCGTTGGATGAGAGCTAGCAGCAAAAGCTCGAAAGAATGCTGAAAAGTTATCACACACGCATTATTCTAAGACACAGTAGCATTTGTAGAATTATTGTTAGAACTAACTTCTGTCATTTCCATCAGTGTCAATACCATATTCACTTTCACTTTTACCATTTTCATTTACCTCTGATCATTCCACTTCTCGATTTAATCCATCTATCATGAAAATATATAATTATCATTGGGTAAAAAATACAATTGTGTTGTGATTCTCGTAGCATATTTCTGAACTATACTTTATTTCTTGTATCCTTGGAATTGAATTAATGCACACATTTAGGTATTGCTTTATAGCACAATGCATCCAATTAAAATGCTTGATTGATTAGAAGGGAGGGCTCGCGGTACTCGCTGACTTTCTTGGGTACTGAACAGGGCTATCCTAACTCCCATTAGTACTCACTTTATACCGTTCAGTATGTTTGAACTCATTCATAGTTTAATACTAGAAACCTTGGAGAAAGAATACTGACCAGAACTGTGATTCCAATCCATGTAGATTAAATGTGGCATATTTTTTAATTAGATGTGTTGTGTTCAAAACCTAAACTTTCAACCACCTTAAAGTTTGATTTATGTGTACAATTTATACTTTCTATAAGTTGGGAAAGTATAATAATATACAATCTAATTTTCGTCAATTTATTGCAGAATTCGTGCGGCAAAAGGAACAGTTCTTTCTTGGAAGACACAGGTCCTCCGGTGGTACCTTGTAAGCGACGCTTGTTCGCTTCTCCTTCTGGGACGACAATTGCCCTTGAAAACAGCAGACCAGGTCGTGAGAGAAGACTTAGGAAAAGGCTCAGGAGAAAATCAAAGGTACTGTACAAGCGGTTAAACACCGATAATTTCCTGAGAAGTGTAAGTGGCAGACTTGGTCCTTATCTCAGTGCATTTGTCAAGCACAAATTAAGGGGCAAGAGATCATACCGTGTATCACAAGTGGCTCGCTGTTAACATTCTTGTAAGCTCATCAGAGACGCACTATCAACTGATGAGGAGCTTGATACTATTACCCTCACTTTCGACTGTTCGTGCATTGATGAAACAATTCCAAGTACGTCCTGGTACAAGTGCTAAAAGTGTGTCCATGTTAAAAACGAAGGTAAAACCCGTCAGTGCTAGAGAAAAACTTTGTTTCCTTCTAGTGGATGAGATGTCGCTCCGGAAAGGGTTATCGTACAACCGAGAGAACGATGCCATAATTGGATTTGAGACTATCCACGGTGGCCAACGCAAGAAAATGGCCACATCCGTGTTTTGTGTAATGGCCTCTGGAATTGCAAAAAAGTGGAAACACTCAACTGGCTTTTATTTTACAGCTTCGGCAATGCCATCTTCATGCATTAAAGACATTTTACAGGAGTCAATTGCTGGGATGGAATGTCAAGACTTCACTGTTCTGGGCATAACAAGCGACCAAGGCAGCAATTTGCAAAAAGCATTCAAAGACATGGGTTGTACACCAACTAATCCTGTTGTTGAGTTTGCCGACAGGAAATATTTCGTTTTCAAAGATCCCCCTCATTTGATCAAAAATGCTCGCAACTTTCTCTACAATGGTGATTTGAGAATTCCTTCTCTACATTGTTCAGCTTCTTGGACGCATATTCAGAAGCTCTTTGAAATGGAGCAAAACAGAAGTATCAAATGTGTTCCCCGTTTATCGCATCATCATGTCTACAATTTGAAGTTTTCACAAAAAAATGAAAGTAAAACTTGCAACTCAAGTGTTGTCCAATACAACATCTGCTGCCTTAGACTTTTATGTTGCAACTGATTCCATTCCTTCATCATCAGCAGCAACCAGCATGTTCTGCAAGAAATTCAACGACCTATTTGATATATTGAATTCTCAATCTCCTGCTGACCGTGTCCCTCTCAGAAAACCCCTGACTTCATGTTCTCCTTCGATAAAAACCTTGCAGGATTACATCCCTTGGTTGAAGGAGTTGCAAGCGCTAAATCCAAATAGGAAATGCTCCTTCATTGATGGGTGGATTCAGTCCATAAATGTTGTGCGTATGTTGACAGAAAAAATTCCGCGAGACGTTCTGCCATACATCTGCCTCCGCAATCTTTGTCAAGATGAGTTGGAAAAATTCTTTAGAAAAATGCGCCAAAAGCAGAAGTTCCCTATTCCTCAAGATTTCATCAACTCTTACTGCAAAGTATCTACAACATCTCTTCTTACAGCGCCAATGAAGAGCAACGTTGAAGTGGGTGAAGACAACGTAGACGTGGATACGTGGAACATTGTTGAAGAGGTATGAGCGCAGCTTATTTATTGCTAACCTATGTCCAGGGAGAAAGATTGCTATTCATAACCTTCGTAGCTATTTCAAAGCCGCACACTTCTATATTGGAAATTGATATATGTGAAACGGTATAGTTTTTGGAACTCTTATCTAACACGGTTGTATTCTCATCTTTTTTAGATTCCTGAGGCGGAGCCCGAGGACATTCTGATTTCCTTTGAAGAAATTGAGGCAGCCACAACTTTCTCGGAGCCTACGATTGCTGGAGGAATGTTCCAGTCTATGGAGGTGGATGGAGCTGTCACCTACTTCAGCGGTTACATAGCTCATAAGGTCAATCAGTTCCACATCAACTTGAAAGGTTCCTCTGTATCCTCTTGTGACGCTTGTTCTCTAATACTAACAAAGCAAGATCTGAACTTGCACATGTTCACTACCTTTAAAGAATATTTAGAATCGTGTGATCAGTCTCTCACCTACTGCAGCAAGGAGTTCATCGACCTGATTATTTTGTGCGAGAGAGTATTTTTGTATTGCTTCCACAATTATCGGCACGTATCAGGATTTCGTAACTAGTCTGTAAGTTCTTAGATTTGTGTCAGCATCCCTGTAATTTCTGCTGTGTTCAGGTCCCCGACAAGTTGCAACAATTTTTTGCCGTGTGTAGAACGCTTCAGTGCACGAGACACGTGAACAGACTTATGTCCTCCAAAAGTTGTACTGAAAAACTTAAGAAAATTGTCCATGAGTAATATTACCATCTGGTAGCAGGTTAGGTATATTTTTTGATTGACCTAAGTATATTCTATTGTTGATGTATTAATTTTGTCCATAAGCTTATATCGCTACAATATTTCTGCAGTGCGTTATGGTAGGAAGCTCATTTACTGTTACTAGCTCGTAATTTATCCAAATGATTGCTCTTCTTGCACCGCAGTGTCAACCGTGACAGTGCAAGCTTTCAATAGACACAGAGATTGGATTTAATGTCTCATATCTATATTTTTGTTTCTTAGCACACGCTTGTGCACATACTGAGAGTTTTAATTGCACTAGATCTGCATGCGTCGTTCGTTGCTTTGGATACATAAGCATTTTAACCCCGCTATTATTTAGCATATACACTAACTACTGGTATGTTGTAACTGGAAAATGTAATGAAAAGCCATGCCGACGGCTTTGCTTAGGCTTCAGTTATTAGCTTAGTACTGTAGTTCACTTCTGATACTAGTTAATACTGTGTGCTGAGCCTCGTCCAAAAACTGGATGCTTGTAAACCCTAATTCAAAGTGTGTGCGTGGCAGTCTTGTGGACTCTCCTTCCTCAATATTCTCCATTATTGTTACGAAGCAACGATCGTGCCCCTCAGGTGGATACAGCTACATATTATATCTACGGGAATTAGCGCTCTCAAGGGAAAAATGTGAGGTACTGTGCTGATAGTTAGGTAAGCTTTCTCTCTGTTGAAATAAAATGTTCGTAGTTTTGTCTAGGACCACCTTTTTTCGGTCCACTATTGACATATTTTTCAATACCTCTAACTTTCATCATCAACTTTTATCTTGTTTCATAACCTTTCTTCTTAACTGACTTTCCTTGCGCACGGGATCCTGTGCCTGAACTCACCTTGTTCCTCACCCCCAGCGTTCCATCAACTCCATACTATATGGGGCCTTCATCCTTCCTCACTTTGAACCTCTTTGTTGCGGCATGTGGTGAAGGGAGGCTTAAACTAATCTATGATCAATCAAGCAACGTACGCACGAATCATTCATCAATGAACGTAACATAAAAAATATTACGTTAACGTAAACTTCTTCCCATTTCTCGTATGTAACTCTTTGGGGAATCTTTACGTATAATAAATATAAATAACATCGCTACATATTATTAGCAGGTTTTTTATCGCTCTAAACAACTTAATTTCTTCATTTTCATATTGTTTCGACCAGTATGAAAATATGTACATGAACGCTCATTCACGTGTATGTATAGTGAATCAAATAATAAAAAGTGTTGTTAATGTAACCGCAATTCACTATTTTGACTTTCACTGTCCTTACTACGCCCAGAAACGTTTATCACTTGAGCATGAAAATTAGACTTACAATCCAAACGAGTATCACAGTAAAGCCTGGATACGCAGCCAATTGGAAGCTTTGGCCGTGATGACGTCAGCGTCCAGTCGTGACTGCTGGCTGCTGATTGGTTAGCGTGCGTGCGTATGTTTGTCTAGAGCGGGCTTGGGGTCCACCGTAGTTTTGCAGTTCTTCTTATGTAAATGTTCTGTGGCATAGCCGTCTGCGAAGAGAACCAGTTTTTGAGATTTCTCCTATGTCTGTGGTAACCAATAGCCGTCTCGCAAGTGTGACGTCAGCACGGAAGCCAGATACCTACTCACTACGTTAGGGTGTGCACACGCTCGCTGAATGCTCTTCCGGCTGTTGAGTTAATCGTCAATCATTAATTTGGGATTCTAAGACTCCGAAAGATAATATATTGTGTTTCCTCACTTGAGGATACTTAATAATATCAAAATAACTAGCAAAGATACATGAAGAGTTGAAAACTATAAAGATTACAGGCCCTTGAATATAACAAATTAGAGAGCGACTTGCACACGCACCTCATCCTTCGATTAGTGGAGCGGTACTAATCTTGCTTTGGAAAATGGGAGGCAGGGCTTACACGAGTGCGGAAGTTCCTACCTTAAAACTTTGTTCAAGATTACCCTAAAAATGCATAAATTACCCTAAAATGTCATAAAAGTCCATTGCTGGTATTACATCAAAATATTCAATGTTTCAATGTTTATATGTGTAGAAATGATACGACATCAGGGTCATGCGGATATAAGAAATGAAATTCTCTGACTTTACGGAGCCATATGTGTCACGATACGTGCAACATTTTATATTGCTTTCACTATAGATTATCTTCTTTGTATGGGTACCTAGTTGCAAACTTTGTTCAATGAGCGTAAAGTTTGAGGCCAGGCGATCCATTCCTGACTATCAGAGAGAAGCAAAGACATAGTAGGAGGAAATGAACGGCAAAGTAATACTCGAAACATTTATTTATGGAACACAACACAAACACAGTATCAAAATTTTTGCGCAGAAAGATTAAGAGGAATTCAGTTGTGAAATAAGTTCATAAAAACACTAATTCTCAGTTCAATTGCAAAGAACGGGGCAAAGAATCTAATGCACTGAATGAAGAATTTCGACTTCACCAAAATTTTCGCGATTAGTATACTTAATTGGCTCGAATTGAACTACGCACAGAGATAATTTACGTTGAGTTAGACGAAGCAGATGTTGCTCAATTAAAGTTAGCCCAATTGAATTACAAATACGAACCTCCTTACAATTAAGAATCTCGGCCTAAGGCTAGAGTATTTTTCGACAAAAGCCGCCATGCCGAAAAGTCAAAATCCTACAGTCGAATACATGTAGCTCCTCCAAGAATCGGAGTCCTACGTTAGTCAGCCCTTGTGCCAAGAATAATAAAAGAAGAACCTCGATTTCTATCTCACAACCTTTTTTATTCACTCCCAATATCTGTATTTCCACCAATCCAACATTTCTTCTATGAAGTCGAACATTCATTTTTTTTAACAAAGAAGCCACAGAATGTTTGGATTCCATCATAACGTTAGTCGTGTCAGAACAGAACCCTACAATGTTGCTCAATTTAATATTTTTATCACTCGCCTCAGGGGGATACAATTATGGTATCTATGGGAATTAGCGCCCAAAGGGGGACAATGTGAGGTCCCGAGCTGAGAGTTAGGTAGGCTTTCACCTATGTTGAAGTAAAATGTTTCTGTTATGTTAAAGACAACCCTCTTTTAGGTTCACTACTGTCCTGTTTTTCAGCACCTACTACTTTCTCCTTCAACTTTGGTCTTGTTTCATAATCTTCTTTCCCAACTTACTGGTTCTATGCCTTTTCTGCGTAGATTCCATGTTTCCTTAACTCCATACTAAATGGTGCATTCCTCCTTCATCTCTTTGGATCGCATTTTATGCGACTAATCTAATCTATTTTTATCACTGAAATCTTTTTTGTAGTAAACAATCCTTTAGCTGTGCTATCCTTTTTTCAACAAGATGAACAGAGGAGCTCTTAATTGCACTCCCACTCCATTATTGGACGATGACTCCGAGCTGTTTAGCTTCACTGAGATCAGTTGTTTCATCAATTATTACATAATATAAACTTCATTAAGGACAACGACAAGATCACTTAGTAGATGTTTACCCAAACATAGTCTAATAATGTTTGAAGCTCTTTGTTTCCCTAAGCTTACTTTCTTTAAGAAAAATTTGTTTCAGTGGTAACGAAATAGGTAAATCATGCTCAGAAAGATTTGCACTTATCGGCAGTTCAATTTTCATACCTGACTTGTCAATTGGATCGTGTGATAAAATGAGTAAAGTTATAAGTAGTAAGCAGCCTACCAATCAGGGCACAATTCACCCCAATTAGCTTAAAATTGAAATTATTTAAGAAACAATTTCAAAAACATTTATTCATTGATGAATTTTTGACTTTTTCATAACCAGAAATCAGTTACACAAACAACCAAGTATCTTTTAGATATAAATTTCAATTTTCTTTATCTACCTGTATTTTAACAAACGAAATTAATTGTACTCTGTTCGGGAGCATTTTAGAAATCCATGTTTTTTTTAGTTCAACGGTTCAACGGTTTCTCGTCTCAAAGTATTCTCTAACGATATTAATCTGTTTTTTATATCAGCGTAATAAACTATTTACAATACTTGAATCTCTATATACAGGAATAACGGCCACTCTCGCTTTCTCGTGACCTTTACAAATGCTGGCTGTGCGACCGCGCGCACGCACGTATGAGCGCTCGGTGGAAACCGAGCTGTAATTACCGTCACACATTCTGGTTGCAGCTCAGATCGCATGTTGAGAGGTAATCATTGTTGGTTATTATCCCTGGCACACCCTGAACGATTCTATGGTGATTATGACCTCTAAGCAGTGAAACTTCTGAGCTTGAAGGTTGACCTACTGAATAAATAGAGTGCCATGGGACTGAGACTCGCAGTAACAGCTCAGCCTCCGTACAAGTAAGCATTTTTTACCTAAAAATATGTATATGTCCTGATTCTAATATATATGCTCAGATATATATATGCTTCGTTATTGTGTCAAGTGATAGTACTTCTTAAGAAATTTTAAAACTAACCTAAAAATACCTGTTATGTATTTAGTTACATATTTATTTAAAAATTTGTTTGTCATGCGTATCTTCCATTTCTGTCACGCTCATAAGGATGCTTAATGACCGTATCTGTGATATGAGTTTCACCAGAGCAAAAGTACAATAATATTATATTTTAATCATAGGTAATATTAGATTGGATATATTGATTTGTTATCCAAATCTGCAAGACTTATTGAAGGAAAATATTAAATCCCATTATTTTGACAGACCGTGTACACTAGTACAGGTATTATACTCCTCTAATTGAACTTTATTTGTCACTCGAATGAATGCTTGTTTATTATTTTTTTGTAAGTGGTTTTTATTACTTTAAACTGTACTTCAAGATAAATTTATTCCTCTTTACAGTGACGCTTCCAAAACGTAAAAAGCAAGAAGAATACCAAGACGAATTCGGAATGCGAAAGCGAAGAAAAGTTGAATCAAAATCAAAAAATGTAACTATTTAATGACGTCAATTTTTTGAGAAAAACTTTCTAGTACTTTGAAGTTTTATTGCTTAGTTTTAAAAATGAAGTTTTGATGAAGTTTTAAATTGAAGTTTTATTGCTCAATTTTCAATCATGTAATGTAATACTTATTTGTCAAATTTTTGGAAAACTTTATAGCACTTTTTCTTTCCAGGAGGTGTTGATGTTTCACAAACGAAATATGAATGATATTACCTACCCTGACCTGGCTAACCTCCTACAACATTTTAAATGCAAAGATAGTATTATTGACGCATTGTTTGAGTTAAGTAAGAATGAACTTTCTGAAATTACATCTGCGTTATACTCAATTAAAGAGAAATATGATAGCTCACACGCGAAGCGAATGAGAAGTAAACAGCGTGTTTCTATTGACCAAACACTTATAAGAATTAATAATGCTCTGCATAAACTGAAAACCACATCCTCTGCTGATTTTAACATTAATTTGACAGAAAACTTCGATGTCTATACAAAGCTACAAAAGCCAAACCTGACAGTGAATGAAGAGGAAATCGTGAGTGCAAACAATATGCTTACAGCGTCTGAAAATAAAGTGAAGTCGATGTTACTTATACCATGTTATATAAAGAGTGAACTTTATTCTTGGTTGTTACGTCAACCTAATATGAACAAAGACTATGTAGGTGTAATGTTTAAAGTGTCAGTTAGAACTATTGAAAATTATTTAATGTTAAATAAGTTTCTGAAAGAGTATCCATCCGCTGTAAAACTTGAATTACCTTTCAATTTCACTGTGAAAAACATTGCAAAAATAAAAGAGTGCATCGTATGTAGTGATGAAATAGAGCTGATTTGCCGTTCAAAAATATCGTGTTTTTCTGATAATTAAATTAATTGAGTTTCTACGTCATACACCTTTTGAGGAGCTACGTCACGATCCAACTGGAGAGAGCGTCACACAGCGATTGAGGAACTACGTCACGAACCAACTGGAGAGAGCGTCACACACCTTTTGAGGAGCTACGTCATGAACCAACTGGAGAGAGCGTCATACACCTTTTGAGGAGCTACGTCACGATCCAACTGGAGAGAGCGTCACACACTTTAAAGAACTCCGTTATCAGTTTTATACATAATTATTTTGTCTAATAAACAAAAACAATAAATAGTATGTTTAGGAATAATTCCATTCTCTGAAGTATTTTTTAGGAATATATAATTTATCAAAGTTTTGAAAGTACCTACCTTGAAGTGGATGTCTGTCTTTATTAATAAAGATAAAATTATATGGTTCTTTGTATGTGTTTGAACAAAACTCTTTAAATTCATCAAAGGGCATGTCCTGAGATATGATATCTGTGTAAATGTTCTTCATATCAGTTGAGTCTAAACCAAAAAGAATTATAACGTTAGCATTTGTTCTAATTGTTTGTCTCGGTAATAAATAATAATTTTGTGATAAGTAGATTGAACGGCAGTTGTTGTGTCTACCTCTAGTGTAAAAGCTATCAGCTGGACTTTGATCTCTTTCAGTTGCTATATCGTCGAAAATAAAAAGATTTTTCTTTTTTGAATCTACGTCACTTGGATCGGGAATAGCTGTCATATCTTGAAAATATTCAATTTTAGATTTTGAGTTTCTTTTAATAGGTAAATTCTCAAGGAAATCGTCAATATTACCATTGCCCTTTTCAAAAATTTCAATTATTTCAGATTGGTTATAGCCTTTATCAAAAGCATTCTTCAACAGTTTATATTCTGGTTGATGTATTGATTTACTGTACAGAAAAAGATGATTAAAATCGACAAATTTTTCTAACAGAAGCTTTATTAATAAAGAAGTTTTACCACAGTTTGATCTCCCTACGATGAGACATCTCAAGCCAGGAGAAGGAAAAATGAAGTGATTCTTTTGATTATTTCTTTTACTGTCTTTCCGCATATACACCATTTTATTTAACTAATAAAATACAACTGAATTTCCAAAATTTATTTTCTGTTTGTAGCAATTGTAAACATTGTTTTTTTAAATTTGCTACTTCATTAAGTTCAATTCTTCAATGTATTTTTCTTTCTTATTGGTTGTCTCGTTGGGCAATTACGAGAGAAAAAGCTACCATTGGTGTCATAAGAATCGTTACTGATTAATGTTTCAAGATGAATGATATCTGACTCTAATTGAGTTATAACTTCCCTATTTAATTCGACATCATTTTGAATTTGATCAACATCTAATTGCAATTGATTTATTTTTGCAGTATTGAGAACAACTTCTCTTTGAATATCTGTAATAATATCTTCCATTTTATTAAGTTTATTTCTTCAATGTGTTTTTCTTTTTATGGTTGTCTCGTTAGGCAATAACGAGAGAATGAGCTATCTTTGGTTGTAAATAAAGTAAATACATCGAGTTTGCAATTTTTGAGCATCTATTACTTCATATGGAATATTGCTTTTCATTTTGATTAATATAAATTTTCAGAATACTTTAAAATTTACATTGGATAAATACATTGAAATTTTTAAAATATACTGAGAAAATAATTTATTAAAAATGGAATCATTTAATGTATCACATCTATCTAATACTAAGAATACAAAAAGGCATAATAATTTAAAGAAAATTTCAGTAAAGATGACTTCATGTAACAATTTTTGTAATATATGTAATATTTACATCATCAACTTGAGAAGACATGAGAAAAGCATGAAACACAATAAAAACGTGAGTAAACTATTAATCTCGGATCTGTATTTTGATGAAAACAAAGATTTCTGTAATATATGTAATATAAATGTCTCTGATCTAAAAACACATCTAAAATCTACTAGGCATATTAAAAACATAAATCAAGAATTAATTTCCGATTCATATTTTGAGAAAAAGGTGTGTAAAATATGTAAAGTAGAAGTAAAAAATCTAGAACAGCATAAGAAATCAAAGAAGCATTTTAGAAACGTTTATGGCTGTAAATTCAGAGGAAAAAAATGTGTTATAAATGAAAAATGCCTGGAATATATGTTCTCTGATATATCAGTTATAGATCCGACAGTTTTCATGAGGAATATGACCCCGGTTGTGAAATCAATTTTGAGAGAGCAAAAGTTTGATAATATGAAGATACAATTGGCAATTTTAGTTCAATTTTATAAATACAAAGAAAAAAATGAAAAAGTATATTCAACAGCATGGATGAATACAGGTAAGTTTGTAGACATATCGAAAAACTTTACAAAACATTGATGATCTGTATAAAGAAGCTATTAGAAAGGTTGAAGAATATACAAAAAACTCCCCGGGCTGGATAACAGATAAATTATTAGACTTCAATGTAAAAATTATTGAATACAAGCCTATCAAAGGTTCTAGTTATATAGAATTACCTGAAAAGTTTCAAAAGTCGACTTATAAACTAATTAATAATAAAAATACCGATAATAAATGCTTTATGTGGAGTGTTGCGAGATATTATTGCCGAGATGAAAAAAACGGCAATAGAATATCTAAAAGACTAAAAACTGAAGCTGAAAAGTTAAATTTCAGAGACATAACATTCCCAGTAAAACTTAAAGATATCGATAAATTTGAGAGAAACAATAATGTGTCAGTAAATGTTTACAACTTTAATTACTTGAAAGAATTATGTCCTTTGAGAATAACAAAGGTAAAAAATGAAGATGTTATATCACTTTTATTGTTAACAAATGAAAATAAAAGTCATTATGTATTGATGAAGTCGTTAAGTCCATTTATGCAAACTAAAGATGGTCATAAAAAACATGTCTGTCCATATTGTTTATGGCCATTCACAAAAGAATGTTTATTAACAAACCACATTAATGATTGTTCAGTTCACACTCCAACAAAGTATGTTCTTGAAGGAGGTAAATTGAAATTTAAACATTACCAAAAAACAATTAGACATCCTTTCACAATTTATGCTGACTTCGAATCAACATTGACAAAAATAGATACGTGTCAACCAAATCAAAACTCGAGTTACACCATGAACATTCAGAAGCACAATCCTAATTCATTCTGTTGCTATACAAAATCTGAAGCAGATGAATATTCCCGTTTAGAAATATATAATGGTAAAGATGCTTCCCAAAAGTTTGTAGAATATTTAGAAAAAGAAACCAAGAGAATTTATAGTCTGTTGAAAATAAATAAGAAAATCTATTTACCATCAGATGAATTCGAAAAATATAAAGAAGCCACAAGATGCTATGTATGTGGCGGAGAATTTACGGAAGATAACTATAAAGTTAGAGACCACAATCATTTGACAGGTCATTATAGAGGTCCAGCTCATTTAAAATGTAATTTAAAAATTAGGAATCCTAATTTTATACCTGTGTTTCTACACAATCTGTCTAATTACGATGCTCATTTGTTCGTGAAAGACTTGGGAAATATATCCGGAAAGTTGAACGTTATTCCACAAACAGATGAAGAATATATTAGTTTTACACAAACCATAAAAGTAGATTCCTATGTATGTAAACATACAGGAAAAATTAAAGATATCACCAGAGACTTACGGTTCTTAGACAGCTACAGGTTTTTACCTTCATCTCTAGATAAACTTTCGAAGAATTTATCTGAGCACAAAGAATTGTCGAAGTTCTTTCTCAATGAACAACAATTAGAGTTGATCAACAAAAAAGGTATTTATCCGTATGAATATGTAAATAGTTATGAAAAAATGAACGTTAATAGTTTACCAGCTAAAAGTGAATTCTACAGTAGATTAAATAATAAAAATATTTCAGAAAATGAATATCAGCATGCACTCAAAGTCTGGAGAGCTTTTAATTGTACAACATTCAAAGATTACCATAATTTATATCTAAAAGTCGATACATTATTACTAGCCGAAGTATTTGAAGAATTTAGACTAACATGCATGAAAACTTATTCTCTAGATCCAGCACATTATTTTACAGCTCCCGGATTGTCTTTCGATGCTCTACTGAAACATACAAAAATAGAATTGGACTTGTTTGAAGATCCTGATATGCTCCTATTCATCGAAAAAGGAATAAGAGGTGGGATTTCTACAATATCAACACGATATGCAAAAGCAAACAATCCATATATTCCAGAAACATTTGATAAAGGAAAACCAAATAGTTTTATCACATACATAGATGCAAATAATCTTTACGGATGGGCTATGTGTCGATCATTACCTACTGGAAACTTTAAATGGAAAAATCCAAAGTCGAAACTCAAAGCAGATAAAGGTTATATATTAGAAGTTGATTTAAGTTATCCGAAAGACTTACATGCTCTCCATAATGATTTACCATTGGCTCCAGAAAATATCAAAGTAAACGATGTATATAAATTAATTCCACATCTTGGAAAACGAGAAAAATATGTTGTACATCTTAAATCTCTAACACAATATCTAGATCTAGGATTGAAGTTAGAGAAAATTCATAGAATATTAGAGTTTGATGAAAGTCCATGGATGAAATCATATATTGATATCAACACAAAAATGCGTCAGCAAGCTAAATCTGAATTCGAAAAAGACTTCTACAAGCTGATGAACAATTCAGTATTTGGTAAAACAATGGAAAATATTAGAAATAGAGTAGATGTGTGTTGGGTAAAGTCAGAGAAAGAATTAATTAAATTAGCAAATAAACCAAACTTTACCAGTTTTAAAATATTCTCAGAAAATTTGATAGCATGTCATATGCAAAAACAAAGACTTAAATTTGATAAACCAATCTACGTAGGGTTATCTGTATTGGATATAAGTAAAACATTAATGTATGATTTCCATTATAATCATATTAAAAAGAAATATGGTAATTAGGCAAAGTTGTTGTTTACAGATACAGATTCATTATGTTATGATATCGAAACAAAAGATTTGTACAAAGATATGGAAAGAAATAAAGACTTGTATGATACATCAAACTATTCTAAAGAACACTTCCTATATTCAACTAAAAATATGAAAGTAATTGGGAAAATGAAAGACGAAACGTGTGGAATACCAATTGAAGAATTCGTCGGTCTCAGAGCAAAACTATATTGTTACAAGACGAAAAATTCCGTGAGTAAGAAAGCAAAAGGGGTAAGTAAGAACATAACTGAGCACAATATCACAATGGATGAATATAAAAGAGCATTGAATAATGAAACAATATACAAAACGATGTATAATATCCAAAGTGTTAACCACGAATTATATACTAAAGAAATAAATAAGGTTGCATTAAATGGTAATGATGACAAGCGACATATATTACCAGATGGTATCAACACACTAGCATTAAATCACTATAAAATATATTAATTAAATAAAGTATAAAAAATGATTATCTACAACAATAATGACTTCTATAACCAAGATTTATTATCTGTTGAAAATGAACAGTATTTGAGTGATTTGAAATCAATAGTTAGTGAAGAAAAAACTGGGAAGGGTATTGTAAATACATTGCTTAGAAAACTTCCATTACCTGAAATGCATTTGAAATTACCATCTAATATTCAATCTGAACAAGTCCCGAACGGTTCATTCAACAATAAACATACCTACTCATTTTGCGGTCCAGGAACTAAGGTGCAGAAGCAAATTCAAGAAGGTTATCGAGGATTTAACTCACTCGATCAGGCTTGTAAGAATCATGACATATTTTATTCACAACATTCAGCAACGAAAGAAAGAAATTATGCTGATGATATTCTAGCAAAAAGAGCCGCTGAAATTGCAACTGATCCAAATGAATCAGAATACGTTCGGCAAGATGCTAAATTAGTTAACGCAATTATGGCTGGTAAGAGTTGGGCAGGAATGGGCCTCTCGTCGACAAAAAACTTTTAAACACGCTCACTGATGTGAGCGATAAAATCTTGAATGACTTATATTATAATCCAAAGACTGGTTATACTGGAATGAATCAACTTGTTAAAAAATCCGGCTTATCTTCAACTCTCGTACGAAATTGGTTAGAAACTCAAAAAGCTCACACTCTACATAAACCAATAAAACATAATTTCAAAACGAGAAAGGTGAAGGTATCAAAAATTGATGATCAATGGCAAGCTGATTTGGTTGACATGCAAAACTATAAAGATCAAGGAAAAAACTACATTTTAACAGTAATTGACATTTTCAGTAAATATGCATGGGCGATTCCAATAAGTAAGAAGACAGGTGAAGAAATCAAAACTTCATTTCAAAAAATATTTAAAATACGAATTCCTTCTAAAGTTCAGACAGATAAAGGCTTAGAGTTTACAAATAAATTCACTCAAGATCTATTCAAGAAACATAACATTCAGTGGTTTAGTTCAGAAAATGAAACCAAAGCTCAAGTTGTGGAACGCTTCAACAGGACGTTAAAAACTAAAATGTGGAAATATTTTACACACATGAAAACTAAAAAATGGGTGAATATTTTACAAGATTTATTGCAAAATTACAATAATAGCTATCATAGAACAATTAAAATGACACCTAACCAAGCATCATTGGAAAAGAACAGTAAAAAGGTTTATGATAACTTATTCCCTCCAACCGAACCAACTTTCACATCACCGAAACTCAAAATCGGGGATAGGGTAAGAATAAGCAAGAAACGGAAAGACTTTCGGAAGGGTTATTTGCCAAATTTCACTAATGAGTTATTCATTGTATCCGAAATACTGTCTACTGAACCAATTACTTATAGATTAAAAGATATGGATGATGAAGAAATAAAAGGAAGTTTTTATGAACAACAACTATCAAAATATACTAGTGATGTTTATGCAATTGAGAAAATTCTCAAGAAGAGTAAAGGAAAACTTCTGGTCAAGTGGAAAGGTTATGATGAACCTTCATGGATCTCAGAAACAGAACTTAATGTCAGTTCAGAGTGAACTTATTATTGAGTTAAAGTCTTTTTTGAATTTTTCTCTTTAAAAAATGGCGTTGATTGATATCAAAACTAAATCAGATTTACTAAACTTAGCAAAGAGTTTGAAAAAGCAATTCAAAAATGAAAGAATAATCGAACGAGATTTATACCATGATGTTAAAAATGTTTACAAACCATTGATTGAACCTTTATCTAAAATTGTTGACGAAACTAAACAAACTAGGTTGGCAATAAAAGATATACCTCATGAAAAACTTGAATCTATCCAAGGAAAACCTGTTGAGAAACTAGCTTTGCCATCTTCTGAATCCAACACTGTAGTTAGGCCTATCGCATTCTATTTCTTGCGTTTTGCATGGAAACCTGGAAATGAGTATGATAAAGCTTATGGCATGCGTTGGGATGGAAGTAAAGTTATGCTAGGAAATAAAAAGGTAGATATTTTGGGTAATGATTTGAAAATTGGAGATAAAGTATACGAAGGCACAACTGGATTATGGGAATTATTAACAAAGCAAAATCCTATTGATTTTAGGGATGAAGATAAAAATAATTATTATGATATGTTGTATTCAACTGATGCTTATTTGAGGGAAGACGGTACCATAAAAGCAAATAGAGGTGTGAAATATTATAAATTTATCAGACCCTTCTATCGAATAGTTCAACGAAAAAATGCTCAAGCTGCAGTTGAAACAATTAGATCAGTAAGTCCATCAAGTCGTGAATCAAGTCGTGAATCAAGCCCTGAACCAAGTCCTTTAAGATACCCAAAAATAGTAGAATCCTCAAGTTTGAGTCGACACAAAATTCCTTCAACAAGTCAGAGACCAATTTTCGACCCGTCACTAAGGTCTACTTTTAGACCAACTACTACTCGTATACCTTCTCCTACATCTTCTCCTATACCTCCTCGTCATCCTCACAGAGAGGATTCAGACGTTTCAGGATCAGGTATTATTGTATTACTATCTAACATCAATGATCTTGTAAAAAGACACCAGTTATTGTTCGGTTCGTTTACCGCTGGAAATACAGGAGTTTTTAATGAACTGCAAATACTTACACATGAACTTTTAAAGCAAGGTCTATTAAATACTGCTGAAGTAAAGGTGTTTGATGATTTATTGTTTAAAAAATGGAATCTCAAAGCATTGTAATTAGTGAAAGAAAAAGTGATATAAGTATAAACTTTAGTCCAGCAATAGAATTGAACAAAAATAAATTTCACGAAATGGCACTGGTTGGGTTAGACATGTATCATTCTATTCCTAACATTGATGAAAATAATAATAAATTTTATTATGAATTAAATGGTGTTGAAAATGTAATTACACTTCCAACAGGATGTTATGAAATAGAAAGTATAAACGAATTCATTCAAAAAACATTGGCAGGCTTTATTGAAATCAAAGCAAATACTAATACTTTGAAATGCGTCATAGTTCTCCATTCATCTACGTTAAAAGTATTTTTCAATAAAGAAAAATCTTTAAATACATTGTTAGGATTTGGAGGAATTATCTTAGAAGGTGTTGGAGAACATGAAAGTATAAATATAGTGAACATAATGTCTGTTAACGCAATACTCGTTCATTGTAGTGCAATTAACGGCTCATACCTTAATGGTTCTTTGCATAATATTTTATATTCCTTTTTCCCAAACATCCCACCAGGATATAAAATTGTTGAAAATCCAAATAAACCAATTTATCTACCGATATATCAACCTTTACTCTATGATTTGAGAATTTGGCTTACTGATCAAAATGGACATACTCTGAATACTAGAGGTGAAGAAGTAACTGTTCGATTACACCTAAGGTCTAGAAATTAAAATAATTTGATAAAATTATCTTCAAAAAATGGATTCTTTAAGATGGAATGAAAATATTAAAGTTGATGAATCAATTGAAAAAATTGAAACGCATAACTATGAACCACAAATAGGTACTGATTTGAATCGTGAACATAATGATATCAAGATCATTATGCAGAATCAAGATCAGTTTCTATTACCTAGTAAAAGTTTTATATATATAGAAGGAGCTTTGAATAAAGAAGATGGAAGTGATTATAATTTTAAAGATGAAAAAATAACAATAATCAACAATGGATTAATGCATTTGTTTGATAGAGTTTCTTACAGAGTTGGAGATGAAGAAATTGAAGGTTATAGTTACCCTGGAATTACAACAACTCTAAAAGAATTAGTTAGCTATCCCCGAAATGTTAAAGAAAACATGATATTTTTCTGGAGCGTCGATACTAAGAAGAATGAAAAATCAAACGAAGGATTTAGCGATCGAAATGACTACTTAAGTTCAGCTAATGGGAAATTCAGCGCTGCAATCCCACTTGAACATGTGTTTGGATTTTGTGAAAATTATAAGAAGGTAATTTATGGAGTGAAACATGCTCTGACTTTAAGAAGAGGTGATAATTCTAATGCTATATTCAAATCAGATGAGAAAGATGCAAACCAGCAAGATAAAGTAGTTGATGGTAAAATTACTATTACAAAATTAATTTGGAAAATGCCAGCTTACAAACTGTCTGATGAGTATAAAATAAAGCTATATCGTCAAATTAAGGATAAAATAACATTACCTATTCCATATTTGAATAGACAATTGGAACAAACAATTGTAAACTCTCAACAGAAATTCTTAGATTGGACTTTAACTCCAAATTCAGGATCTCAAAGACCTCGATACATAATTTTAGCATTCCAAACTAAGAAAGCTAATTCACAAGCTGTAAACAATGCAATTTTCGATCATTGTAACTTGACGAATGCATATGTTCAGCTGAATAATGAACGATACCCTGATCACAATTTACAGATTGATTTCGATTCTAACAATTATGCTACAGCTTATAAGATGTTAATAGATTATGTACCTAATGAAAATTGTGCTATCGAATACAGACACTTTAAATATTTGTATCCCATCTATGTGTTTGATATCAGCAGACAAAATGAACGTATCAAGGAAACTACAATTGATATTAAAATTAAAGCAGAATTTAAAACCAATATTCCTGATGATACACATGCATATGCACTGATTCTATCTGACAGAGTAATTCGATTGCAATCTGACGGTGATAAAATGAGTTTAAACTACTAAAAATTAAAATATATTCACATAATAATGTTTAAAAAATGTATTGTGTAAAGTGTAAGAAGAAAACTGATACTGATAATCCTCAATATTTAATTACAAAGAACAATAAGATACTGGTCAAAAGTATGTGTATTATTTGTAAAAAGACAAAGACTTCTTTTGTTTCTAAAGATACCGCGACGAAAGGGGGTTTTATATTTACAATTCCAGCTTTATTAGCTGGCCTTGGGGCTGCTGGCTCTTTGGCTGGAGGTGTTGCTGCAATAGCATCCGCAGTTAATAAGAAAAAAGCTGACGATAAACTCTTGTCAGAAACTAAAAGGCACAATGAAGCAATGGAAAGTAAAAAAGGTTCAGGTATACGGATAACTCCGAGAAAAAAAAAACCTTGTGGAAAAGGTCTCTACTTGAAACCACCAAAAAAGTAATACCTAACCAACCATTATCTAAACATGATCTAGAATACTGCATAAATATATTAAAAATTCCGAATTTTCGAGGTATTTACATGAGAGATACTTTACCTAAACACCCTCTAGAAACGGAATGCGGAATCCTAAACTTAGACACTGAAAAAGGATTAGGAACGCATTGGACTTGTTGGTATAAGAAAGATAACATATGTTATTACTTTGACAGTTATGGTTTGATTTATCCAATTTAATTTAAAGACTACTTAACAGATTGTGTTGATATAATTTTCTCTACTTACAAAATCCAGAAAATCGGTGATGTAATTTGTGGACATTTATGTCTAGAAATGCTGAAGCGTTTAGAAAATGAAAGCTTTCATGCAATTCTTTTACATCTGTATAAAACCCCAACTAGTTTTTAGAAAATAAACTAGAGTTAATTTTTTTTCTTTAAAAAATGTCTTGTGGAAATATTTATGCAGCAAAGTTGGTCTTTTTACCTTCCTGTAGAGAAAATCATGAACATGAAAATAGTGAAAATAATTCTGAAGGACTTTTGCAGAATGTAGAGCAAATAAAAAGTTTACTTGAAGATTCTAATATAGAATCATTGAAAGACACAATTGAAGCTCTCAAAAATGAAAGAACTGAATTGGAATCAATTATAAACGAGTATGATGAGAAATATGTAACTCTGAAAACAGATTTACAAGTGAAATTTTCTGATGTAGACTCAATCGTTAAATTCTTAGAGACGTTAATTTATGATTTATCTGAAAAGTTCGTTGCTCTTGAACCAAAAATTGTTTCAAATGATGAACGACTATCAAGCATAGACTCAACATTGATGAAGAAAATTGATGAAATTGATGCTAAATTTGAAAACATTGATTCAAACATAACCAACCTAACAGACGTAAAAATTCAAGAGATTGGGGACAAATTGAAGAGTCTAGAGTCAGGTATTGAAACTAGAATTGATGAAAAGCTGTTAGTTAAAGAGTCAGCATTAATCGATCAGATTAAAGGAGTTGAAGCTAAATTTGAGCTTGTGGACTCTAAGATAACCAATTTGATTGATGTTAAAATTCCTGAGATTCTAGAGAATTTTAAGAATCAAGAGTCAGTTATACAAAATCAAATGGATGATAAACTGAAGACTTTAGAAACTAAAATTAATGATCAAATTGATTCAAAGAACAAATTAATAAGTAATAAAGTTGAAGAACAAGAAATTAGTATAATTAATGTTGTGAATGAAAAAGAAATGAGCTTGCAGACATCACTTAATGATCAAATTGAAGAAAAGCTGAAGAGTTTAGAATCAACACTGAACAATACTGTTGAAGAAAAAAGTAAAAGCTTAGAGGCACATCTAAATGATTTAAGTGATAGAAACCTTTTTGTTATGGAAAGAACAGTAGCCTTAGCACCCTCGTTTGTTGAAGTTGACAATAAGCTGAAAAATTTAGAGTCAACCATAACCTCATCCAGCGAAGAAAAATTCAATGGTCTTAACAAAATTATAATGGAATTAAGAGCAGAGTCAGTCCCATTAAGAAAAATAGAAGAACTAGCTAAGAACTTGAGTGATGTAGAAAGTCTTTTCCAGGAGTTTTCAAGAGACATTATTTCAAATCAGAATGAAATCAGTCAGTTCAAATTAATGCTTCAGAATGAAACTGATAAAAATGTAAAATTAAACCAGGAAGTAGAAAGTTTGAGTGACCGAGTAAATAATTTGATATCTATGAGAGTTAGAGAAAATTTAGAGAATTGAAAATTCTATGTATAAAAAATGATAGGCGTAAATATTTTTGGACAACAAGGAAAAAAATCATTTTTATCTTCACAACCAGGACCTCCTGGAATAGGTTTTAAATATCTTGATGAAGATCAAAATTTTGATTTAAATAATAGAAGGCTTGCAAATATTTCTTTTCCAGCCGAAGAATTTGACGCTACGAACAAAAAATATGTTGACGAAGTTTTGGAGAAAATATATAGAGGTAAGAGAAAATCTTATCAATGAAAATTATCAGTTCAGAAGTGATTCTATCCAAGCATCTATAGATGAAAATACTACAGGTTTTCAAGAAAAACTCAGTGAAATTATGACAAATCTCGATGAACATAGTAAAATATCTGAGGAAAAAATAGAGGTGATTCGAACAGGTACTTTAGAACATACAGACTTTTTGAAAAATGAGATAAAGAGGTTGGAAGAAGAGGAAATAAAAAGTGTGAAATTAGACTATGCAAATCTCGAGAGAGTATTCAACGATATGAGTTCATACATTGAAACTTTCAGAAATAATCTTCATGAACAGGATAGAGAAACTATCATAAATACAAATGAAATAGAAAAATTGAAACAGTCATCACTGAAATTGGAGGATGATAATGCTGATATAAAAAACAGATTAATATCGTTAGAGAATACTTTGAGACGAGAAAATGTTGAACCGTTGAACTAAAAAAAACATGGATTTCTAAAATGCTCCCGAACAGAGTACAATTAATTTCGTTTGTTAAAAAACAGGTAGATTAAGAAAATTGAAATTTATATCTAAAAGATACTTGGTTGTTTGTGTAACTGATTTCTGGGTATAAAAAAGTCAAAAATTCATCAATGAATAAATATTTTTGAAATTGTTTCTTAAATAATTTCAATTTTAAGCTAATTGGGGTGAATTGTGCCCTGATTGGTAGGCTGCTTACTACTGTTATAGCTTGTGTTTTCCTTCTCTGCGCTGAGAGATTTTATAACGTTGCGTGTTAGCATGAAGAATAATCTCAGGTATTACCAAACGTAATGATAGTTGAGCATATAGTGCAGTATGCCACATCTTTAGTTGAGGTATTTGACGTAGACTTTTCTAACATGCCTCGAAAAAGTTGTTCGCTTCTCTATCCTTCCTTTCCTTTTCGTGTAAAGACGATACAATTTGGCTTTCCTTCATGGGTGGTGTAGCAGCTCCACTGTACACCGAATCTATTCAATGGTACCAATTTTACTGAAACGCAAGTAACCAAATATTTTGTCACGATGAAATATTGCACCTGGCACAGTTAATTGCACCTGAATGAAACAAAACCACCTACCCTCGGCTCTGGCAGTGTCGTTCAGTACACGTTATGTAACTGTTCAATTCCAGTAAACGACGATGATCGATGTATGGGTGTAAATCTTGATACAGTTACGTGTTAGTTATGTAAACCTAAAAAATATTAAATTCCCAACATTATATCAAGTTGCATATCACTTTAATTATTGTTGTTACTTATAATTAACCAAGGTGTTATTTATGCAGCAAATCTGACAACATTATACTGAAGAGAGATCTGAGTTCTGGGAGATCTGCAGCGATGTGCACAGCAATTCGCGCCTTATCGTAGTGTGCAATAAAAACTAAATTCATAGCGAGTTCGTGCTAGTCTGTTCCAAATATGACTCTTATTGAACATTTTCATAAATACTTCGGTGGCGTTTCTTCCGCAATGTACCTTACACGAGGTATAGTGTAATACTTGAGAGCAAACTTGATATCGGTAATGAAAACTGGCCATTACCCTACAATTTTGCTGCGCTAACTTGACAGAAGTCGTATTACCCTAAAAATCATGGAATTTTGCTTTACTCTAAACTCTACCCTAGACAACACCTGATTACCCTAAAATGGGAATTTACCCTAAAATGGAAGCACTGATGGGAGGGCGAGTTGTAGAGGAGGTGAGGAGGCGAGGAGGAGCCAACTTCAGCCAAGCGTCTGTGGTTGGCTCACGTGTGGGGCCTTGCCAATGTCCCAGTCTCCCAACTTTTGCAGCTAATTTGAATCCGATTGGAATCGGCTATGCTCCCTCCAGTATATCCTAGCTCCATGGTCTCGCCATTACTTTTGGGCAGCAGCAGCAAGGGGCTGGCCCAGGGACTGCTGGAGATGCTAATCGTCCCGGCATCTAACAATTTTTAAGCTCTACGTTTACCTCAAGCAGTCGGTCAGGGGGAAGGCACCTAACTTTCGCTTCAACAGGCGGACCACTAATTTTTATGTGATGTTCCGTAAGGAAGAGCTGTAACTTTTCTTGAATGGATACAAAACCTATTTTTGCCAAGTAGGGACAGTGAACGCCAAAGCAGTAAATTGCTGTTACATTGGCAACACTTGCTATAATATTTTTCACTATACAGAAACGTGAATGCGCATTTATGTGCATACTTGCAATGTATACTTCAAGAGTCATTTAGAATGTAGAAAAACATGCTGACTCATGTCCTGCATGTGATGAAATACTCAAAGGGAGTAATGGGCTCGGAGGCAGACAATTTTCTTGAATTTTTCTTTGGAACATCAGAGTGTACATCAGCGGTTCTTTACCCCTGGGTCGCGACCCCAAGCCATTTTATTGGGTCACTAAGGGTTTGTGTAACCTGTTTGTGTTAACATACACTAACTTGTTTCCGTAAGAATAGTCATATCATAAATGAAAATTTATGTTTTGGGCAGATTTTGGGTCACTGACAAAAAGTTCAGGAAGCACTGGTGTGAATAGTTGTAGGAAGCAGGGTTGCTGAGTCGGTGGAATAAATTTGCGACTCCGACTCCGACTCTGACTCCACCTTTCCAGAATTTTGCGACTCCGACTCCGACTCCGACTCCACCTTTTCAGAATTTGGCGACTCCGACTCCGACTCCACCTTTTCAGAATTTGGCGACTCCGACTCCGACTCCGACTCCACCTTTTCAGAATTTGGCGACTCCGACTCCGACTCCGACTCCGACTCCACCTTTTCAGAATTTGGCGACTCCGACTCCATTTCTCCAGAATTTTGCGACTCCAACACCGACTCCGCCTATTCACAATTTTGTGACTCCAACTTCACCTATTCATAATTTATAAGATGAATATTTTATTTCCTAACTAGTGTACACAGACCGTCAAAAATGACAAGATTCAATCCCTTTCTTCAACAAATTTTCGTTTGAGTGGAGTTTCCATGCTTTCAGCTTATTCCAAAGGTAACTTAATTTTCTTATAAGAGTAATAAACACTCAGAACACAGCATTCTTGAGCCGCAAGAGAAGTAGTTATAGCCATTCGTGTCGTATCCAAGATACAGAAATTCAGCATTACTGAAATCAACTGCGAACTTGTGTATGTATATTGTAATATGCAATACAGTACATTGCAATACAGTATATTGTAATATACAATACAGCATATTTCAATATGCAATACCCCGCCGAACTCGGTATTCACGATACAAACTTGAGTATATAAGGCTCTGGATCGCTCTAATTGTGATGAAAGTGACTCATTACAGAGCTATTGCACAACGAAAATGAGTGTATTAATTGACCGTGAACTGGAACCAAGACCGCCAGTGCTATTTTTTTCCTATCAATTATTCTTAGCGTGACACAAAACGTATCAATAAACACACGACACTCTTCTTAGTAGTAAACGGTTGCAGGTGTTGAAACCTGTGCATATGTTCATTATATTCTTTATTAGCGAACGACTTTTAAATTGACTACAGATTGTTAATAATCAAGATACTAGTGTACATGATTGGTCAAAAATGACGGGATCCAATGGTATCGTTTTAAAAAAATTTCAAGATAAAAAGGGCAAACAAATATATCCATTGTAATAGTACCCGCGTTTAAAATACAGTATTCTCGTACTTGTGCACTGGTAAAACTCGTATCACAGATACGGTTATTAAGCATCTTTAAAAACGTCACAAACGCACACAACAACCAAGTACATTGTATAACATAATACCTATCTGAATTGTAATTTAAATTATTTTTCGCAAGAGGTTTTTAAAAAATTTGCCATACCTTTTAAGCATTTAAATGCTTTTGAAATTTAAATGCCTTTTAAATTTAAATGCATTTTCTTGACAGTTGATTCGATTTTCACGCAATGTTTTTTACTTATAAACATAAGTGAGAAGATGCCAGGTTTTTCATATTTCGATGGTATTTATGATACTTTCCAAGCAAGCAGATTCCCATTGTAATGAGATAGGGGAAATTACGCACGAGAACATATACTTATCATTGACGGACACCTGGCTTTTTATTATACCGGGTGTCTTATACAAATGTCCCCGATTTTTAATTAATTATATCTCAGCTTTAAATTAACATATTTTAATAGCCTTTTTTCACAATGTAGTAAATTTTGTTTCCTTTTCGAATAATTTAAATTTTTGAAAATCGGTTGAATAACCACTTTACAATGTTCAATTTACTGAAACGAGCAGAAAAATTAATTGTTCAGAGGAAAAGTTTTTAAAACAATATTGATATTCTTCCTTATTTTGTAGTTTCCATAAAACTGAACACACAAAAATTTTAAGGAGTAACAAATCATTACCTTATATAACGTTTAAATAAATGAGGTAATTTTAGTATCCAACGACATACCCTCCCTTTCTCTCAAGGCAAGTATTACTTCTAGCCACCATTGAACGAAGAGTTTTACCCATTATTCTACCGTTTTATATCAGTCCTTGAAACACTATTGTTGAGAACACTTGAAACTTGAAACCTCTCAGAGGGTTTAAATACTTAGTTGTATGTACGATACATCGTTATGAAATTATTCTTAACAGTCGGTATTGAGGAATGAAGAAGAACACCAGTGTTGTTTTTAAAACTTTCCCTTTGAACAATTTTTCTACCCCTTTCAGTAAATCGATAATCTTGAAGTCTATTCAACTGATTTTCAAAAACTTAAATTACTTCAAAAGGAAACAAAATTGACTAAATTTTAAATAAAAGACAATTAAAATATGTTAATTTAAAGCTGAGATATTATCAATTAAAAAGTCCGGGACATTTTTGTGGGACACCCGGTATAGTATTGATTGTTCATATACAATAAATGGTCAAGCGTCTCCTTTGAACAAATTAATAAATAGGTTTAGCTATTTCGTGAGCGTAATCTCTCCTATGTTAATACAATGGAGTTTTAGGATTTAAAATTTAAGGGCAACTGCTCGAACATTTATTTCAAATACAGAAGAACTTCAAGGGAACAACAGCAAGTCGTTTCCCTTTTCTCCTGCGCAAAAAGAGAAACCGTACCCAAGTTAGGCAGATCTTGAGGATTCCAACAGTACGCTCAGCAGCGTCCTCTGTAATATTTTTGCTATTAAATTCCTTTAAAATAGAGACCAAAGATCTTCTTTAACGTAGGTTAGTTTTTAAAACGATACTCGCTAAAAATAGAAGACACCCAATGGACGCGGCCGGTCATCAGCACGGTACTCCGGTAGGAAATTTTAGAGGCGTTCTGAGTAGAGAGATACAGAGTTTTAAGATGTCTGGTCGCCGACTAGGTGAATATCGTATCTTATTGTAAGATTGCATATAGCACTAAGATTTTAACAATTATTTGACAGTTAATCACCTTGAATAATAAGTGCCTATTCAAGAGGCTGCAAAAGCCGGGTCGAGGAGTTCAAGTCGCAGAAAGAGACTACTTTTTACGCAAGAGAAATAAGTTAGAGGTACCAGACCCACTTTTATTAAAAGGACGACATGCTGCCCAAGCAGAGCAAGCTCAAAGATAAATTAATGAGTGAACGCCAAAGCGTAACAAGTAATTTTAATTAAAGCTATTTAAGGTTAATGCAGGTCTGCTAGAAGCGCAAAAATGCTTAATTATAGAAAGTTAAATTTAAACACAAAAATCGAAAAGAAAAGATGCAGCTGCAAAACAAAAAACAACGAACAAAAAGATCTCATTTCATCAGTTTCAAATTTTTGTCTGTGAACTAAGAGAGGCCAACTGAAGAAAACTTTTTCTTCCACAAAGCCGCCATCAGAAATACGGAAAATATTCAATAGGAAATTTCACTGAACAAACAAAATTGGCTGTTCGTCTTTGTTGGTTGATCTGTCTCCCTTTCACGCCCTTAAGTTGCTTAACTACTGTATCTGTGATGCGAGTTTCACCAGTGCACAAGTATTAGAATATTTTAATCGCGGGTGCTATTAAGATGGAAATATTTCTTTATGGTCCACATCTGAAAGATTTCTATACAGACAATATCGAATCCCGTCATTTATGACGAGTCGTGTACACAATTATGTATACTGAGTGTTTCAGAACACGAGGTACAAAATTGCACATCAAGTAGAAAATGGCCAAATAAACACTTTTTGTCCAATGAAATTTTCCCCCAAAAAATCGGGGTTGGGAGGTATTAGGTGTTAATTGTTTTTAAGGTTGAAATTTAATGGCACAATTACTCGCGATATTGATTCTGAATTTACTTACAAAAATTGTTCAAAATGTGTTCCACCTACATCTATGCACTTATCGAATGTTAGCCTTAACGGCTGCCGAATATTAGGAAACACGTCTGGCATTAAGGTATCTCACCTGCAGCCACTGCAATTCTGGCCACAAGATCTTCCTCAGACTCAATGGGTGTAGCATAGACAAGGCTCTTCACGTGTCCCAAAAATTGAAATCGAGTGGAGTCCTGTCAGGAGATCTAGGAGGTCATGCAACTAGCACATTTCGCCCGATCAACGTAAATTCAAAATAAATATTGCGAGTAATTTATTCATTAAATTTCACCGTTAATAACAATAAACTGCTAATAACTCAATGTCTCTTTCTTCGGAAAATTTTATAGAAGAAAAAGTTTTTATTTGGATATCTTCTAGTTGGTGTGCAATTTTTGGCCTCTTATTCTGAATCTGAAACACCCTGTATATTACTGACAAGTGTTTTCTGGGTAGGTAATGTAGGCATTGTCTACACTGAGAATCATAGATATGTATCAACAGTTTTTTGTTACTAAGTATGCACCAATTCAGTGAAATTATAATAGTTAATTCAATGACTATGCTTCAAATCCCCAAAATTATGTATACGTGTAGATAAGGTAGGCCAGATTTGCACACTGCCTTTTCTTCTCTGTACCTACACTATGCAGGGTAACAATGCAGAAAAGGTGTCATATTATTGCTCAACTCTATGTTACATTTCGGCTATATATAATAAGCAAAAGTTGTTCTGCTTTCATCGCAGGGTTCTGACGTTTTCGGAACTTTTTTTTACGAATAAAAGTCACTTCTAGCTTCTTTGCGTGTAATATGATACTATCTCTTATTTTCGTCTAACTTTTTATTTTGTATTGGACACTTTGTTATTTTAATAAACGCCCAGTTTCTTCTCATTTCGTGTTTTTTGGAGCAATTTGAAACGTTTCCAGCAAGAGAATTTGTACTATCGCATAAATGCAAAAACCATTGCAGCTGAGATAGTGCATTGTTTTCAGTTACAATGTGTGTGTGACTGTAAGTGAAGTTTTTGCTGGTGTGTGTAATTATTTTCATTGCAGCTCGTTTACATCGTATTTTAATTTTTTTCAAGTGTCTCAATGCCGATATAGATAACCTTACAACATTTCCAAATCTTCCTTAACAAGAAGTAATTAATTATATAATGCTACAAAACGAATACTATTTCAGTTTTTAAAAATGTATCAAGATAATTATAAAATTCTCCATTTCAGCGTATACTTGCTTAGAAACTGGGGAGTGATACGAAGTTAAAAATTAAACATGATGATGATATACTGAAATACAATATAACTCTGAAAGAGCCAAACAACATTCAAGGAATAACTTTAGAAATGAGCAGAAATTTTTGTCATTAATACATGTTAACTTGACTTAAAAACACGGAATCCATATCAATTTTGATAACATGACTTGAAAACTAGAAGTCTTTGTGCACTAGACCATAGCTTCAAGTTTCGGCAAAGACTACTCATTGGCAATGAATCATAACCTAAAGACTAGAAATGTTTATGATCATTATCAATCAATGCATCATTTTGAGCATACAGAGTTACCACTCTTTATGTGAGTGCAATGTATTGCATCAGCTGAAATGTTCTACGAGTAACTTGCAACACATTTAATACTATTTTCCAGTTCCTATGTATTAATTGAAGGAAAACTGAACACAACAGAAATAAACAGAATGAATTTGCGATGCTTTCAATTACTAATTCCTGCTTTTAACTACAAAATATACATCAATGCTGGGTACAAAAATTATATTTCGCACTCGTAGGTTTCTCAAATATATCTGTGCAAACCCTCAATGACTAGATAACATGACGGTATTAGGTGATAGGAATAAATACGCTGTTTCAAACTTAGAACAAAACAATCAACAAAAACATTGCGTATTTTTTAGATTTTTCAGCAAAGCATGCTAACTCTGTTTTGGTTTACAGGCGATCCTCCTTTTATACGGCATCCTTTGGTACGTTCACCCAATTATACGAGAATTTATTTGTACCCAAGCATCGCTTTATACGAATTTGAATTCCGATTGTACGGTAACATTCTGCAAAAGTTTACCTGCGGCATCAAGTGCCACGTCACCACTATAACTGTAATGTCAAATGCCACACAGAAGTGAAGTTGTTCACTAAAATCGAGGAAGTCATGGCCCCTAAAGCAGTGAATTCAAATCGGAAAAAACAGAAACTAAGCATTAATAAGAAGCTAGCTGTGTTGAAGGAATTCAGTGAAGGAAAGAGAGTGATTGATATTGCAAAGCAGTTTAACATGAATGAATGCACTGTAAGGGCTATAAAGAAAAATGAAGAGCGTATAAAGATGTGTGCAAACAACATTTCAACACGGATGGCAGACAAAAATATCCATATAAGAAATCCATTGATTCATAAATTTGAAAATCTAATGTATGTGTGGATCACGGAGCAACGACAAAGAGGTGTGTCTCTCAGTACCAGTTTAATTCAGACGAAGGCAAATTCGTTACACGCCGCCGTGATAGCTTCAAGTGGCGAAAGCAGCACAACTTCACCTTTTGCAGCAAGTAGAGGATGGTTTCAGAAGTTTAAGAAGAGATTCAACTTGAGAAATTTGAATATCCATGGTGAGGCTGCTAGCGCCGATCATGCATCTATTGAACCATTTAAAAAGCAGCTTTCTGAAGCAATTAGAGTCGAAGGGTATTGTTCTAAACAAGTATACAATATGGATGAAACAGGCCTATTTTGGAAAAAACTTCCAACGCGAACCTACGTAACTGAAGAAGAATCGTCCCCGTCAGGCTATAAAGCAAGCAAAGATCGTGTTACTCTAATGTTCTGCGGTAATGCTTACGGCGATGCTAAATTGAAGCCACTATTACTTTACAGAGCCAATAACCCTAGAGCTCTCAAGAACTGCGATAAAGAGCAATTACCTGTTGCGTGGCGTAGCAATAAGAAAGCCTGGGTTACTAAAACAGAATTTCTTGACTGGTTCCAAAATATTTTCATACCATTTGTTGAGAGGTACAATAAGAACAAAAATTTAGACAATAAAGCTTTACTTATTCTTGATAACGCCCCTGGTCACATACGAATAATTGACGATCTCTGTGAACATGTTAAGATTATGTTTTTGCCTCCTAACACCACATCTGTCATTCAGCCAATGGACCAAGGCATTATCGCTACGTTCAAAGCATACTATCTGAGACAAACAATGAGACACCTTGTTGATGCACTTTCCATCAATAACTAAGACGTTAGAATGTATTGGAAAAAATACAATATAAAAGATGCTATTACAAACATAGATCATGCCTGGAACGAAGTGACGACAACTACCATGAACAGAGCATGGAAGAACTTGTGGCCAGATTGCGTCAAAGGGAGCGAAGACATAGACCATATCGACGTTTGTAACAGTGAGACTATTGAACTCGTTCACGCTGTCGGATTTGAAGGGGTTGCTGTACACGACATTCACGAGCTATTAGAAAGTCACGATGAAGAATTAGGCAATGAAGAATTATTGCAGCTTGAACACCAATCGTTTGTTGAAGAGGTTACTCTACTGGACGAAAGTACTGCTGGCACAAAACATACATGAACAGAAGAACAATCAGATGATAAGAATAAAAAGGTAGCTGAATTTATTCAAACTGCAAATCGGCTGAAAGAACTTGTTGCTACAGTAGAAACGGATTCAAAGAGAATTAATAGTTTCAGGTAAATTATTGACGGAGCTATGTCATATTATAACAAACCTGATGACATGAATAACTGATATAAATAAATGTTTAGTAATCAAAAAAATTGTAGTACAGTGTGAATTACTTGCTGATGTAATATTAATAATGCCTTTTACTTCGTTGCATGTAATGTTACTTATTAGGTCAGTAATACTAGTTCAATAATACGTTTGCCCGCGTATATTTATAATGTACTTTATTTTTTGTTCTATTCTAACACACAAATAATGTGTTATTGAATAAACGTTATTAAACTATTTTCAATTAGCGTTTAAACATGCGTTTCTATTCCCTTTAACTGGCTGAAGCCAGAGTATGGCAATAAAAAGACATATTGTGTAGTATGCCTTTGACAGTAGCAGTTTTGTAGCTTTTCTTTCATCATAGAAAATTTTTAGTTTAGGGATGACTAAGCTATTATTGGAACGACACCCAATTGTACGGTGATTCCATTTATACGATTTCTTCTGGTCCACGCTTACCGTATAAAACGAGGATCGCCTGTACTTTTAGTTTTAAAGAATTATAAATAATTTTTAGCAAAAATTAGAATCGAAGACACCAAAAAATAGCGACTCCAACCACGACTCTACCACATCCGAATGAACGACTCCGACTCCGACTCCGACTCCACCACATTCGGAAAAGTGACTCCGACTCCGACTTCGACTCCATCACACTTCAGAGTAGCGACTCCGACTCCAACTCCGACTCCACCACACTTCAGAGAAGCGACTCCGACTCCGACTCCGACTCCGACTCCGACTCCACCCTAAAACATCCGACTCCGGCGACTCCGACTCCCGACTCCGACTCCGACTCCGCAACCCTGGTAGGAAGGCTGTCGAAACCGATTAGGCATGGATTTACAAGTTTGTCTCTAACTGCATTTTTCATACGTTTTTTCTTCAACTTAAGGACTTAGGTACGTGCAAGTAGGTTAATTATTGAAGAACATGAAACGCTTTGTGAACTTCCATGTTTTCTATTGGAGCAACGAAACACTTCGTTTCTCTAAGTTATCGATTTAATTTGGTACAACTCGTATAACCAACTTGTTCGTAAGTCTAGGATAGTAGGAAAAATGGTTAAAACTTCCCAAGATCATTAGTTAGGTTACAGGCCCTGGGATTTACAGTCCCATTGGTATTGGTATTGTATGAAGGTATCATACATAGATTAGATTAGATTATAAGTTAGTTTGAGCCTCCCTAACCGCTAAAAAAATAGAGCGTATCTAAGAGAGGAAGGAGGAAAGCACCATTTAGTATGGAGATAAGAGAATGAGGAATCTTTGCAGAAAGGGCATAGAAACAGTAAGATGAGAAAGAAGTTCATGAAACAAGATAAAAGTTGAAGAAGAAAGTCAGAGGTGCTGAAAAACAGGACAGTAGTGATCCGAAAAAAGGTGGTCCTTAACATAACAAAAAACACTTTATTTCAACAAAAAGAAGGCCTGCCTAACTCACAGGTCGGGCCCTCACATTTTTCCCCTGGGAGCGCTAATTCCCATAGATACAATAGTTGTATCCCCCTGAGGAGGTTTTCATACATGGATTAGATTAGATTGGTAGTTAGTTTAAGCCTCCCTATCCTCAACAAATGAGATCCAAAGAGAAGAAGGAAGAAGGCACCATTTAGTATGGAGTTAAGGGTACGCGGAATCTATGCAGAAAGGGCATAGAAACAGTAAGATGAGAAAGAAGTTAGTGAAACAAGATCAAAAATGAAGAAGAAAGTAGTAGGTGCTGAAAAAACAGGACAGCAGTCAACCGAAAAAAAATAATCCGTAACATAACAAAAACCTATTCTATTATAACAAAAAGAAAGCCTACCTATACATTATCTCGGGCCCTCAAATTGTCTCCCTGGGAGCGCTAATTCCCATAGATACAACAGTTGTGTCTCCCTGAGGGGAGGTAACATACATCCCACTGGGTTCATTGCAAATCTGTGGGAAGCATATGCCAAACGGTAGTGAGAGGGTTAAGTTGTCGCGAGCTGTACTTCAATCACTGTCGTACACTAAAATTAAACTTCTTAAGAATTATACTAAATTATAAAGCGCAAGAGAATAACAAGTTCTCGGAATCCCACATCGCGCCTTAGCACATCCATGGACACGACAACATGTTATCGCTTCTTAGTCATACATTTATCCCAATTAGGGATGCAAAAAGAGCAAGTTTTTATTCGTTGAGGTACCAACCTCTCTCATTATGTTTTGTAGACGACCCATCAAATAAGTACTGAAAATATAAAGACTGAGAACAATAACTGGGTAACTAAGGTACGTTAGCACAGAGCCGACCCAATTCTCGACAACCTAGAGCACAAATTTTCCATCAAAATTTGCCCAATGACCCAAAAGTATCAAGTGTCATTATGAGCAGCAGGGGCATAGCCTGCCGAAAATTTCGGGGGAGAGGAGGGGGGGGGGAGCCAGGAGTTTTTACAGAGCATTTCGGGAAGAAGGGGAGGTGTTCTAGAAATAAATTATCAGCAACCTTTGTATTCTTTTACATGAAACGGCGACTGGAACTGGCCCCCAGCTCAACATTTCGGGAAGAGGAGGGGAGGGCATATAGGGGGTAAGCATGTCCCCAAGCATGTCCCCAATTATACCCTTCCCCCCTCCCTGGCTGCGCTAAGATGAGCAGCACCGCAGTCAGGCATGCAATGAACACGCTACCCGTGCATCTCAGTTACATATCTCAGATTTAAAAGTTTACGAATACATTTAATTTGCTGTCGGAGTAAATAAACACCCGTCAGAACATTACTTATATCAACCTTGTTTTGCTTGGGTTTCACGATGCTTGAAGTAATGCTATGGTTTTATTAACCCTGGATATCTTTAGTATAAATTAGATATAATTTTAAGCATGAAGAGAATCCTTTTATCATCACAAAACAATTGATGGTTATACGAGTGTTGTTGAATGGAATGCATCATTTTGTGAGAAATTCATGACCCAAAGCACAGACTTTACCCCTGGGGTCGCGACCCCAAGCCCAGACTTTACCCCTGGGTCGCAACCCAAAGCCCAGACTTTACCCCTGGGGTCGCGACCCCAAGCCCAGACTTTACCCCTGGGTCGCGACCCCAAGCCCAGACTTAACCCCTGGGTCGCGACCCCAAGCCCAGACTTTACCCCTGGGTCGCGACCCAAAGCCCAGACTTTACCCCTGGGTCGCGACCCCAAGCCCAGACTTTACCCCTGGGTCGCGACCCCAAGCCCAGACTTTACCCCTGGGGTCGCAACCCCAAGCTCAGACTTTACCCCTGGGTCGCGACCCCAAGCCCAGACTTTACTCCTGGGGTCGCAACACTCTTCACCGATACATGAAAGTAATCCCATACTGCTGACGCACTTCTTCTAGCCATTACTAGAATGATTGTTTCTATATTAATTCAAGATGCACTGCAACTGCCAGTCTACAAAACTTTAGTGACTTGACATACACACACAACCAACCGCAACTGTAGTTCAACAACCATTGCACCACCAACATGGTAGACCATGGCCACTAACCGGCGTTAAGAACATGGCGTGGTTGTGCATTGCGTCGTCGTGACACGGTCTGAACGCCGGCATATTTGTTGACCCCGGCCATGGCAGGTTTGTTGACCCCGGCCATGACAGGTTTGTTGGCCCCGGCCATGACAGGTTTGTTGGCCCCGGCCATGACAGGTTTGTTGGGCCCGGCCATGACAGGTTTGTTGACCCCGGCCATGACAGATTTGTTAACCCCGGCCATGACAGATTTGTTGACCCAGGCCATGACAGATTTGTTGACCCCGGCCATGACATTTGTTGGCCCCGGCCATGACACATTTGTTGACCCCGGCCATGACACATTTGTTGACCCCGGCCATGACAGATTTGTTGACCCCGGCCATGACAGGTTTGTTGACCCCGGCCATGACACATTTGTTGACCCCGGCCATGACATATTTTTTCACCCCGGCTCCGGCCAAATTTTCAACCCCGGTCGGTCTACAATGGCGCGCCGTAGTTTTCTCTCAATCGTAATTTACTAAAGTTGCCCATCTTCAAAGTGAACTTGGATATGTAGTCATATCCAGAAGTGCTCGCGCGTTATCATCTATTGGAATGGAAGGCTGAATAGGTTCATGGACACGAAGTCTATGTTCCCACTTAGGGATACAAAATTAGAAATAGGTCATTCTAACTATTACACTTCTTTCGTGGAAGGCCAACACTGGTAAACGAACCATCAAAAAAATACTGAAAATATAAAGAAAATAACTGGGTAACTAAAGTGCGATAGTGCAGAGCCGGCCCAAACCTCGTCTAGTTAGAGCACAGATTTTCCATCCAAATTTGTTGTGACACAGAAGTGCAATAGTGTCATTATGAGCAGCACCGCTGTGAGGCATGCAATGAACACGCTACCCGTGCATCTCAGTTACATATCTCGGATTTAAAAGTTTACGAATACATTCTTTGAATGTGCTGTAGTGACTATACACACATAGTGGTCAAGCTTTTTTAGCTTAGTTACCGCTACAATTGAATTGGGTAACTTAAAAACTCATTAACCTTAAAATATCCAAAATCAAAATTTCATTCACATATAAGAGAAGTAATGTGCGTTAAAATAAGTAGTAAAATACAGCTCGATGATCATAGGATAATATAATTGGCCCTCAGACATCTCATATGAAAATCCGCTACAGAAGTTTCACATACGTAGAGCGTCACTTTTTCAGCTCCGTGTGTTGCCGACTCCATTTCACCTCTACTCTACTTTCTTACACGCATGGATCATCATCATTGTAAATTAGGTTGCAATTGAGTGTTGCGTATAAAATTATCGTAGTATACTAGATATTGTACGGCTGGCACTTGAGTTGCTGCAGTGGAACAAGAGGGCCGAGTGGCATCGGATTAGATTAGTCTTTAGTTTTAGCCTCCCTACCACGGTGCTCCTTACCCGCAGCAACAAAAACGATCCAAAGAGAGGAAGGAGGAAGGCACCATTTAGTACGGAGTAAAGGGAACGCGGAATATATGCAGAAAGGGCATAGAAACAGTAAGATGAGAAAGAAGTTCATGAAACAAGATCAAAGTTGAAGAAGAAAGTAGTTGGTGCTGAAAAAAACAGGACAGCAGTGAACCGAAAAAGATGGTCCGTAACAAAACGAAAACCTATTCTATTTTAACAAAAAGAAAGCCTACCTAACCCTCAGCTCGGGCCCTCTCTTAGTCCCCCTGGGAGCGCTAATTCCCGTAGATACAATAGTTGTGTCCCCCTGAGGCCGCGTAAGTGGCATTAGTATTTCTCACAGTGCTAACGGTATCATGAAGTAATCGTGAGGTTATCACGTACATCTATCTTGGTGAACTTGGGATTCATGGTTTTGGAAGTAGTGCAATGGATTAATTTTCAATGGAATGCATTAGTATAAATTAGGGATAACTTTATGTTAGAAGAGAATACTTCTATCATCACAGCACAATATACGAGGCTTATTAAACACATGAAAGAAGCGAGGAAATTCTTTGGCAAAACGCTGGACAACATCGAGTGGCACGAGCGAATTTAACTCAAGAAAGAAGGGTAAATTATTAACCGTAAATTCAAGGGCATAGTACTGGTAAAAAATAAACTGAACCAAAAATAACACGGGACTAAAGTATTTAGCCAAAATTTATAATCCTTTGTATGTACAATTCGAGTATCTTTATAGCATTACCTCAAGGAAACAATTGAAGGTTTCTATAGAAACTCTTAGAAGCACATTTGAAGGCAAACAACCATGATCAGCAAAACCATTTACTTTCAAGATATCTATGAAAGCAGATCTCAGTGACAACAAAGCCGAGAAGTCAAAAAAGTTCCAGAAGCAATCCGAAAGCAAATAGTTGGAGTTCGTTATGAAGGATTAACATCCAAGCAAATCGCTGAACGTGTCAACCTTCCATACTCAACTATTGGAGCTATTGTTCGGAAGTGTCAAGCGACAGGTGCAATCTCCAATTTGCCAAGAGGCGGAGCTTCTCGCAAAATCAAGGATCGCTGTCGAAAGTACATGCTGCATAGAGTGACTAATGAACCCATGACAACCCGTAAAGATCTGCAACAAGGACTTGAGTTTCATGGAGTGGGCGTCAGTCAAAAAACTATCAGTTGAAAATTGCACCGAGTGGTCTACAGATCTACACTCCTCATGAGACTCCTCTTATGACAGCTAAACATGTGATGAACCGTTTGAAGTTTGCCTAAGACCATCTTGACGAAAGTTACGAGTTTTGGGAACGGGTTGTGTGGTCCAGCGAAAGTAAAGTTGAGCTCTACGGCCGAAATGATTCTTGTCATGTGTGGAGGAGACCAGGGACTGACTATGATCCTAAGGACTCCCTCCCTACTGTCCAGCATGGAGGGTGTTCCCTAACTAAAACAGCACCCTCCCTAACCCTAAAACAGCACCCTCCCTACTGTCAAGCATCATGGTTTGGGGCTGTTTCACTACTAGGGGAACTCCATGTCACTGATGGCAAAATGGATAGTTCCATGTACCGGCAGATACTGGAACACGAGCTGGTTCCAAGTGCGAAAAAATTCTCCAGCCGGCGCGAGTGGATCTTCCAGCAAGACAACTACACAAAGCACGCGGCTAAATTTACAAAAGAATGGTTTGCTACTTAGAAAATAAGTGTTATCCCATGGCCCAGCCAGTCTCCTGACCTCAACCCTATAGAAAGTTTGTGGGAAATACTGAAATCTGCAGTGCAGAAAAAGAGCCACCAAAATCTTGCAAAATTAAGGGCAATCTACGATTGAAAACGGAAGAAGATTCCACCAAAAGAGTCAGAAGATAGTTTCAAACTACAAAAACAACAACCGTCTCCGTGCTGTAACTGCAAATAAAGGCCATGCAACTATATATAGAATAGATTTTTTGGCCGAATAATTTTGTCCTAGTATTTTTTTGTTCGGTTGATGTAATAAGTTGACCACTTAATTCTTTTTGTTCGGTCATAATGTTCTGTCGAATAAACGTTCCCTGAACCCTTTGTAATCTTTACCCCAACCCAAAAATCGAAATCTATAAAAAGCATGAAAAATTATGTTTAGGAACCACTGCTTTAGGCTGGTAGTGATACCAGATTTGGGGTTAGCAGTGTTGTCAGACGCAAAATGAGCGCTGCTATTGGTCCTTTGTCATGACGTCAGCATTGCCACACGGTCGACAAAAAAAGACTGGTTTGACCCTACCTTGTTTCTCCTACCGTGACACACGCCATTACTTATACTCAGAGTTTGTGTATCATCAATACCGATAAATGCTCATAAGAGTTCTAGCCTTATTGCCTAACTTATTGCTCCTGGAAGTTTACGGGCCAAAACCAGTTCAATTTTCTTGCCATTTTTATTATTTCAGAGAAGTTGGCGAGTACGCGCCACAACTCTTCCACTCTCGATTACTTTTTCGAAAAAAATTGAAACTGACTGCGTATATTAATTGTTCATAAGTCTAATTACTCACTGGCGTTAAATTTCTTCGTTTAACTAATAAATTAAAAAGCGCACTTAACTCACCCCGCGCGGTTCAGTAATAGCTTGGATCGACATTTTTAAATCCTGCACTTGTCATCAGGGTTGCGGAGTCGGAGGAATAAATTTGCGACTCCGACTCCGACTCCACCTTTCCAGAATTTGGCGACTCCGACTCCGACTCCGACTCCACCTTGTCAGAATTTGGCGACTCCGACTCCGACTCCACCTTTCCAAAATTTGGCGACTCCAACACCGACTCCGCCTATTCGCAATTTTGGGACTCCAACTCCACCTATTCATAATTTATAAGATGAATATTTTATTTCTTAACTATCGTACCCGGTCCGTCAAAAATGACGGGATTCAATACCTTCCTTCAACAAATTTTCGTTCGAGTGAAGTTTCCATGCTTAAACTCATTTCAAAGGTAACTTATTTTTCTTATTATAGTAATAAACACTTGGAACACAGTATTTTTGAGCCGCAAGAGAAGTAGTTATAGCCATTCGTGTCGTATCCTAGATACAGAAATTCAACCATTACTGAAAGCAATTGCGAGCTTGTGTATGTATATTGTAATATGCAATAGAGTGTATTGTAATACAGTACATTGTAATATACAATCCCCGCCGTACTCGGTATTCACGATACAAACTTGAGTATATAAGGCTCTGGATCGCTCTAATTGTGATGAAAGTGACTCATTACAGAGCTATTGCACAACGAAAATGAGTGTATTAATTGACCGTGAACTGGAACCAAGACCGCCAGTGCTATTTTTTTCCTATCAATTATTCTTAGCGTGACACAAAACGTATAAATAAACACACCACACTCTTCTTAGTAGTAAACGGTTGCAGGTGTTGAAACATGTGCATATGTTCATTATATTCTTTATTAGCGAACGACTTTTAAATTGACTACAGCTAGATTGTTAATAATCAAGATACTAGTGTACATGATTGGTCAAAAATGACGGGATCCAATGGTATCGTTTTAAAAAATCTCAAGATAAAAATGGCAAACAAATATATCCATTGTGATAGTACCCGCGTTTAAAATACAGTATTCTCGTACTAGTGCACTGGTAAAACTTTTATCACAGTTACGGTCATTAAGCATCTTCAAGAATGTCGCAGACGCACACACCAACCAAGCAAGCAACAACACTGTATTATAATTTATATTAGTATTCGGCAAGAAATTTTAAAACAAGTTGCCAAATCTTTTTACTGCGATTAGCCGCATTTTCGTGACAATAGATTCGATTTTGACGCAATGTATTTTATTTATAAACAAAAGTGAGCAGATGCCAGGTTTTTCATAATATTTCAATGGTACTCATGATACTGTCCAAGCAAGCAGATTCCCATCGTAATAAAATAGGGGAAATTACGCACGAGAACATATATTTATTTACAAATTGACGGACACCTGGGTTTTTATTATACCGTGTGTCCCAAAAAATGTCCCCGATTTTTCAATTAATTATATCTCCGCTTCAAATTAAAATATTTGAATTGTCTTTTATTCACAATGTAATAAATTTTGTTTACTTTTCGAATAATTTAAGTTTTTGAAAATCAGTGTTAATATGTTAATATGTTAATATGTTAATTTAAAACGGAGATATAATCAATTAAAAAGTCGGGGACATTTTTGTGGGGCACCCGGCATAGCGTTGATTGGTCTTATACAATAAAAGGGCAAGTGTCCCCTTAAACAAATAAATCAATTGGTTTAGGTATTTCCTGTGCGTAATCTCTCCTATGTTATTACATTGGAATTTTAGGATTTAAAACTTAAGGGCTACTGTTCGAACATTTATTTCAAATACAGAAGAACTTCAAGGGAACAATAGCAAGTCGTTTCCCGAGATGCGCAATAAGAGAAACAGCACCCAAGTTAGGTATATCTTGAGGATTCCAACAGTACGCTCAGCAGCGTCCTCTGTACTATTTTTATTAGTAAATTCCTTTAAAACGGAGGCCGAAGATTTACTTTAACGAATTATTAGTTTTAAAAACGAAACTCCTTAAAAATAGAAGACAACCAATGGACGCGGCCGGTCATCAGCACGGTACTCCGGTAGGAAGTTTTAGTGGCGTTCTGAGTAGATAGAAACAGAGTTTTAAGATGTCTGGTCCCCGACTAGCAGAATATCGTATCTTATTGCAAGATTGCATATAGCACTAAGATTTTAACAATTAATTGACAATTAATTACCTTGAATAATAAGTGCCTGTTTACCGGGTCGAGGAGTTAAAGTCGCAGAAAGAGACTGCTTTTTACGCAAGAGAAATAAGTTAGAGGTGCCTGACCGACTTTTAGTAAAAGGGCGACATGCTGCCCAAGCAGAGTAGGCTCAATGATAATTTAATTAGTGAACGCCAGTGCGTCACGAGTAATGTTAATTTAAGCGATTTTAGGTTAATGCAGGTCTGGTAAAAGCTCAAACATGCTTAATTATAGAAAGCTAAATTTAAACAAAAAAGAAAGGAAAAGATGCAGCTGCAAAACAAAAAGACGAAGAAAGGAAAGAACTAATTAATTTCAACAGTTTCAAATTCTTGTCTGTCAACTATGACAGGCCAGCTGAAGGAAACTTTTTCTTCCACAAAGCCGCCATCAGAAATACGGAAGGTTTTCAACAGGAAATTTCATTGAACAAATAAAATTGGCTGTCCGTCTTTGTTGGTTGGTCTGTCTCCTTTTCACGCTCTTAAAGATGCTGAACTACTGTATCTGTGATGCGAGTTTCACCAGTGCACATGTACTAGAATATTTCAATCGCGGGTACTATTAGGTTTGATATATTTCTTTATGATCCACACGTGGAGAATTCGTATATAGACAATATTAAATCCCATCATTTATCACTGGTCGAGTACACTATTATGTATACTGAGAGTTTCAGAACACGAGGTACAAAATTGCACACCAAGTAGAAAATGGCTAAATAAACTTTTTTAATTCCATGAAATTTTCCCCCAAAAATCGGGGTCGTGAGATATTAGCTGTTTATTGTTTTAAATGATGAAATTTAATGGCACAATTACTCGCAATATTTATTTTGAATTTACTTTACAAAACTGTTCAAAATGTGTTCCACCTACATCAATGCACTTTTCGAATGTTAGCCTTAACGACTACCGGATGTAAGGAAACACGTACGTCTGGCAATTAGGTATCTCGCCAGCAGCCACTGCAATTCTGGTCACAAGATATTCCTCGGACTCAATGAGTGTAGCATAGACAAGGCTCTTCACGTGTTCCCAAAAAATGAAATCGAATGGAGTCATGTAAGGAGATCTAGGAGCTCATGCAACTAAAAGATTTCGCCCGATCAACGTAAATTCAAATAAATATTGCGAGTAATTTAGTCATTAAATTTCATCCCTTAAAACAATAAACGGCTGATATCTCAATGCCTCGTTCTTCGGAAAATTTCATAGAAGAAAAAGTTTTTATTCGGACATTTTCTACTTGGTAGGCAACTTTTTGCCTCTTATTCTGAAACACCCTGTATATTACTGATAAGTGTCTTCTGAGCAGGTAAAGTAGTCACTGCCTGCACTGAGAAGCATAGATATGCATCGACAGTTTTTTTTATTACTAAGTAAACACTCATTCAGTGAAATTATAATAGTTAATTCAATGACTATGCTTAAAATCCACAAAATGATATACATGTACATAGATGAAGTAGACAAGATCTGCACACTGCCTCTTATTCTCTGTGTCTACATTATGCACGGTAACAATGCAGAAAAGGTGTCATATTATTGCTCAACACTATTTTATATCTCGGCTATAATAGGCAAAAATTGTTTTGCTTTGGTCGCAGGTGACTGAAGTTTTCGGAACGGTTTGTTTAGGAATAAAAGTCACTTTTAGCGTCTTTGCGTGTAATATGATACTACCTCTTATTATCGTATAACTTTTTACTTTATGTTTGACACTTTCTTTATTTTAATAAACGCCCATGTTCTTCTAATTTCATGTTTTTTGGAGCGATTTGAAACGTTTCCAGTAAGAAAATTTGCACTATCGCATAAATGTAACAACCATTGCAGCTGAGATAGTGCATTGCTTTCAGTTACAATATGTGTGTGACTAAGTGAAGTTTTTGCTAGTGTGTTATTATTTTCATTGCAGCTCGTTTACATTGTATTTTAATTTTTCATGTGTCTCAATGCCGATATTGATTAACTTACAACATTTTCATATCTTCCATAAGAAGAAGTAATTAATTATGTAATGCTGCAAAACGGATACTATTTCAGTGTTTAAAATTTTATAAGCATAATATAAAATTCTCCATTTCAGCGTGTGCTTACATAAAAACTGGGGAGTGCTACGAAGATTAAAATTCAACATGATAATGATATAGTGAAATACAATATAACTCTGAAAGAACCAAACAACATTCAAGAAATAACTTTAGAAATGAGCAGAAATTGTGATTAATAATACATGTTAACTTGACCTAAAGACAAGGAAGCCATATCAATTTTGATAACATATTCTGAGAACTAGAAGTCTTTATGTACCAGACCATAGCTTCAGGTTTTGGCAAAGACTACTCATTGGCAAGGAATCATAACATAAAGACTACAAATATTCATGATCACAACATAACTTTAAGTTTCTGCAAAGACTAGTCATTATCAATCAGTGCATCATGAAGAGCGTACATAGTTACGACTCCTTACGTGAGTACAATGTATTGCATCAGCTGAAATGTTCTACAAGTAACTTGCAACACATATAGTACTATTTGCTACTTCCTGTGTACTAATTGAAGGGGAAATGAACGAAACAGAAATATACAAAACAAAGTTTCAATGCTTCAAATTACTAATTCTTGCTTAAATAACTGCAAAATATTCATTATTACTCCATTGCAATTATACTTCTTTCTTGTATTTATAATACAAAGGAATGCTAACCCACAACGACTAGACAACAATGACGGTATTAGGTGTTAGGTATAAATACGCTGTTTCAAACTTAAAACAAAATAATCAACAGAAACATTGCATATTTTTAGATTTTCAGCAAAGTATTTTAACTCTGTTTTGTTTACTTTCGGTTTTAAACAATTATAAATAATTTTTAGCAAAAATTAGAATCGAAGACAGCAAAAAATAGCGACTCCACCCCATCCGAATGAACGACTCCGACTCCACCACACTCGGAAAAGCGACTCCGATTCCACCACACTACAGAGAAGCGACTCCGACTCCACCACACTACAGAGAAGCGACTCCGACTCCACCACACTACAGAGAAGCGACTCCGACTCCACCACACTACAGAGAAGCGACTCCGACTCCACCACACTACAGAGAAGCGACTCCGACTCCACCACACTACAGAGAAGCGACTCCGACTCCACCACACTACCGAGAAGCGACTCCGACTCCACCACACTACATAGAAGCGACTCCGACTCCACCACACTACATAGAAGCGACTCCGACTCCACCACACTACATAGAAGGGACTCCGACTCCACCACACTACAGAGAAGCGACTCCGAATCCACCACACTACGGAGAAGCGACTCCGACTCCACCCTAAAACATGCAGCTCCGGCGAACTCGACTCCCTATTCCGCAGCCCTGGTTGTCATCAATATTTACGGCGGGGTAGGCTCTTTATGCATTCTACTTAGTTTCATTTTTTATGAACGAGACTTTCGTGGCTTGGCTTGGCGATGCTTATAGAGAAGACGGAAAGAGAGTTTGACACAGAGTGTGTCGGGAAGAGAAGGGGTGAAGCGGAAAAGGATAGGTGGAAAGCGATAGAGATGCGCTTTGCGCATATGATGCTAGTGTTGAGGGTATTTTTTGTAGGTAGTTTAAGGGTGGTAGAAGTTAATTACCCGTCAGGGCTTTGTATGGGTAGATCTTTAGTTAGTAGGCATCATTAGTACCGAACGTGGGTGGGTAGGCTTGCCGTGTTGGTTAAGTCTCCTTGGACACAAAATATTCGCTTGAGTCAGTGCTGGTCGAGTCTGTCCGTCCGTCGTTAGAGTCGTGTTAGGTGTATTTTGGTCTCGGTTGCGGTGCGAGTGTTTTCATTTTTGAGCTCTGGAATTGTTTGTGCGGTATTTGCGGTGTGTCTTGCGGGAATGTGAGTTGTAGGTAGAGTTGTGGGTGCGTGTCGTGAATATTTTGCCAGATTCTTTTTGCGTGTTTGTGGAGTGTAATGTTGATTGGCTGCAAGTTTGCTCGGCGGTGTAGTTGTGCAGAGGTGGAGAAATCTTGCCATTCAGAATTTGTTATGTATCTCGTGGCTACGTTTTTTACGCGCTGGAGTGTTGAGATAGATGTTGGTGGAAGTGTGTGTAGGGGAATGGCTGGGTAGATGAGAATGGATCTTACTAGAGCTATGTAGAGTTGGCGTTCCACTTCTGGGTTCAGATGTTTGAATCGGTAAAGGCGTGAGAGGTTTTGGTTTGCTAGTGCTGCTCGTTGTCTGGCGTGGGGTGCATATCCGGTTGTGCTGATTGTGAGTCCCAGAACTTTGCCTGAGTTTGTGTAGGGGTGTGGGATGTTGTTGATGTGCACTGTTGGGTGTTTGCGACGGCTGATGGCGATTATTTTGAATTTGTTTGCATTGGTTTAGATTTTCCATTTTCGTTCGTAATCGTTGATTTGGGCGATGGCTCGTGTTGTTAGAAGAGCTGCCATGTTATATGAATGGTTATGGGATGTAATTTGTGTGATGTCGTCTGCAAAAGCTATGTAGTCAGTATTGGGTATTGGTGGGGGAAGGTCGTGTGTGAAGTAGTTGTACAGTGTTGGGGAGAGGACTGCTCCCTGGGGGACACCTGACTTGATGGAGAAGGGTGGGCGAGTGTAGTTTGCGATTCGTATGGCTGCGGTGCGGTTGGTAATGAAGCTATAAAGGATTTTTATGAATAGGGGGTGAATTTGTAGCTGTGACAGTTTGAATTTGAGTCCTGTGTGCCAGACTTTGTCGAAGGCCTTGCTTACATCTCGTAGAATGATGTCTGTTTTGTTTCTCCGTGTTTGCTTAATGTGGAGAGTCTCGTGTAGCGTGGCAAGTGCGGTGTGTGTACCTCTTCCGTGGCGGAATCCGTGTTGGCGGCTGTTGTAGATGTTGTTGATGGTTAGGTGGTCTGTTAGCCTGAAGGTTAATATCTTGTCTAGAAGCTTAGCGTGGGTGTCGAGTAGTGAGATGGGGCGGTAATTTTGCACCTCGTGTTGGGTGGTGGAGGGCATCGGTAAAAAGGTCATTATTGCGTGTTTCAGTTTGTTTGGGAAATAACCCGCTGAGAGGGCGTTGTTATATATGTACAGAAGGTACTGGAGCATGTTTTGCGGTAAGTGTTTGAGGTGGTGTGTGGTTATTTTAGTTGGTCCTGGAGCTTTTTGAGAAAACGTTCGAAGTGCGTTTTTGAGTTCTTCGATTGTGATAGCTGGGTAGTGGAGGTTGTGAAGGCGGGAAGTATCTCCTGTCTCGTGTGGTTCGTTTTGGGGAGCGATATCGTTCATTTGTGTTTCTATGGTGCGTATGTGTTCAACGTCGAAATCGTTGTTGGGCTCATCAATACCTGAGTAAATGTTTGACCAGTGTTGTCGGAACAAGGGTTCCTTGGATTGTGGTGAGTGGTAAAAGGTGCCGCCTTCTTTAATGTAGGGGGTGCTTTGTTTTTTATTGTTGCCTGACATCCGTTTGATGGCGGACCAGAATTGTTTGGGATTGTCCATCTTTTTGATGTTAGCGATGGTGTTGTTCCATGTTGCCGAGTAGATACGTTGGTATGCAGTTTTTATCTGTTATCTGAGGCTGAGGAGTTCTCTGTATAGGTGGGGTGAGTGGCCGTGTCGTTGGAGGTGGTCGTAGATGTGTTTGTGTCTTGTTTGAAGGACGAGTATTGCATGAGTGGGTTTGATGCCTGGTGTGGTTCTGTGTGTGATGGTTGGAATAGATTGGTTGGAGGCTCCGTTGATGTGGGATTCCCACGTGGTTAGGTGATGGTCTATGTCCTCTAGTGTAGGGCTTAAGTCTTGCGGTATTGTGTGTGCAGCGAGAATGTTGCGGTATAGTTCCCAGTTTGCGTTGTGGAAGGAGGGTCGTGGGCGGATGGGAATTTGTATAGGGTTGGCTGATATTGTAGCTATGATGGGGATGTGGTCGGAAGGTGTTAGTGGGCCTGGTTCGAGTATGATGTTGTGGAATGTTTGCGTGTTTGTCAGTACGATATCTGGACTAGTGGTGGCACGGTGGGTGATTATCGTGGGGAAATTGGGGCCGATGTGGTGACATTTGTTCTTGTCTATTAGTGAGTGGATTTGTCTTCCTTTCCTGTTTGCGTATGTGTATCTGAAAGTGGGGTGTGTGGCATTCATGTCGGCTAGGAGGTAAGTGGGGTGTTTTCTGTTAAAGAGAGTGTGCATGTCGATGTAGTTTATGTAATCAATGCGTGGAGGTATGTAGGTTGTGGCAAGTGTGATTGAGCCTTGTGGTGTTTCTACTGTGATGGCTAACATATCTGTGTGGAAGGTATCGTGCAGCTTGAATGGGAGGTCTTTTCAAATTTCTATTGCTATTCCAGCGTGATTTTCATTTGCTTTGTTTGTGGTATATGTGTTGTAATTCCAGATTTTGATTGGGGTGTCGTTACTCATGCAGTGCGAGTTGAGTAGAATTATGTGTGGATTGTATTGACGGTTGATGTTGCATAATGCGATTTTATTATTTTGCCAGTGTTGGACGTTGTGTTGGATGACGATTAGTGTTTTGTTCATATTTTGTGTATCCATTATGGAGTCGAGTGTTTGGGTTTCTTGTGGAGGGTGTCAGGTTTTGAGCATGTGCTCATCATGTCGAAATGTTCGTGTGGGAGTGTGGCAATGGGTTCGTTTTCGGGGTTGAATCGGCCGTCGATGATTTCTTTCCAGATTTTATCCGGGTGTGGATGTGCGACGGCGATTTTGAGGCCAGGTGGTTTTGCGGTGAGTTCTTCCACTATCTGATCGTTGGTGAGTTTGCTTGGAATATTCCGTGAGTTCGTGGCGCTGCGGTAGATGGTAAGCTGGATTGAGTCGTCGTGTGTAGAGGATTCTTCCGAGGAGGGTTGTCTCTTCTTTTTCCGTTTTTTTGTTTTCTTTTTCGGGCTGGACTGCGTTCTCCAGTTTTCTTGCAAGTTGTCGTCGCTTGTTTCGTCCTGGGTTGAGTTCTCTTCAGTTGAGTGGTAGCTTGTGTCCATTGCGTCTTCGTTGGGGTCGGTGCTTGCTTGATTTGCAGGTGTCTCCGTTGTGTCTGCTTGGGGATGTTTGTTTTGTTCAATGGACATGTTGAATATTTTTTGTGAGTCACGATTGGGGAACTGGGTGTCCCCATCGTAATTTTCTTTGAGGGTCTTCGACAAGATTGATCCGAAATCCCCTCCCTGTGAGAGGCTTGCGATGTGGGCCTCGATGATGATAGCGGCCAGTTTTATATGCATTTCGCTGGTGAGTGTGAGTGTATGTTCTGTTTTTGCAGTTTGTTGGATGGCCGTTTTTGCAATTTCAATGTATGTGCTCTTGGTTTGGTCGGTTTCTTTTTTTTGGAGTTCGTCGTTCTTCTTGCGGATAGCTTCTTTCCTGTATGGGCAGGAAGCTGCGAGGGTGCGGTGGTTTCCTTGGCAGTTGAGGCACTTCTTGTACAGTGAATTGCACTGTTGGTAGGTGTGGCCGTGTGCAGCGCATTCAGAGCAGTTCGATGTCTTGACAGTGCATTGATGTGTGGAAAGGTCCTCGATTTTGTAGCATTTGAAGCAGATCCGTAGATGAGTGTACTTTTCAAGTTCCATTTGCGATGGTGTGATCTTTGTGTTGAACATGAGGAGCCCATTCTGGAGAGCGCGCTGTGTCATGGCAGTGTGGGTGAAGGTTACTTTGATAACGTGTGTATAGTTTTTGATTTTGGTAATTTCAGGATTTTGCAAAAATCCTGGAAATTAACAAAATCAAAAACTACACACACGTTATCAAAGTAACCTTCACCGACACTGCCATGACACAGCGCGCTCTCCAGAATGGGTTCCTCATGTTCAACACAAAGATCACACCATCGCAAATGGAACTTGAAAAGTACACTTGTCTACGGGTCTGCTTCAAATGTTCTTTCGTTATTGTGGTTTGTAGCAACCCCGTTGAAGTTACTGAAAACATTCCACCTAAAAATAATAGATGGGTAACTTAAGTGCGGTAGTGCAACGCCGGCCCAAACCTCGTCTAGTTAGAGACAAATTTTCCATCCAAATTTGTTGTGACACAAAAGTGCAATAGTGTCATTATGAGCAGCACCGCTGTGAGGCATGCAATGAACACGCTACCCGTGCATCTCAGTTATATATCTCGGATTTAAAAGTTTACGAATACATTGAGTTTGCTGTCGGAGTAAATAAACACACGTCAGAACATTACTTATATCAACCTTGTTTTGATTGGGTTTCACGATGCTTGAAGTAATGCTATGGTTTTTTTAACCCTTGATATCTTTAGTATGAATTAGATATAATTTTATGTATGAAGAGAATCCTTTTATCATCACAAAACAATTGATGGTTATACGAGGCTTATTACATGGGACGCATTATTATGGTGAGAAATTCATGACACTTCAGAGATATTCGATAAAAAATCATTATAAAAATCTGAAATTAAATTTCATGTCGTCAACATATATGTAACTTGCGTTCGTTATTTCTGAATAAATTTTCCAACCGCCATTTGGCATTAACATTCATTGAACTTTGCATTAGGAGCGTCTGTGAACGTACATGAACAATTTACATTAGTTATCCACTAAATAAGTTGAAGTCATCAGTTTTCACAGTACGGATTTGAAAACGCTTCCTAGCTCAACACTACTACCTCTCTCACTCTCGATATTTAGGCACAATCTAGAATAGCAAGAAGTAAATATTCGCTTCAGGGAATCTGTCGAGGACGGTTACTGTGTTTTGTAGCAAGTAATCACCGCGTATACGCGCCTCGCCATTACTCAAGCGTACCAGCAACAAGGGGCTGGCCCAGGGACATCGAGATGCGAATCGTCCCTGCTTGTAGCATTTGTTTAAACTCTGCTTTTACCTCCTGCAGGCGGTCAGGGGGAAGACGCCTTACTTTCGCGTAAACCGGCGCACCACTCGTTCTTATGTGATGTTCCGTGTGCGTGTTGTGTTCCGTAGATACGTTAGGTTGGAATAAGGCAGGCAATTCTGCCATCACCCGTTGGTGTGGGCATGTGCTGTCTAAATTGGCAGTCACGCTTGGCAACGTTTACAAGAGCAACGGAATGGAGGGCGTTTTTCACGTGAGTTATACTATCGTACACGCATTTGTTTTTGACATCCAATTACCCTGAAACTACCTACAAAAACCTTCCAGCACTAGCATCATATGCGCAAAGCGCATCTCTATCAGTTCCTATCTATCCTTTTCCGTTTCACCGCTTCTCTCCCCGACACACTCCGCGTCAAACTTTCTTTCCGTCTTTTCTCTAAGCATCGACACACACAGGCGGACGCAGCTCTTATTTCAGTATAGATTAACTAAATTGCGCCTTCACTAAGCTTTGATTGAGTATTTATGCAAGGTGAGTTTATGACTACTGGTCAGTCAGCATTATGATACTTCCCTGCATAGCCAAAAGTTTTGAAGAATAAAAATATAATCAGGCCTCCAACGAGGAAAGGTTGGCAATTTATAACTCAGACATTCTTAATTAACTTGTTTATAGAAAAGCGGTGAAAGGCATATGAACACCAATACTTGACAGTGAAAGCTTCAACTTATACAGTGGATCCTGTTGATTAGATTAGATTAGTCGTTAGTTTTAGCCTCCCTACCTGCAGCAACAAATGCGATCCAAAGAGAGGAAGGATGAGGGCACCCTTTAGTATGGAGTTAAGGAAACGCGGAATCTACGCAGAAAGTGCATAGAAACAGTAAGTTGTGAAAGAAGATTATGAACTAAGACCAAAGTTGAAGAAGACAGTAGTAGGTGCTGAAAAACAGGACAGCAGTGAACCCTAAAATGGTGGCCTTGACATAATAAAAACATTTTATTTCAACAAAAAGAAAGCCTACCTAACTCTCAGCTCGGGGGATCCTGTTGAATTGATTTCACTTTGTTCTTTCGGGCAGTTAAAATTTAGGTAATTTTCACCATTGAAATTGAAACAAAAAGAGTGGTGTGCTGATGTCACCTGGATTGTTTGTGTATAGATTTCAAAACTAACTTTAGGTTGTAGGTTATATTAGATTAAGAATTAGTTTCAGCGTGCCTAACAACAACAAAGGTATTCCAAAAAGATGAAAGTAGTAAGCACCATTTAGCATGGAGTTAAGGAAACAATGCATCTAAGCACAAAGTGTGTTTTCACACAAGATCCTTTGTGCAAAAAAAACAGTAAATTGAGAAGGAAGTTATGAAACAAGATGAAAGTATAATAATGAAGTAATAAGAGTTTAGAAATCATGGGTGCTGCTATTGCGTGAGGTCTACTACACTATTGCATAAGATGTACCGCTAGCTATTACTATAGCGTGAGGCTAGGTTACTAATGGATATTGCTTAGTACATCTCAAACTGCACGTGGGTAGGCGATACATGGCGGTAGACCTCACGCTATAGTAGCACCAAATCCGGATAGCAACGATGAAAAAAGGTGATTCGTAACAAATTGAAAAACATTTTTATTACAAAAAGAGACTCGCGTAAGCATAACCTCTGAACCTTACATTTTCCTCTAGTTGAAACTCTGCATGAATTTGTCACAACTTTGAATCAAATAGATTTGTTGTTTAATTCATAAATGAATGAAAAAAATAACAATTTAATACATGAAAATGACATTCCACAACGTTGGCTGTATTCCAATAAACGTGAAATAAAACCTGCCGTACAACAACAACATTGGAAGAGAATGTGAGCACAACAAGAACCCCAGCAGCCACACCCCGCCACTGCACACCGTTCTCTTGACCATGGAGCTAGGATATACTGGAGGGAGCATAGCCGATTCCAATCGGGTTCAAATTAGCTGCAAAAGTTGGGAGACTGGGACATTGGCAAGGCCCCACACGTGAGCCAACCACAGACGCTTGGCTGAAGTTGGCTCCTCCTCGCCTCCTCACCTCCTCTACGACTCGCCCTTCCATTTTTCAAAGCAAGATTAGTACCGCTCCACAAATCGAAGGATAAGGTGCGCGTGCAAGTCGCTCTCTAATTTGTTATATTCAAGGGCCTGTAATCTTTATAGTTTTCAACTCTAAATGTATCTTTGCTAGTAATTTTGATATTAATAAGTGTCCTCAAGTGAGGAAACACAATTTGTTATCTTCCGGAGTCTTAGAATCCCAAATTAATGATTGACGATTAACTCAACAGCTGGAAGAGCATTCAGCGAGCGTGTATGCATCTCAGCGTAGTCAGGAGGTAACTGGCTTCCGTGCTGACGTCACACTTGCGAGACGGCTATTGGTTATCACAGGCATAGGAGAAATTTCAAAAACTGGTTCTCTTCACAGACGGCTATGCTCCCTCCATATATCCTAGCTCTATGCTCTTGACATCGGTCTCAGCTCGATCCTGCGCTGCCTCGCGTAGTGAACACCCGCCTCGGTAGGGGAAACAAGGTAGGGTCATTTGTATGGGGGAAAAACATCTCCTCTTGTTCGGCTAGCCAATAGAACGGCTTCATTTCTAACAAACTTTATGACGTCACCATCGCGACATGTCGTTAGGCCAATAGCCGTGCAAGATTTGGGGCTAGCAGTGTTTACAGATGCAATATGAGCGCTGCTATTGATTTGTTGACTTGACGTCACCAGTGCGACATGTCGTTAGGCCAATAGTGGTGTCATATATGGGGCTAGCAGTGTGCCAGATGCAATATGAGCGCTGCTTTTGGTCCTTCGTCATGACGTCAGCATATTGCCACAGGGTCGACAGAAAAACTGGTTTGAGCCTACCTTGTTTCTTCTACCGTGACACACGCCATTACGTATACACAGAGCTTGTGTATCATCAATGCCGATAAATGCTTATAAGAGTTCTAGCCTTATTGCCTAACTTATTGCTCCTGGAAGTTTACGGGCCAAAACCAGTTCAATTTTCTTGCCATTTTTATAATTTCAGAGAAGTTGGAGAGTACGCGCCTCAACTCTTTCACTCTCGATTACTTTTTTCGAAAAAATTGAAACTGATGGGATATATTATTTGTTCATAAGTCTTGGATATATGAAAAAATAATTGAAAAATTCTCACGTTCATAGGTTAGGTTACAGGCCCTGAGATTTTTTGTCCCATCCTCATTTTATGAAGGTATCATACATCCCACTGGGTCTATTGAAATTCTGTGGGAAGCATTCGCCCAAAGGGAGTATGAGGGTTGTCGCGAGCCGTACTTTACTCACTGGCGTACATTAACTTAACCTTCTCAAGAATTTATTTAATACATTAAGTGCACTTGAAAATCAATTTTCATAGAATCCCACCTCGAGAATCAACGCATCTTCACTATGACATAGTATTCATTACTTTTAATCATCAGAGGTTAGCCCGACAAGCAAGGTACAAAAATAGAACTAGCTATATCAGGCATAGTTTGTAATGTTAAACCTACTTTTATGTAGGAGGAACCATCAAACAGATACTGAAAATATAAAAGTTGAGAATAAAAACTGGGTAACTAAAGTGCGATAGTGAAGCTCCGGCCCAAACCTCGTCTAGTTACAGCACAAACTTTCCATCCAAATTTGTTGTGACACAAAAGTGCAATAGTGTCATTATGAGCAGCACCGCTGTGAGGCATGCAATGAACACGCTACCCGTGCATCTCAGTTACATATCTCGGATTTAAAAGTTTACAAATACATTGACTGAATGTTCTGTAGTGACTATACCCCTCTAATCTGTTAAAACTTTTCCCTAAGTTACTGCTGAAATTGTGTTCAGTTACTCAAGTGCTCAGTAATCTTGATACCCAAATTCGTAGTTTAGGTTAGAAAGCCTCGAAAAAAAATCGTGGTTAAAGAATTCTCGTGCGCAAAGAAGTCTTCCGAGGTGGGTTGTCTCATTGTTTTCCGTCGTATTGTTATCAACTTCGGGCTGGACTGCGTTCTCCAATTTTCTTTCAAGTTGTCGTCGCTGGTTTCGTCCTGGGTTGAGTTCTCTTCTGTTGAGTGGTCGCTTGTGTCCATTTCATCTTCGTTGGGGTCAAGCCCTGACCCAAACGAAGACGAAATGGACACATTCCGACACAAGCCACCACTCAACAGAAGAGAACTCAACCCAGGACGAAACCAGCGACGACAACTTGAAAGAAAATTGGAGAACGCAGTCCAGCCCGAAGAAGAAAACAAAACAACGGAAAACAAAGAGACAACCCTCCTCGGAAGAATCCTCTGCAGCACACGACGACACAATCCAGGTTACACTCCTCCGCAGCGACACGCACTCACGGCATATTCCAAGCAAACTCACCAACGATCAGATAGTGAAAGAACTAACCGCAAAACCCCCTGGCCTCAAAATCGCCGTCGCACATCCACACCCGGACAAAATCTGGAAAGATATCATTGACGGCCAATTCAACCTCGAAGACGAACCCATAGCCACACTCACACACGAACATTTCGACATGATGAACACATGCTCAAAACCTGACACCCCCCACAAGAAACCCAGACACTCGACTCCATAATGGATACACACAATATGAACAAAACACTAACCGTCGTCCAACACAACGTCCAACCTTGGTAAAATAATAAAATCGCACTATGCAACATCTACCGTCGTCAATACAATCCACCCATAATTCTGCTAAACTCGCACAGCATGCGAAACGACACCCCCATCAAAATTTAGAATTACAACACATATACCACAAACAAAGCAAATGAAAATCACGCTGGAGTAGCAATAGCAATTCGCAAAGACCTCCCATTCAAGCTTCACGACACCTTTCACACAGATATGTTGGCCATCACAGTAGAAACACCACAAGGCCCAATCACACTTGCCACAACCTACATACCTCTTCGCATTGATTACGTAAACTACATCGACATGCACACTCTCTTTAACCGAAAACACCCCACTTACCTTCTACCCGACATGAATGCCATACACCCCACCTTTGGATACACATACGCAAACAGGAAGGGGAGACAAGTCCACTCACTAATAGACAGGAACAAATGTCTCCACATAGGCCCTAATTTCCCCACGATAATCACTCACAGCGCTTGTACTAGCCCAGACATCGTACTAACAAACACGGAAACATTCCACAACATCATACTCGAACCAGGTCCACTAACACCTTCCGACCACATCCCCATCATAGCTACAATATCAGCCAACCCAATACAAATTCCCATCCGCCCACGACCCTCCTTCCACAATGCAAACTGGGAACTATACCGCAACCTTCTCGCTGAACACACAATACCGCAAGACTTAAGCCCTACACTAGAGGACATAGACAACCACCTAATCACATGGGAATCCCACATCAACGAAGCCTCTAACCAATCTATTCCAACTATCACACACAGAACCACGCCAGGCATCAAACCCACTCATGCCATACTCGTCCTTCAAACGAGACAAGCACATTTACGACCATCTCCAACGACACGGCCTCTCACCCCACCTATACAGAGAACTCCTCAGCCTCAGACAACAGATAAAAACTGCTTATCAACGTATCTACTCGGCAACATGGAACAACACCATGCTAACATCAAAAAGATGGTCAATCCCAAACAATTCTGGTCCGCCATCAAACGTATGTCAGGCAACAATAAAAAACAAAGCACCCCCTACATTAAATAAGGCGGCATCTTTTACCACTCACCACAATCCAAGGAACCTTTGTTCCGACAACACTGGTCAAACATGTACTCAGGTATTGATGAGCCCAACAACGATTTCAACGCTGAACACATACACACCATAGAAACACAAATGAACGACATCGCTCCCCAAAACGAACCACACGAGACCGGAGACACTTCCCGCCTTCACAATTTCCACTACCCAGCAATCACAACCGAAGAACTCAAAAACGCACTTCGGACGTTTTCCCAAAAAAGCTCTTGGACCAACTAAAATAACCACACACCACCTCAAACACTTACCGCAAAACATGCTCCAGTACCTTCTGTACATATAAAAGAACGCCCTCTCAGCGGGTTATTTCCCAAACAAACTGAAACACGCAATAATGATCTTTTTACCGAAGCCCTCCACCTCCCAACACGAGGTGCAAAATTACCGCCCCATCTCCCTACTCGACACCCACGCTAAGCTCCTACGCAAGATATTAACCTACAGGCTCACAGACCAACTAACCATCAACAACATCTACAACAGCCGCCAACACGGATTCCGCCACGGAAGAGGTACACACACACCGCACTTGCCACGCTACACGAGACTCTCCACATTAAGCAAAAACAGAGAAATAAAACAGACATCATTCTACGAGATGTAAGCAAGGCCTTCGACAAAGTTTGGCACACAGGACTCAAATTCACACTGTCACAGCTAGAAATTCACCCCTTATTCACAAAAATCCTGTACAGCTTCATCACCAACCGCACCGCAGCCATACGAATCGCGAACTACACTGGCCCACCCTTCTGCATCAAGTCAGGAGTCCCCCAGGGAGCAGTCCTCTCCCCAACACTGTACAACTACTTCACACACGACCTCCCCCCACCAATACCCTACACTGACTGCATAGCTTTTGCAGACGACATCACACAAATCATATCCGCAAACCATTCATATAACATGGCAGCTATTCTAACAACACTAGCCATTGCCCAAATCCACGATTACGAACGAAAATGGAAAATCCAAACCAACACAAACAAATTCAAAATAATTGCTATCAGCCGCCGCAAACACCCAACAGTGCACATCAACAACACCCCACACCCTTACACAAGCTCAGGCAAAGTTCTAGGTCTCACAATCAGCACAACCGGATATGCACCCCACACCAGACAACAAGCAGCAATAGCACACCAAAACCTCTCACGCCTTTACCGATTCAAACACCTGAACCCAGAAGTAAAACGCCAACTCTACATCGCTCTAGTAAGATCCACTCTCATCTACCCAGCCATTCCCCTACACACACTTCCACCAAAATCCATCTCAACACTCCAGAGTGTACAAAACCGAGCCACGAGATACATAACAAATTCAGAATGGCAAGATTTCTCCACCTCTGCAACACTACATCGCCGAGCAAACTTGCAACCAATCAACGTTACACTCCACAAACACGCAAAAAGAATCTGGCAAAATATTCACGACACGCACCCACAACTCTACTTACAACTCACATTCCCGCAAGACACTCCGCAAATACCGCACAAACAATTCCAGAGCTCAAAAATGAAAACACTCGCACCCCAAATGAGACCAAAATACACTTAACACGACACTAACGACGGACGGACTCGACGGACCACAACCGACTCTTGCGAATGTTTTGTGTTAGGAGAGACTTGACCACTACGGCATGCCTACTCACCCACGTCCAGTACTAAAGATGCTTACTTACTAAAGACCCAACCATGCAAAACCCCGATGGGTAATTAACTTCTACCACCCTCAAACTACCTACAAAAAATACCCTCAACACTAGCATCATATGCGCAAAGCGCATCTCTATCAGTTTCCTGTCTATCCTTTTCCGTTTCACCTCTTCTCTTCCCGACACGCTCTGCGTCAAACTCTCTTTCCGTCTATTCTATAAGCATGGCCAAAGTTATTTGAAATGTCAAAATTCAAATTTAAAGTACGTTCAAGTGTTGTTAAAAAGTAAAGATTTTATGTAAATAAATTTAGAATACAAAGTTGAAATATTTGGCCCCGTCATCATTAGTACGACCTGCTACGTATTTTTTCACGTACGTAAAACATGTCCTTAGCAGGTTCGTGCAAAGCCTACTCCATTTCAGCTCTTCGCTGGCCGACTTTCTTCCAAGCATGGATCATAATCATCGTTAATTAGGTTGCAATTGTGTTATGTGTATAAAATGATCATACCAGATATGGCACGACTGTCACTCCAGTTGCCGCAGTGTCACTTGGTGCCGTGAGAGGCATTAGTATTTCTCACAGAGCTAGCGGTATTATTAAGTACAAATGTACCCGTGAACGTACTTCACGTTATGAAGTACCCGTGAGGTTATCACGTATATCTCTATCTTGGTAAACTTGTGATTCATGGTTTTGGAAGTAGTGCAATAGGTTAATTTTTAATGGAGAGCATTAGTATAAATTAAGCATAACTTTATGTATGAAGAGAATCCTTCTGTCATAACAGAACAATTGATGGTTATACGAGGCTTATTACATGGGACGCATTATTTCGGTGAGAAATTCATGACACTCCAAAGATATTCGATATATCGCTTATGAAAATCCCAACTTTAACCAATTCGTAAATTGTCTTCGTTATTGCTGAATAAATTGTCCAGCCGTCGTTTGACACTTGTGTTCAATGAATTTTGCATTAGGAGCGTCTGTGGATGCACGTGAACAATTTTACACTAGATATCCATCCAATTATAATTAGTCAGCAGTTTTTACAGCAGAGACAAAAAAATTTCAAGTCATAGTGAGAGAATTATTGAAGAAAAAATTTAAGCAACTGTTTGCATATCGTAAATCTCTCCCGGAGTGGCATTTACGCAAATTCCGGCCCCGGCATAATAGTGCTCTAAAGCAGGGTTTGCATGGATTGTACCATACCATTTCCAATCCAATTTCCTCCCAGTGAAACGGAATTTCCTCCCAGTGAAACGGAATTTCCTCCAAGTGAAACGGAATTTCCTACAATTGAAACTGAATTTCCTCCTAGTGAAACTGAATTTCCTCCTAGTGAAATTGAATTTCCTCCCAGTGAAACGGAATTTCCTCCCAGTGAAACGGAATTTCCTCCAATTGAAACTGAATTTCCTCCTAGTGAAACTGAATTTCCTCCTAGTGAAATTGAATTTCCTCCCAGTGAAACGGAATTTCCTCCCAGTGAAACGGAATTTCCTCCAATTGAAACTGAATTTCCTCCTAGTGAAATTGAATTTCCTACCAGTGAAACGGAATTTCCTCCTGGTGAAATTGAATTTCCTCCCAGTGAAATTGAATTTCCTCCCAGTGAAACGAAATTTCCTACCAGTGAAACCGAATTTCCTCCCAGTGAAACGGAATTTCCTCATAGTGAAACTTAATTTCCTCCCAGTGAAACGGAATTTCCTCCCAGTGAAACTGAATTTCCTCCCAGTGAAACGGAATTTCCTCCCAGTGAAACGAAATTTCCTCCCAGTGAAACTGAATTTCCTCCCAGTGAAACGGAATTTCCTCATAGTGAAACTTAATTTCCTCCCAGTGAAACGGAATTTCCTCCCAGTGAAACTGAATTTCCTCCCAGTGAAACGAAATTTCCTCCCAGTGAAACTGAATTTCCTCCCAGTGAAACGGAATTTCCTCATAGTGAAATTGAATTTCCTCCCAGTGAAACGGAATTTCCTCCCTATGAAATTGAATTTCCTCCCAGTGAAACGGAATTTCCTCCTAGTGAAATTGAATTTCCTCCCAGTGAAACGAAATTTCCTCCCTGTGAAACTGAATTTCCTCCCAGTGAAATTGAATTTCCTCCCAGTGAAACGGAATTTCCTCCTAGTGAAATTGAATTTCCTCCCAGTGAAACGGAATTTCCTTTCAGTGAAATTGAATTTCCTCCCAGTGAAACGGAATTTCCTCCTAGTGAAATTGAATTTCCTCCCAGTGAAACGAAATTTCCTCCCAGTGAAACTGAATTTCCTCCCAGTGAAACGGAATTTCCTCCTAGTGAAATTGAATTTCCTCCCAGTGAAACGGAATTTCCTCCCAGTGAAACGGAATTTCCTCCCAGTGAAACGGAATTTCCTCCCAGTGAAACGGAATTTCCTCCCAGTGAAACAGAATTTCCTCCCAGTGAAACTGAATTTCCTCCCAGTGAAATTGAATTTCCTCCCACTGAAACTGAATTTCCTCCCAGTGAAACTGAATTTCCTCCCAGTGAATCTGAATTTCCTCCCAGTGAAATTGAATTTCCTCCCAGTGAAACTGAATTTCCTCCCAGTGAAATTGAATTTCCTCCCAGTGAAACTGAATTTCCACCCAGTGAAACTGAATTTCCTCCCAGTGAAATGGAATTTCCTCCTAGTGAAATTGAATTTCCTCCCAGTGAAACGGAATTTCCTCCAGTGAAACTGAATTTCCTTCTAGTGAAATTGAATTTCCTCCCAGCGAAACCGAATTTCCTCCCAGTGAAATCGAATTTCCTCCCAGTGAAATTGAATTTCCTCCTATTAAAATTGAATTTCCTCCTATTGATATTGAATTTCCTCCTAGTGAAATTGAATTTCCTCCTATTGAAATTGAATTTCCTCCTATTGATATTGAATTTCCTCTTATTGATATTGAATTTCCTCCCAATGAAACGGAATTTCCTCCCAGTAAAACTGAATTTCCTCCTATTGAAATTGAATTTCCTCCTATAGATATTGAATTTCCTCCTAGTGAAATTGAATTTCCTTCTATTAAAATTGAATTTCCTCCTATTGAAATTGAATTTCCTCCTATTGAAATTAAATTTCCTCCTATTGAAATTGAATTTCCTCCTATTGATATTGAATTTCCTCCTACTGAAATTGAATTTCCTCCTATTGAAATTGAATTTCCCCCTAGTGAAATTGAATTTCCTCATAGTGAAATTGAATTTCCTCCTATTGAAATTGAATTTCCTCCTATTGAAATTGAATTTCCTCCTAGTGAAATTGAATTTCCTCATAGTGAAATTGAATTTCCTCCTATTGATATTGAATTTCCTCCTAGTGAAATTGAATTTCCTCCTAGTGAAATTGAATTTCCTCCTATTGAAATACAATTTCCTCCCATTGAAATTGAATTTCTTCCATATGAAATTGAATTTCCTCCTATTGAAATTGAATTTCCTCCCAGTGAAATTGAATTTCCTCCTATTGAAATTGAGTTTCCTTCCAGTGAAATTGAATTTCCTCCTATTGAAACTGAATTTCCTCCCAGTGAATTTGAATTTCCTCCTATTGAAATTGAATTTCCTCCTATTGAAATTGAAGTTCCTCCTATTGAAATTGAATTTCCTCCTATTGAAATTGAATTTCCTCCTAGTGGAATTGAATTTCCTCCTATTGAGATTGAATTTCCTCCTATTGATATTGAATTTCCTCCCAATGAAACTGAATTTTCGCCCAGTAAAACTGAATTTCCTCCTATTGAAATTGAATTTCCTCCTATTGAAATTGAATTTCCTCCTAGTGAAATTGAATTTCCTCCTATTGAGATTGAATTTCCTCCTATTGATATTGAATTTCCTCCTATTGATATTGAATTTCCTCCTATTGATATTGAATTTCCTCCCAATGAAACTGAATTTCCGCCCAGTAAAACTGAATTTCCTCCTATTGAAATTGAATTTCCTCCAATTGATATTGAATTTCCTCCTAGTGAAATTGAATTTCCTTCTTTTGAAATTGAATTTCCTCCTATTGAAATTGAATTTCCTCCTATTGAAATTGAATTTCCTCCTATTGAAATTGAATTTCCTCCTATTGAAATTGAATTTCCTCCTATTGAAATTGAATTTCCTCCCATTGAAATTGAATTTATTCCTATTGAAATTGAATTTCCTCCTATTGAAATTGAATTTCCTCCCAGTGAAATTGAATTTACTCCTATTGAAATTGAATTTCCTCCTAGTGAAATTGAATTTCCTCCTATTGAAACTGAATTTCCTCCCAGTGAAATTGAATTTCCTCCTATTGAAATTGAATTTCCTCCTATTGAAACTGAATTTCCTCCTATTGAAATTGAATTTCCTCCTATTGATATTCAATTTCCTCCTATTGAAATTGAATTTCCTCCTATTGAAATTGAATTTCCTCCTATTGATATTGAATTTCCTCCTATTGAAATTGAATTTCCTCCTATTGAAACTAAATTTTCCCCTATTGAAACTGAATTTCCTCCCAGTGAAATTGAATTTCCTCCTATTGAAATTGAATTTCCTCCTATTGAAATTGAATTTCCTCCTATTGAAACTGAATTTCCTCCTATTGATATTCAATTTCCTCCTATTGAAATTGAATTTCCTCCTATTGAAATTGAATTTCCTCCTATTGAAATTGAATTTCCTCCTATTGATATTGAATTTCCTCCTATTGAAATTGAATTTCCTCCTATTGATATTGAATTTCCTACTATTGATATTGAATTTCCTTCCTAGTGAATTTGTATTTCCTCGTGATAATATAAATTAATTATAAAAATTGTTTATATTTTCTGTAGCTATGGGGATGAATGAGAAAATCTGCAATAGTGGTATACCATATATTATAATTATAATTTCCATGTAAACCATACCATGTCATATATAAATCATGATTTTAAATCATTTTCATAGTCAAAACCCAAAGATAGGTGAAAGCTAAAATATATACTTGTAAATATTTGGCATAAAAGGTAAATAATGTAACAAGAGAAACTTATTTATTATTAGTAGTTATTGGAAGATTAGGGCACTTCCTTTAAGTTTTCTCTCCTTGCAGACGCTGGATAACATTTTTCTACTCTGTTGGGGAAGGCGAGTAACATATTTGGAGCGATATGTCCAATTGCATCTCTTGCAATCACTTCCACTTCTCTCATTCTTTGTTCAGCTATTGAAAGTCCATTATTTACTGTTACATTCACTAAATAACCCATTCGCTCTCTGAGATTGCGTTTCACGTGGCTCTTGAAGGTACTCCAGACGAGTTCTATTGGATTCAGTAGATAAGAATATGGTGCTAGTTTGAGAAACTGAACAGATGGATATTCATTTGAAAGGCTTTCAATCCTGCATTGGGCTGGGGCATTATCAACGATAAATGTTGGTCTTTCTATCCCCTGGTCTATGCAAGCCTGGATGAGCACTCGGCACCATTGGAGGCAATCATCAGCTTTGAAAGCGCCACGTCGAGTGGTAAAGAGTACCATTTTACTTGATGTCATTGCCCCAATGCAATGGAGATTTGACCCCTTGCTCACTGGTGTCACAACCGATGCTCTTGTCCCAATTTTTGACCGGCCTTCCTTTCGCTTGCAAAAAAGATTGAAATTGGTTTCATCAACCCATATTGTAGTACGGCCTTCTGATTTCGATTGGAAAAAGTTGTGCATGTATGTAGCTCTTTTATCCTTGTTTTCTGGGGTGTTCATATTGCACGTTTGGGAACGCACAAGTTTTACTGTGAAGAGTTCACAGTCTAACCAGTTCTTCACGGTATTAATGCTAACATTAATATTGAAACGGGTGCTGATAATGGTCTTCAGTTCAGCCAAGGTAGTTGAGGCGTTTTTCAATGGTAGAAGTAAGCAGTTCAAAAATTTCATTTGTTTTCTTAGATATGCCGCCACCTTTCTTCTTTGGAGTTTCTTGTTTTTCCTTTAACCATTCGTATGCTGTTTTCAAATTAACCCCCATAGCGTTTGCAACTGTTCTCCAGTCCTCCTCGTTTATGTGAGCTTCATAAATTCTTTTCCTTTCATTATCACTGATCTTCTTGTACTTCATCTCGGAGGGGGCAATTTTTCGTCAGAATAATAAAAGCGGATGAAATCCTGTATTATATCACTAATGGTATCATAGTTACAAGCAGAGTACGTGCAGTTATATTTCCAAGTTAACTGATTGTAAAAGTGCTATATCAACTTCTTTCATCATGTGGAAATTCAATTTCACTAGGAGGAAATTTATACAGTTTCAATAAGAGTAAATTCAATTTCACTGAGGAAATTCAATTTCATTATGAGGAAATTCAATTTCACTAGGAGGAAATTCAGTTTCACTGGGAGGAAATTCAGTTTCACTGGGAGGAAATTCAGTTTTACTGGGAGGAAATTCAGTTCCACTGGGAGGAAATTCAGTTCCACTGGGAGGAAATTCAATTTCACTATGAGGAAATTCAATTTCACTAGGAAGAAATTCAATTTCACTAGGAGGAAATTCAATTTCACTAGGAGGAAATTCAGTTTCACTAGGAGGAAATTCAATTTCACTATGAGGAAATTCAATTTCACTAGGAGGAAATTCAATTTCACTAGGAGGAAATTCAATTTCACTATGAGGAAATTCAATTTCACTATGAGGAAATTCAATTTCACTAGGAGGATATTCAATTTCACTAGGAGGAAATTCAGTTTCACTAGGAGGAAATTGGATTGGAAATGGTATAGTGTGTCCGGCCGCCCGCACGTGAAAGTTTACGCGGATTTTAATCCATTCTGAAACGATTTCTCAAGAGATCTGCGATTTCATTGCAAACCTGAAGCACATGCAGTCACCAAAAAGAATAAATCAGTATCTATGCTACCATCAAAACCTACTTCAACATGTCCAGTACACCCCACCTGAAAATTTCACTTGGTCTCAAACGCTGATGTTCTCAAATATTTCAAAGGATTAATATTTTGTTCGGCCTAACAGCGCCTATATGCTATTTATGGCTGTCTAATTACTGAAGAGGCCACAGGGGGACAGTGTGACAGATAAAACTGGTACAGAGCACGGTAGAGGATACAAGGTATAGGGTCATTTCTACGGGAGAAAATACACCTCCTCTTGTTCGGCTAGCCAATAGAAAGGCTTTATTTCAAACAAACTTTATGACGCTACCAAAACGCCATGTCGTTAGGCCAATAGTGGAGCCAGATCTGGCGGTAGCAGTGCCACCGTAGGCAATATGAGCGCTGATATTGGTTCGTTGCCGTGACGTCAGCTTTGTGACATGTCGTTAGGCCAGTGGTTCTTAAACTGGGGGCCTACCCCCTAGGGGAAGTGAGCGGATTCCAGGGGAGGCGCCAGCCTCCAAAGTAAAGCCTTATTTTTCCAGTAATGTTTTCGACATAAGAGTCTTGTGACTCTCAAGACAGCAGCAAAGGAAGACTTCAATAATTTAAATTTGGAGTTGTACAGGGTCACGTACCCTCCAATTTACCCTTTGATAGCGCATAAGGCGCTTCAGGTTCTCGTGATGCTTGGATTCACATATTTATGTGAAACTGCATTTTCTGCGCTCGTGGCCATCAAAACGAAGTACAGAAATTGTTTGAGCGTCGGAGGACATTTGCGTTGCGCACGTTCTAGCATTCTGCCTCACATTCGAAATCTAGTGTGGAAGACTCAGTATCAAAAGTACCTATAATTTTTTTGCATCAAATGGCAATGAAGTAGTATTAATTATGTCAATGATGTAATTGGTTGGTCCATGTTATTGTACCTGCGTTGACCTAAGCGCCACAATCATTTACAATGCCTTAACGCAAATATTTGCGCCACTTAATTTTACGTGTATCTCAAAGACTTCGAGTTCTGTCTGGGCTGTGGTAAAGAGTACTTGAGGTTCAACTAACATTTATTAACACGCAAGTGAAACACACTGGACAAAAACTACCCATATCATGAAAATGAACTGAACGCAAAATAACTCAAGACAAAAGTATTTAGCCAAAATTTATAATCCTTTGTATGTACAATTCGAGTATCTTTATAGCATTACCTCCAGGAAACATTTTAACCCTTTAACGCCCACATTTTTATACTCATATTACCGTTATAACAACCACTATCACTAAACCGACCCTGGCATTGCGTAATCACTGTTATCAAGATGGGGAAGGAACTGCCACTCGACAGTGAAGTTTAAAGGACACATTAGTGAACAAATTGAATAAGAAATGCAATATATTATTGTTATTGTTGAAATAGGACCGTACAGTCCACTTGGGCGTTAAAGGGTTAAGGTTTCTATAGCAACTCTTAGCAGCACATTTGAAGGCAAACAACCATGATCAACACAACCACTTACCTTCAAGATATCTATGAAAGCGGACCTCAGTGACAACAAAGCCGACAAGTCAAAAAAGTTCCAGAAGCAATCCGAAAGCAAATAGTTGGAGTTCGTTATGAAGGATTAACATCCAAGCAAATCGCTGAACGTGTCAACCTTCCATACTCAACTAATTGGAGCTATTGTTCGGAAATGTCAAGCGGCGAGTGCAATCTCCAATTAGCCAAGATCGGCGGAGCTTCTCGCAATATCAAGGATCGCTGTCGAAAGTACATGCTGCATAGAGTGACTAATGAACCAATGACAACCCGTAAAGATTTGCAACAAGGACTTGAGTTTCATGGAGTGGGCGTCAGTCAAAAAACTATCAGTTGAGAATTGCACCGAGTGGTCTACAGATCTACACTCCTCATGAGACTCCTCTTCTGACAGTAAAACATGTGAAGAACCGTTCGAAGTTTGCCTAAGACGACCTTGACGAAAGTTACTAGTTTTGGGAACGGGTTGTGTGGTCCAACGAAAGTAAAGTTGAGCTCTTCGGCCGAAATGGTTCTTGTCATGTGTGGAGGAGACCAGGGACTGCCTATGATCCTAAGAACTCCCTCCCTACTGTCCAGCATAGAGGAGGCCATGTCATGGTTTGGGGCTGTTTCACTTCTCAGGGTGTAGAGGAACTCCACATCACTGATGGCAAAATGGATAGTTCCATGTACCGGCAGATACTGGAGCACAAGCTGATTCAAAGCGCAAGAAAATTCTCCGGCCGGCGCAAGTGGATCTTCCAGCAAGACAACGACACAAAGAACACGGCTAAATTTACAAAAGAATGGTTTGCTACTTAGAAAATAAGTGCTATCCCATGGCCCAGCCAGTCTCCTGACCTCAACCCTACAGAAAGTTTGTGGGAAATACTGAAATCTGCAGTGCAGAAAAGGAGCCCTTATAATCTTGCAGAATTAAGGTCAATCTACGATTAAAAACGGAACAAGATTCCACCAAAAGTGTCAGAAGATAGTTTCAAACTACAACAACAACAACCGTCCCCATGCTGTAACTGCAAATAAAGGCCAGCAACTAAATATTAGATTTTTTGGGCCGAATAGTTTTGTCCCGAGTATTTTTTTGCTCGGGTGATGTAATAAGTTGACCACTTAATTCTTTTTCTTCGGTCATAATGTTCTGTCGAAAAACGTTCTCTGAACCCTTTGTAATCTTTATCCTAACCCAGAAATCGAAGTCTGTAAAAAGCACGAAAAATTATGTTTAAGAACCACTGCGTTAGGCTGATAGTGGTGCCAGATTTGGGGCTAGCAGTGTTGTCAGATGCAATATGAGCGCTGTATTGGTCCATTGTCACGACGTCAGCATATTGCCACACGGTCGACAAAAAAAGACTGGTTTGACCCTACCTTGTTTCTTATGCCGTGGCACAAGCCATTACTTATACACAGAGTTTGTGTATCATCAGTACTGATAAATGCTTGTAAGAGTTCTAGCCTTATTGCCTAACTTATTGCTCCTGGAAGTTTACGGGCCAAAACCAGATCAGTTTTCTTGCCATTTTTATAATTTCAGAGAAGTTGGTGATTACGCGCCTCTACTCTTTCACTCTCGATTACTTTTCTTCGGAAATATTGAAACTGATGGCGGATAATACTTGTTCACAAGTCTGGGATATTTGGAGAAATAATTAAAAAATTCCCACGATCATAGGTTAGGTTACAGGCCCTGGTATTTTTTGTCCCATCCTCATTTTATGAAGGTATCATACATCCCACTGGGTGTATTGAAATTCAGTGGGAAGCATTCGCCCAAAGGGAGTATGAGGGTTGTCGCGAGCCGTACTTAACTCACTGGCGTTTATTAAGGTAAATTTCTTTATAAAATTAATAAATAAAAGAGCGCACTTCGATATCTAATTAATACAATCACCCTACGAGAGTGTGCAAATGCATGAATAGACATCTATAAATTTTATACTTCTAATCGAATAATAGGCTCATTCAAGCCTCTCAATATTAAACACTAGGTTAGTTTGTGCAAGTAAACTGAAAACTAACCATGAGTGTTTAGTAGTGGATCCATTGAAGAGGTACTGAGAACATAAACTTAAGAAACTGGGTAACTAAAGTGCGATAGTGCAGAGCCGGCCCAAACCTCGTCTAATTAGAGCACAAATTTTGCATCCAAATTTGTTGTCACACAAAAGTGCAATAGTGTCATTATGAGCAGCACCGCCGTGAGGCATGCAATGAACACGCTACCCGTGCATTTCAGTTGCATATCTCGGATTTAAAAGTTTACTAATACATTGAGTTTGCTGTCGGAGTGAATAAACACCCGTCAGAACATTACTTATATCAACCTTGTTTTGCTCGGGTTTCACGATGCTTGAAGTAATGCTACGGTTTTATTTACCCCGGATATCTTTGGTATAAATTAAATATAATTTTATGTATGAAGAGAAACCTTTTATCATCACAAAACAATTGATGGTTATACGAGGCTTATTACATGGGACGCATTATTTTTACGAGAAATTCATGACACTTCAAAGATATTCGATTCAAATCCTTATACAAATCTGAAATGAAATTTCATTTCTACAACATATATGTAACTCGCGTTCGTTATTCCTGAATAAATTTTCCAGCCGTCATTTGGCATTCATATTCATTGAACTTGGCAATAGGAGCGTCTGTGAACGTAATTGAACATTTTTACATTAGTTATCCACCGAATGTGCTTAAGTCATCAGTTTTTACAGTACAGAATTGAAAACTCCCAGAGTACAAGAAGGTGAAAAGCATGTAAAAAAACTACCTTAAAGAGAATTTTGTCGGCAATTAGGTTGGCTGAATAGATATATATATGCGGCGTAGGGAACCCTTTAGGCGCGGTTACTGTGTTAGGTTGTCCAGAATCACCGCATTTGCGTGTCTCGCCATTACTTTTGGGCAGCAGCAGCAAGAGGCTGGCCCAGGGACTGCTGGAGATGCGAATCGTCCCGGCATCTAACAATTTTTAAGCTCTGCCTTTACCTCAAGGGGAAGGCGCCTAACTTTCGCGTCAATAGGCGAACCACTAACTTTTATGTGATGTTCCGTAAGGAGGAGCTGTAACTTTTATTCAATGGATACAAAACCTATTTTTGCCAAGTAGGGACAGTGAACGCCGAAGCAGTAAATTGCTGTTACATTGGCAACACTTGCTATAATATTTTTCACTCTACATAAACGTGAATGCGCATTCATGTGCATACTTGCAATGTATACTTCAAGAGTCATTTAGAATGTAGAAAAACATGCTGACTCATGTCCTGCATGTGATGAAATACTCAAAGGAGGTAATGGGCTCGGAGGCAGACAATTTTCTTGAATTTTTCTTTGGAACATCAGAGTGTACATCAGCGGTTCTTTACCCCTGGGTCGCGACCCCAAGCCATTGTATTGGGTCGCTAAGGGTATGTGTAACCTGTTTGTGTTAACATACACTAACTGGTTTCCATAAGAATAGTCATATCATAAATGAAAACTTATGTTTTGGGCAGATTTTGGGTCACTGACAAAAAGTTCAGGAACCACTGGTGTGAATAGTTGTAGGAAGGCTGTCGAAACCGATTAGCCATGGATTTACAAGTTTGAATCTAACTACATTTTTTTCATATTTTTTTTCAACTTACGGGCTTACATGCAAGTAAGTTAATTATTAAAGAACATGAAACGCTTTGTGAACTTCAATGTTTTCTATTGGAGCAACGAAACACCGCTCGTCTCTCCAAGTTATCGATTTAATTTGGTTCAAATCGTATAACCAACTTGTTCGTAAGTCTAGGATATTTGGAAATATAATTAAAACTTCCCACGTTCATAAGTTAGGTGACAGGCCCTGGGATTTTTAGTTCCATTGGTATTGTATGAAGGTATCATACATAGATTATATTATATTAGTAGTTAGTTTAAGCCTCCCTACCCTCAACAAATGAGATCCATAGATAGGAAGGAAGAAGGCACCATTTAGTATGGAGTTAAGGGAACGCGGAATCTATGCAGAAAGGGCATAGAAACAGTAAGATGAGAAAGAAGTTCGTGAAAAAAGATCAAAATTGAAGAATAAAGTAGTAGGAGCTGAAAAAACAGGACAGCGGTGAACCGAAAAAAAGATGGTACGTAACAAAACAAAAACCTATATTATTTTAACAAAAGAAAGCCTACCTATACATTAGCTCGGGCCCTCTAATTGTCTTCTGGGAGAGCTAATTCCCATATATACAATAGTTGTGTCCCTCTGGGGGAGGTATCATACATCCCACTGGGCTTATTGAAATTCTGTGGGAAGCATTCGCTCAAAGGGAGTATGAGGGTTAAGTTGTCGCGAGCCGTACTTTACTCACTGGCGAAAAATTAAGTTAAATTTCTTCGTAAAATTAATAAATAAGAAACGCATTTGTATATCTATTTCTTATAATCCCTCCGCACGCGTTAGCCCACATTTTGAAAACAATCGAATCAATTCAATATTCCCCTGATACTACGCCCATTCACAGGACCTAAAACCTGTACTCGACTTTTTTTTCTTAATACTCTATGCTTATTCAACACTGCGATTGGTAGAGGATCCATGAAACAGATACTGAAAATATGAACCCTGAAAATTAAAACTTGGTAACTAAAGTGCGATTTTGCCGAGCCGGCCCAAACCTCGTCTAGTTAGAGCACAAATTTTAAATCCAAATTTGTTGTGACACAAAAGTGCAATAGTGTCATTATGAGCAGCACCGCTGTGAGGCATGCAATGAACACGCCACCCGTGCATCTCAGTTACATATCTCGGATTTAAAAGTTTACAAATACATTGATTGAATCTGTAGCAACTTTACCCCACATATATGTCAAGACTTTTTAATTATGTTACCGCTAAAATTTTATTCAATTGGTTAAAAGCTCAGTAATCCTAATATGTAAAATTAGAATTTGTCAAGTAAGAAGGAAAGATTACAAAAGATAACGTACAAAATAGTTGAGTTTCCTATCGATCAGTGATTGATTATGTAATAAGCATAAGCAATAATTACTATCTGAGAATTACATTCCATGGTTACTCTTTAGGTTCCAGGCTAATCAAGTATATGTATTAAGATATCTCGTAACATACAGCAGTGTGGCACAGTATTCGTAATTCGTCTGTTTCATAAGTGTGTGTAATGGTATTTGACATATTCTTGACAATACAGAAACAAGACAAATTGAATATCTTCAACAACGATTCGGTGGAATTATGAAGCTCTCATGTTAGACAGGTTGACATCACGTTTTAATATGTAACGCCATCTAGTCCGAAAAATCGAAACTCAGCTACAGAAAACGTGAAGTTGCTGTTACTTCTATTTATTGCGTGCCTACACTACTTTTTCTCAACTTCATTTGAAGTTCGAGGAGCAAACTAAGAGCAGCTCTGGATCTCCGTCGCTAGAGCCAGTGTTGCAATAAATTATAGCTCAAAATACGCATAAATGTTTCGAGAAAAAAAGTTGGTATGCATTCGAAAAATTTGACACATCGTTTATGAATTATTTTCAAATCTCTGAAAAATTTCAACCTAATTTTTTTCCTTATAGATGGCGCTGCAAAATTAGTTTCAAAAATTGACAATAGATGTCACTGTGTGTCTAATTTCTTTCTTAATGTTTGAGGTTCGTGAAGACGCAAACGCTCATTATGAATAATTATTCTCCCTCGAAAGATTAGAAGAAAATTCCATCACTGTATGATTTAGAATCAAAATAATGAACAAATTGAATTTACGTACATTCATCCCACGGCTACATTTTGTTTAAAGTGTAATTATCATTATGCATGAAAGAACTAAAACAAAATTTTAATTAATATTATCAATAAATAATGAGACCTAAAGTTGTTCCCTGTTTACTACTCCAAATTGAAATAAATGAAAGAAAAAGTAGTGACGCCAGAATAAGGACAGCGAATTCTTCAAAAAGTTACATTTTTGTACCGCTAGATGGCACTTGAAATTGTGGGCAAATTATTGATGAAACAGCGGGAAATTTAATTATACATAAAATCAAATAGAACATGCGTGGTAAATGTCACTTTGGTTATAAAGTATCACAATAATATGAATATTCAATAGTTAAAAATGTATTAACTAATAGATAATCACTGCAAGTTGAACGAGATGGATATAATTAAGACATTAATGAAATGCCATAATATGCTAAATAGAAGATGAAGTGAGTAGAAAAAAGTTAGAATATATGAAAAAATTGTATTTCTCCATTGACCAATACACGAAATATTTTTTTGGGTAGTATTGCATAGTATACATATATACTGCACACGGTACTCAGCATTGCATATCGTACTCCGTACACACGTACGTAAATGGCGACATGTAGCGTCTTGTGAAGCGAAGAAATAAGTTCTTCTGCTCGGGTCAATGCTCGGTCAATGTATTTAATATTTAGAGCACATCTAAAGAATATAAAATGCAGAAAATGAATTCAAGTTCAGGGAGAATTTATATTAACATTATTTAATTCTTTAAAACTATTAAATTTCATATATTGAAATATATATTTTTTATGTATTACATTAAAGTAAAATAATGTAAAATGTAATAATAAGTTCATGCAGAATAATGTATATCAATATGAGAGACGTGCTCATATGCTCCTTATAAAAACATGAGCTTTTAATTTCAATCTAAAGATATTTGACACAAATCCTCGCCAGTACACTCAAATTTTACAAAAACTCACAAACAAAACACAAATTAAACAAAACTTCCAATAAAATCAGAACTATAAATTGGCTGGATACCTGGGAAAAAAAACTGACATTCTGTAAAAACTTTCGTTGATAATATTATTTCTAATAATTTGAGAAAATTAAATAATAATACACGAACGTGAATAAATCCTGTACCATTCCAATGATATAAAAACGTCGCTCCTGCTTTCTTTTGTTCATGAGTCGAAAATTATTGCGCGAAAATAGTATCTATGGTCAAGAAAATGCAGCTTATCGCGATCAAAAGGATACAGCGATATTTTTAAAAAACTTCTTGGCTAATAATCACTATTATAAAAGGAGCCGCGTCCGTCCGTCTGTGCGTCACACCCACCAGCCTACAGTGTGAGATGAGCGTATCTGATACAAGCTTCATCAACTCCACAATTTCGTATCTGTGATACAAGCTTCATCAACTCCACAATTTCGTATCTGTGATACATGCTTCATCAACTCCACAATTTCGTATCTGTGATACAAGATTCATCAACTACACAATTTCGTATCTGTGATACAAGATTCATCAACTCCACAATTTCGTATCTGTGATACAAGCTTCATCAACTCCACAATTTTCGATGCCTAAACCCAGCAGATTGGGAGTCGGAATGAACATCACGTGTATTGGTAGGTTAGATTAGGTTGAGCAGAATATCAGCGGTTGAGACTTGGCAAAGTATTGGAAAGCCATAGAATAGCATGGGAAATCATGGGAAAGCCATGTTGAAGCTCAGTTGGTCTGCCACTTTATCACGCTGTCAAGGAAGCTTAATGGCTTTTTTTACAAGAGTTTCGCCAGCGCACAAGATTGAGCGTATTTTAATTTCGGGCTCTGTTGGGTTGGATATATTTGTTTTTGATCCACATCTGAAGTATATTTTTTTAGGAAATTATCGATTCCAGTCATTTATGACGGATCGCGTACACCAAAAACAAACCTATACCTCGACCTTCTCGCAGCGCCAGCAGCGTAACATCACTTCCTCCCCCCTCTTTTAAAATAAAACAGGATTGCTCTAGTGCTTATGATTTCAGAAGTGTTGGCGAGTACGCGCCTGAACTCTTTCACTCTCGATTATTTTTTTCGAAAAAATTGAAACAGATGGCATAAATTACTTGTTCACAAGTCTAGGATATTTGGAAAAATAATTTAAAAATTCCCACTTTCATAGGTTGGGTTACAGGCCCTGGGATTTTTGTCCCATCCTCATTTTATGAAGGTATCATACATCCCACTGGGTGTATTGAAATTCTGTGGGAAGCATTCGCCCAGAGGGAGTATGAGGATTGTCGTGAGCCGTACTTTTCTCACTGGCGTTAAATTAAGGTAAATTTATTCGTAAAATTAATAAATTAAAAAGCGCAATTGATTATCTATTTCATAGAAGCACTGTGCAAGCGTCAGCATTTGTTTGGATCGACTTCTTTTAATACTACACTTTCCATCCGACAATCCGCCCAGTTAGGGCTTCCAAAATTTAATAGCATTTGATCCTATGAATAAGAATTTTTGGATAGCGCAAATGAGTTGGTAGCGGACCCATTAAAGAGGCACTGAATACATCAACGTAATGAACTGGGTAACTGAAATGCGATAGTGCAGAGCCGGCCCAAACCTCGTCTAGTTAGAGCACAAGTTTTCCATCCAAATTTGTTGTCACACAAAAGTGCAATAGAGTCATTATGAGCAGCACCGCTGTGAGGCATGCAATGAACACGCTACCCGTGCATCTCAGTTACATATCTCGAATTTAAAAGTTTAAGAATACATTGAGTAGCTGTCGGAGTAAATAAACACCCGTCAGAACATTACTTATACCAACCTTGTTTTGCTTGGGTTTCACGATGCTTGAAGTAATGCTATGGTTTTATTTACCCTGGATATCTTTAGTATAAATTAGATATAATTTTATGTATGAAGAGAATCCTTTTATCATCACAAAACAATTGATGGTTATACGAGGCTTATTACATGAGACGCATTAGTTTGGTGAGAAATTCATAACACTTCATAGATGTTCGTTAAAAATCATTATAAAAATCCGAAATTAAATTTCATGTGTGCAACAATTTTTTTTTTGTGTGTGTTTGTTATTTCTGAATAAATTTTCCAGCCGTCATCTGGTATTCATATTCATTGAACTTGGCATTAGGAGTGTCTGTGAACGTATGTGAATAATTCTACATTAGTTATCCATAAAATTTGTGTGTGTCATCAGTTTTCTTAGTACGAATTCAAACTACCCATCATGGCAAGGAACGTGAAAACCAAAAAGTTAAGTAAGTAACTCTAGACTTAAATGTTCCCTGTTCAGGCTATTGTACGCTGTTAGAATGAAAGACGGAGATTATGGACGATCCAAGTAATGAAATAAAGTCGACATGTGGGAACTTGTATAAGTAAAAGATAAGTAGATCCATTATAAAGGGGAACACTCTTCTAATTGCAAAAGTTTCGGAATCTCTGATTCCCTCTTCAGTGCTGTAAAACAAAGAATAAAAAACGATAATGAACAAATTGCGAAAAAACTATAAGAAATTATCAATTTGTACCTACATCGTAAAATGGCTATGCCTAAGCAAAAGATAAAAACACAGTATCTCTCAAACATTCGGAGCAATACCTACACATACACTTAAATTCTAGCAATCAAACCAACAAACAGTAACATCTACACAAAGTAACAGAACTGTACATACACACACACACACACACACACATTCCAACACACTCATATTTACACAGTTGGGGCAATATTTAATTTCATCGCACTTAGATCATTATTTAGCTGAGATCTATGGGTAATAATGAACAATGATTTTAAAATTTTAAGGTCAAATTCCTCTGCAGTTCTACTAAGTGTGGAGAAATAGGATCTTTTGAAAGGGTGGTTTGAACTATGGCAATGGTCGCTGATGGCTGACTGGGAGGGAGATGAGTATGGACGGCCGGTTCTATGGGAGATACCAGAGTGTTGGCAGTGACGAATAAATTGCTGGAGTGTGGTACTTCCAACATAGGACTGCAGGCAGCAATCACATTTATACAAATATACACAACCACTTCTCATGAACTCTGCCAAACGCTCTTTCCTAATAAAAAATGAACCTATTTTAAAACTATTTCTATAAAATGGTAGCACATCAATAAAAGTAAAATGAGAGTGTATCAGGGACATAAGCTTCTTCCTTATCTCCTTGTTAAGATAGCCCAAGAAAGGGAGCTCGACGAAAACTTTCTGCTTTGGTGCGGTCAGAATTGTAGTATGAGATGCAAATTTTTTGTCTTGAAATTTTCTAACCAGATTGTTGACTAAAGATACAGGGTATTTATTTTGTACAAGTAACTTAGTGATAGATTCCACTTCGTCATGAAATATTGTATATGAACTTGAAATACGGTATGCTCTATGCAGTAATGTAGTGACACTTGTTTTAATATAACCCTTGTAAATGCAACTGAAGAAATTGGTACACTATCACGTAAATGTAGGTTTTCAATAAACAGAGGTGGTGAACGTTGAATTATTTTTCTTTGCGAGAACGTCTAAAAGTGGTAATCTATAATTCTGTTCAGTTTCCATAGTGAAAGTTATGTTAGCGTGATATTTTTTTTAATTTATTATTGACAACAAAATTCATCGTCTTTGGGCCATTTTACCTCGCAATGTTAGAGATTATACCACTATCAGCCAAACGCAGTGGTTCTTAAATTAGAGAACCGTGCCTTTTCTTCATGTTTAAGTGATAATTGCGCCGATTATAGCTTCAGAACCTCGCAATGGAGGGAAGATTGGAAGCTACTCGCGACAGAATGAGACTACCGGCAACGAATATACATTGAACAACGTCAGGACATCATAAAAAGGGACACGCATCGTCAGCAAGTGAGGCGAGCTACAATGGACGATGTACAACATGAAGAGTATCTTCAGCTACCATGACCCTCAGCGAGACTGTCGAAGACACCAAATCATGCGTGGAAATATGGACGAGGAGCAGCAGCCACAGTACCGCGAGCAGTAAAGGAATTTATCCCAGCAAAGAAGGCAAAATATGGATGAGGAACAACAGGCACAGTACCGCGAGCATCAAAGGAATTTATCCCAGCAAAGAAGGCAAAATATGGGTGAGGAACAGCGGGCACAGTACCGCGAGCAGCAAAGGAATTTATCCCAGCAAAGAAGGCAAAATATAGACGAGGAACAGCAATCACAGCACCGCGAGCAGCAAAGGAATTTATCCCAGCAAAGAAGGCAAAATACGGATGAGGAACAGCGGGCACAGTACCGCGAGCAGCAAAGGAATTTACCCCAGCAAAGAAGGCAAAATATGGATGAGGAACAGCGGGCACAGTACCGCGAGCAGCAAAGGAATTATCCCAGCAAAGAAGGCAAAATATGGACGAGGAACAGCGGGCACAGTACCGCGAGCAGCAAAGGAATTATCCCAGCAAAGAAGGCAAAATATGGACGAGGACCAGCAATCACAGTACCGCGAGCAGCAAAGGAATTTATCCCAGCAAAGAAGGCAAAATATGGATGAGGAACAGCGGGCACAGTACCGCGAGCAGCAAAGGAATTTACCCCAGTAAAGAAGGCAAAATATGGATGAGGAACAGCGGGCACAGTACCGCGAGCAGCAAAGGAATTATCCCAGCAAAGAAGGCAAAATATGGATGAGGAACAGCGGGCACAGTACCGCGAGCAGCAAAGGAATTATCCCAGCAAAGAAGGCAAAATATGGACGAGGAACAGCGGGCACAGTACCAGAGCGTCAGAGAAACTTATTTCGGCAAAGAAGGCAGAATATGAACAAGGAGTATCAAAGGGTTAGGTTACGATAGGTTAGATAATGTTGATGAAGTATTTTCACGGGTCCACGGTATTTTTTTGTTTTACAAATTATCAGGATAGCTTACGATGCGATAAGTTATTATATGTTAGGTTAAGATAAGTTAGATTAGAATATGTTATGTTTGAATTTATTAGGTAATTTCGACCGAATTTTTTCATGAGTCCACCTAGCTTAGCAATGACATTGGATAAGTTAGATTGGGATAGGTTAAGATATGTTAAGTTTTGATAGGTTGAAGCTATGTTAGGTTACGATAGGTTAGGGAATGTTGACAGATTTCTTTCACGGGTCCACAGTTTTTTTATGTTTGACATATTGTCAGGAACGGTTCGGATAGGATAGGATAGGTTAGAATATGAGGTGATGGGTTGGGTTAGAAAAGGTTTTCTTGGAATTGTTAAGGCAGTGATAACCGAATGCACCTGGCGAAACAATGAAACAACCTGGCGAAACAATGTCTGTGGAATTTCCACGGGTCCTCCTAGTTTTTATAATTTCAGAAGTGTTGACGAGTACGCGCCTCAACTCTTTCACTCTCAATTACTTTTTTCGAAAAAGTTGTAACTGATGCCATATATTACTTGTTCATATGTCTAGGATATTTGGAAAAACAATTTAAAAATTCTCACGTTCATAGGTTAGGTTACAGGCCCTTGGATTTTTTGTTCCATCCTCATTTAATGCAGGTATCATCCATCCCACTGGGTGTATTGAAATTCTGTGGGAAGCATTCGCCCAAAGGGAGTATGAGGGTTGTCGCGAGCCGTACTTCAATCACTGTCGTTCACTAAAGTTGAACTTCTTAAGAATTTTGGTAAATTATAGAGCGCAAATGAAAAACAAGTTCTCAGAATCCCACCCCGCGGGTCAGTACATCCCTGGACACAACATCATATTATTTTACCAATTCGTCTTACCATATAGTCCCACTAAGGGATGTATAAATAGTATATCACCAAGAAGTGAAAAAAAATTCGTTACTCACCTAGTTTCGAAGAAGACCCATCAAATAAGTACTAAACACTTAAAGAGTAAGAATAATAACTGGGTAATTAAAGTGCGTTAGCGCAGAGTCGACCCAAATCTCGTCTAGTTAAAGCACAAATTTTCCGTCAAAATTCGCGCAGGCACACAAAAGTATCAAGTGTCATTATGAGCAGCAGGGGCATAGCCAGCCGTAAATTTCGGGTAGAGGAGAGTGGGCGGGGGAGAGGAGGGGTTCGCCAGCAGCCTTTACAAAACATTTCGGGAAAAAGGGGGGATGTTCTAAAAATTAATTATCAGCAACCTTTGTATTCTTTTACATGAAACGGAGACTGAAACTGGCCCCCAGCTCAACATTTCAAGGGGGAAAAGGGGGAGCATAGCCCTCTGATTTCGGGGAGGCAGAGAGCATGGCACCCGTTCCCTCCCCTCCCCTCCCCTTCCCCCCACCCCACCCCCCCTCCGGGAAAAAATAAACACTCGTCAGAACATTACTTACGTCAACCTTGATTTGCTTGGGCTTCACGATGCTTGAAGTAATGCTATGGTTTTATTCACCCTGGATATCTTTAGTATAAATTAGATACAATTTTAGGTATGAAGAGAATTCTTTTATCATCACAAAACAGTTGATGGTTATACGAGGCTTATTACATGGGACGCATTATTTTGGTGAGAAATTCATGACACTTCATACATATTCGATAGAAATTTTTATAAAAATCCGAAATTAAATACCATAACATCCACAAATTTTCAATTTGTGTGCGTTATTTATGAATAAATTTTCCTGGGGTCATTTTTCGTTCATATTTATTGAACTTTGCAATAGGAGCGTCTGTGTACACATACGTGGAAAATTTTACATTTGTTATCCATGAAATTTTAGTAAGTCATCAGTTTTCTTTGTACACAAATATAACCACGAATATTTTCGAGGAAGTTGGTACAGAGGACTGAAATTCAAACTGTCACAGCTACAAATTCACCCCCTATTCACAGAAATCCTGTATAGCTTCATTACTAACCGCACCGCTGCTATACGAATCGCCAACTACACTGGCCCACCCTTCTCCATCAAGTCAGGAGTCCCCCAGGGAGCAGTCCTGTCCCCAACACTGTACAACTACTTCACGCACGACCTTCCCCCACCAATACCCAACACTGACTACATAGCTTTTGCAGACGACATCACACAAATCATATCCGCAAAGCATTCATATAACATGGCAGCTCTTCTAACAACACGAGCCATTGCCCAAATCAACGATTACGAACGAAAATGGAAAATCCAAACCAACACAAACAAATTCAAAATAATTGCCATCAGCCGCCGCAAACACCCAACAGTGCACATCAACAACACCCCACACCCTTACACAAGCTCAGGCAAAGTTCTAAGTCTCACAATCAGCACAACCGGATATGCAACCCACACCAGACAACGAGCAGCAATAGCACATCAAAACCTCTCACTCCTTTACCGATTCAAACACCTGAACCCAGAAGTAAAACGCAAACTCTACATCGCCCTAGTAAGATCCACTCTCATCTACCCAGCCATTCTCCTACACACACTTCCACCAACATCCATCTCAACACTCCAACGTGTTCAAAACCGAGCCACAAAATACATAACAAATTCAGAATGGCAAGATTTCTCCACATCTGCACAACTACACCGCTGAGCAAACCTGCAACCAATCAACATTACACTCCACAAACACGCAAAAAGAATCTGGCAAAACATTCACGACACGCACCCACAACTGTACTTACAACTCACATTCCCGCAAGACACTCCGCAAATACCGCACAAACAATTCCAGAGCTCAAAAATGAAACCACTCGCACCCCAACCGAGACCAAAATACACTTAACACGACTCTAACGACGGACGGACGGACAGACTCGACTGACCAGCACCGACTCAAGCGAATGTTTTGTGCTAGGAGAGACTTAACCCCTACGGCAAGCCAACCCACCCACGTCCGGTATTAAAGATGCCTACTAACTAAATACCCAAACATACAAAACCCTGACGGGTAATTAACTTCTACCACCCTCAAACTACCTACAAAAAATTTCCCCCTAACACTAGCATCATATGCGCAAAGCGCATCTCTATCAGTATCCTATCTATCCTTTTCCGTTTCACCCCTTCTCTTCCCGACACACTCTGCGTCAAACCCTATCTCCGTCTTTTCTATAAGCATCGAATCGAATCGAATTCGAGGAATTCAATTATATATAGAAATTACTAAGATGGACCACACGTCAGTTACATTTTGAGTGGGTACGACTCAAGCCTGAATTCCGACTTTGAATTAGGAGGCTAATGTTATTAGAATATGTTCAAGGAATTATGAAAAAGCTAAAGCTTAAGTTTAGCAGTTACAAAGCATTCCTCATCATTGAGAGCTAAATGAAACGGAATGTGTAATCCTTCAATGCTACGCATCGTTTTAAATGGCGTTATTGTATCCATATGATGCCCAAGAATTCGCTGAACTTATTCGGGCCCACAGGTAGCTATACTCAAATGTGTCAGTTGTACTAGACGTAAGAAACACTCTGCCTCTGTATCACCTGTGGTAAATAAATTGTTTTTGGTACCAGATAAAAGTAGGGAACTCGTATCGTCGCCAGTGCCACGCTGCACTTCTAAGTCTAAAGTTTTATGTGTACAATAGGTATAAGTATGGAGAGTTGAAAATTTTGATGCTATGTTAGTTTTGTCATTTGCTAAAATTGCTCATCTGCGATGTCATTTTGTTAACTTAGACTGACGAGCATTTGAGTGATGAGTATGCTTGATTTGTTCAGCACTCATCGCGTCTTGGTTCTGTTTCTGTTCGTGTTTTGTTGCTTCTTCCTGATGCAGCGTTCGTCACAGCCGCATTCTTGCTGCAACTGAGAGCCACAGAGGATATTTTCGACCCTTAATGAACAACATGAAAACAAAAACAGGAATTAATTAAAACGGCAACACCATATGCATTTATGTGATCAAAATGTATGTTAGAGGACATAGGTAGGTTGCAAAAATGTGAAGCCACCACGGGAGCTTTATCAATAATTGCATACAAGAACATAGGTAGGCTAGGCTACTCTAAGAAGCAAGAAGAAAAGGAGGAAGTTTAGGAAGCTTCACTCTAACTAAAAAAGTAAGTGAAGCATTTGAATTTCATGTTTTATTAATAGTTGAAATAATTTTGTACGTTTCTATAATTTTTGGTACGTTTTCATGGTAGTTTTGGTACGATGAGCAGAAAAAATTTCGGCAGCCCTGCCACGTAGGTGTTTAATAAAGTTTCCATATACTTTCGTTTAATACGCAAATAAAATAAGCATGTAGGAACCTCAGTGGGAACCTTTGCTGGACTTGGAGCTGTTCTAAGCAAGTAAATTGGACGGACGCTCGTGTCACAATCAGTCGCTCAAACTCGCCGCTGACATCAGGGCACTATTCCCTCAATTGGGTGCGCAGCCAGGCCGTACTGTGATACTCGTTAGGGTTGCAGCTCTAACTTTTATTTAAAGGTTACGAAACTTTTTTGAGGAGTAGGGACAGGTGAGAGCCAAAGCAGTAAACTCCGGTTACATTGGCAACACTTTTTCATAATTTTCTTCACTATACCTAAAGCCCCGTCTACACTAACAAATTTTTCGTCAATCACGATTACCAAATCGCAAACAAAAACACGAACTTTTCCGAATCGTGTCCAGACGTCCAGACTACGTGTTCGTGGGTGTGAAGTTGTTCGAATTGTTCAGTGTTCATTTCAATTAAATTAACAATTAAATATAAACCTAACATAATCGGCTATAGCTGAATACCATGGAATAACAACGTTACGAAGTTAATTTTGGTAAATAAATATCCATGCCGCCCTACATTTACCTTCATTTACACTAAAAACAAAATTGAATCGATAAAAATGAAAAAAATACATCGAAACCAAGTAATTCAATCGCAAAACATCTTCCACAATTCATATTCAAGCGAGTTTTCGATGTTTGACCGAAAGTTCGTGATTTCCAACACGCTGGAAAACACAAACACACCGCAGTCTGCGAACTTTTCATCTGTGTTCGTGTTCGCGGACTGCCGAAAAACACGAACTTCGGCCGAAAGATTGACAGTGTGGACGGGCCTTGAGCGTGACCGCATTCATATACATATCTGCAATTTGTATTTCATAAGTGAAGCGCAGTTAGATTGTAGAAAATACGCTGACTCATGTCCTGCATGTGATGAAATACTCAAAGGAGGTAATGGGCTCAGAGGCAGACAATTATTTTGAATTTTTCTTTAGAACATCAGAGTGTACATTAGCGGTTCTTTACCCCTGGGTCGCGACCCCAAGTCATTGTATTGGGTCGCTAATGGTTTGTGTAACCTGTTTGTGTTGACCAACACTAACTTGTTTCCATAAGAATAGTCATATCATGAATGAAAATTTATGTATTGGGCAGATTTTGGGTCACTGACAAAAAGTTCAGAAACCACTGGTGTGAATAGTTGTAGGAAGGCTGTCGAAACCGATTAGGCATGAATTTGTAAGTTTGTCTCTAACTACATTTTTTTCATACTTTTTTTTAACTTACGGGCTTACGTGCGAGTGAGTTAGTTATTAATGAACATGAAACACTTTGTGAACTTCAATGTTTTCTATTGGAGCAACGAAACGCCGTTCGTCTCTCCAAGTTATCGATTTAATTTGGTTCAACTCGTATAACCAACTTGTTCATAAGTCTAGGATATTTGGAAAAATAATTAAAACTTCCGACGTTCATAAGTTAGGTGACAGGCCCTGGGATTTTTAGTTCCATTGGTATTGTATGAAGGGATCATACATTGATTAAATTAGATTATTAGTTAGTTTAAGCCTCCCTATCCTCAACAAATGAGATCCAAAGAGAGGAAGGAAGAAAGCACCATTTAGTATGGAGTTAAGGGAACGCGGAATCTATGCAGAAAGGGCATAGAAACAGTAAGATGAGAAAGAAGTTCGTGAAACAAGATCAAAGTTGAAGAATAAAGTAGTAGGAGCTGAAAAAACAGGACAGCAGTGAACCGAAAAAAAGATGGTACGTAACAAAACAAAAACCTATGTTATTTTAACAAAAAGAAGCCTACCTATACATTAGCTTGGGCCCTCTAATTGTCTTCTGGGAGCGCCAATTCCCATATATACAATAGTTGTGTCCCCCTGGGGGAGGTATCATACATCCCACTGGGCTTATTGAAATTCTGTGGGAAGCATTCGCAAAAAGGGAGTATGAGGGTTAAGTTGTCGCGAGCCGTACTTTACTCATTGGCGATAAATTAAGTTAAATTTATTCGTAAAATGAATAAATAAGAAACGCATTTGAATATCTATTTCTTATAATCCCTCCGCACGCGTTAGCACACATTGCATAAATCATCGAATTAATTCACTATTCCCCTAATAATACGCCCATTCCCGTGGACTAAAATATGAATTAATCTTTACGCTTGCTTTTTGAGAGTACTCGATCTGTGTTCACCCCTGCGATTAGTAGAGGATCCATGTAACAGATACTGAAAATATAAACTCTAAAAATTAAAACTGGGTAACTAAAGTGCGATAGTGCAGAGCCGGCCCAAACCTCGTCTAGTTAGAGCACAAATTTTCCATCCAAATTTGTTGTGACACAAAAGTGCAATAGTGTCATTATGAGCAGCACTGCTGTGAGGCATGCAATGAACACGCTACCCGTGCATCTCAGTTACATATCTCGGATTTAAAAGTTTACGAATACTTTGAGTTTGCTGTCTGAGTAAATAAACACCCGTCAGAACATTACTCACGTAAACCTTGTTTTGCTTGGGTTTCACGATGCTTGAAGTAATGCCATGGTTTTATTTACCCTGGATATCTTCAGTATAAATTAGATATAATTTTATATATGAAGAGAATCTTTCTTTCATCACAAAACAATTGATGGTTTTACGAGGCTATTAACAACATGGGACGCATTATTGTGGTGAGAAATTCACGACACTTCATAGATGTTCGATATATCGCTTATAAAAATCGCAACTACAACCAATTGCAATTCGTCTCGTTATTCGTGAATAAATTGTCCAGCCGTCATTTGGCACTCAAATTCATTGAACTTTGCAATTAGGGCGTCTGTGAACGTACGTGAACAATTTCATATTAGTTATCCATCGATTGACTGTGCCCCATCAGTTTTCGATATACGTATTCAAAAACCGGGTTTAATAAGTTTCAAATAAAACTATTAGGAATAAAAGTTGTACCTACGGGAAGAATCATAGGTTAATCAACTAATCGCGCGAGTCCTGAAGAATTTATAACAACGCTCGCCGGTGTAACTACCAGGTATTCATACCCGCAGCTGACGTCATCAGGGCAGGATGCCTTCAATAATTCCATTGGCTGCGCACCCAGGCCGTACTGTGATACTCGTTAGGATTGCAGCTCTAACTTTTATTTAAAGGTTACAAAACCTTCTCCTGCGTAGTGGGGACAGTGAAAGCCAAAGCAGTAAATTCCGGTTGCATTGGCAACACTTTTTCCGAATTTTCTTCACTCTACCTAAACGTAACCGCATTCATGTGCATACATACGTGCAATTTATATATCAAGAGTGAGGCGCATTTAGATTGTGGAAAATATGCTGACTCATGTGCTGCATGTGATGAGATACTCCATGAACAATTTAAACAATTTAAACAATTTATTTACCACAGGAAATACAGAGGTAGAATGTTTCTTAAGTCTGGTACAATGGACAAGTTTGAATATAGCTACCAGTGGGCCCGAATAAGTTCAGCGACTTCTGGGGCATCCTACCATCACGTTATTCTAAGGTTTACAATACTGTTTACCTAAATCATTTAACCTAGTTTCGCATTAGACTGATCAGTGAGATAATTTACTCGATATCAGATATTTCATTTTACAATATAGGTCATATGGACTGTATTAACAGTACACTCGATAAACGATTTAACAGTAGACTGAATATCGGCGATATTACCCATGGCATATTACATTATTGGACGCAGTCATGTAGGAGACAAGATTTTGACTTGGTGATCTTACACGACTTATATTTCGATAGGAAGTGAGACTCAAGATTTTTTTTAATACCTTGTAAGAATTACTATCACGGATCTCCGCAGGTATTGAATTCCAAGTTTTAGTTCCAACGAAGAGGAAACTGTGTTGCGACCAGGCCTTTGAATAATAAGGAAGCATGAATTTACTTCTATTTCGGGTTAAATGGTCGTGATGACCAGTTTTCGCAGTTAATAATTGTTTTAGGCTATTGTCGCCGTCATTTCTTAATGTTTTGTAAATGAAATTGCAAATGAAGATTTTGTAGAGATCCGAAAGTAGAAGTATTTGTAAATTGTTGAATGAATCATTTGTGTGAGCATTATATGCTAGATTCTTTACCGCTCTGATGGCTCTTTTTTGCAGAGTAAAAATTTTATTGGTTTTATTTTCATCAGTTCCGTGCCATGCTTCTATTCCGTATTGCAAGTATGGTGAAATTAGCGTTCGGTAGAGCATTCGTAAAGCTGTTTCAGGCAGGTAATTTTTAACTTTATTCAGGATTCTGATGGATTTTGATAATTTAGAACTAATATGAGCGATGTGCTCGTTAAAGGTCAGATGTTTATCTATTATGATACCCAGAAACTTGCATGAGTTGGTTCTACGATTTCACCTTCGCCAATTTTTATGCGTGGGAGAGATATATTTTTCTTGTTTCAGAATGTAATATATTTTGTTTTGTCGAAGTTGAGGCTTATTTTATTAGCTTTAAGCCACAATGAGACCTTATGGAGTTCATTATTTATACTCTCCGCAATCATAGCGGGAGTTTGGTTCGGAAGGACCGCAGAAAGCGTGCTGTCATCGGCAAAAAGTATAAAATTGAAAAAATGATGTAGATTTGATAATATCATTTATAAATATCAGAAATAGGAGAGGCCCAAAGACAGATCCTTGTGGAACTCCATGGCTAATTTCCTGTGGGTCTGATTTTGCATTGTCAATGACAACGTTTTGTTTCCGGTTTGTTAGGTATGATTTGAACCAATCATGGGCGATTCCTCGAATGCCATACCAGTGTAGTTTCGAGAGTAATATGTTATGGTCCACACAATCGAATGCTTTTCGAAAGTCAAGAAACACGGAGAAAACAAGCTTTCCTTCATCTATATTAGAGTAAAGGTACTGGAAATGATTTAAAATAGCTTGTGTCGTTGATTTTCTAGAACGAAAACCGTATTGTTTGCCGTAGAGAAAAGAATTTTGTTCAAAATACGAATAAACTTTTTTATACACAATTTTCTCAAATATTTAGCTAATAATTGGCAGTACAGCGATAGGTCTATAATTATTAATGCAATTTTTATCACCATTTTTAAAAATAGGGGTCACTTTGGCAGTTTTGAGAGAGTTGGGGAAGATACCTTGAGAAAGTGAATGGTTGATAATATTAGATATGCACGGTGCTATTATATCAGCTATAGCCTTAATAACTTTAGCTCAGAATATATTTAATCCATTTGATTTGTTTTTCAAGTTGTTTATGCACGTAATTACATCGGAAGGATTAGATGGCGTGAAAAAGAAAGAGTTGTGTTCACGGACATGGTCCATGTATTGCAGGTGGTCTGTAGGTTCACTAACGACACTATCGGCGATATTTTTCCCTATATTTATAAAAAAGTTGTTAAACACGGTTGCAATATCTTGTTTGCCGTGATATTTAACATTTTCGTGAATGATGGACTCAATTGTTTTTGTAGCATTATTGTTCGGTCTATAGCATGAATTTAGCAGGCGCCAAGTTTTTTTAATATCAGTTTTGTATTCAGTAAATTTACGCGTAAAGTAGTTTTGTTTCGATGTTTGTATTTGATTTGTCACATGATTCCTGAATCTGTTATATGTTACTCTAGATATTCGTCCTTCGTATAGTAAGGCTAGATAAGCTTGACGTTTCTTTATATTGATCACGATATCTTCAGTAATCCAAGGCTTTTGTCTATTTTTCGGCATAATTGTGCGGGTGATTATTGGACAACACTGGTTGTATGCGGTCGTTATAATTTCAGTTAGATTTAGTATTGCTTGATCAATGTTAATTGCATTATTATCCAGTTCATAGATGTCCAATGATGGCATTAATTCTTCTAGAACAGTTAGCATCGTTCCCAAGTTATATTCGTTTGTACAACGATATGAAAATTTCTCAGCCTGTGGGCTGTTACAGGGACTTTAGACATTTTTCTTGATGAGAAACCCGGGAAAATGGTCAGATAAGTCAGAAATTATTATTCCTGTAAGAAAATCAGTCGGATCTAACATAAAAATATTATCGAGCAACGTAGCTGATTCAGATGTAACACGCGTAGGTTTCGTGATGATTAGAAGGAAGGAGTTATGAATGTAATGGGCTCAGAGGCAGGCAATTTTCTTGGATTTCTCTTCGGAAAGTCACAGTTGTCATGGTTGCAGGAACGCCGTCGAAACCGATTAGGCATAGATTTACAAGTTTGTCTCTAACTACATTTTTTACATCGTTTTTTTTTAGACTTTCGACCTTACATTTAAGTGAGTTTATTATTTTTGTTAAAGAACATGAAACAATTCGTGAACTTTTAAGCTTTCTTTGGAGCCACGTCAGTAGTAAGCAGCCTACCAATCAGGGCACAATTCACCCCAATTAGCTTAAAATTGAAATTATTTAAGAAACAATTTCAAAAATATTTATTCATTGATGAATTTTTTACTTTTTTATAACCAGAAATCAGTCACACAAACAACCAAGTATCTTTTAGATATAAATTTCAATTTTCTTAATCTACCTGAATTTTAACAAACGAAATTAATTGTACTCTGTTCGGGAGCATTTCAGAAATCCATGTTTTTTTAGTTCAACGGTTCAACGGTTTCTCTTCTCAAAGTATTCTCTAACGATATTAATCTGTTTTTTATATCAGCATAATCATCCTCCAATTTCAGCGATGACTGTTTCAATTTTTCTATTTCATTTGTATTTATGATAGTTTCTCTATCCTGTTCATGAAGATTATTTCTGAAAGTTTCAATGTATGAACTCATGTCGTTGAATACTCTCTCGAGATTTGCATAGTCTAATTTCACACTTTTTATTTCCTCTTCTTCCAACCTCTTTATCTCATTTTTCAAAAAGTCTGTATGTTCTAAAGTACCTGTTCGAATCACCTCTATTTTTTCCTCAGATATTTTACTATGTTCATCGAGATTTGTCATAATTTCACTGAGTTTTTCTTGAAAACCTGTATTTTCATCTATAGATGCTTGGATAGAATCACTTCTGAACTGATAATTTTCATTGATAAGATTTTCTCTTACCTCTATATATTTTCTGAGATGAAGCCTCAAATTTTCCAAAACTTCGTCAACATATTTTTTGTTCGTAGCGTCAAATTCTTCGGTTGGAAAAGAAATATTTGCAAGCCTTCTATTATTTAAATCAAAATTTTGATCTTCATCAAGATATTTAAAACCTATTCCAGGAGGTCCTGGTTGTGAAGATAAAAATGATTTTTTTCCTTGTTGTCCAAAAATATTTACGCCTATCATTTTTTATACATAGAATTTTCAATTCTCTAAATTTTCTCTAACTCTCATAGATATCAAATTGTTTACTCGGTCACTCAAACTTTCCACTTCCTGGTTTGATTTTACATTTTTATCAGTTTCATTCTGAAGCATTAATTTGAACTGACTGATTTCATTCTGATTTGAAATAATGTCTCTTGAAAACTCATGGAAAAGACTTTCTACATCACTCAAGTTCTTAGCTAGTTCTTCTATTTTTCTTAATGGGACTGACTCTGCTCGTAATTCCATTATAATTTTGTTAAGACCATTGAATTTTTCTTCGCTGGATGAGGTTATGGTTGACTCTAAATTTTTCAGCTTATTGTCAACTTCAACAAACGAGGGTGCTAAGGCTACTGTTCTTTCCATAACAAAAAGGTTTCTATCACTTAAATCAGTTAGATGTGCCTCTAAGCTTTTACTTTTTTCTTCAACAGTATTGTTCAGTGTTGATTCTAAACTCATCAGCTTTTCTTCAATTTGATCATTAAGTGATGTCTGCAAGCTCATTTCTTTTTCATTCACAACATTAATTATACTAATTTCTTGTTCTTCAACTTTATTACTTATTAATTTGTTCTTTGAATCAATTTGATCATTAATTTTAGTTTCTAAAGTCTTCAGTTTATCATCCATTTGATTGTGTATAACTGACTCTTGATTCTTAAAATTCTCTAGAATCTCAGGAATTTTAACATCAATCAAATTGGTTATCTTAGAGTCCACAAGCTCAAATTTAGCTTCAACTCCTTTAATCTGATCGATTAATGCTGACTCTTTAACTAACAGCTTTTCATCAATTCTAGTTTCAATACCTGACTCTAGACTCTTCAATTTATCCCTAATCTCAGGAATTTTTACGTCTGTTAGGTTGATTATGTTTGAATCAATGTTTTCAAATTTAGCATCAATTTCATCAATTTTCTTCATCAATGTATAGTCTATGCTTGATAGTCGTTCATCATTTGAAACAATTTTTGGTTCAAGAGCACCGAACTTTTCAGAAAAATCATAAATTAACGTCTCTAAGAATTTAACGATTGAGTCTACATCAGAAAATTTCACTTGTAAATCTGTTTTCAGAGTTACATATTTCTCATCATACTCGTTTATAATTGATTCCAATTCAGTTCTTTCATTTTTGAGAGCTTCAATTGTGTCTTTCAATGACTCTATATTAGAATCTTCAAGTAAACTTTTTATTTGCTCTACATTCTGCAAAAGTCCTTCAGAATTATTTTCACTATTTTCATGTTCATGATTTTCTTTACAGGAAGGTAAAAAGACCAACTTTGCTGCATAAATATTTCCACAAGACATTTTTTAAAGAAAAAAAATTAACTGTTGTTTATTTTCTAAAAACTAGTTGGGGTTTTATACAGATCTAAAAGAATTGCATGAAAGCTTTCATTTTCTAAACGCTTCAGCATTTCTAGACATAAATGTCCACAAATTACATCACCTATTTTCTGGATTTTGTAAGTAGAGAAAATTATATCAACACAATCTGTTAAGTAGTCTTTAAATTCAATTGGATAAATCAAACCATAACTGTCAAAGTAATAACATATGTTATCTTTCTTATACCAACAAGTCCAATGCGTTCCTAATCCTTTTTCAGTGTCCAAATTTAGGATTAAGCATTCCGTTTCTAGAGAGTGTTTAGGTAAAGTATCTCTCATGTAAATACCTCGAAAATTCGGAATTTTCAATATATTTATGTAGTATTCTAAATCATGTTTAGATAATGGTTGGTTAGGTATTACTTCTTTGGTGGTTTCAAGTAGAGACCCTTTCCACAAGGTTTTTTTTTCTCGGAGTTATCCGTATACCTGAACCTTTTTTACTTTCCATTGCTTCATTGTGCCTTTTAGTTTCTGACAAGAGTTTATCGTCAGCTTTTTTCTTATTAACTGCGGATGCTATTGCAGCAGCACCTCCAGCCAAAGAGCCGGCAGCCCCAAAGCCAGCTAATAAAGCTGGAATTGTAAATATAAAACCCCCTTTCGTCGCAGTATCTTTAGAAACAAAAGAAGTCTTTGTCTTTTTACAAATAATACACATACCTTTGACCAGTATCTTATTGTTCTTTGTAATTAAATATTGAGGATTATCAGTATCAGTTTTCTTCTTACACTTTACACAATACATTTTTTAAACATTATTATGTGAATATATTTTAATTTTTAGTAGTTTAAACTCATTTTATCACCGTCAGATTGCAATCGAATTACTCTGTCAGATAGAATCAGTGCATATGCATGTGTATCATCAGGAATATTGGTTTTAAATTCTGCTTTAATTTTAATATCAATTGTAGTTTCCTTGATACGTTCATTTTGTCTGCTGATATCAAACACATAGATGGGATACAAATATTTAAAGTGTCTGTATTCGATAGCACAATTTTCATTAGGTACATAATCTATTAACATCTTATAAGCTGTAGCATAATTGTTAGAATCGAAATCAATCTGTAAATTGTGATCAGGGTATCGTTCATTATTCAGCTGAACATATGCATTCGTCAAGTTACAATGATCGAAAATTGCATTGTTTACAGCTTGTGAATTAGCTTTCTTAGTTTGGAATGCTAAAATTATGTATCGAGGTCTTTGAGATCCTGAATTTGGAGTTAAAGTCCAATCTAAGAATTTCTGTTGAGAGTTTACAATTGTTTGTTCCAATTGTCTATTCAAATACGGAATAGGTAATGTTATTTTATCCTTAATTTGACGAAATAGCTTTATTTTATACTCATCAGACAGTTTGTAAGCTGGCATTTTCCAAATTAATTTTGTAATAGTAATTTTACCATCAACTACTTTATCTTGCTGGTTTGCATCTTTCTCATCTGATTTGAATATAGCATTAGAATTATCACCTCTTCTTAAAGTCAGAGCATGTTTCACTCCATAAATTACCTTCTTATAATTTTCACAAAATCCAAACACATGTTCAAGTGGGATAGCAGCGCTGAATTTCCCATTAGCTGAACTTAAGTAGTCATTTCGATCGCTAAATCCTTCGTTTGATTTTTCATTCTTCTTAGTATCGACGCTCCAGAAAAATATCATGTTTTCTTTAACATTTCGGGGATAGCTAACTAATCCTTTTAGAGTTGTTGTAATTCCAGGGTAACTATAACCTTCAATTTCTTCATCTCCAATTCTGTAGGAAACTCTATCAAACAAATGCATTAATCCATTGTTGATTATTGTTATTTTTTCATCTTTAAAATTTTAATCACTTCCATCTTCTTTATTCAAAGCTCCTTCTATATATATAAAACTTTTACTAGGTAATAGAAACTGATCTTGATTCTGGATAATGATCTTGATATCATTATGTTCACGATTCAAATCAGTACCTATTTGTGGTTCATAGTTATGCGTTTCAATTTTTTCAATTGATTCATCAACTTTAATATTTTCATTCCATCTTAAAGAATCCATTTTTTAAAGATAATTTTATCAAATTATTTTAATTTCTAGACCTTAGGTGTAATCGAACAGTTACTTCTTCACCTCTAGTATTCAGAGCATGTCCATTTTGATCAGTAAGCCAAATTCTCAAATCATAGAGTAAAGGTTGATATATCGGTAGATAAATTGGTTTATTTGGATTTTCTACAATTTTATATCCTGGTGGGACGTTTGGGAAAAAGGAATATAAAATATTATGCAAAGAACCGTTGAGGTATGAGCCGTTAATTGCGCTACAATGAACGAGTATTGCGTTAACAGACATTATGTTCACTATATTTATACTTTCATGTTCTCCAACACCTTCTAAGATAATTCCTCCAAATCCTAACATTGTATTTAAAGATTTTTCTTTATTGAAAAATACTTTTAACGTAGATGAATGGAGAACTATGACGCATTTCAAAGTGTTAGTATTTGCTTTGATTTCAATATAGCCTGCCAATGTTTTTTGAATGAATTCGTTTATACTTTCTATTTCATAACATCCTGTTGGAAGTGTAATTACATTTTCAACACCATTTAATTCATAATAAAATTTATTATTATTTTCATCAATGTTAGGAATAGAATGATACATGTCTAACCCAACCAGTGCCATTTCGTGAAATTTATTTTTGTTCAATTCTATTGCTGGACTAAAGTTTATACTTATGTCACTTTTTCTTTCACTAATTACAATGCTTTGAGATTCCATTTTTTAAACAATAAATCATCAAACACCTTTACTTCAGCAGTATTTAATAGACCTTGCTTTAAAAGTTCATGCGTAAGTATTTGCAGTTCATTAAAAACTCCCGTATTTCCAGCGGTAAACGAACCGAACAATAACTGGTGTCTTTTTACAAGATCATTGATGTTAGATGGTAATACAATAATACCTGATCCTGAAACGTCTGAATCCTCTCTGTGAGGATGACGAGGAGGTATAGGAGAAGATGTAGGAGAAGGTATACGAGTAGGAGTTGGTCTAAAAGTAGACCTTAGTGACGGGTCGAAAATTGGTCTCTGACTTGTTGAAGGAATTTTGTGTCGACTCAAACTTGAGGATTCTACTATTTTTGGGTATCTTAAAGGACTTGGTTCAGGGCTTGATTCACGACTTGATTCACGACTTGATGGACTTGCTGATCTAATTGTTTCAACTGCAGCTTGAGCATTTTTTCGTTGAACTATTCGATAGAAGGGTTTGATAAATTTATAATATTTCACACCTCTATTTGCTTTTATGGTACCGTCTTCCCTCAAATAAGCATCAGTTGAATACAACATATCATAATAATTATTTTTATCTTCATCCCTAAAATCAATAGGATTTTGCTTTGTTAATAATTCCCATAATCCAGTTGTGCCTTCGTATACTTTATCTCCAATTTTTAAATCATTACCCAAAATATCTACCTTTTTATTTCCTAGCATAACTTTACTTCCATCCCAACGAATGCCATAAGCTTTATCATACTCATTTCCAGGTTTCCATGCAAAACGCAAGAAATCCAATGCGATAGGCCCAACTACAGTGTTGGATTCAGAAGATGGCAAAGCTAGTTTCTCAACAGGTTTTCCTTGGATAGATTCAAGTTTTTCATGAGGTATATCTTTTATTGCCAACCTAGTTTGTTTAGTTTCGTCAACAATTTTAGATAAAGGTTCAATCAATGGTTTGTAAACTTTTTTAACATCATGGTATAAATCTTGTTCGATTATTCTATCATTTTTGAACTGCTTTTTCAAACTCTTTGCTAAGTTTAGTAAATCTGATTTAGTTTTGATATCAATCAACGCCATTTTTTAAAGAGAAAAATTCAAAAAAGACTAACTTAATATAAGTTCACTCTGAACTGACATTAAGTTCAGTTTCTGAGATCCATGAAGGTTCATCATAACCTTTCCACTTGACCAGAAGTTTTCCTTTACTCTTCTTGAGAATTTTCTCAATTGCATAAACATCACTAGTATATTTTGATAGTTCTTGTTCATAAAAACTTCCTTTTATTTCTTCATCATCCATATCTTTTAATCTATAAGTAATTGGTTCAGTAGACAGTATTTCGGATACAATGAATAACTCATTAGTGAAATTTGGCAAATAACCCTTCCGAAAGTCTTTCCGTTTCTTGCTTATTCTTACCCTATCCCCGATTTTGAGTTTCGGTGATGTGAAAGTTGGTTCGGTTGGAGGGATTAAGTTATCATAAACCTTTTTACTGTTCTTTTCCAATGATGCTTGGTTAGGTGTCATTTTAATTGTTCTATGATAGCTATTATTGTAATTTTGCAATAAATCTTGTAAAATATTCACCCATTTTTTAGTTTTCATGTGTGTAAAATATTTCCACATTTTAGTTTCTAACGTCCTGTTGAAGCGTTCCACAACTTGAGCTTTGGTTTCATTTTCTGAACTAAACCACTGAATGTTATGTTTCTTGAATAGTTCTTGAGTGGATTTATTTGTAAACTCTAAGCCTTTATCTGTCTGAACTTTAGAAGGAATTCGTATTTTAAATATTTTTTGAAATGAAGTTTTGATTTCTTCACCTGTCTTCTTACTTATTGGAATCGCCCATGCATATTTACTGAAAATGTCAATTACTGTTAAAATGTAGTTTTTTCCTTGATCTTTATAGTTTTGCATGTCAACCAAATCAGCTTGCCATTGATCATCAATTTTTGATACCTTCACCCTTCTCGTTTTGAAATTATGTTTTATTGGTTTATGTAGAGTGTGAGTTTTTTGAGTTTCTAACCAATTTCGTACGAGAGTTGAAGATAAGCCGGATTTTTTAACAAGTTGATTCATTCCAGTATAACCAGTCTTTGGATTATAATATAAGTCATTCAAGATTTTATCGCTCACATCAGTGAGCGTGTTTAAAAGTTTTTTGTCGACGAGAGGCCCATTCCTGCCCAACTCATACCAGCCATAATTGCGTTAACTAATTTAGCATCTTGCCGAACGTATTCTGATTCATTTGGATCAGTTGCAATTTCAGCGGCTCTTTTTGCTAGAATATCATCAGCATAATTTCTTTCTTTCGTTGCTGAATGTTGTGAATAAAATATGTCATGATTCTTACAAGCCTGATCGAGTGAGTTAACTCCTCGATAACCTTCTTGAATTCGCTTCTGCACCTTAGTGCCTGGACCGCAAAATGAGTAGGTATGTTTATTGTTGAATGAACCGTTCGGGACTTGTTCAGATTGAATATTAGATGGTAATTTCAAATGCATTTCAGGTAATGGAAGTTTTCTAAGCAATGTATTTACAATACCCTTCCCAGTTTTTTCTTCACTAACTATTGATTTCAAATCACTCAAATACTGTTCATTTTCAACAGATAATAAATCTTGGTTATAGAAGTCCTTATTGTTGTAGATAATCATTTTTTATACTTTATTTAATTGATATATTTTATAGTGATTTAATGCTAGTGTGTTGATACCATCTGGTAATATATGTCGCTTGTCATCATTACCATTTAATGCAACCTTATTTATTTCTTTAGTATATAATTCGTGGTTAACACTTTGGATATTATACATCGTTTTGTATATTGTTTCATTATTCAATGCTCTTTTATATTCATCCATTGTGATATTGTGCTCAGTTATGTTCTTACTTACCCCTTTTGCTTTCTTACTCACGGAATTTTTCGTCTTGTAACAATATAGTTTTGCTCTGAGACCGACGAATTCTTCAATTGGTATTCCACACGTTTCGTCTTTCATTTTCCCAATTACTTTCATATTTTTAGTTGAATATAGGAAGTGTTCTTTAGAATAGTTTGATGTATCATACAAGTCTTTATTTCTTTCCATATCTTTGTACAAATCTTTTGTTTCGATATCATAACATAATGAATCTGTATCTGTAAACAACAACTTTGCCTTATTACCATATTTCGTTTTAATATGATTATAATGGAAATCATACATTAATGTTTTACTTATATCCAATACAGATAACCCTACGTAGATTGGTTTATCAAATTTAAGTCTTTGTTTTTGCATATGACATGCTATCAAATTTTCTGAGAATATTTTAAAACTGGTGAAGTTTGGTTTATTTGCTAATTTAATTAATTCTTTCTCTGACTTTACCAAACACACATCTACTCTATTTCTAATATTTTCCATTGTTTTACCAAATACTGAATTGTTCATCAGCTTGTAGAAGTCTTTTTCAAATTCAGATTTAGCTTGCTGGCGCATTTTTGTGTTGATATCAATATATGATTTCATCCATGGACTTTCATCAAACTCTAATATTCTATGAATTTTCTCTAACTTCAATCCTAGATCTAGATATTGTGTTAGAGATTTAAGATGTACAACATATTTTTCTCGTTTTCCAAGATGTGGAATTAATTTATATACATCGTTTACTTTGATATTTTCTGGAGCTAATGGTAAATCATTATGGAGAGCATGTAAGTCTTTCGGATAACTTAAATCAACTTCTAATATATAACCTTTATCTGCTTTGAGTTTCGACTTTGGATTTTTCCATTTAAAGTTTCCAGTAGGTAATGATCGACACATAGCCCATCCGTAAAGATTATTTGCATCTATGTATGTGATAAAACTATTTGGTTTTCCTTTATCAAATGTTTCTGGAATATATGGATTGTTTGCTTTTGCATATCGTGTTGATATTGTAGAAATCCCACATCTTATTCCTTTTTCGATGAATAGGAGCATATCAGGATCTTCAAACAAGTCCAATTCTATTTTTGTATGTTTCAGTAGAGCATCGAAAGACAATCCGGGAGCTGTAAAATAATGTGCTGGATCTAGAGAATAAGTTTTCATGCATGTTAGTCTAAATTCTTCAAATACTTCGGCTAGTAATAATGTATCGACTTTTAGATATAAATTATGGTAATCTTTGAATGTTGTACAATTAAAAGCTCTCCAGACTTTGAGTGCATGCTGATATTCATCTTCTGAAATATTTTTATTATTCAATCTACTGTAGAATTCACTTTCAGCTGGTAAACTATTAACGTTCATTTTTTCATACCTATTTACATATTCATACGGATAAATACCTTTTTTGTTGATCAACTCTAATTGTTGTTCATTGAGAAAGAACTTCGACAATTCTTTGTGCTCAGATAAATTCTTCGAAAGTTTATCTAGAGATGAAGGTAAAAACCTGTAGCTGTCTAAGAACCGTAAGTCTCTGGTGATATCTTTAATTTTTCCTGTATGTTTACATACATAGGAATCTACTTTTATGGTTTGTGTAAAACTAATATATTCTTCATCTGTTTGTGGAATAACGTTCAACTTTCCGGATATATTTCCCAAGTCTTTCACGAACAAATGAGCATCGTAATTAGACAGATTGTGTAGAAACACAGGTATAAAATTAGGATTCCTAATTTTTAAATTACATTTTAAATGAGCTGGACCTCTATAATGACCTGTCAAATGATTGTGGTCTCTAACTTTATAGTTATCTTCCGTAAATTCTCCGCCACATACATAGCATCTTGTGGCTTCTTTATATTTTTCGAATTCATCTGATGGTAAATAGATTTTCTTATTTATTTTCAACAGACTATAAATTCTCTTGGTTTCTTTTTCTAAATATTCTACAAACTTTTGGGAAGCATCTTTACCATTATATATTTCTAAACGGGAATATTCATCTGCTTCAGATTTTGTATAGCAACAGAATGAATTAGGATTGTGCTTCTGAATGTTCATGGTGTAACTCGAGTTTTGATTTGGTTGACACGTATCTATTTTTGTCAATGTTGATTCGAAGTCAGCATAAATTGTGAAAGGATGTCTAATTGTTTTTTGGTAATGTTTAAATTTCAATTTACCTCCTTCAAGAACATACTTTGTTGGAGTGTGAACTGAACAATCATTAATGTGGTTTGTTAATAAACATTCTTTTGTGAATGGCCATAAACAATATGGACAGACATGTTTTTTATGACCATCTTTAGTTTGCATAAATGGACTTAACGACTTCATCAATACATAATGACTTTTATTTTCATTTGTTAACAATAAAAGTGATATAACATCTTCATTTTTTACCTTTGTTATTCTCAAAGGACATAATTCTTTCAAGTAATTAAAGTTGTAAACATTTACTGACACATTATTGTTTCTCTCAAATTTATCGATATCATTAAGTTTTACTGGGAATGTTGTGTCTCTGAAATTTAACTTTTCAGCTTCAGTTTTTAATCTTTTAGATATTCTATTGCCGTTTTTTTCATCTCGGCAATAATATCTCGCAACACTCCACGTAAAGCATTTATTATCGGTATTTTTAATATTAATTAGTTTATAAGTCGACTTTTGAAACTTTTCAGGTAATTCTATATAACTAGAACCTTTGATAGGCTTGTATTCAATAATTTTTACATTGAAGTCTAATAATTTATCTGTTATCCAGCCCGAGGAGTTTTTTGTATATTCTTCAACCTTTCTAATAGCTTCTTTATACAGATCATCAATGTTTGTAAAGTTTTTCGATATGTCTACAAACTTACCTGTATTTATCCATGCTGTTGAATATACTTTTTCATTTTTTTCTTTGTATTTATAAAATTGAACTAAAATTGCCAATTGTATCTTCATATTATCAAACTTTTGCTCTCTCAAAATTGATTTCACAACCGGGGTCATATTCCTCATGAAAACTGTCGGATCTATAACTGATATATCAGAGAACATATATTCCAGGCATTTTTCATTTATAGCACATTTTTTTCCTCTGAATTTACAGCCATAAACGTTTCTAAAATGCTTCTTTGATTTCTTATGCTGTTCTAGATTTTTTACTTCTACTTTACATATTTTACACACCTTTTTCTCAAAATATGAATCGGAAATTAATTCTTGATTTATGTTTTTAATATACCTAGTAGATTTTAGATGTGTTTTTAGATCAGAGACATTTATATTACATATATTACAGAAATCTTTGTTTTCATCAAAATACAGATCCGAGATTAATAGTTTACTCACGTTTTTATTGTGTTTCATGCCTTTCTCATGTCTTCTCAAGTTGATGATGTAAATATTACATATATTACAAAAATTGTTACATGAAGTCATCTTTACTGAAATTTTCTTTAAATTATTATGCCTTTTTGTATTCTTAGTATTAGATAGATGTGATACATCAAATGATTCCATTTTTAATAAATTATGTTCTCAGTATATTTTAAAAATTTCAATGTATTTATCCAATGTAAATTTTAAAGTATTCTGAAAATTTATATTAATCAAAATGAAAAGCAATATTCCATACGAAGTAATAGATGTTCAAAAATTGCAAACTCGATGTATTTACTTTATTCACAACCAAAGATAGCTCATTCTCTCGTTATTGCCTAACGAGACAACCATAAAAAGAAAAACACATTGAAGAAATAAACTTAATAAAATGGAAGATATTATTACAGATATTCAAAGAGAAGTTGTTCTCAATACTGCAAAAATAAATCAATTGCAATTAGATGTTGATCAAATTCAAAATGATGTCGAATTAAATAGGGAAGTTATAACTCAATTAGAGTCAGATATCATTCATCTTGAAACATTAATCAGTAACGATTCTTATGACACCAATGGTAGCTTTTTCTCTCGTAATTGCCCAACGAGACAACCAATAAGAAAGAAAAATACATTGAAGAATTGAACTTAATGAAGTAGCAAATTTAAAAAAACAATGTTTACAATTGCTACAAACAGAAAATAAATTTTGGAAATTCAGTTGTATTTTATTAGTTAAATAAAATGGTGTATATGTGGAAAGACAGTAAAAGAAATCATCAAAAGAATCACTTCATTTTTCCTTCTCCTGGCTTGAGATGTCTCATCGTAGGGAGATCAAACTGTGGTAAAACTTCTTTATTAATCAAGCTTCTGTTAGAAAAATTTGTCGATTTTAATCATCTTTTTCTGTACAGTAAATCAATACATCAACCAGAATATAAACTGTTGAAGAATGCTTTTGATAAAGGCTATAACCAATCTGAAATAATTGAAATTTTTGAAAAGGGCAATGGTAATATTGACGATTTCCTTGAGAATTTACCTATTAAAAAAAATCAAAATCTAAAATTGAATATTTTCAAGATATGACAGCTATTCCCGATCCAAGTGACGTAGATTCAAAACAGAAAAATCTTTTTATTTTCGACGATATAGCAACTGAAAGAGATCAAAGTCCAGCTGATAGCTTTTACACTAGAGGTAGACACAACAACTGCTGTTCAATCTACTTATCACAAAATTATTATTTATTACCGAGACAAACAATTAGAACAAATGCTAACGTTCTAATTATTTTTGGTTTAGACTCAACTGATATGAAGAACATTTACACAGATATCATATCTCAGGACATGCCCTTTGATGAATTTAAAGAGTTTTGTTCAAACACATACAAAGAACCATATAATTTTATCTTTATTAATAAAGACAGACATCCACTTCAAGGTAGGTACTTTCAAAACTTTGATAAATTATATATTCCTAAAAAATACTTCAGAGAATGGAATTATTCCTAAACATACTATTTATTGTTTTTGTTTATTAGACAAAATAATTATGTATAAAACTGATAACGGAGTTCTTTAAAGTGTGTGACGCTCTCTCCAGTTGGTTCATGACGTAGCTCCTCAAAAGGTGTATGACGCTCTCTCCAGTTGGTTCGTGACGTAGTTCCTCAATCGCTGTGTGACGCTCTCTCCAGTTGGATCGTGACGTAGCTCCTCAAAAGGTGTATGACGTAGAAACTCAATTAATTTAATTATCAGAAAACCACGATATTTTTGAACGGCAAATCAGCTCTATTTCATCACTACATACGATGCACTCTTTTATTTTTGCAATGTTTTTCACAGTGAAATTGAAAGGTAATTCAAGTTTTACAGCGGATGGATACTCTTTCAGAAACTTATTTAACATTAAATAATTTTCAATACTTCTAACTGACACTCTAAACATTACACCTACATAGTCTTTGTTCATATTAGGTTGACGTAACAACCAAGAATAAAGTTCACTCTTTATATAACATGGTATAAGTAACATCGACTTCACTTTATTTTCAGACGCTGTAAGCATATTGTTTGCACTCACGATTTCCTCTTCATTCACTGTCAGGTTTGGCTTTTGTAGCTTTGTATAGACATCGAAGTTTTCTGTCAAAATAATGTTAAAATCAGCAGAGGATGTGGTTTTCAGTTTATGCAGAGCATTATTAATTCTTATAAGTGTTTGGTCAATAGAAACACGCTGTTTACTTTTCATTCGCTTCGCGTGTGAGCTATCATATTTCTCTTTAATTGAGTATAACGCAGATGTAATTTCAGAAAGTTCATTCTTACTTAACTCAAATAATGCGTCAATAATACTATCTTTGCATTTAAAATGTTGTAGGAGGTTAGCCAGGTCAGGGTAGGTAATATCATTCATATTTCGTTTGTGAAACATCAACACCTCCTGGAAAGAAAAAGTGCTATAAAGTTTTCCAAAAATTTGACAAATAAGTATTACATTACATGATTGAAAATTGAGCAATAAAACTTCAATTTAAAACTTCATCAAAACTTCATTTTTGAAACTAAGCAATAAAACTTCAAAGTACTAGAAAGTTTTTCTCAAAAAATTGACATCATTAAATAGTTACATTCTTTGATTTTGATTCAACTTTTCTTCGCTTTCGCATTCCGAATTCGTCTTGGTATTCTTCTTGCTTTTTACGTTTTGGAAGCGTCACTGTAAAGAGGAATAAATTTATCTTGAAGTACAGTTTAAAGTAATAAAAACCACTTACAAAAAAATAATAAACAAGCATTCATTCGAGTGACATATAAAGTTCAATTAGAGGAGTAAAATATCTGTACTAGTGTACACGGTCTGTCAAAATAATGGGATTTAATATTTTCCTTCAATAAGTCTTGCAGATTTGGATAACAAATCAATATATCCAATCTAATATTACCTATGATTAAAATATAATATTATTGTACTTCTGCTCTGGTGAAACTCATATCACAGATACGGTCATTAAGCATCCTTATGAGCGTGACAGAAATGGAAGATACGCATGACAAACAAATTTTTAAATAAATATGTAACTAAATACATAACAGGTATTTTTAGGTTAGTTTTAAAATTTCTTAAGAAGTACTATCACTTGACACAATAACGAAGCATATATATATCTGAGCGTATATATTAGAATCAGGAGATATACATATTTTTAGGTAAAAAATGCTTACTTGTACGGAGGCTGAGCTGTTACTGCGAGTCTCAGTCCCATGGCACTCTATTTATTCAGTAGGTCAACCTTCAAGCTCAGAAGTTTCACTGCTTAGAGGTCATAATCACCATAGAATCGTTCAGGGTGTGCCAGGGATAATAACCAACAATGATTACCTCTCAACATGCGATCTGAGCTGCAACCAGAAAGTGTGACGGTAATTACAGCTCGGTTTCCACCGAGCGCTCATACGTGCGTGCGCGCGGTCGCACAGCCAGCATTTGTAAAGGTCACGAGAAAGCGAGAGTGGCCGTTATTCCTGTATATAGAGATTCAAGTATTGTAAATAGTTTATTACGCTGATATAAAAAACAGATTAATATCGTTAGAGAATACTTTGAGAAGAGAAACCGTTGAACCGTTGAACTAAAAAAACATGGATTTCTGAAATGCTCCCGAACAGAGTACAATTAATTTCGTTTGTTAAAATTCAGGTAGATTAAGAAAATTGAAATTTATATCTAAAAGATACTTGGTTGTTTGTGTAACTGATTTCTGGTTATAAAAAAGTCAAAAATTCATCAATGAATAAATCTTTTTGAAATTGTTTCTTAAATAATTTCAATTTTAAGCTAATTGGGGTGAATTGTGCCCTGATTGGTAGGCTGCTTACTACTCACGTCCCTCCAAATTATCGACCCAATTTGCTTCAACCGTTCTCTGAGGAAAGCATTACATTTTTCCAAATTTTCATGCAAATAATTGCGAGTTTCTAAATTTTTTAATACAAATGATTCAGGCTATAAGTTCTGTCCATTAAGAGGCGGTGGTCTAAATTCAAACTTTAATTCATATTGAAACAATATTGAACAAAAGGTGGTGGTATAAATTCAAACTCTTATTCCTATTGAAACAATATTGAACAAAAGGCGGTGGCATAAATTCAAACTCTTGTTCCTATTGAAACAATATTGAACAAAAGGCGGTGGTATAAATTCAATCTCTTATTCCTATTGAAACAATGTTGAACAAAAGGCGGTGGTATAAATTCAAACTCTTATTCATGTTGAAACAATATTGAACAAAATCTTACTAAAACAAATAATATTGAACTAAAATGTACACGACTAACAACCCAACACGACCCATCGGAAGTGTCATCCGTGCGCCTACAGCGGTGGCCATTGATTCAGAGAAAATTTTTTTTCAAATATTCTCGTTAAACTCAGGTGTAGTCTTGGGTAGTTTTCTCTTTTTGCTTGCGGATAACATTAAAAAGGATAAATAAAAACACGAATTTTGGTCAATATTTGCTTTATTGCGTTCAACGATTTTAAAAATTTTGTTTCCTGATATCAGTAATATGACACATTTTACAACGTTTTACACGAATGAAATTTTGCTCGCAAATGCTTAGTTTTCAAGATAAAACATGAATAAAGTTCAGGTAACCCCTGTATCAAATGAAGCTCCGGGGATGTTCCTGAATATTCACTTCATCCTCTCAAGTGCCGAAATATCTAGTTTCCGAAATCGAATATTCTGGAATATTCGAGGATATTAAGCTTCAATGCACCCGTTTTAGTAAATCCGGGGACATTCGGTCCCGAATTTATGATATTACCGATATTTATGAATATTCAATAATGAATATGCCTTGAATATTCATTAATGAATATTCTATGAATATTCCAGAAAGTTCTAAACATCCTCATTAAATCGATTCACAGCGCGTGAAATAAAAGAATAAAGGTATTAAGCAAAATCAAATTATCATTAGGTGAGTATTCAACTATCCATTGCTGTCGAATGTGCAACGTTTGCACAAATTTGATGCTAATACTCAAAAGCGCCGAATTTTGGTACGTTTTAATGATTTTCACAGTTTATCCAAGAAGTTAATTAAGAAGTTTATCCAAGAAGTTTCACTGAAGAAGTTCAAAAAAAGATCAACCTTTTTTTGGGCATTTACAAAACATATCATATCAATGATCGAGAGGTAAATGAAACGAAATAAGAAATCCCTGAATGTGCGTTACGCAACGCGTTCGAAACCAGAAAAAAAACGAAAGTTAGAACTTATGTCGTTGCCAGTGTCACGCTGCACTTCTCAAAGGTTCATTTGTACATTAGATATAAATCGAGAGAGTAGAAAATTTGAATGCAATATTAGTTTTGTTATTTGCAAATATTGCTTGTTCATGATGTTTTGTTGACTGAGATTGGCGAGCATTTGAGCAAAGAGTACGTTTTTTTCTGTACTCGTTTGGTCGTAGTTTTGAATCGATCATACGACGGTTTGACGTTACTAGCCGCCTCAGTTAATTAGATGCCATCGTGAGGCGTGGGTGTCCTTACGGCGCGTTCCTATGTGCTGTCAATTCGGGATGAACTTTATTGAACTAGGGTAAATTAACGTGAAAGTGATATATTGAGTGTATAATTTTAAGCTGTAGTAATTTATAGCTTGTCTACACCGGGGTAAAGCACTTAGCCTATATGGGACCTCCCTAGCTGGGGCTGTTGCATGAAACGTGCATTTATATGATTTAGGATGAAGTATGTATGCTAATTTTGTGTTAGTTACTTAAGCAAAATATATATGTGAACTGTTTGAAGTGTACATTGTATTGAGTACTCATATATGGAAGGTATGTTAGCAACCTATTTTAAATACTCTACTTATTTTTTTTTTGTTCTACTAGGTACAAAAAAAATGAAAATAATTTAATAATTGCGTTGACAGCTTTACACTAGCAATACTGCCCAGCTTAAAGGCACGTCCACACTATCAATCTTTCGCCCGAAGTTCGTGTTTTTCGGCAGTCCGCGAACATGAACACAGATGAAAAGTTCGCAGATTTCGGTGTGTTTGTGTTTTCCATCGTGTTGGAAAACACGAACACGAACTTTCCATCAAACAGCGAACACTCGCTTGTTTATGTATTGTGGTAGGTGGTTCTGCTGCGAGTGAATAATTTGTTTTTTTCCTATTTAATCGATTTAATTATGTTTTTGGTGCAAATTTAGTTGATTGTAGGGTGGCACGGACATTTACTTACCAAAATGAACTTCGTTACGGGGTTATTTCATTTCATTCAGATATGGCTGAGTATGTAAGTAGGTTTGAATTTAATTGATGTGAATGTAATTGAAATATTACCTCTCTGAAATCAAACTGATCATGCATAAAATTATCATAGTTTAGTGATTTTGATATCTAAATAAAGTTTTGGAAATATTTTAGTAGTATTTCACCAATGGTAGCTACTTATATGATGATAGAATTACCACAAAAATTCATTTGCACAATATGTGGCCTTTATTTGTTGTATTTCTTGGTAAAATTTTTTTTTTTCAATAAAATACTGTATTTCTCTTATACCCTGATGCTTACATTAAAATCAAGTCCTCAGATTAGAAATTGTATTATAAAAGAATTATCAGAAAGAAATGTGCAATCTTTTACAAACTTATAGTTGTAGTTTTAAATGAGCATAATTGCAACTTATTTCAAAAATTTATCTGCCCTGTTGACCCAATTATAGTAGGTAAAAAAGTTATAGGCCTAGCTGTATGTAGAGTCATTTACATATATGTTTAGAGTTTAAACATTTTTTATGAAAAAGCATTGGTAAACTCCTCTCATTTATGTTTCTCTTTGCATTTCTAAAAACTGCATGCTGGGACTTGGTAGGCTTCTAAAAATTTTAACTGCTTTTGCTTGTGGATCCAAAAGTGAATTTCTTTAATTTAAGCTTTTTCTAAAATTATGATGATAGCTAATTCTATTTAAATCTGGCTTAAAATCTTTTACTTTGGGTAATATATTGTTTCCCTTTGTTATATCATGAATGTGGCCCTATGAAAAGTTGAATAAATCAGCTGTTCTAAACTATTATGCCTCAAATTTAATTCAAAAGAATTCTGTTATCTATCTACAAAAGTAAATTCATCCAACATTGCATTCTTAATGGTAAAGTGTATGCTGTAGTATAAGCATCAATTATCATTATATTGAATAGATGTATGTTTGTGTAGACTTTGCTGTAACAGTAACAATTAACATTTAGGGCTGTTTCTTAACTGTCATGTGTCATAGGCACAGTCTGTGAAATTAAACCAAATGTTTTATCCCTTTTTGTGTATTTTTCAGATAGTTTTCAAACATTTGGCTATTTTGCATAAAAGACGTTTGTGTAGAAGAATCAATTATAGAAAAAATTATTTAAATGAAACCTAAGGCAGTTTTCTTGCCCCTGTAGGGCTTCAGAGCATTTCTTGAGCAGTGGTGACTCAATGTCATTAGGTGTCTCTACTATGGAACTGCAGAGCTGGGTCTTCAGAATCTTCAACAATGGTTAGTATTGCATTGCATTGTAAAATTTTCCTTCCTAACTTCATTCATGACTATTGAGGTTAGTGAGATTTGTATGTATGGAAGCACTATTTAAAAAATATAGTCCATAAGTATTTAGTTTTCATGGCGTATAACAATAAAAAATAAGAAATGCAAAAGTGTGAATTAAAAAATATTTTTTAATTTATTTATGAAATGAAATTTTGGTACAAGCCAGCATGCTATGCAGGTTGTAAATTGGATAAATTTTTTTCTTAATATTATTTGTTACAAATACTATTGGAAATGATTGTCAACTTTTAACATCCTGTGACAGTTCCAGTGCTTTAAATTTGGCAAAATTCTAGCTGAGTCACATCTCTCTACAAAAACTACTTTGATGAGCTTCATCTATGCTTGATTGAAATTTAATTTTTTTTTTTAAATTAAACTTTAATTTGCTCCAGCGTGTTATTCTAATATACCACGTTGTTCATATTTATTTAGAGTTTCTATCATTTTTAGAAAGCCACCTATGGTTAATAAGCTAATTATTATCTTCTCTTCCGTCAGGTTGGGAAGCCCATTGCCATCCAAGAAACAATTGAAATCATTGAAGACTATCCACGGGCCTTCCTCGAATTGGTTACCTTCCCTACAGGTTGTTACAAAGGCCCTGCCTTCAAGTTCAAGCACATCGGATGAATCCCTACCACCATCACTATGGTCCTTTTCTCTGGTGGTACTCTTCTCCCAACACAAGTCTCTAAACAGACTTGTGTTGGGTAAGTTTTTGGTTATACTCTACATGAATTGAATAGTGAAGGTTAAAAATTTCTAAGAGAATAAAGCAGGATGCCCTTTCTTCATCTTGTTATAATGATTTGGCTATATAATTTTTTGTCGATTATAATTCCACAAAGGAAATTTTTCAACTGATGAACATGAGCCAATCATATTCGTATTATGGAAAATTTTGTTCCATTAGCATCCTGATGTGCTTAAAAAAACTGTACGTAAGTATTCACTTTTGTAGTACCTATGCAAATCAATTGTGTATGAAGTATTTAAAAAATTTTCCTGCAATGCTTAAAATAATGTTAAGATAATGAAATGAGTGAAGTGCTGGATTGATGAAATTCTAGTCTTTTTGTACCTAGCTAATGATGTACTTGACCAGTAATTACAAATTATACTTTCATTATGCTACATTATATGCTAGTTATACTTTTGTTATGCCCAGTTATGATTATTTAACAATTACAATACCAACGGGTATTCAAACATTGCTTTAATATACTTTTTAAATTAGTCACTGACAAGTCAAATTATCTGTATTACATATGTGGTATATAAATGCCATAATTCTAAGACATATTTTTCCATTGAACTAAATGTTCACCAATTTTTTACCAGAATGACACTTATGTTGCATAATGATGATTTACGCTACATTTGTGTCCATACAGGAGACGTATAAATTAAGCACGTCTCTAACTTAATTCAAGCTGAAGTAAACCCTACAATTTGATACCCGAGAATTGGTCAAGCCTGCATTAAAAATCCATCAAAGTGCACGCCAAGCGCAGCATGATAGTCTATACTAGTTCGCTCTATGCAGTGACGTTACTTTGCGTACAAAATATAAGATGAGGCTGTGGTTAAGGGATGCCCATCTCTATTCAGATTTTTCCATTGAGCTAAATGTTCACTAATTATTTACCCGAATGTAAGTTATGTTGTATAGTGATGATTGGTATAAAAAATATTTATTTGCCATACTTTTCATCAGTTTCATTTCAGAATTAGATGGCTTACGGTTTAACTTCTTATTACAGAAATATGTTATTAGTGTTAGAGGATTTTAAAACATTGTACAAACCCTGAGTACGTGTTTGTACTTGATGATCCCTACTTTATTCCTCTCTTTGGAACGCCGTTGTTGTGGTTAAGGAGGCTCAAAGTACCATATGTTCTCTTCTTTGATAATGAAAATAGTGCAAGGTATGGGGAACAACAAACATGTAATCAAAGCTAAAAGATACCATTAACAACTTATAAAAAACCTTTGGAATAGTTTAAAAATTATATCACTAGTGGTGAATTATTTTTAGATAGCACTGCATTTTGTTTAATTCTAGTTTTTATCAATGGATGATAAGATATTCAAGATCTGTGCATGCAGCAGGTCACCTTTGCAAATTTTTACCTCTCAAGGTATCTCTATAACTTGTTTCTGGTGCCTCAACCTTTGACTTGCGTTTTTATTCATGCTGTAATTTTCATTGTAAATATTAAATAAAATAGATCCACACACTTACTTTTTAAGAACACCTGTTCTGGGTTCTCTGTTATCCTTATATTAATCAGTTTTATGAAAATGCATTCTTTAACTAATATGGTTGAACTCTATGGGCCTACAAAATTGTATTCAGAATAGGTTTATCATCTTCTTGGTGACTGATCTATGGCCTGCATGTTTGGGATAACACATAAAAATATTCAACTGTTTTTTCCTCTGGCTTGAATACAGGATTACATGATTTTACAAAATTAATGGTTAAGAATGCACCCTTCATGGAAAGGTGTCGATTTTTGGAATCTCAGCACCATGTGGTGATTTATCCCTGTTGGGGAAGGAGAGAACTTCGATACACCCAACCCAGGTGTCGGAAATGGGTACCGCGTTGACCAGGTAACCGTCATTGTATCCTGATGTTAAAAAACATTTTGAAAAACCAATGTGCATGATGATATGATGGCGAGTGAAGGAAAGTATTTGGACACCAGTGCATTATAATTTGATAATATTGTAAAATCATGAATCATTTACACCAGTAGTGCAAATGCCCCTCGCCAATCGTGGAAAACCAAACCAGGAAGGTTTGGCAGCGCAGGACAGGACCACAGCTGGCCCACCGGCACAAACGAAAGGAAGGTCGAGCTCGTGCTGTGAACAAACATTAACGTCAAACAAGGTCCCAAGGAAATGGATAATTTCAAGCAGAGAGGAATTAAGTTTATAATTAAAGAAAAGCATAATTTTTTGAGTACTGTTAGTTTTCAGAAATTCAACATTTAGCAATATTTTAACTGTTTATAAATTAATACATTAACGATACTATAGCAGCGTTTACTTTGCAAAATACCTTTCAGATTGAATCATAGCTCCCTTAAAATCAAAGGATTATTACAATAAGAAGAGTAGTTTGAATACAAGAAAATGTTCAAAATGATCATTCTTGGCATTCTAACATGTGTAGATAAAGCCCAATCCCTTCTCATTTAAGACCCCCAAACTCCAGTCCAACCAACATTGAAATTATGGAAAGGGATAGAGTGGACGGACATTTTTGATTGAAAATTCTCAAAAGCAATGGTCGACCGAACCCAGCGTTACACTTCACTGCGACCCACCTCAACAGCGAACTGGTTCTGAAGTCTCTGGTACCGTTGCGGTCGTCTACAGGAAGTTCACGGGGACGCTATCTGTGCATTGCCAATGTAGGTAGTCGAGGCAGCCAATAGCTCAAGATCGCTCTAGGACGCAGCAGCAGTCTAGCCTCCATGGCACGGCAGCACAACATCACAGAACAGCACCCCCATCGCGGAGCAGCATACAGTCGCGGCGCCCATCGCTGCCGCCAGCCCAAGTAGCTCTCTCTTCTCACTCCATCATAGTGACACTAAAGTGGCATGCAATCTCTAGAAAAGAGTTCATGAAATTCGAGAAGTCGTATGGGAAGTTCCACTTCAGGTAAATATCACTGGCTGCTGATTCCCGCTCTGCTTGAGTTTGTGGAGTCTGTAATAAAGTACAACAGAGGGAATTACAGATGGAAGTTCACCACGCCATTTTTTGATGGTTTATGCAATGTCGTTTCATGAGATGTGAACAATATTACTGGAAGAAAACAGCGGCTAGCCCCCTACTATCCCTGCATTAATATATCACAAAAAATACATTTAGATCATGGACCTGAAAGTTCACTAATAATGGAACTAGTTTGGTTTCAGTATAATTCTAATTGTAGTAGGTTACGATCAATTACGAGAACAATTAAAATATATATATGTACTTTGCACACCACTACCCTTTTTGAGCATGAGTTCATAAATTCAAGTAGCACCCCAAGACCAGACAGTGTAGCAAAAACACAGTGCACTTATTATATTCAGGTCTGTTATTGCAGCAAGTCAATACCGTATTTACGATGAAACGAAATACATTCTGGTGTGCTTGGCTGAGCAATGGACGCTTCAAAAATGTGCACAGAAAATATGGATACTGCAATTAGTTTATTTATGACACAAATAAAATGTATAAGCTATATTTCAAATTTTAAAAATAAATTGTTGGGTTTATTAAACAGAAAAAATTGAATAGCTTTGGAAAATAATTTCGAATATTGTAGGATGTCTTTTGACGAAAATTAAAAATATGAGCATTTCTCACCGCTTTTAGAAAATATCGGTCACAAAATAGTAAAAAAAAACATTCTTTAGACAGAGTAGAAACATATTTTAAAGTTTTAAGCTCAAATTCAAAAATTTTAACGATATGAAGAGCATTGAAAAAGGTAGAATTATTATATCAGCTGATCCCATCTGTGACACTGATAGTATTCGAAATGTTCGCATAAGATATTAGCGATTCTTAATATTTTTCCGTTCACACATGCCCACACATAAATTATGGTCAATAACTCTCAACAAATTAAATTTACCAATTATATGCATCAATTATCTAAAACTTACTTGGGAAGCAGTCTTGTTTGTTTACATATTGTTTGCGAACAACTTCACACCGACGAACACGTAGTCTGGACGTCTGGACACGATTCGGAAAAGTTCGTGTTTTTGTTCGCGTTTTGGTGTGTTCGTGATTGACGAAAAGTTTGATAGTGTAGACGGGGCTTTAGGTGTGGCCTACTTGTCTTTTGTCTAAATTTATAAAACAAGTGCCACTCTCTTAAGGTATTTTGTTCAAATGTGAACAGGAAACAAAATGAATTTTGTAGATTTAGATTTGTAGATGAAACTTCAAGGATGTATTTTAACTATTAACTTCATAAGATTGAATCCTTGGAAATTTGTGTGACCACAAAGCCGGTACCGGAATTGTGCTTATATTTTAAGATATTCAAAGAGCATGTTTCCATAATGGAATCATTAAAATATATATGATTGATAGTAGATATTAAGGTTCATGAAATATACATCTATTTTTTCCTCAGTGGTCTAAGTACTAGCAGTTTTATAACCAAATATGGCTCATTAGAAAAATTATTATATGATTAATTAAGAGAATGCAAAGTTTGAAAAGAGTATCAGATATGTTGAGCCTTGCTCTGATAGTGAATCCAATAATCCAGTGGATTTTAAGAAAATATCTCCGAAGTCAATGCAGAAGAACCATGTTTTGACGGACAAGTGAGCGGTGGAAATAATAATGTTCAGAGTGCAGCTTTAGTGAAGGGGCAAGAGATGGCTGAAAGTGGCGATGACAAATCAGTAATTGATGACAGCGATTCAACTGTATTGAAAACTGTTAGCAACATCAAAGAATCTTATTCTGGTGAAAGTATTTATGAATTTTTTCAGAACACAAATGATGAGCGCTTGCCTCCTGCTATTGGCAATGAAGAAGATGACAGTAATTCCACCACACAAGAAGAAATTTCCATCACTGAGGAGTGAGGAATCAAAAGAGCTTGCAGCTCAGAATCCTGCACTGCAAGACAGATTGTGTGGTTGGTGTAATAAAAATATTGTCCCTCTGAGCTGCTTTGAAGAATTGCTATTTTGAGACCTTTCCAGAGCCTCCTAGGGAAGAAACAAAAGGCTACCGATCGATGCACGTAAGTACATACATATATTAGTTTTGAATTACTCTCTTGAACATTATGTTTTCAAATAATACAAATAAATGAGTTTTTGTGGGATGTAAGGAATGTAATTATGTCTTTTTTTAGAAATTATGTCATTTGACACAAATGCCTTGCTCCAACAATCAAATTGTTGTATATATAATAGGAACCAGACAATTACGGATGCCATGAAGGCCACCATGTTATAATCCTCTAAATACTTCTACACGACGTAAGAAGGTTTTGAATAAGGATTGGTTACAAATTATTGAACAGCTTGGAAAATTTTAAAATCTTTCTTTGCCATAAATTGCAGTAGTTGATCTTGAAACATTACTTTTCATCATGAGGAAATTTTGTGATCAGATGATCAATCAGATTTCCTTTCGAATGAACTGATAAACAACTATACTGTATCTGCATAACTGTTTCATTCATTTTTTACCTCCTGCTGTGTTTTGTTACTGTTCTAATATTGCTTCAGGAAATTAGTTTTACGGTTACTTTTTGAAATATACTCAATTTTTAAAATGATCCTGTGAGAGGCGAAGTAGGCTATTCAATGGAACATATATCATTTGCATAAAATGAAACATTTACGTTAACAGCATGTTTCAATTCAGTGAAAATTAGACATGTTAGTTGATTTCTTATGCTTTGTAAATTTTAGCGATGAAATGGTTCAACTATAAAATATGTTGACTCCAAAGTTCAAAAAACTCATGGTAAAACATTTATAAAGCATTTCTTCTACAATGCTGCATACCACCTTGCTGTAAGAAGCTATGCGTTTCAGGCCTTTTCACATATTATCAGTGTGCACAATTATTTTCATCAACAGGTACAAGATCGCATTAACACTAAAATTTTTGTTGGAATTAAAATACCTGCAATCATAGCAACGAATTGGGCGAAATTAAATAAATGCCATGAATTTTTACTGATGCATCCTTGATCTCCTTAATTCAGCTCACGCTACGAAGAGACGGACCGCCAAAATTTCAAGCATAAACGCGAAAGATGATAACATCAATCTCCTTGCATCAGAAAGAACAACTGAGCTTAAAAATATTAAATCAGTCATTATTGAGCACGGACAGAAGACATCTACGAAAATAGAGTTACTAAATTGCAGGGGTGACAGCACTCCATAAGGAAGTGACAAATATGAGAGATGAGCTGCGTGCTTTCAAGAAATGTCAGATGCCAAAAGAACAAGAATCATCATATGTAAGCCAAAGGCTTCCTAAACTTCCGATTAAATCAATGACTGATTTTCATCGTACTGAAGAATTTTTACTGATGGATTCCGAGAGGAAAATATTCATGAACATCCTTTCAAACTTCGGAGGAACCCACCTGAGCAGCTTGGTGAATAATATAATGAACCGAGTACTCACCAGAGACGTGGCTTTACAGCTCAGCTTGCAGGGCCGTAGTGGAAAGAAACGGCCGTTCTGTACTACACAAATCTGCATGTGCATCCTTGGAGGGTGAACCGACGATGTAGAAGTAACTAAGAACTCAGTAGGGTATGTTAATGAATTATTATAACAATTTTATTTGAGAAAGAACGCAGCTATTAAATGTTATCTGAGAATATTCGTAGTTCTCTGGAATTTGCTTGAAATGGTTCAAGGGGTAGCGCTTTCATTTCACAACCTTCAAACTAATACATTTGATGTATTTTGGATGCAGCTAAATAAAATAACATTTTCTATTTCTGCAAAGATGGGTCAATTGGGCAAATTCATTTACGCTGATAGCGAACGAATATTTTTAGAATTTTCTAGAAATATATATCGTACTCAAAATCATGAATAGCATTACTGATATTTTGGTCTCACTTTGCATCGCAGGTACTTAACATTTCATCACAGTTACTGTATATATTTAGACCTCTACATTATTTGCCCTGAATTGTAGTTCATATTATAGTCATACGTTCGGCATCTAACTATATTCTACCCAATTTAAATGATTTGCAATGATTCAACAGTTATGGCATAGTCAACATCAAATACATTCCGCGCATACCTGCAGACCGAAGAATTATAGAGTTATAGTGCGGTTTAAATGTGCGAAGGTTGAACTAGATAATTTATACCGCACTTAATGAGTTGAACTAGAGGCAATGTCATTTCAATTCATACAGCTAACCCGTGACTGAATTGTGGACGTGACGCTCTGTTCGTCACGTGTGACGGTAACAAAAGTGGTAACAATAGCTTTGTCTCATTGTTACCACATTTGGCACTATTGAGCCCTCAATAAAAAGCGGGTTGGGGACTGATGGAAAGATGCGCAAACAACAAGACACACACGGTGAAAACAATACATTCTCGCATTTCGTGGGAATTAAAAATAGTCGAAACAACTTTATTATCTACCATTTTATATCTCTTTAAATTCTTCTGACATCAGTGTTCATAGAACAAATATATAGTTACAGCCCGCTTGGAATGCAAAAAATATGCATTGTTTTTATCGTGCTTACGTAGACAGAACAATTTTGTCATATTTAGTTAATAAGTTTAGCAAATTTGACTAAACAATTTCGTCACTCCAGGACCGGCAATATTTTTAGCTGCATTTTCAATATGATTTAGTAGCAATGTATGTTTGATGCAGTTATGTGTTTATTTGATTCAACTAAATCATTTACTTAAACTATTTATTTAGTTACTGCAGCGTAAGCTTTCAGGCTTGATTGAATGAATGTAGTCAAAACGGCCAGCAAATTGATACAATATTTTAGTATAATATGCTGAATTCTTTATTTACCACAATAATTGAAGGCCAAAAACAGAAATAGGCCAAGCGCAGTTTACGTAACCTAACAACTGCAGTTGTAAATTTACTCATACATTATGAAGAATCACAGTTGAAATCTATTCTAACGTCTGAATAAGAAAAGCACAACCTTGCCTCCATATTGAGGATAGTCATACCTTGCTCATATAAAATTTCCAAGAGATATGATCACCCTTGCAACTGCGGTTATTAGGTTAGGTAAACCGTGCTTGGCCTGCTTTTATTTCTTGGCCTTCGATAATATTGCATTGCCATTGAAGTAGATACCACTTGGAAATTAGCAACACTGACTTTAAAATCGAGTGGCTTTTGTTGAACAAATATTAGGTTACTTGACTGTTTTGATTGATTGAAATCAAGAAATAGTCAATTTAACAATATATGAATATGCTTAAACCGGCTTAGTCAATATGACAAATTTGTTTTCTGTGTGAAGTTGTGTGTGTACCTGTTTGTCACGCCCGGATAGACATATTTCTGGGGGCTAAGTAGGGTAAAATTTAGTATCTAGGAATTTATCTTAATGAGACGAAGCTACATGTATTGCTTCCACATTTATCCCAATTAGAGACTACGGATAGTGCGCCAGTCCCCGAGCAGACATGGGTGGGCTGTATCGATGAGCTGGAGACAGTGCTTATAGTGTTGTCTCTGTGTTGGAAAGACGTCTTAGAAATAGAAGAGATGAGATTTTTTAGAAGAGATTAGAAAAGAAGAGATTTTTTTTTGTAGAGATGGTATGGAATATCAAATGAGTTCAGTTGAAATTTATCTAGCAGCATCGTCTGTTCTGAAAATGGAATGATTAATTGCTTCATCAAGATATTCGCTTTTCAGAAGTCGTGAAGAAGGACATCATCGGACGTGATGAGCAGTCGAAAAACATTTCAGCTTTAATTGGTAGTAATTTAGCTCATACTAAAGATCGACTGTCATCGGAGAATGAACGAAAAGCTCGAAGTCTTTCTGGCAGTGGTAATCATGAAAGAGAACAAAGTAGTGTCAACACAGCGATGTTGGAAGTCGTAGCTTCAACCTCTGTGCCATCTGCCAACTCCTTGCCTGCTAAACATGCCCCCTCTGCCTGTGGTACCTCAATTCCTGCTTCCACTGATACTACTTCTGCACCTGCCTTCACTGAAGTTGATTCACCTAGCACGACAAAAACCCGTAGCAAAACATTTATGCTTGAAACTTCGGAACCATTGGAGTATGAAATTTAATACAATTCTAATTAAGTACTAAGTAATGAAGAGTAATGTGGAGAGTAATAAAATATTTTGAAGATGAAAACTTTATGACTGGCTGATTTGAAATGTTAAATTATGAATGCCGGTCCCTCAGGGGGATACTACTATCGTATCCATGGGAATTGGCCCTCCCAGGGTGGAAGATGTCTGGGCCCGAGCTGAAGGTTAGGTAGGTCTTCCTTTAGTTGAAATAAAATAGGTTTGTATTTCTTTACGAACCATCTTTTTTTGGTTCACGGCTGTCGTTCATTTAGCGCCTATTACTTTATTCTTCAACGTTTATCTTGTTTCATTAAATTCTTTCGATCTTCCTGTTTCTATGCTCAAGGTGTGGGGACAAATCTCGTGCATAGATTCCCTGTTAGCTTAATTCCATACTAAATGCTGCCTTCCACTTTCCGCTCTTGGGATCACATCTACTGTAAGTGGTTAGGGAGGCTTAAACTAACTCATAATCTATTCCCAGGGGGAATAATTGCTTGCCGAGGATGATAGGACGAGGTGCGCTCATTTTTGTTTAGAAGTTGAAATTATTTTCATTTTCATATAATACATACGAATTTAGTATTGTATTCTTGAATTGTTTTAAATTAATTATCTAACGAATGCACTTTGTGACAGTACCTCGTTAAAAAAACTCTCAACGATTGCCGCAGAAGGTACGACACAAGGCCCTCATGGAATATCAGCATCAGTTGATGTTGTTAGTGAGAACCTTGATCGTGCATTGGAAAGCCTTCTGAAATAAACTTCTCTTTCCAGCAAACCATTTGAGAACTGCAGCGCCGTGTAATCACAGCACAAGTAGTACTACGTATGTTTGACACGTTTGCATGTTTGCTAAGTGAATTTTTTATTATAAATTGTAAATGATGAATCATGAGAATAATTTGTGATTGAACGTTTCAGACAGTGACTCGCAATCTACACCGAGGAACTTCAAAGTCACTATACACTCGTACGTGTAAAGTCAAGACCTTCAACAATTTTTAAGCATGCAGTGGGGAAGTCCATCAGACTACAATATCGGAGGCCGTTAATTGCATTTGCCGAATTTCTGCATTGCTTATATTCAAGTAAGTATATATTTTCGTGTTCGCACTCTTTAATGTTAACGAATTCAATAATGTTCTCGTTCGTAAAGGTATTGCCCTACTTTTAGTTCAGCTCTCACGGTGAAAAGTCTCCTCAGTGACAATTAACCAGGGAGTGGGACTGGAAGTAACGCTACTACTCAGCAAACAAAGAATTTTCATGCATACATGCTCTCACCGATAATGCGGTCAGTGGAGGATGAAAATACATGACACTTTTAGCAACGCTATCTAGGTAAACATTCTTTTCAATAACATTTACCCTGGGAGTGGAGCTGGAAAGAGGGATAACATTCATCAAAGTAGCATTCATGACGTAAAGCGATGGGTTTCAACCGCGCTAACTAGAGAGCTCGATCTGAGAAATATGGTTTACATATGGACACGAATTCGAGGCTTAATAACATCGTGTCTGCGAAAAATGTATCATATTTAGTAAGTCAAGGTATGTAGTAGTGTAGTGTAGGTAGTGAATACTCATGAAAGTTATATATGAAATTCTAACTACGTTCTATAAGGAATGTCCTAGAATATTCGCGAATGAATATACATGGACTTCTAACTCGATATTAAATATCTGTAGTGGATCCACACGAATACTCATCAATGAGCACTCAGTAATATTCGTATAGGTACGAATTTGGATATTCAAATCCCTACATTCCAGAATATTCGGTGATGTATATTCTTGAAGTTACTTTTGTGATGATATACGATGTTTAGTATCCATTGGGATATATATGAATATTCAACATGAAGATCCCGGGGATATTGTAAATTAGGAAGTGAGGCGAATATTCACTAGGGACATTCGGGGATGTTCAGGTGGATGCCTAGCGAATATTCAGAGGAACTTCATTGCTACCTGGGAAGAATAAACTTATATAGTCGGCAAGTCGTGGCTGCATTATTGAAGCACGCGGTTGTTTTTGCGGAAAACATCAGTCTCGGCTTGGCTAAGTTAAATTTAGTTATTGTAAGTTTATTTATATTAAGTTAGGTAAGTGTATTTAACTAACCGAACATTACCTAACACAATCTCACCTATCGTTACGTCAATACCGCATTATATTTACGTGTCCGTTTCTCCACTTTTATGTACGACGTTCCTACAACTTTTAAGTTGAATTACTCGAAAAAAACGCTTCAGCGAACAAAATGTCATTGGTGTAAAACGTCTTTAAATGAGTCCTATTACTGATTTATGGAAACACAACATTAAACATGGTTGAGCGCATTGAAGCGAATAATAACCATTATTTTTGAAAATTTTGTTACTAGTCACATTATTCTTGTTAAACTATACTTTCTGGGTATAGAAATTTGAAATTGGTTTGTATGCTAGCAAACTGAAATGATTTGGGTAAAAGACTATGGATACACATTCAAAGCGTGTAACCGTCACTCATTCAGTAAACTACCAACGACAGACTTTGATTGTGTTTTATTTTGATATAACACAATCAATTTCATCGATAAATAAGTTTATCAATTAAATTGTTTGCTGCAAAAATAAAATTATGACCAAGCTTATGAGACAATTTCAAGTTTTTTGAAAAATCATTACATATAGAAGAGCATTTGTTACTAAACCTTGCATAAAAAGCACACAATTTAATCATCTTGATGTAAATTAAAGTTTTCGGTTGCCTACTATATTCTTTAGTTTAGTTTAAATTACAAAAGTAATCTATTTTTCATTATATTGTTAAAAACAATAACTGAAACACGTATAACTTCTACTCTTAACTAACACTGTGCTACTATGGGTCAGCTAAAGAGCCATACATTTTACAAAATATGGATATTATAAAACTCATCTTCAATTAGTGAAGCTATAATATACTGCGTTGACTTACAATAAACGATTGGGTACAGCTGAAAATTTCACATACTGCGGTGTATTGCTACGCCAGGCACGTATTCCTACGCGCGGCCAATCACAGGGCTGCACCCGTCAGCGGGTTGCTTGTGTACACATCGTAATTTGTGTTCGCGGACGCTTTGGTGTTCCAATGTGTTTATTCTGTTTAGAATTACACATGCGACGTTTTTTACGTTGTAAGCTGCTCCGTTTGAGTGGCAGGAGGTATTTTGTGGGATCTACTTCCTGACGTATGGAGCGTCGATTGGTGTGCCGGCCTTGGCATTATTGCGTCTGCTGCTGCCGAGTGAGGTTGAGCGCGTTTGGGCTTCCGGTTTTGCTCTTGAAGTATCGTTGCGAGATACTTGTGTTGTGTTCTTTTCCTTGTGCTGAGACACAAGCAGGTAGGACCTGTAGGCGTGTTGTGTGCCTGTGTGTCTGAGTGTGTTCAGACTCACCACACTAGCTTGGAGCTAGTGTGTGCTTCCGTTTCTGCCGTGAAGTGTGCTCGTTTCACGGCAGCGTGTGTTCACACTGGGTGTGCCCTCTGACACACGAGCTCAGGTATGTGTCTGGCGTCGGCTGTAGGGGAGGTTCGGAGGCCGGCCGAGCTCTGGGAGCTCGGCTTTGAGATCTTGGCTCTCGGGATTTGCACATCCCACTACACGCTATCTAGGCTTTTTTGCCTTGCCTTATGTCGGAGGTGCGTATGGCAGGGACTGCGTCATCGAGAGATGATGCAGGGTCGCCCGGGGCGGCTAGTGGTGCGTTTGGGACAGCCACCACGGTTGATCTTGGGCAACTGGCCAGCATCCTGATGCAGGCTAAGGGGCCTATTATTGACCGATTGGGGAGAGCTCTCCCCAAGTTCAGCGGCGACGGCACAGTCGATGTGTCGGAGTGGCTGGATGACCTTGAGCGCAGGTGCAAGGTCGAAGAGGTTGGACCTGAGGAGGTCGTAGACTTCCTGCTCGAGGGCAATGCTGCTCGGGTGTTCCGCGCCCTTAGGGTGTCGGAGGCCTCCCAGTGGGAGGTAGTGAAGGCGACACTGCTGGCGCAGTACGGCATGTCGCGGCAGGAAGCCTACAGGCGCTTCACGGACCGTCAGCTTCAGGCTGGCGAGGCCGTGGAGGTCTATGTGGACGACCTGCAGCGCCTAGGGTCTCGTCTGAGGGCAGGGCCGGAGGACTTGATCTTCCGGGTCAAGTTCCTTGAGGGCCTGCCTCAAGCCATCCGTAAGTGGGCAGTGATGCTCCCGGAGGTTTACACCTCCAGCTTCGACGAGTTGCTGTCGAAGGTGCGCGACAGGGTGTCCGCACAGCGTGCTGCTGAGGGCCTTACTTATGCGAGTAAGGCCAAGGCAGCCGCAGCTTCTTCCGGGAAGAAGCCTGGGCTTGTATGCCCAAGGTGCACAGGACCTCACCGGGTGAGGGACTGTACCCAGACTCGCCGCAAGGCGAAGGCAGTGCCTCCTTCGAACAGCAGGAAAGAAAGCTTATGCTTTCGCTGCTCGAAGCCCGGGCACTTTGCTCGGGACTGCCCAGAGCCCACAGCTGCCGCTGGCGGCGCTGATTGCGGTTCGGGTTTCCGCGGGGAGGAAGTGGAAAGGGGCACCGCTTCCTCCGGCGTGGAAACCATGGAAGTCTAGGTATTTCCACTAGTCTCTCTACGAGAGGCTTGGCTGTCAGGGACGGCCAACAGCGTCCTGGGGACGTTGTCGTGACCGGCGCTCATGCGCCTGTCACGGGTAAGCAGGGCTTACCCATGGCAGCTGGTAGGCTTACTTCGAGTAGCATGCCAGTTGTCAAAGCCATTGTGAATGGCCATTCTGCCTTGTGTCTGGTTGATACCGGCAGCGGGTGCACGATGGTGTCCACCCGGGTGGTGGAGGGACTGTCGGGCCGCAAGGCCCGACATTTTGTGACGGCTGATGGCAGAACTTCCTCTAAGGGGAAGGAATGTCAGGCAGTCGTGCAGTTGCATGGGCACTCTTTTAGAGTGTCAGCAATTGCAGTTGAAGGGTTGGAGAATCTTGGCGTTGACTGCCTCTTGGGTGACGATGTAATCGATCACATGGGAGGAGTCACTGTCAGAAGAGGACCCAACTCTCGGTACCAGGTTGAGTGGGGTCAACCCACCTCTGCCAGCTGCTGTGGTAGTGCTCCCATGAAGGGAGGTCGTGAGGTTGTTCGTAGGGTTGACTCACTTGCGATTAGTGATCACGACTTTGAAGCCACGTTTTCTAACGGTCATTGGACCGTTAGTTGGCGTTGGTCGGCCGGCGAGCCGACGCAGCTTCAAACTGGTGTTGGCGAGTACAAGTGTACGCGCGCGCCATGCGTACATGAGATGTATGCTGAGGAGATCCAGAGTTGGATCTCTAAAGGTTGGCTGGTGAAGTGGAATGGCCCGGTAAAAGGGGTCATACCACTTTTGGCGGTTGTCCAGCCAACCAAAGACAAGTTGAGACCGGTAATGGATTACCGTGAACTTAACTTGTTCATTGAGTCTCACACTGGTGATGAGCAAACCGCTGTGTGTGCCGAGAAGGTGCACAAATGGAGGCAATTTGAAGGGGAGCTTAAGGTCGTTGACCTTAAGTCTGCCTATCTTCCAATTCGTGTCTCCAGTGACTTGTGGCAGTATCAAGTCGTGAGGTATAATGGTGTGCATTATGCCGTGACTCGCCTCGGGTTTGGCCTGTCATGTGCGCCCAGGATTATGACGATGATCTTGGGCAAGGTTCTTTCGATGGACGATAAGATTAATCGTGCCACGGATCATTATATTGACGATATAATGGTCCAAGAGTCCATTGTGAGTGCTTCTCATGTGAGAAAGCACCTGCAGTTGTATGGGCTCGAATCTAAAGAACCAGTGAGTCTCGACTGGGGTCGAGTACTCGGGATAGCCTTAAAGAGGTCTCCCACCGGACATCTATTGATGTCAAGAGGAAGTGAGTTGTCTTCCTTCATTTCAGAGACGTCTGAGATGACTAAGAGAGAGCTGTTCTCTCTGTGTGGCCGCCTTGTTGCTCATTATCCTGTAGCTGGGTGGTTACGACCTCACTGTAGCTTTTTGAAGCGACTGGGGTCAGACGGGCCATGGGATAAGCCTGTCAGTCACAGTGTCCTGAAGCTAGCTAAGGAGCTGGCTTCGCGAGCACTGGCTGATGACCCTGTAAAGGGTCGTTGGCATGTCAATCCTGGTGGGAATGTTACCGTCTGGACTGACGCCAGTTCACTGGCAATGTGTGTGGTCGTCCAGGTGGATGATCGCATCGTGGAAGATGCTACCTGGCTGCGGAAGCAGACAGATCATCTCCACATTAATGTCTCAGAGCTTGAGGCTGTGGGACGTGGAATCAATCTGACTATTATGTGGGGCTTCAAGACCTTCACTATAGCCACTGATTCCAAGACAGTATTATCCTGGTTGGATAACACTGTCGGTGATCACAGTCGTGTGCGCACCAAAGGAGCAGCGCAGATGCTCATCAAGCGTCGCTTGATGGTGATCAAGGAGATCATCAATGAGTATCAGCTGTCGGTTGAGTTTCGATTCGCTCCCACGGTCGAGAACAAAGCTGATCAGCTCACTCGTGTGACTAAGAGCTGGCTTAGTTATCACACGGCTGACGAGCCGGACTCTGTCTTGGCTGCGTCAGTGGCGGCTTCTGCAGAAGAAGGGATGCCAGAGAGCGCCATTTGGAAGGCTCATTTGCCTCACTATTTGGGCGTTGATCGTACCTTTTATTTGGTCAAGCAGTGCAGGCTGGGCCTTACTCGAGACCAAGTGAAACGTACGATTGCAGGGTGTGAGGAGTGTCGTCGCATTGATCCTGCAAGACGGGTGGAGAACCTTGTCGAGCACGGCAATTTAGCCGTCGAGAGTGACTGGCATCGTGTAGCTGCGGATGTGACGCACTATAACGGTGTACAGTTTCTCTCTCTCGTCGATTGCGGACCATCTAGGTTTGCAATTTGGCGAAGGCTGTCGAACGAGTCGGCAGCCACTGTAGTCGCTCATCTCCAGCAGGTGGTGATTGAGCGAGGACCTTTTGTGGAGCTATTGTTGGACAATTCTGCCACATTTAGGTCGGCAACTGTCACTCAGTTTGCCAACGAATGGGGTATCTCTCTGCGTTTCAGAGCCGCTTATGCCCCGAGCGGTAATGGAATCGTAGAGAGAAATCATTGCACAATCAAGAGGATTGCTGCGCGGGGGGGGATCACCCCCGAGGGTGGCGACATTTTGGTACAGTGTAACGCCACGGCACGGAGTCGATAGCAACTCAGTGCCTTGTCGTAAGTTATTTGCCTATCCTTGGAGGATGCCTTACGACAACGGCTTAAGTAAGGCCGGAGATGACGGCAAAAACGTGCATTTTGCCGTCGGTGACAGGGTGTGGGTGAAACCCGCAGTGCCCTCTTGCACCAAGCAGTGGACTCCTGGGCGAGTCACTGCTGTTCGATCAAGGCACGTTGTGTGCATTGATGGCATGCCTAGGCATGTCAGCGACATCAGGAAACGTCGCGGCTCTGCCTCTGAGGACATGCACGATGCATGTGACTCGGACGACGCTGGGCCCTATGAGACTCCTGTTGAGCCTCTTCAGGTTAGTGTTGGGGAAGTTCCGGAAACGCAACTTGAAACTGCCAACGACACGGGAGAGCCCGTCGTTGACGCAGGTGACGAGGTTGTCACGGAGAATGGTAATGAGATGCCAGGACGACCCGTTCGGGAGCGGCGTCCCCCCCAATGGTTGAGGGATTAAGTCACCTGAGTTCCTCGAGGAACTGAGGGGGATGTGGTGTTTTGCTACGCCAGGCACGTATTCCTACGCGCGGCCAATCACAGGGCTGCACCCGTCAGCGGGTTGCTTGTGTACACATCGTAATTTGTGTTCACGGACGCTTTGGTGTTCCAATGTGTTTATTCTGTTTAGAATTACACATGCGACGTTTTTTACGTTGTAAGCTGCTCCGTTCGAGTGGCAGGAGGTATTTCGTGGGATCTACTTCCTGACGTATGGAGCGTCGATTGGTGTGCCGGCCTTGGCATTATTGCGTCTGCTGCTGCCGAGTGAGGTTGAGCGCGTTTGAACTTCCGGTTTCGCTCTTGAAGTATCGTTGCGAGATACTTGTGTTGTGTTCTTTTCCTTGTGCTGAGACACAAGCAGGTAGGATCTGTAGGCGTGTTGTGTGCCTGTGTGGCTGAGTGTGTTCAGACTCACCACACTAGCTTGGAGCCAGTGTGTGCTTCCGTTTCTGCCGTGAAGTGTACTCGTTTCACGGCAGCGTGTGTTCACACTGGGTGTGCCCTCTGACACACGAGCTCAGGTGTGTGTCTGGCGTCGGCTGTAGGGGAGGTTCGGAGGCCGACCCGAGCTCTGGGAGCTCGGCTTTGAGATCTTGGGTCTCGGGATTTGCACATCCCACTACACATACCTTGGTCTTGGACAGCTCTATTTGGAACTGCTGAAGATTTCAATAACTTTCTGGCATTTCTGAATGGAGACACTTGAATTTATAGCCTGAAAGCCAGAAATGCTCGACACACACACTAAGACCTCTGCGGTATTCTGGATCCCTTATGCATCTTCAAGGAAGTTAAACACTTTATGTCCAATATAGATGATTGTTCAACGTTGCCGTGTAAGATGCTTCAATCCAACCATCACCACAGTTAGCCACCAAGCACTGTTGTATGCGTACGTAGGGAGCCATTTCTGCTGTAATGCACGTTTCACCTCAGGCACAGCCTTCACGGGATTTGTCCTTTGACGCAGACTGTAATTTAGGACAATCTAAAGAATTGACTTTAGATTAATATGTGAAATATTTTAGCAATTTGTGTGGCATCGCAGTGTGGGCTCAAGTCATTTGCCATGAAATCAAAATAGTTTGTGGACTTCCATGCTTTCTAATTTAATGAGGTGTTTGAAAGTTAAGAAATGTAGTTCGCATTAAGAGCTCCCGATTTTTTTCCGAATAAAGGCTTGTGAAAAATACTCATTTATTGAAATGTATGAGCAAATGGTATTTAGGTATAGCTACTAAAAACCAAAAACACAAGGAACAATGCGAAATAATTTCACAATAACCAAACAAATATTGCTGTCATCTTATGATGACACCCGGCAGATGTGTACGCAAATGTGATATACGATTAAAACATCAATACATCAACACATTAATTAATACATCAATAGCATGTTCAATACGTACAAAGTCGGGACTTCAAGCAATAGTGTGTTGCAGGGTCAAGGCAAAACAGAGCCATGCCCCCCCCCCTCTAAATCTTGATCTGCAGGTTAGTTTCAGTCGCCGGTTGAAGCAAAAGAATAAAAAGATTACTGATAATTACTGTCTGAGCATTACATTGGTTACACATTAGGTTCCAGCCTAATAATAATGAATAATAATAATAATAATGAAGGCATCTACGGATGCTTTATTTCCAATCAAGCCTGATACATATCACCTTGTACATTGGATTTTCAAATGCCTTTTAACTAACGCCAGGACGCCATGACGCTTTCCCCCGGTCGAGACCGGTACCCATTTCAGACACCTGGGTAGAGTGGGGTATTGTGCTTGGAATTTTTCTCCTATACCCAACAGAGAAAATCGCCACTGCCAGCGCCGAGATTCGATCCCGGGTCTCCCGAACGGCGGCAGAACCCTCTAGCACATGGCTATGGTGGCAATAAAGTATATTCATTAAGATATATCGTAACATACAGCAATATAACACAGTATTCATAATTCATCTGTTTCATAAATGTGTGTAATGGTATTTGAAATATTCTTGACAATACAGAAACAAGACAAATTGAATATCCTCAACAACGATTCAGTGGAATTATGAAGCTACTCATGTTAAGGCCCCCTCACACGCGCAAATATATCTGCAGACATATCTGAACTGGTGCTGAATTCGTGCGTTTGTACGCTCATTTCAGGTTGGCACAGACTGTATGAGGCAAATCAGCTATGCTTGATAATTTTGGAGCGACCGGCATGGTACCGTGCCGCAAACCTTGAAACTAAAGCAAACTACGTCAGTGTCACGCCAGCCTTCGTGGGTGGTGCGCGACTGTACTCTGCCTCTCTCCCTCCTTATGCACTTCAATGAACAATTTCCCATTTGTATATTCACTACTTTCTAGGAATAATTCTAAAGCCAATTTTGAGCTAGCTTTTACATGTCTTTTTTTCTTATTCATTGCAACTATAGCGAATCCCATCAGCTGCACGAACTTGCCGTCTGGAGTCACTATTATTGTGCGTGCTCTCCACCTAGCTGCTACTGGCATACTGAAGTGGGTGCCAGTCTTTGTCAAGTTTGCAGTGTGTTGTTTGCATCGTGTAAGGGGCCTTGAGACCGACATACCAAACTCGGTTCAGGTTGTCTGCAGACATATTTGCACGTGTGAGGGGGCCTTTACACAAGTTGAATTCACGTTATAATATGTAACGCCATCTAGTGCGAAAAATCAAAGCTAAGCTACAGAAAACGACAAGTTACTGTTACCGCCATCTATTGGCGTGTGCCTACACTACTTTTTATCGACTTTGTTTCAATTTTGAGGAACAAACTAAGAGTAATTCTGGATCTCGGTCGCTAGAGCCAATGTAGCGATAAATTATAGCTCAAAATGAGCATGAATGTCGTGAGAAATAAAGTTGGCATGCATTCAAACAATTTTACGCATCATTTAAGAATTATTTTCAAATCTGTGAAAAAAATGAATCTGATTTTTTTGCCTGATAGATAGCGCTGCAAAATTGGTTTTAAAAAGTGATAACAGATGTCGCTGTGTGTCATATTTTTACCTGAATGTGTGAGGTTCATGAAGACGCAAACGCTTTGTAAGAAAAATTATTCACCTTAGAAAAATAAACTCCACGTTCCATCAATGTATAATTTAGAATCAAAATAATGAATAGGTTGAGTTTAGGTACATTATCCCTACGGCTATATTTTGTTTAGAATGTAATTATCACTCATTATAATTTCTTCTTTACACATTCATAACCGATCAAAATCAGAATTTTCATTAACATTATCTCTTAAAACTGACTGCCATAGTTTTTTCCTGTTTACTACTCCAAATTGAAATAAAGGAAAGAAAAAGAAGTGGCGGCATAAAAAGGACCGCGTCTTCTTCAAAAAGTTACAATTTTCCACCGCTAGATGGCACTTGAAATTGTGGGCAAATTAGTGATGAAGCAGCGGGAAATTTAATTATACATAAAATTCAATAGAAAATGCGCGGTTAATGTCACTTTGGTCGTAGAGCATCACAATAATATGAATAATTATTAGTTAAAAATATATTAAATAATGGATAATCATTGAAATTAAACGAGATGAATGTAATTAAGATATAAATGAAGTGCAGTAATATCACTATTATAAAAGTAGCCGCGTCCGTCCGTCTTTGTGACCCCCTCTTCTAATCGATAGCTTTGAAAGCAACAAGGATAAAGCTTAAGGGGGTCATCCAGGACCCTGCCGGGCCCCTGTCGGTCCGGTGAGCTTTTTTTGTTTTGTCGTTGGAAAAAGCCCAAATTTTTTTACAAATCCGCTGTTTAGGTTTCAACTGCGAATCTCGAGGATTGCACAAGCATTTCAGGAATTACATACAATAAATAATTCCACACACTTGGAATCTCCCTCATAACGATGAAACACTCTAGTAGGCTTTACAGTAGTTCAAAATAAAGGTAATTGCAGCTTGTTCATTGTTTTATTTTCCTAGTACGTGCATTTATTTTGGGTAGAGTGGGGAATTGTGGCCGAGTTCTCCCTTTCCCCAACGGGGATAAAAACCTTGGCTGCACTGCAGGGATTCGAACTGCCGACACCTTACGTGAAGGGTGCGCTCTCACCACTCGGCCACGGTGACCGGGGGCACGTACTGATGATGTAGAGTTGCTCTTCGTAGCCGTGTGGTTTAAGGACCTGCCCTTCCGTGAAGGCGCCGAGGGTTCGAATCCCGGCGCTGGGTGGCGATTTTCTCCAATGGGTATGGGGGGAGAAAATTCAAAGCACAATACCCCACTCTACCCAGGTGTCTGAAATGGGTACCGGTCTTGACCGGTGGAAACCGTCATGGCGTCCTGGTGTTAGTTATAAGGCATTTGATATACCAGTGTACAAGGTGATGTGTATCAGGAAAGGAAAGGGGATATCAGAGGATATGTATCCTCAATTGAAAATAATAGCGATGTTTGTTTGTTAGATACCGATCAGATACCAATGTTTGTTTGTTTGTTTTGTGAGGAAGGACGTGGCTGCTTCCTTAGCACAGGGTTTGCACCGTCAGAAAGACTTTGCTTTCTGACTTTGCTTTCTGACGGTATTATTTATTGATTGGGACCTCCAGCACCTAAGTGTTACCTCAGCCAGTCAACCTACTACTTCTATTTCATGACACTTCCATCCCCCCGGCCATCCCCCCCCCCCCCCCATATGAATTTTCACAATTTCCAAATTAAATTCGATTAACCATACAGTATTAATTAATTGATAAACATTAATTAAGTTTAGCTCGCTACAATTTTCAAATTTGGATTCACCTCTGTAAATAAACAGATCAAGTGACATTAATTGAAGTTCCTAATTATTTTCTTTGATAGTCACAGTGCTAATTAATTAACTAGAATATGGTGAGGCGAACGATGATATTCTCTCCAGTTTTGTATTCATTTTGTTATAGTTGAGGTCAATAATGAGCCAGAGACTCTTAATAACACTGCCAAAACTCATTTTTAACTAATGACAAAACAATTATAGATTGACTTCCAAAGTTTCGAATTCGTTATCTGGAACAATTACTATTCTTCAGCCCTTGCAAAGTATTTCAGTGATTATTAAACGACTCGAAGAGGGTATCACTCATTAGGTCTAAAGCGGTCCATAGAAGATCAATTTAATTGTCAATATCATCGACTCAACAATTGATGAAATTTTTTTTGCCCACTAAGTCAATTATTTGACGGTCGTCAATCAAGCTCACAGACGATCAATTAAATTGGCAATATTCATCGTTGTCAATTATATTAACAATAAAATTGATCGTATTTAGAAATCCTATGCGTCCCTTGTTTCGCCGCCCCTTTTATCGCAGCCTATATTATCGCCGCCTCTATTAACGCCGCGTCCTTTCCATCTGCGAGCACAAGTTCATACAGAGAAAAAGACCCCGGCGGCCGACTGCGTTGGTGCCTAAACCTGGTTAATTAGATCTAAAACAAATATTCTTCTGTGCACTTTCCGTCGGAAATGAGTATTGAACGAGTTATAGCGGTAAATTAGTTACCGCAACTCTAGTGTTTGAAGCGGTAAGTAATTCACCCAACGAGTGGTATGGCAACACTGCAATGGACGCTCGCTTCCCACACACTCGAATGGTCGAGCGCGTTGTCGCCATCTAAGAAGAAAGTTAACATATCGCTATAATTCGTTATTTTTGGGTGATAATTTATTATTAACTGAAAGATCCTAGAAGTGGGTTCAGGCTCCGCGGGGCAGGCAAATAATAAATTACAAAGTACCCAAAGGTTCTCTACCCAAACTGAACCTACAGCTATAACTAGTCAAATACTCGTTTCCGATGGAAAGTTCATAAAAGAAAAGTTGTTTATCTCGATCGAATTAGCAATGTTTAGGCACCGAAAAGTGGGATATCGATTATGGTCATCTCGTGGACAAATATCCGCATTTCTAGATGTGCGTGCTGTGCTGCGTGTTTATCTTTATAAATTACTTTGTGACTAGCGTTTTCTCAATACTTGATTGTCATTTACGATGGTGTTTCAATCTGCTCTGGCATAGCGTTTTTTGGTAAATGTTGAGGACTTGACCATAATTGATTTTCGAATTTTCGATGCCTAAATAATGTTAATCAGATCAAAAGAAACAAGTTTTCTTCAATGCACTTTCCGTCGGAAACGAGTATTTTAAAAGTTATTGCGGTAAATGAGTTAACGGAACTCCAGTGTTTGAGGCGGGAATAAATAAATAAGGGAAGCATCACCCTATTACAAACGTAAAGAGGTTGGGTCGAGAGGGGTAGCCACAGTTCTTTTAGTGAAAGTAATAAATCAATTTAAATTCTACTATGCATAAACATAGTTAATGAGATGACGAGTTATATTTTCGATGCGAAAAACTTAATTCGAATGTTCTCAGATACGTTGAACCCACGACATACCGGGGTTGAAGCTACGGACCAGCGGTCATCTCAAGGCTGCCAGTTACGTCGGAACAACGGTCATGGCTACATGTGTTTCGTGTGAATCTGATTACTTCAGCACAATAGGCAAATTCATAGAAAAAAATTGTGAAGCAGTTGCGTTTCTGAAAGAGCACGGTGTCTTGTCATTTTCACGGTGTCGGTGTCATTTTGGGGTTTTCCCCTTCTTTTTGGCGGGCTTGGACAGACTCGATCATTCGACGTAATGGGTCGGTTACAACCTTTCTTTATAATTTTCACTAAAAGAACTGTTGCTACCCCTCACGACCCAACCTCTTTACGTTTGTAATAGGGGGTTTGCTTCTCTTATTTATTTTTTCCCGCATCAAACATTGGAGTTATGGCGAAGTCGGCTTGGTTGGTGCGCGGCAACGCCTGTTTACTTTCACGTCGGACCGCGCGGTATATATTTCCCGCTTGAAACAATGGAGTTCCGGTAACTCATTTACCGCTATAACTTGTAAAATACTCATTTCCGACGGGAAGTGCATTGAAGACAACTTATTTATTTTGATCTCATTATTATTTAGGCATCGAAAATTCGAAAATCAATTATGGTCAAGTTCTCAACATTTACCGCGTGTTTTTGTCTTTTCTTACTACGATAATTCACCTAATAACTTAGGAGTTCCGAAGAATTCTTGGTAAATCTGAAGGATATGTCAGTTATCGATTTTGTAAATTTCGATGCCTAAGCATAGTTAATTAGACCGAAATGAAAAAGTTTTCTTCTATGCAGTTTCCGTCTCAAATGAGGGTAAATCTGAAGGATATGTCAGTTATCGATTTTGTAAATTTTGATGCCTAAGCATAGTTATTTAGATCGAAATACACAAGTTTTCTTCCATGCACTTTCCGTCTCAAATGAGTATTTTATTTATTATAGCGGTAAATGACTTAGCGCAACTCCAGTGTTCGAAGGGGGAAGTAATTCAAGGAGCACGTCGGACAGCAACACTGCAATGCGCACTCGCTTCCAGCGCGATTGTCATCAATGACGAAACCAAACATACCGCTATACCTCGTTAAATAATCATTTGACGAAAAAAGTGTATAGAAGAAAAGTTGTTTATTTCGATGTTATTACCGTGATTTATGCAACAAAAATTCGAAAATCGATAAGTAGCTGTTTATTCGAGCGCATTCATCATAGACGAAACTAAATCTACCGCTATAAATCGTAAAATACTCATTTGAGACGGAAAGTGCATAGAAGAAAACGTGCTTATTTTGATTCAATTAACTAGGTTCAGGCACCAAAAAGTGGACAATCGATAACTGACATATCCTTCAGATTTACCCAAATGAGTATTTTATTAGTTATAGCGGTAAATGGCTTACCGCAACTCCAGTGTTTGAAACGGCAAGTAATTCAAGGAGCACGTCGGACAGCAACACTGCAATGCGCACTCGCTTCCAGCGCGATCGTCATCAAAGACGAAACCAAACCTACCGCTATACCTCGTTAAATACTCATTTGACGAAAAAAGTGTATAGAAGAAAAGTTGTTTATTTCGATGTTATTAGGTACCATGATTCAAGCCACAAAATTTTAAAATCGATGAGTAGCTGTTTATTCGAGCGCATTCGTCATCAGAGACGAAACTAAACTTACCGCTATAACTCGTAAAATACTCATTTGAGACGGAAAGTGCATAGAAGAAAACTTGTTTATTTTGATTCAATTAATTAGGTTCAGGCACCGAAAAGTGTAAAATCGATAACTGACATATCCTTCAGATTTACCGAATTCTTCAGTAGTATTTGAATTATTTATTGTCCGCCATCTCTTGGAATATAAAATATCCAAGATGTGATATTTTTCATTTCTTATTCATCTACCCTTTGACAGAGTTAGACTATTAGCACGACATTTATGGTTTGTCAATTAGTACTCCTCGTATAGTTTGTCAATTAGTACTCCTCGTATGGAACTTTTGTTTTAGGACGTCTTATATTGAGAAATTTTTAAAAGCCATTATGTTGGCACGTATCTCATGCGGCGACTTGGAAATGAACGTTTATTGGTTTCCTTTCTTTTCTGATATATGTTTGGGGGGTCAATAGCGCATTAAACGCGTCAACGATTTTAAAAAAAAATCCATATTTGTGTAAATGGAGACATTTTAAGACGTTTTTCATGAATGACATTGTGCTCGAAATGCTTAGTTTTCGAACTAGAGCATAAACACGTTTACCACCATGGGTTATACTAAATCTATATTCAACTCAAATTTAAAGCAAATTACAGTAAGCAATTTTGAAAATGGCAAAAATTAACTGGATCGCGCCTTAATTTAGCTTTAATTAGGTATTAATGAAAATTGCGTTAGTGACTACTGGTTGGTCAGCAGCATTGTGAAAATCCCCTCCGTGGCCACCGGTAGGTCACGTGGCGGCTAACGTGTTGAGGCGGTATCATGTCGAGTAAGGGGGGCAAAGAGCAGAGTTAACAAAATGACTTAACTCTGTTAACTCTGCATAAGAGTTAACTATTACAACTTAGCTATTATTACAACTTAACTATTAACTGCCGTTACGACTTAACTGCTCGAAAACAAATTGGATCAAAATGTAATAGAATGATGAAATTTTAGCTCTGGTGCTTGAATCTCTTCCAAAAAAGATGTTGAAATAATTGAAACGACGTTGGATACACACTGATAGGTAGATGAGAATCTTACATACTCTTAAGATGAAGAAATTGTCCTGCAAAGGAGGTCGACACACGGTAGAGGAAACAAGGTGGGTTCAAACCAGTCGTTTTTTCGTTGACGGTGTGGTTTTGCTGACGTCACGGCAACGAACCAATAGCAGCGCTCATATTGCATCTGATGGCACTGCTACCCCCAGGTCTGGCTCCACTATTGGCCTAACGACATGGCGTTTTGGTGACGTTATAAAGTTTGTTTGAAATGCCTTTCTATTGGCTAGCCGAACATGAGGTGTATTTTCCCTCGTAGAAATGACCCTACCTTGTTTCCTCTACCGTGGGTCGACAACGCAGTGAATCTGTTCATGCTTCTGATTTCAAACTAACGAAGCATAGAAGGAAAATTTGCCAACATGGAAGCCAAAGGCAAATACATTTTAGCATTTTCGTTGACCTTTTCTTAATCAGGTGTCTTGATTTTGATAACTTCATGGTTGAGGTTTTTCTTTCTATTTTTGATGGTGACGAACAGTGATCAGATACGAAGTTTCGTTTGATTTTCTCAACCAGGCAGAATTGCTTATTTTACATCAATTTAGTTTAGGTTTGTGTATATTTTAACGCATTTGACTGCGACTTGGGCCACCGGTGGTACACGGAGCAGATTTTCATAATGCTGCTGACCCACCGGCAGTCACATACACAAATTTTATAAATAGTTAGTTTAATTTAAATCAAACTAGATATGGGCACGATCCAGCTCATGTTCACTTTTTTCAACCTTGCTTACTACAATTTACTTTACATTTTGAGTTGAATATAAAACTAGAGTTTTACCTGCCGCAGTCAAAGTGTTATACAACATTCCGTGTCTCGCTGACTTTTGACTGCCGAATTAGTGATGGCGACCAATTATATAAAAGGATTAGTAGTTCAGAGTTGAGGGCCAGCAGAAAAAAAAACGTTTTAAGATCTGGCTTTTGAGTAGTTGGAGAATTTGAGTTTTTGTTTAAAACTTTGACTGCGGCAACTAAATATTAAGTTCAATGCCAAACTCAAATTGAAAGTCAATTGCAGTAAACTATTTTGAAAATAGCAAACATGAACTGGATCGTGCCTTCATTTAGCTTTTATTAAGTAATTGTGAAGATTGAGAGCTCCCAGGGGGACTATGTGAGGGCCCGAGCTGAGAGTTAGGTAGGCCTTCTTTTTGTTAAAAAAGAGCTTTTTGTTTTGTTACGGACCATCTTTTTTCGGTTGACTGCTGTCCTGTTTTTCAGCACCTACTACTTTCTTCTTCTACTTTGATCTTGTTTCATGAACTTCTTTCTAATCTTAGTTTCTATGCCCTTTTTGCATAGATTCCGCGTTTAACTCCATACTAAATGGTGCCTTCTTCCTTCCTCTCTTTTTATCTAATTTGTTGAGGATAGGAGGCTTAAACTAACTAATAACCTAATAATCTATGAAAATTGAGTTTGTGACTACTGCTCGGTCAGCAGCATTGTGAAACTTACGTCCGTGTACCACCGGTGGTGCACGTTGCAGTCAAAATGTTGATGTAGTTTTTGTTAGCAGGTACAGGGTAAAGTTGACGGGGTAGGTCAGTGGTATAGTTAGCGTCCAGTATTTTGTATTGAAAACTTCCGGGAGAAAGTCTATAGAAATTTAGTAACGAAATCCTCGACTGGATGTTGAGGCTCTGATAGGCCTTTGATTATTGTGACGACAAAAAATGTTACACTTTTTGAGGGAAACAATTTGGCTATTTTTAAGACAAATATTGCATTTGTAATGCAAAAATTATTTTTTTTAAATAGAATTTTCAAAATAGACAATTATTTCATTATTCAGGACAAAAGTTATTTAATTTTTTTATTCAGAAATTACTATTTTTTCAAGACGAAAAATATTGAATTTTTCAAGCCTAAACTTTTACCAAATTTTTAAGAAAAAAGTTTTATCATTTTTTTAAGATTCAATTTCATTATGGGTAAAATAAAAACCATTTGATTTGTTGAAGATAAAAACTGTTCAATGTTTTGGGGAAACTTATTTAATTTTTGTGGGTAAGAATTGCTCGTTGATATTTAAAGTCAATCGTTCATTTATACCGTATATACAAAGTTTTTACATTATATTAATAAATAATTTTATTTTATTAACGAAACGATATTCGATTGTAAGAATCTAAGGATTATTTGTAAAAAATAATTCGATTAAACCAATATGAGAACCACCTAAATTTTTTCTAGCAGATGCGTCACTATGGGCAACGATCGATTTTTTACAAAAAATGAAGTAGATAATATAGGAAAAACTTGGAAATCATTTATCGAATGGAATATACATTTTAGGTTTTTGGGTAGACGATAAAAATGTTTTTTATAACCCCGTAATGTTTATAACCCCGTAATGTTTATAACCCCATAATGATTATAACCCCGTAATGTTTATAACCCCGTAATGATTATAACCCCGTAATGTTTATAACCCCGTAATGTTTATAACCCCGTAATGTTTATAACCCCGTAATGTTTATAACCCCATAATGATTATAACCCCGTAATGTTTATAACTCCGTAATGTTTATAACCCCGTAATGTTTATATCCCCGTAATGTTTATAACCCCGTAATGTTTATAACCCCGTAATGTTTATAACCCCGTAATGTTTATAACCCCGTAATGTTTATAACCCCGTAATGTTTATAACCCCGTAATGTTTATTACCCCGTAATGTTTATTACCCCGTAATGTTTATAACCCCGTAATGTTTATAACCCCGTAATGTTTATAACTCCGTAATGTTTATAACCCCGTAATGTTTATAACCCCGTAATGTTTATAACTCCGTAATGTTTATAACTCCGTAATGTTTATAACCCCGTAATGTTTATAACCCCGTAATGTTTATAACCCCGTAATGTTTATAACTCCGTAATGTTTATAACCCCGTAATGTTTATAACCCCATTATGTTTATAACCCCGTAATGTTTATAACCCCGTAATGTTTATAACTCCGAAATGTTTATAACCCCGTAATGTTTATATCCCCGTAATGTTTATAACTCCGTAATGTTTATAACCCCGTAATGTTTGTAACCCCGTAATGTTTGTAACCCCGTAATGTTTGTATCCCCGTAATGTTTGTATCCCCGTAATGTTTGTATCCCCGTAATGTTTGTATCCCCGTAATGTTTGTATCCCCGTAATGTTTGTATCCCCGTAATGTTTGTATCCCCGTAATGTTTGTAACCCCGTAATGTTTGTAACCCCGTAATGTTTGTAACCCCGTAATGTTTGTAACCCCGTAATGTTTGTAACCCCGTAATGTTTGTAACCCCGTAATGTTTGTAACCCCGTAATGTTTGTAACCCCGTAATGTTTGTAACCCCGTAATGTTTGTAACCCCGTAATGTTTGTAACCCCGTAATGTTTGTAACCCCGTAATGTTTGTATCCCCGTAATGTTTGTATCCCCGTAATGTTTGTATCTCCGTAATGTTTGTATCCCCGTAATGTTTGTATCCCCGTAATGTTTGTATCCCCGTAATGTTTGTATCCCCGTAATGTTTGTATCCCCGTAATGTTTGTATCCCCGTAATGTTTGTATCCCCGTAATATTTGTATCCCCGTAATGTTTGTATCCCCGTAATGTTTGTATCCCCGTAATGTTTGTATCCCCGTAATGTTTGTATCCCCGTAATGTTTGTATCCCCGTAATGTTTGTATTCCCGTAATGTTTGTATCCCCGTAATGTTTGTATCCCCGTAATGTTTGTATCCCCGTAATGTTTGTATCCCCGTAATGTTTGTATCCCCGTAATGTTTATAACCCCGTAATGTTTATAACCCCGTAATGTTTATAACCCCGTAATGTTCATAACCCCGTAATGTTTATAACCCCGCAATGTTTATAACCCCGTAATGTTTATAACCCCGTAATGTTTATAACCCCGTAATGTTTATAACCCCGTAATGTTTATAACCCCGTAATGTTTATAACCCCGTAATGTTTATAACCCCGTAATGTTTATAACCCCGTAATGTTTATAACCCCGTAATGTTTATAACCCCGTAATGTTTATAACCCCGTAATGTTTATAACCCCGTAATGTTTATAACCCCGTAATGTTTATAACCCCGTAATGTTTATAACCCCGTAATGTTTATGACCCCGTAATGTTTATGACCCCGTAATGTTTATGACCCCGTAATGTTTATAACCCCGTAATGTTTATAACCCCGTAATGTTTATTACCCCGTAATGTTTATTACCCCGTAATGTTTATTACCCCGTAATGTTTATAACCCCGTAATGTTTATAACCCCGTAATGTTTATAACTCCGTAATGTTTATAACCCCGTAATGTTTATAACCCCGTAATGTTTATAACTCCGTAATGTTTATAACTCCGTAATGTTTATAACCCCGTAATGTTTATAACCCCGTAATGTTTATAACTCCGTAATGTTTATAACCCCGTAATGTTTATAACCCCATTATGTTTATAACCCCGTAATGTTTATAACCCCGTAATGTTTATAACTCCGAAATGTTTATAACCCCGTAATGTTTATATCCCCGTAATGTTTAAAACTCCGTAATGTTTATAACCCCGTAATGTTTGTAACCCCGTAATGTTTGTAACCCCGTAATGTTTGTATCCCCGTAATGTTTGTATCCCCGTAATGTTTGTATCCCCGTAATGTTTGTATCCCCGTAATGTTTGTATCCCCGTAATGTTTGTAACCCCGTAATGTTTGTAACCCCGTAATGTTTGTAACCCCGTAATGTTTGTAACCCCGTAATGTTTGTAACCCCGTAATGTTTGTAACCCCGTAATGTTTGTAACCCCGTAATGTTTGTAACCCCGTAATGTTTGTAACCCCGTAATGTTTGTAACCCCGTAATGTTTGTATCCCCGTAATGTTTGTATCCCCGTAATGTTTGTATCCCCGTAATGTTTGTATCCCCGTAATGTTTGTATCCCCGTAATGTTTGTATCCCCGTAATGTTTGTATCCCCGTAATGTTTGTATCCTCGTAATGTTTGTATCCCCGTAATGTTTGTATCCCCGTAATGTTTGTATCCCCGTAATGTTTGTATCCCCGTAATGTTTGTATCCCCGTAATGTTTGTATCCCCGTAATGTTTGTATCCCCGTAATGTTTGTATCCCCGTAATGTTTGTATCCCCGTAATGTTTGTATCCCCGTAATGTTTGTATCCCCGTAATGTTTGTATCCCCGTAATGTTTGTATCCCCGTAATGTTTGTATCCCCGTAATGTTTATAACCCCGTAATGTTTATAACCCCGTAATGTTTATAACCCCGTAATGTTTATAACCCCGTAATGTTTATAACCCCGCAATGTTTATAACCCCGCAATGTTTATAACCCCGTAATGTTTATAACCCCGTAATGTTTATAACCCCGTAATGTTTATAACCCCGTAATGTTTATAACCCCGTAATGTTTATAACCCCGTAATGTTTATAACCCCGTAATGTTTATAACCCCGTAATGTTTATAACCCCGTAATGTTTATAACCCCGTAATGTTTATAACCCCGTAATGTTTATAACCCCGTAATGTTTATAACCCCGTAATGTTTATAACCCCGTAATGTTTATGACCCCGTAATGTTTATGACCCCGTAATGTTTATGACCCCGTAATGTTTATGACCCCGTAATGTTTATGACCCCGTAATGTTTATGACCCCGTAATGTTTATAACCCCGTAATGTTTATAACCCCGTAATGTTTATAACCCCGTAATGTTTATAACCCCGTAATGTTTATAACCCCGTAATGTTTATAACCCCGTAATGTTTATAACCCCGTAATGTTTATAACCCCGTAATGTTTATAACCCCGTAATGTTTATAACCCCGTTGTTCCGGCCTTTTCAGTATCAGTTATATATTATACAATATCAGTTATATTCAGGTTATAAACACTACTACTACTACCAACTGTAAACTCTCTTCTCTCTTAGCTTATTTAGGACTTTTTTCTTAGCTCTGGAAGTAATCGTGTCCGCCATGAGACACTCAGTATTCTCTATTAAATACTCGAGACACTCTGTCTTTCTCTTTTTTCGTCTTTTTACCTCTGCAAAGGGGATTTTCTCGTCTTTGATAATTAAACATCTTTGTTTTAAGTCTACAACGGCGTTCTTGTCTAATAAATCACGCCCAATAATGACGTCATAATTGTAAATACCATCTTTAATTATTAAAGCATTTGTCTTTAAACTTACTCCGTTTTTTAACTTTAGGACAAGCTCCACCTCGCCTTCAACATTACTCTTAGCGTTAACGCCCTTTATAGTCAGAGAACTTGGCTTCACGTCATTACTTATCTCACTTATTCTGTGGTAGCTGATTAGACATTTTTCTGATCCTGAATCAATCAATGCATTCCACAGGTCTGCATCTTTTCTAAGCACAATCATGGGCTTATGACTTTTTCTTATTACAAATAATTCATTTTGTCCTGTGACTTCTACTTCTTCATCTTCTTCGTATTTACAAACGTTCGCCGTAAAATGGCTTTCATAATTATCAGTGCCATGAGCGTTTAAATCGCTTAAGTCGCTTAAATCCACCTCTCCCAGCGATTCATATCTATTTTGACATTTAATCAGTGGATCAACTCTCTCAACATTTTTAACGAGGGAACCTCCAGACATGTTTAACACATCAATTCTCTCGACATTTTTAACGAGGGAATCTTCAGCACCAGAATTCTCCTCGGGTTCACAGGGATTTGTCGCCGTAGAGTCATACTTAGTTATTGTAGTTTCTTTTTTATCATTGACGTTATTTCTATCGGAAATGAAATCGTCTCTGCTGTTTACGCTAAAAAATCGTCGCCACTATTAGTTGGGTAAGTTTCTACCTGGCTTTTTTCTGATACACGAGTTTTATGCTGTCCTCGCGCACGGACACGATAAGGTCTAGCTGGTCTGTTGAAATATTCTCGCCTGGACCTACAGTCTCTTGCGTAGTGTCCTAACTTATTACAACGAAAACAAACTACATCACACAGTGAATGCTCGGTGGCTGTCTGAGATGAACCCGGTTTGTACCAATCAGTCGGTTTCCTAGCCACAGTGGTTACCGACACACCTTGTCCTTGACAGATACACATATTTTTATTACAATTCGAGCAACGCTTTGTTTCAGCTGTCTCCAATGCCTGGACTTCTAGAGTTCCTAATTCACGATCAACAAAAGATTTTACGTGAGGTCTAGCACAGAAAGTTGGTCTTGGGAAATTTGGTCTCCAGTAGGGCCTACGCGTCCTACCTCTACCTTGAATTCCGCCTCTTGTCATTGTATGCACTTCGGCCTCATCACAGGCTGCATCAAAGTTTGATTCGGACGAATGGTCATCCTCTGCACAATAGATTTCCATAGATCTCTCAGATCGAGTCGCTAATATTTGCTTATCCTCGGGAAAATTGCGAATTACAGTTACAATTCTCTGAAGGAGTTCTTCCGACGAATTAAATGGTTTGTGAAATAGTTTTTTGGAAAAATCTTCTGTTACTAGGGGGTTGATGATGGCCATAGCTAACGCAACAATTAAAGTATTCTCGACATACTTATCGAGAGCAACAGGATCGGGACAATTTACTACATAGGGGTGGGCTCTGTTCGAACACTCCGGGCTGGTCATTATTCTGTGGGTTAGCTTACGGATTTTGGATAATATAGCCACAAACTGGCTCGCTAAAGCATCATTACGTTTTAGGCGTACGTTATTTAGATCACAGGCGACCGCGTGCAGAGATCTTTCACCTTTCGACACGTAGATATTTTCCAACAGGTGCACGACTTCTTCGAAACTTAATTCATAACCTTCACTAATTATGGAGGCTACGACCGTATTGAAGTCGCCTACCCGCTTGTCTGCAGTTCGCAACAATAGATTTAGTTTAGCTTCCTCCGAATTATCTGACAGCATATTGAAATATGCTCGCACATTCTTTATATGCGTTTCTAGTGACTTATTTTCTATGAAGTCAGGGTCGTTTCTACGTTTTCTACCTCGGTACTGCGGCAGATCCTGCCCAGCAATTACAACACTAGGTATCGGACTGACAATAGAAGTCGTCACAGCGGTAACCGTACTAGTTACAGGGCTAACTGTGGTAGTGACTGCACTGGTAACAGGGGTAACAGTGGTGGTGGTCGCCATGGTGATGGGTATAGAATTCGATTTCGCTGAAAAAATAGGAATCGACACTCTTCCGAATGTAGTCACATACGGGATTGTTCTTATGCACTCGTATCCGTCAGAGTCACTGTCCGACATAAAAACACAATATTCCTATATTCCTAAACCTCCAATTACCATTAAGAGAACCAATGTTAAAAATGTTCTACACACATTAAATGAAAATATTCTACATACAATAAAATTTTCTACGTGCAAATGATAATATTCTACATACAATAAAATTTTAACTCACATTTTCAGTGGACTTCCGTGGACTTGAAACAGGCTAATTGCTAATTACTAATTACTCGTGAAGGCTGGCACCACTCTGAATAGAGGTAAGCTGCTTCAGCTTACTTTTATATGCTAGAGAACAATGGGTGCAACTTCCTTCAATTGTTCTAGAGAACAATGGGCTACCGCTTCCTTCAATTGTTCTCACAGACAATGGACTACCGCCTCACACAAATGCTTCCGCGTACACCACTCCCAGGAATCCGCGCTTGCAATGCTGCTCGCCGCTCAACTACCACTCCCAGGAATCAGCGCTTGCAATGCTGCTCGCCGCTCAACTACCACTCCCAGGAATCAGCGCTTGCAATGCTTACTGCTTACTTCCTACTCATTAATTTTATAATGATGATGTATAATCATTAAATCGAGCGCATGCTTATTTAATTTGCAAGCAAACATTATCGGCGCCCACTTAACTTAATATTTTGGCGATGCGTAGCTCTCGCTTCTCGTTGCAGATGACGGTGCGTAAATGCGTAGATCTCGTCGACAGATCAGGTTGTTGATCTGGACCCCTCACTTCATCTTCTCCTCTGAGTAGCGATGAGTAGACTGGTGAAGACTGCGTAGCGTGTAAATTTTCGATTTTTTCTCCCTCGAAGTGTTCCTTTCTCGAAGAGTCTCTTTCTCAAAGAGTTTCTTGGAAAGAACTTCGATTTTCTGCGCTGACGTCTTTCTTCCTTTTCTCGATGCTCCGAAGTAATGTGATAACTATGCGACGTTACTCCAAACAGGGTGACACTCCTCACATTTAAAATCACGGATCAGCAGAACCGACGATCAATTCTTGATATCTTTCATCTTCAATGGGCAATGTGGCAATGTGGATATCTTTAATGTGGCTTCCCCATACTGGCCACCAAAAATGTTCCGGCCTTTTCAGTATCAGGTCGAAAACTAACGCGAATGAGGTTCGGGAGTGACGAAGCAGCAAAATAGTTATCGTTTATTGGTACTTCAGAGTTGTCACAGGCTTTCTCGACAGTCGCGCTTCCGCTAATGAACAGCGACGACCTTTCTAAGTGCGACCTCTACGGCCGGCCACCGCTAATGAACAGCGACGACCCTTGCCGATTCTATTTATATACTCGGCGGGCGCACACCGTAATGTTTATAACCCCGTAATGTTTATAACCCCGTAATGTTTATAACCCCGTAATGTTTATAACCCCGTAATGTTTATAACCCCGTAATGTTTATAACCCCGTAATGTTTATAACCCCGTAATGTTTATAACCCCGTAATGTTTATAACCCCGTAATGTTTATAACCCCGTAATGTTTATAACCCCGTAATGTTTATAACCCCGTAATGTTTATAACCCCGTAATGTTTATAACCCCGTAATGTTTATAACCCCGTAATGTTTATAATCCCGTAATGTTTATGACCCCGTAATGTTTATGACCCCGTAATGTTTATGACCCCGTAATGTTTATAAACCCATTTTTTATTCACCCATAATGACGGATGATGTATTTTGGTAGACGATAATGTACATGAAATATTTCAGAAGAAAGAAAAGAACAATTTTAAGAGCATTTCATAGCCTTGGATAGGCCTAGGATAGTTGAGTGTGTCCACTCTGTGCTGTGAGGTCTGACGCCCCAGAGGGAAGACTGTTAGGTCCCTCAGATGTTGATTGGCATTTGGGGCTTGTCTTCCATGCCCTCTTTAATATCTCCTTTATTTTTTCTCTTTTTTATTTTTTCTCTTCTTTATTTTTTCTCTTCTTTATTTTTTCTCATCTTTATTTTTTCTCTTCTTTATTTTTTCTCTTCTTTATTTTTTCTCTTCTTTATTTTTTCTCTTCTTTATTTTTTCTCTTTTTTCTTTTTTTTCTTTATTTTTTTTCTTCGTTATTTTTTCTCTTCGTTATTCTTTGTCTTCGTTATTCCTCAAGAGAAAATACTCTAATTATAGTTTTTTCCCACAATTATAGTTCTATAATTATTATTTGGTAATTAATAGTTATAGAACTACCACTCGCAGGGGAAAATGTGAGGTCCCGCGCTGATTGTTAGCTTCCCTTTTGTCGACAGTGTTCACAGAGAAAAGCTTGCAGCGCGAACGCCTTCACGAGAAAGGTCGGTGGTTCCAGCTCGGTGATTCTCCCCCTTGGGAAAAGGAAGAACTTCGCTACCATCCCCCACTCCACCCTGGTACCAGTGATGGGTGCCGGCAAGATGGGTACCACCATACCATCCTGGTGAGTTGTAAGTATTTAAAAACTCCATGAACGAGATGGTATTTATGTTTGGTAGAATAAAACGTCATTATTTTCGCATTTTTTGTAGTTAACCTATATGGTTTTGGTTTAAAACTTTAACTCCGAAGTGGTACATATGTGTACCACGAGGTAAATTGTTCAGTTACGTACCGGAATACATCAATAGCATTTCAGTTATTTTACTACCCTTTCCGAAATAAATTTTATGTTAAAAGTTAACACATTATGGTTCTAGTGTATTCTTTATACTTTGTAAAAAGGTTAAAAATGCATCGGAGCAGAAAAGCTGGTTTTTCAAAACGATTTCTAGCCTAACCAAACTGACCGTAGCAACCGCACAATCGTAGTCATATATTGAAGGACCGTCTCATTTCGGGTCATCGCTGTTCTGTTTTCCAGCACCTTTGACTTTTTTTCAACTTCCTTCTCGTTCCAAAATCTTCCTTCTCAACTTACTGTTTCTATGTTCAGAGGATCTCGAGCGGAGACTCGTCTTGTGCATGGTTTCCGCGTTCCCTCAACTCCTATAAAGAGACCGCCTTCATTCTATCTTCCTTCGGTAAACCTTTCTAGTGGTTTGACACGACGCAAACATTTGATAGTTTAATTTAATCCACCGTAATCCTGGTCCCTCTGGGAACTTGCGCACCTCAGTGTCTGTCTTGGTCCCTCTAGGAACTGTCCAGGTCCCTCTAGGAACTAGCACACCTCAGTGTCTGTCCAGGTCCCTCTGGGAACTAGCGCACCTCAGTGTCTGTCCAGGTCCCTCTGGGAACTTGCGCACCTCAGTGTCTGTCCAGGTCCCTCTGGGAACTTGCGCACCTCAGTGTCTGTCCAGGTCCCTCTGGGAACTAGCGCACCTTAGTGTCTGTCTTGGTCCCTCTAGGAACTGTCCAGGTCCCTCTGGGAACTAGCGCACCTCAGTGTGTGTCCTGGTCCATCTGGGAACTTGCGCCCCTCAGTGTCTGTCCTGGTCCCTCTGGGAACTGTCCAGGTCCCTCTGGGAACTAGCGCACCTCAGTGTCTGTCCTGGTCCCTCTGGGAACTTGCGCCCCTCAGTGTCTGTCTTGGTCCCTCTAGGAACTGTCCAGGTCCCTCTGGGAACTAGCGCACCTCAGTCTCTGTCCAGGTCCCTCTGGGAACTAGCGCACCTCAGTGTCTGTCCAGGTCCCTCTGTGAACTTGCGCACCTCAGTGTTTGTCCAGGTCCCTCTGGGAACTAGCGCACCTCAGTGTCTGTCCAGGTCCCTCTGGGAACTAGCGCACCTCAGTGTCTGCCCAGGTCCCTCTGGGAACTAGCGCACCTCAGTGTCTGTCCAGGTCCCTCTGGGAACTAGCGCACCTCAGTGTCTGTCCAGGTCCCTCTGGGAACTTGCGCACCTCGGTGTCTGTCCAGGTCCCTCTGGGAACTAGCGCACCTCGGTGTCTGTCCAGGTCCCTCTGGGAACTGGCGCACCTCAGTGTCTGTCCAGGTCCCTCTGGGAACTAGCGCACCTCAGCGTCTGTCCAGGTCCCTCTGGGAACTTGCGCACCTCAGTGTCTGTCCAGGTCCCTCTGGGAACTAGCGCACCTCAGTGTCTGTCCAGGTCCCTCTGGGAACTAGCGCACCTCAGTGTCTGTCCAGGTCCCTCTGGGAACTTGCGCACCTCAGTGTCTGTCCAGGTCCCTCTGGGAACTAGCGCACCTCAGTGTCTGTCCAGGTCCCTCTGGGAACTTGCGCACCTCAGTGTCTGTCCAGGTCCCTCTGGGAACTAGCGCACCTCAGTGTCTGTCCAGGTCCCTCTAAGAACTTGCGCATCTCAGTGTCTGTCCAGGTCCCTCTGGGAACTAGCGCACCTCAGTGTCTGTCCAGGTCCCTCTGGGAACTAGCGCACCTCAGCGTCTGTCCAGGTCCCTCTAGGAACTAGCGCTCTTGAGTGACAACTCTTGCTCGCCCACCAGAGGGCAGCACCACTTGCAGCGCAGCGCTGTTCAGCGATGGGTTTAGGTTTATGGCCAAAGAAACCTATTTTGTTCTCTACCTCGCTTTTGTTCATTTCTTCACTTTTGTTTTCACTTCTCTCTCTTTTCCATGAGGGGAGCCGGCGTACCGTGCAGCCGACCTCGTGCACGAGTCTCTTACCCCGTTTTCCTACTTTCAATTTTGCGTGCCACCGAAAAACCTGCGCCTGTCATGCCAGCCTAGTGGGCTGTGCCAGCAGCAACATCTCAATTTTACGCCCTTATGATGAGCAGAAATTGAATCCCAACTAAAGTTTTTATACAATTTTTCGAAAATTCTTCAACAATTTCTACTTCTACAATTGTTCAGTGATTGCCAGACAGTTTGTTCTGGCCAGAACAACATTTCAGATATTTTTGCATTTCAGAGAGAAGCTCTGTTCTGCTTGAGGCCCTGAGAGCTGTGGGACTTGGTGAGAGGCGCTGGGAGACGGGCTTGGGACTTTGCGCTCCAAGTCCTCGTCCAGGTAGGACTTGTCGGTCGTGGAGTGTGAGAATATCTCCTCATTTGACTGGGTTGCAATTGTTGTGTTCGTCTCACCCTGTGTTGTTGGGCCGGGGAGACGCTTCCCTTTCCTCTTCCTCTACAAGCGACAGCGACTGTCTTTTTTTTAACACTCCCCTCAGGGGGACACAACTATTGTGTCTATGGGAATTAGCGCTCCCAGGGGGACTATGTGAGGGCCCGAGGTAAAAGTTAGGTAAGCCTTTTTTTGTTGAAATCGAATAGGTTTTTGTGTTGTTACGTACTATCTTTATTTGGTTCACTGCTGTCCGGTCTTTCAGCACCTACTACTTCCTTCTTCAACTTTTATCTTGTTTCATGAACTTCTTTCTTAGCTTATTTTTTCTATGCAACTTGTGCCTAGATTTCTTGTTCCCTTATTTCCATGCTAATTGGTGCCTTCCTCTTTCCTGGTTTGAACGTTTTAGTTGCGGTTAGGGTGGCTTAATTAACACTTCGACTGTGGCAACTAAATATTAAGTTCAACACCAAACTCAAATTTGAAGTTAATTGTAGTAAACTATTTTGAAAGTACCAAACATGAACTGGATCGTGCCTTCATTTAGCTTTGATTTAGTTATTTGAAAATTGAGTTTGTGACTACTGGCCGGTCAGCAGCGTTGTGAAAATCCCTTCTGTGTACCACCGGTGGTGCACGTCGATGTCAAAGTGGTAAACTAACTGCATCCCTAACATAACATAACCTCGCTGAGATGGAATAGTTTTATTTTCTGGATTATCTCACTTTTAGTCAGCACAACTCACTTGAGACAACTATCGAATATATGGGAATTAGCGCTCCCTGGGGGAAAATGCGAGGTCCCGAGTAAAACGTTAAATGAGCCTTTTCTACTCGAAAAGAAAATGTCTTTTGTGCTGGTGTCCATTTTTGTTCATTTCACCGCTGTCCTGTTTGTCAACTCCTCTGTTAAACTGTCCTGTTTGTCAACTCCTCTGTTCAACTGTCCTGTTTGTCAACTCCTCTGTTCAACTGTCCTGATTGTCAACTCCTCTGTTCAACTGTCCTGTTTGTCAACTCCTCTGTTCAACTGTCCTGTTTGTCAACTCCTCTGTTCAACTGTCCTGTTTGTCAACTCCTCTGTTCAACTGTCCTGTTTGTCAACTCCTCTGTTCAACTGTCCTGTTTGTCAACTCCTCTGTTCAACTGTCCTGTTTGTCAACTCCTCTGTTCAACTGTCCTGTTTGTCAACTCCTCTGTTCAACTGTCCTGTTTGTCAACTCCTCTGTTCAACTGTCCTGTTTGTCAACTCCTCTGTTCAACTGTCCTGTTTGTCAACTCCTCTGTTCAACTGTCCTGTTTGTCAACTCCTCTGTTCAACTGTCCTGTTTGTCAACTCCTCTGTTCAACTGTCCTGTTTGTCAACTCCTCTGTTCAACTGTCCTGTTTGTCAACTCCTCTGTTCAACTGTCCTGTTTGTCAACTCCTCTGTTCAACTGTCCTGTTTGTCAACTCCTCTGTTCAACTGTCCTGTTTGTCAACTCCTCTGTTCAACTGTCCTGTTTGTCAACTCCTCTGTTCAACTGTCCTGTTTGTCAACTCCTCTGTTCAACTGTCCTGTTTGTCAACTCCTCTGTTCAACTGTCCTGTTTGTCAACTCCTCTGTTCAACTGTCCTGTTTGTCAACTCCTCTGTTCAACTGTCCTGTTTGTCAACTCCTCTGTTCAACTGTCCTGTTTGTCAACTCCTCTGTTCAACTGTCCTGTTTGTCAACTCCTCTGTTCAACTGTCCTGTTTGTCAACTCCTCTGTTCAACTGTCCTGTTTGTCAACTCCTCTGTTCAACTGTCCTGTTTGTCAACTCCTCTGTTCAACTGTCCTGTTTGTCAACTCCTCTGTTCAACTGTCCTGTTTGTCAACTCCTCTGTTCAACTGTCCTGTTTGTCAACTCCTCTGTTCAACTGTCCTGTTTGTCAACTCCTCTGTTCAACTGTCCTGTTTGTCAACTCCTCTGTTCAACTGTCCTGTTTGTCAACTCCTCTGTTCAACTGTCCTGTTTGTCAACTCCTCTGTTCAACTGTCCTGTTTGTCAACTCCTCTGTTCAACTGTCCTGTTTGTCAACTCCTCTGTTCAACTGTCCTGTTTGTCAACTCCTCTGTTCAACTGTCCTGTTTGTCAACTCCTCTGTTCAACTGTCCTGTTTGTCAACTCCTCTGTTCAACTGTCCTGTTTGTCAACTCCTCTGTTCAACTGTCCTGTTTGTCAACTCCTCTGTTCAACTGTCCTGTTTGTCAACTCCTCTGTTCAACTGTCCTGTTTGTCAACTCCTCTGTTCAACTGTCCTGTTTGTCAACTCCTCTGTTCAACTGTCCTGTTTGTCAACTCCTCTGTTCAACTGTCATGTATGTCAACTCCTCTGTTCAACTGTCATGTATGTCAACTCCTCTGTTCAACTGTCATGTATGTCAACTCCTCTGTTCAACTGTCATGTATGTCAACTCCTCTGTTCAACTGTCCTGTTTGTCAACTCCTCTGTTCAACTGTCATGTATGTCAACTCCTCTGTTCAACTGTCCTGTTTATCAACTCCTCCATTCAACTGTCCTGTTTATCAACTAGCTACTTAGCTTTTTTACCACGTGCCCCGCGTATTGTGCCAGATGTGTACCAACAGGTGAATTGCCCATTTCCGTGCCGGTATATAAATGAGCGACATTTTATGTAAAAAATAATTGTTATCATACGAGGTGGAATGTTATCGTACAATTGCATTTTTAATATCCATGAGGAAGACGCAAGATTTATTCGAACACGGAAATAGATTTCACTATTCTGCTACTTATAACCTAACCTAACCAACCGTCCACAGCCGCGGAGACGCGGTAAATGTGTCACGTTGAGATCTTGTGTGGGAACCGACCTTGTGCGTTTATTCCTGTTCTCTCAAATCCACAGTAATTTTGCCTTCATCCTCTCATATTTGAGCGCCTTCAGTGCCATTAAAGAGGCCTAGGCTAAACGCATCTTACTAAAGAAATGCGCACAAAAGAACGTGTGGGGTAAATGGCTATGGTTGAGCGAACTTCAAGGCTTACTTAAGATGGAAGTGTTTTTAGCTGAAAGAAATTGGCAAACCCAATTTATGAGATGCCAAGCAGCAAGAAGCTTTATTTATTCGACTTCATTTCCCACATGATGTTTCATTTAAAGTTTCAGGACTAAATATATTGATCAGTTTGGTCGTGCACTGATGGCCAGCAACTCCTCAATTGTTTCTATGGGAATTGATGCAACAAATCCAGTGTCTTTCGAGTACATAATGCATTTGATATCCTTTTTCATGGCACTGTTTCGGGTCCCATCCTCCTTCATTGGGGTCCCTCGGGTCCCATCCTCCTTCATTGGGGTCCCTCGGGTCCCATCCTCCTTCATTTGGGTCCCTCGGGTCCCATCCTCCTTCATTGGGGTCCCTCGGGTCCCATCCTCCTTCATTGGGGTCCCTCGGGTCCCATCCTCCTTCATTGGGGTCCCTCGGGTCCCATCCTCCTTCATTGGGGTCCCTCGGGTCCCATCCTCCTTCATTGGGGTCCCTCGGGTCCCGCCTTCCTTCATTGGTGTCCCTCGGGTCCCGCCTTCCTTCATTGGGGTCCCTCGGGTCCCACCTTCCTTCATTGGGGCCCCTCGGGTCCCGCCTTCCTTCATTGGGATCCCTCGGGTTCCGCCTTCGTTCATTAGGGTCCCTCGGGTCCCACCTTCCTACATTGGGGTCCCTCGGGTCCCACCTTCCTACATTGGGGTCCCTCGGGTCCCACCTTCCTTCATTGGGGTCCCTCGGGTCCCACCTTCCTTCATTGGGGTCCCTTGGGTCCCACCTTCCTTCATTGGGGTCCCTCGGGTCCCACCTTCCTTCATTGGGGTCCATCGGGTCTCTCCTTGCTTCATTGGGGTCCCTCGGGTCTCACCTTCCTTCATTGGGGTCCCTCGGGTCCCGCCTTCCTTCATTGGGGTCCCTCGGGTCCCGCTTCCCGTCATTGGGGTCCCTCGGGTCCCACCTTCCTTCATTGGGGTCCCATTGTATTTTTAATGAACAAATACCCGTAAAATTACGGTAGGAATTGTATATTGTATAAAACCTGATAAGGACTTGAGTGAGCCCTGCCCCACATTAAAATGCTCGACAATCTGACACATTTCGTGCGAAGTGACCCACCGGTGGTCACTAACTCATTTCTTAGTAATACTCAATGAGAGCTAAATAAATACCCAATTCAGTTAATGTTTGCTATTTTGAAAGTTGATCACCTCAGTTGACTTAATATTGTGGTATTCTTTAATAATAATTGTTCTTTTAGTGCATAAAGGCCTGGGGACTCTAAAACGAGCGTCTCTCGAATTAATCTCGCAATTAATCTCAAGTTAATCTCAGCTCTCGCAATTAATCGAAGCTCTTGAAATTATTCGAAGCGCATCTCGTTGGTTACTAATACATTTAAATGAAACGTTCGACTGGTTACTTTTTTCGATAAAAAAAGCTAAATACTCGTAGATAAAAATAGAGCAAAAATGTACGCGAAGCTATCTTGTTATTCGTTCCAGTCTTCAATGGTGAAAACAAACTCATTTCAAAAATGCTATTGTAATGCGAGTTTCTGTAGAGAAAATTACATTTTTCATAGAAGACAAACGATTTCCAATAGTATTTCCTATCAGTATACCAAGTTTCATTGCTTTAGGTTTAAGAACAGAGGAGAAGGTCCATAAGGGGGATCGACGCCCTCCGTAACACTTTGACTGTGACGTGCACCACCGGTGGTACAAGGAGGTAATTTTCACAACGCTGCTGACCGACCAGTAGTCACAAACTCAATTTTCACAAACACTAAATCAAAGCTAAATGAAGGCACGATCCAGATCATGTTTGGTATTTTCAAATAGTTTACTACATTTGACTTTGGTGTTGAACTTAAAGGCCCCCTCACACGCGCAAATATATCTGCAGACATATCTGAACTGGTGCTGAAGTCGTGCGTTTGTACGCTCGTTTCAGGTTGGTACAGACTGTATGAGGCAGATGAGCCATGCTTGATAATTTTGGAGCGACCGGCTGCAAACCTTGACACCACGTCAGTGTCACGCCAGCCTTCGTGTGTGGTGCACGACTGTATTTTGCCTCTCTCCCTCCCAATGCACTTCAATAAGCAATTTCTTATTTGTATGTTCACTACTTTTTAGGAACTATTCTTTATCCCATTTTGAGCGAGCTTTTACATTTCTTTTATTTCTTATTCATTGCAACTATAGCGAATCCTATCAATTGTACGAACTCGCCGTCTGGAGTCGCTATTCTTGTGCGTACTCTCCACCTAGCTGCTACTGGTATACTGAAGCGTGCGCCAGTCTTTAGGCGCGTCCAGACCTACACTCATGTTTTCAAGTTGACACGCACGTCCATGGACTCTGATGACACTCAAATTGTCGGTTTGTCCACACCTATGATGTGTTGTTAATCTCAGTGCGCTGCAGTCTCTGGTCGTGATAAGGTGCGCTCTTATCGGCCGACTTGTGAGGAAGATGCAAGTAATTTCGAATAACGTCGGCATCTGCCGGCTTCCGATTGCAGAGCGTGCGAATAATAAAGGAGAAAAGGCGCCTCCTAACTATGAAAACATACAATAACAAAGAACATATCGTACATCGTATGTGCATAAATTGCGTAATATTATGAAGCGCGTTTTTATTCATGGATGGGATTAAACACTAGGTGATAACAATTCTGTATAATACATCGAAAATTTAATAGCAAATGGTAATTACCATGAACGTCGTGTTGGAAATATTAATTAACCGGAATTTATTAGTTTATAATTAGATGACATGCGATTTGGAAAATAAATTCTGAGGTTATACCATAATCGTCTATTATAAATATCCAGTTTTTGCCATTGCCAATAGCCAATGGGTTTTGAAGACAGTTAATGTTATACAGTCTAGGGTCAATGAAATTCTTAATGAAACAATACGCAAATTTTCTTGAACAATCGAACATAACAGAAGAACACTTATACCTTATTGAAACATTCTTGCAAATACCAGTTACACAATCAGAAGCTCAGCGAAACATACAGCAATTGAATGACACAATCGGCGAAACCATGAAGTGCATGGTAAACCTTACTTAACACGCTGAATAATACGAACACTGCTTCAGAATGTAATCATTCTAGATAAACGTAATAGCAGGAAGCACATAAATCTCATAAGCAGAATGATTCACATTGCGTTTAATTGTCTCAGAAATAATGGATTCTTTCATAGTTTTGCTCATTGCTTCATTGTTCTGCGTATTGATTCGCATGAGATAAATGTTTCACAGTTTTCATAGATTGCTTTCTTTATATCACTTAATGTTAGTGTGTGCTTGACTTAATATTGCGCAAAATGATTCAAGAAAAAGTTCATAGTTAATTAGTGAATGCAAAAAGATGTACTCATCGTTAAATAAGCATTAATTATATTTAACGCGGAAATTTTTATAATGCAAGGTTTGACGGAGTCACTACTTCATCAGAATCAAATTACATACCTCTCCAGTACTGGCATCATCTAAACTTGAGCGAGATTCTCTTTGGAGCTCACCCTCATTAAGAAAAACCAGTTGATCGATGCACCAAAGTTTTGGAGTATAAACATCTGACACGCCTGCACCTGATTTTTTAGATTGTTCAACGTTTTTAAGTTCACGTCTGAACTGTGTACGCAGAGTATTTATTTTTCTTTTTATATTCTCTACAGTCAGGTCAGGCATGAAAGGTTGCAGTGCTTTCTTGATGTCAATTAAAGCGACTGCTTTTAATGTTTTTATATTCCTTACTTTGAACCTTCCACAAACATGGTTGGGAAGCTATTAAATCAATAAAAACACCGATGGCAGTTCTACTCCAGAATTCCGGAACCTCGGGAGCACGTGTCGCAGCCATTCTTACTCTATGGGAACAGATCCGCGACTGGGAAGTGTGACAACTCAGCGGCCCAGGGCTGCCACTGAGGTTTTTCTCTTTCCCCCAGATTTGCGGTAGAAATTCCACCATATTCGGCAAAAATCCCCCAAAATTTAAAAAAAAACACGTAATATGGTATATTTTAAATAGAAACTGATATTAATCAATGTATAATAAATCCAAATGTGATGGCGTCCTTTTCATTGACAACTTGTGAGCTATTTTGCTGCATGAGTGAATTGTTTTACCCGCAGGTAAGAAATTATATACATTTGAGTAAAGGTCGTGTTGGTCAAAATTTTCTACAAGAGTAAGCTTACTCCCATCAGGGGGATACAACTATTGTATCTTTGGGAATTGGCGCTCCCAGGGGGACTATGTGAGGGCCTGAGCTAAAGGTTAGGTAGGCTTCCTTTTTGTACCGGCGGGCCAAATTGCGACCAGTCGCGCGAACGGAAACTCGAACGCACTCTTTCTCCCTAAAAATAGGGTAAAGAAGACCGGCAGGCGGCAGCAGAGGGACTTCAAACCGCCGTTAGGTACAGAATTTCTGGAGATTTCTTGAGTTCAACTCGTACGACTTTACACTTAAGTTGACCGACTCGTAACTTTCGAACGGATGCACCCATCGACTTCAAATTACTCTCAAATGAAAGAGTGAAACATTTCCAGTAGTATGGTGTCCTACACACGACCACGGCCTCAACGGTTTTCGGGAAAATAGAGAAATTCTGCGTTGAGCCTATCCGACTCGCGCGCCCTCAAAAAGCTTAAGTTGACCGACTCGTAACTTTCGAACGGATGCACCCGACTTCAAATTACTCTCAAATGAAAGAGTGAATCATTTCCAGTAGTATGGTGTCCTACACACGACCACGGCCTCAACGGTTTTCGGGAAAATAGAGAAATTCTGCGTTGAGCCTATCCGACTCGCGCGCCCTCAAAAAACTTAAGTTGACCGACTCGTAACTCGCGCGTTGTCAAAACATCCTATCCTAAGAATTCGAAATAATATCTTCAACTTCACTTACAATGAACAGACCTTTTCATGACAAAAGAAGGCATGGGAAATTGAAAACAAATAAAATTAACCTCAGAGTCATATCATTTTCCATATCAATATTTCCCGAGAATAACAGGTTACGTTTTTTTCTGTTTTATCGAGCTATATTTCGATCGCTATTCACGCCTTTTTAATGGATATTTAATTTGTCCTGTGCTTATGCACTATCGTTAAACCCTAGAAAACCTATAACATAATTTCTACTTCTTTTTCAAGAATTTGTTGAACCCTGAACGCATTGTTTGTTTCTCCTCGCGGTTACTGTGTCGATATAAGTTGTGTAACCTTGTTTTTTCTTTTGTTTTCATTTTATTTAAGAGTTAAACCAATCAAATGGTCATTCACACAATTGGTTTGTTTTTATATTTTCCAAAATTAGATCGAATGACTATTACGAGAAAATATTTATGATAAACTAATTTATGGCAGTGCATAACAAATCATCATTGACTGCCAGTTTTTTTCATATGTCTTTGAATCAGGTGATTTAGGCGTTTATGCATTTACATCCGCTACGATTTTTGTGTTTCGTTTTCCGTACAGGCTAATACGTTTTTTTTATTTACGTCATTCTTAACGTATCTGTTTCGCTACCTCCACGCCTTATTTGAGGATGTATGCTCAGGTATTTTTGGGGTACTTTTTCCAAAATTTATTTCACTTCAACAGCCGTTTACGATGCGTCTAGTTCAATATTGACGGGTTTATTGCATTTGTTATTACAAATTAATAGCTTTACGTAAAAAAATTTGGCCATTGTATTCTTTTTTAAAGAGTTAAATTGATGGATGAATGAAATAAAAAAGTTCTGAACGTTTCAAGAATACATTCTTAGGAGGGAGAACCATGCTTTGAACCGCAAATTTTTATGAACCGCAAATTTTTACAGGCTCACTCGCCGTATAAAACTGCCGAATTAATTTTGATGTTTTGAATGAATTTATTTCAAATTCTACTCTAAGCACTTTAATGTACTATTCAATCTTTCTCACAGCCCAATGTATAGATCCATCGTATCAGCATTTTGGAGATACAGATTTTTCAGTTTAACGTTTTCATTGGTATGGGTAAGTTTCGTTGAAGTTTTTAACTTTAAAGAAACAACGGATGGGTTACAGATTTCAGTTTTCGCATATGAAACTGTGCAACTTATATTGGAAAGAAACAATTCTGTTCTTTACTTCATATTAAAGTGAGACTCTTAATCTGACTCATAACAAATGTTTGTGAGTGGACAGCTAGACGCCGGGATTATTTTGCTGACACTACAAATGTCTGCTGACCAAGCCCCGAAATGTTTTTGAGACTCAGAGGCCAGCGCTCGGTTTGTTTTGAGATCCCTCCAGCATTTGCGCTTTGGATTAGGATGTCTTGTTGCTCCATGCATACTGCGTTAGTTTTATGACTAGCGTTTTGGTGTCAGGTTGTCCTTTCCATTAGTCACAGCAGATCATCATCTAAAATTTGACTCATCAAAGATCAAAACTTGTGGGTATTCAGTAAATAGAAAAGTGTTCCGTGACATTTTGTGAATTATTTCTTTTCTAAAAATGGAGAGTGTTATCGAGCTCATGAAACCGTTTCCGACGAAGAGCATGAACAGCAAACAAAAACTTTATAGAATTCTGTCTATAAAGCTAGGAACTCATAGGCATGAACGATCAAGAAGTCGTTTCAGAAGACTCGAATTGTCAAGTCCAGCGTTCAACTTCCAAGTGGCCAGAATAGTTCAGGTAAATTTATAAACTTGAATTAGTTTGGGCGAGTGCGACTCCGATTACATTTATGCTATTTTAATTCTTCTCGTGGGCTTTCGGACCGCCATAGCCGTGTGGCTTTCGGACCCGCCTCCATGCGGGCAAACCCGGGTTCGAGTCCCGGCGGCGCTGGTGGCGATTTTCTCTGTTGGGTATAGGGGTAAATAGGGGAAAGTCCTATCTTTAGTTCTCTAAGTGATTAATCATATTAAGCAGCAAGATTTTAAATTATTTTCTCACTAATATCTTTAAATATATATGTTATGTCCCGGGAATGTCCGGGAAAGTAGGAATTCCCGGACAGGGAAATTTCAGCCAAAAATCATCCCGGATCTCGGGATCCCTGGATGCAAACCCTAGTGGTATCCTACTTTGAGTTTTAAAGTTTTTTAAGTCCCTGTAACTCGAAAGCTAAGTAGTTTTTGTCATTTTATCCTTCGCAAAAATCGATTTTTTTTACTTCATAGACTTATGGTTGAAATTTGCCCGTACAAAAAAACACCCTTTATAGTGTAGATTATTCTTATACAGTAAAATACAAAGTTCCTGTGCATAATTTTTCTTTCGTTATTACAATATTCAATTCAGTATTGAAGAAATTAAATTGGTTGGTCTGTCTTTTTTGGTTGGTCTGTCTCCATTTCACGCTCTTTATAGGATACTTAATGACCGTACCTGTGATACGAGTTTGACCAGTGCACAAGCACATGAATATTTTAATCGCGGGTACTATTAGGATGGATATATTTGTTTGGCATCCACATCTGGAAGATTTCTATCTTGACAATATCGAATCCCTTCATTTATGACGGGATTACTCAGGTGTCTTTTGAGTAGGCAAAGTAGGCAGCGCCTACCCTGCAAAGCATAGATAAGAATCAAATAAGTATGCACCAATTCAACGAAATTACAATAGTTGATTCAATTACTATGCTCCAAATCGCAAAATTATGATATACATGGAGATGAGGTAGGCAAAATTTGCACACTGCCTTTCTTACTTGCATCCACTATGCAGGGTAACAAGAAAAGAAAAAAGAAAAGAAAAACCGTATATTTCCAAAAAGGTTGGCATATGAGAGACATGACAAACATATTGTATTTTAAAAATTTCTTAATAGAAGACGGCATTAGACAAACGTACTATACGAGGAGTACTAATAGACAGACTATACGTAGTCTTGTAATAGACAAACCATACGAGGTTTACTAATAGACAAACTATGCGAGGCGCACAAATAGGTAAACCTTACTAGGCGTACTAATTAATAGACACGCTAGACGTGGCTTGCAAAATAGATTAACCCTGCCATGGGCTATTTAATTCAAAAATATCATTTCACGGATATTTTATGTCCCAAGAGATGACTAACAACTTATATATATTTCCGAATTCCTAAATGATTTTTTGAATCAAAAGTAAGAAAAGACAAAAAACGCTATACCGAAGCTGCTCGAAACACACCGTTGTAAATGACTATCAAGTATTGAGAAAAAGTTAGTCACAAAGTAATTTCTAAAGAACATCACGCAACACAACACGCACATCTAGAGAAGAGACGCGTTAACAAACTTACACACAAAATGAAAATCATGGCTTGTTCAGCATACGTACAGAGAGCTGATAATTTTTCACGATTTTTCACGAGCGCTATTTAATTTGTCTGCCCATATTCTTCATTTGTTCCATTCAGAAACGCGTAAACAGACTTACACGCAAAAATGAAACTCTTGGCTTGTTCAGCATACGGACATAGGGATAATTTTTTCACGAGCGCTTTATTTCATTTGTGTGTTGATACTCTTAATTTTTTCTATTCACAGAAATGCCCTTCGGGGTCGTGATAGATCTATTTATGAATCCTCAAGCAAGCGCAATCAATTTATTTATTTCTGAAATTTGGTTCAGTGTTAACTGATCGCAGAGCTTTAGGTAAAATGTAATGTGTCTTGAGGTTTTGCTGTTACGCTAAAAATAGAAATAGAAACATATATATGCATATGTGTGTGGATATATAAATCAGCAAACGTGTACATGTGCACACAGATACATAAACATTCATATTTGCGTGCGCACACATGCAAACACATGCACACACCTACACACACACACTCATACATATATATACACGTATTGAAAATGAATACAAGAAAAATAAAAATATTAATTAACATAAAAAAACAATCTTGCTCTTGCTACATGTAAATTGACAGTCAAGCTTTGTGTATTCGTAAGAAAAAACCCGAGGAAAAATAAGAAATATGATTAAAGACTTCGAAAAACGGATAAATGAAATGCTTTTTAATTTCCTCATAGAAATTTCCAAGAAAACTCAGGTTAGAGTCAAGGAACAACACAACAGCAAAGAAAACATCTCGGGGTTCACATCTTAACGGTATTCTCTTCAGCATTATACGGACATGTGTACATGGGATAAAATGGAGTAACATTGTGGCCGGATATCACATCTGAGTGGCGAATATTTACAAAGTTTGGCACGTATACTTAGATTAAACAATAGTTAACAGTGATAATTTCAATTACGGAACTTTAGAGTTTTTTGATTTGAAAGTTCAGTGCTAGTGTGCGCTGAAACAAATGCTTAATTACCCCTTCCCCTAGCTCAGCAGAAATCGATTGAAACATTTTCGAGAATGATTTTGAAATAGTGAGACAACGTTGGCCATAATTTAATTCATTAAAAACATAGCGCAACCCTCACATCTATAAACCTGTATATTGTTGTACACACAAAACGTATTTCAGAGTCTGTTTGTCATACGGATGTTAAATATGAATACAGAAAGGAGAAAAAAAAATAAAGATGAGGAAATACTCCTAATTATGGAAAAACGACCTTCAGTCCGCTGCATTGAACTGAATGCTGTGGTGCTCATTACAGTCGACAGAAATAAGTAAGATGAATATTATAGAATGGCTTAGCAATAGTTAATTGAAAAAATTTCTAACTTTCTAACGCAAATTTCATGAAAATTAAAATTGCAGGTAAATGGGAAATTCACACCAAAATGCTGCAGGTCTATGACAGAGATGCGAAATGACGTGACACATTTACTCTAAATTGTTTTACAGTTTTAGAGTTTTTGATTTGCTGGGGAGCTTGTTCCACAAAAAGCTCCAGAAACTGAGAGAGCTTTTTGTCCCGCGTTAGATGAACGGAAATTGACCAAGACATAATTCCTCCGATTTGTTTTTTTGTTTGGGATAATAGATGGAAAAAATTTTACCACATCTGCATTACTCTGAGAGAGGTACAGAGAGGAGAACACTTGTCGAGCTTTTTGGATCATTAATCTGTTCGGTATTCGGATCCAGTCGAGTTTTCTTAAAAGAGGGGTGGCATAATCGTATTCATTGAAAATTCCATTACATACCCCTTTGGCTGCAAAGTTTACACATTTTTGCAACTCTTCTTGACGGTATTGAGGTAAGTCTCCCCAGACTAGACTGCAGTAGTCCAGACGCGATAAAACTAAAAACTGAATCACAAATAACCTAGATTTTTCGTCAAGTGTGTTCTTAATGCGATGAAAGAACATTAAGGTTCCGTTAATTTTGTTGCACTTTGTTTCTACGTGTGAATTGAAAGTCATATTTTTGTCAAACCAAACACCAAGATTTTTTACCTTATCTACTGGTTCAATTTTATCTTCTCAAAATGTCCGACGCGTCCGACCGACCGACCGACGGACGGACGCGGTTCTTATTATGGTATAGGTAGATTAATTATAATGAAAAATAAACGCTCTAAGCACAAGATTTTAACGATAATATTTTCTATTGGGAAAAGCGTTTTGGAATAAGATAACCTAATATCGAAATACATACGACTGAAGGAAGTAACTAATGACTTCTGCAAATTAAATGTCAGTTTTTTCACATATAGTAATCTCAAGATGCGATAATTAAGTGTCCTTATACTCACTTATGTTCTTTTTTTCTTTTACTTTCAAGCTTAAAGGCGACACAAGCAAAGGACCTCCCACCGGAGGAGTTCGTCTCAATGAATATTTCCACGCATCAGCATCTACGGGGAAGTGCGCTAAGGTGAGTTCTAATCTGTTCCCTTTCTGAGTTCTAACCTGTTCATCTGTTGAAGGAATGGTTTCTTCGTTGTGTTGAGCGAAAAGTATCCCCTCAGGGGGATACAATTATTGTATCTATGGGAATTAGCACTCCCAGGGGAACAATGTGAGGGCCCGTGCTGAAGGTTAGGTAGGCTTTCTTTTTTGTTAAAATGGAATAGGTTTTTGTTTTGTTACGGACCATCTTTTTTCGGTTCACTGCTGTCATGTTTTTTCATCACCTTCTACATTCTTCTTCAACTTTGATCTTGTTTCATGAACTTCTTCCTCATCTTACTGTTTCTATGACCTTTCTGCATAGATTCCCCATTCTCTCATCTCCATACTAAATGGTGCCTTCCTCCTTCCTCTCTTCGATACGCTCTTTTTTTGTAGCGGTTAGGGAGGCTTAAACTAACTTATAATCTAATCTGAGCGAAAAGTATATGACACAAAAATTAATACAGAAATCCGACTCAAATGTGCTGAATTCATTGTATCCACTTTTCAGATACCTACTTGTAATCTTTCATGTTGCTGTCGCTCGGCTAACATCGTCAGTTGTTGTAGCTACTCACCTCTCATTTGCTGTCTCAACATTTGCTCTTTCTACTTTGTCTCTTAATAATATGTTCAACCATTGAAATGGTGAGGTTACTTTTATTATCATTTTTACTTTCACTTTCTGGGTCAGTTCAGTTTTGTCAGTACTCAGTTCTGCGTCAGTATCTATACCTATTACCTAATACTACCATTGATATCTAGTCGGTGTGGGTTCGTATACATACAAGGTGTCTCAATAAAATGTACTTAGACTTCAAATGAAAATAAAACATTATTTATTATCATAGAGTGAAATGAAAACACTTCCAATTCAAAAGATAAATGTACGAAGAATCATGTTCGTAAATATTTCAATTTATGACCGATTTCACCCAGACAACAGTGATAACGTGCACCAAGGAATTTGCAAACGACACGAAAGAAGTCTTTATGGATATCGCGATGATATTTTAAATTTTACACAATTAAATAATTTATTTACCACATGTGATACAGAGGTAGAATGTTTCTTAAGGCTAGTACAATGGTCAAATTCGAGAATAGCTACCTGTGGGCCCGAATAACTTCAGTGACTTCTAGGGCATCCTACCATCACGTTATTCAAAGATGTACAATAATGTTTAACCTAGTTCATTTAACCTAGTTTCGCAATAGTATGATCAATGAGATCATTAACTCGATATTTGATGCTGTATTTTACAACATAGGTCAAATCGGTTACACTGAACAATATATTCGATAAAACGATTTAAGAGCAGACTGAAGATCGATTATGTTATCCATGGCAAGTAACATTATTAGGACCAGACATGTAGGAGGCAAGATGTGACTTGGTAATCTTAAACGACTAGTATTTTGATAGGAAGTGAGACTCAAGATCTCTTTCGAATACTTCGTAAGAATTACTTTCACGGATATCCGCAGGTATTGAGTTCCAAGTTTTAGTTCCAACGAAGAGGATACTGTGTTGCGACCGGGCATTTGAATAATAAGGACGCATGAATTTATCCCTATTTCGGGTTCAATGGTCGTGATGACCCGTCTGCGCAATTAATAATTTATTTAGGCTATTGTCGCCATCATTTCTTGTTATTTTTAAATGAAATTAAAAATGGAAATATTATAGTGATCTGAAAGTTTAAGTATTTGGAACATTTTGAATCAATCATTTGTGTGAGCATTATATTCTACGCTCTTTACCGCTCTGATAGCTCTGTTTTGCAGAGTAAAAATTGTCTTCGTTTTAGAGTTACTTTTATTTATTTTTTATTTATTTCAATTACTTATTTACTTCACTTGCTTAATTTACTTATGTAATTTACTTATTTCAATGCAACGAAAAAAAGGTCCAATTGCAACTTTGTAACGCTCTCAATTTACTAGTGGATGTACACGGCCCGTCAAAAATGACGTGATTCAATTCATTACATCCCTAAATTATCCAGATGTGGATGTCAAACAAATAAATCCAGCCTAATGGTACCCGTGATTAAAATATTCTTTTACTTGTGCCCTGGTGAAGCTCAATGGGAAAATATCACCAGCCGAAGACACATCGCTGGCGGATTCTCAAGAGGAATCAGAGGCCAATTCTGAAGATTATGGGGAAGGGGAAACTTTCAAGACGACCAAACATCCCAAGCCGAAGACACATCGCTGGCGGATTCTCAAGAGGAATCAAAGGCCAATTCTGAAGATTATGGGGAAGAGGAGAACTTTCAAGATGACCAAACATCCCAAGCCGAAGACACATCGCTGGCGGATTCTCAAGAGGAATCAGAGGCCAATTCTGAAGATTATGGGGAAGAGGAGAACTTTCAAGACGACCAAACATCCCAAGCCGAAGACACATCGCTGGCGGATTCTCAAGAGGAATCAGAGGTCAATTCTGAAGATTATGGGGAAGAGGAGAACTTTCAAGACGACCAAACATCCCAAGCCGAAGACACATCGCTGGCGGATTCTCAAGAGGAATCAGAGGTCAATTCTGAAGATTATGGGGAAGAGGAGAACTTTCAAGACGACCAAACATCCCAAGCCGAAGACACATCGCTGGCGGATTCTCAAGAGGAATCAGAGGCCAATTCTGAAGATTATGGGGAAGAGGAGAACTTTCAAGACGACCAAACATCCCAAGCTGAAGACACATCGCTGGCGGATTCTCAAGAGGAATCAGAGGTCAATTCTGAAGATTATGGGGAAGAGGAGAACTTTCAAGACGACCAAACATCCCAAGCCGAAGACACATCGCTGGCGGATTCTCAAGAGGAATCAGAGGCCAATTCTGAAGATTATGGGGAAGAGGAGAACTTTCAAGACGACCAAACATCCCAAGCCGAAGACACATCGCTGGCGGATTCTCAAGAGGAATCAGAGGCCAATTATGAAGATTATGGGGAAGAGGAGAACTTTCAAGACGACCAAACATCCCAAGCCGAAGACGCATCGCTGGCGGATTCTCAAGAGGAATCAGAGGCCAATTCTGAAGATTATGGGGAAGAGGAGAACTTTCAAGAAGAAAACGGAAACAAATCACCAGCCGTCTGCTTCGAGGTCGAATATAGCACTGAAGGTATTAAGGGAAAAAGTAACGAAGTGCATCAGGCTCAAGGTAATGAGGTCTATGAAGCATCTTTCATGCGAGAATGGAAACTTGCTGTGCAGAAAAGGAGTGTCGAAACTAATCTAAATTATTTTTTACAAAGAAAAATAAATCATTCTTATAAATTGAAGCAAAGATTTAAGGTGGTGATAGATAATTGTAGCCCTAACAACATATTTGAACCAGGACATGAAAAGCACAAGACTCTTCTGAATGGCATACGGAACGTGAATAATGATTGCGTTATAAAAGTTTATGAAAGAAAGAAACATCGCAACTCCAGTTTTGCAGGGGATCCACTTTTCAGCTTCCTGATTAAATGCTAAGAGCCATCGTGTAAGCTGAAGCAAAAAATTATTTATTTCCCCGGTCTCGAAGAAAAAGTTAACATATGTACCATTTATTTGTTGGAAAAGACCGAAGCTGATAAGAACCATAAACTAATTAGGCGACAAGCCGAACAGGAGGAAAGAAGAGTTATTGGAGAAGCTGTTCTAAGAGATGGACCCTCAAACGTGTACTATGATCAAATTCGACACGCGGCAGTTGGTAAGAATATGAAACGGAAGATTTTCTCTCTGAACAATTTGAAAAAACTTGGGCAGAACGTCAAGAACGGTTTTAAATTGTCACAAGATAAAGAGAAGAATCTCCAATTAACCGCTGAGATTCTTCATAACATAGACTCAACAGAGAACAAAATCATCCCAGGTTTTGTTTCCGAATTCGACCCACTTACGTCAAGGATTGTGCTGCAATCTGAAGGAGAGCTGCGCGAACTAGCTAGATGCCCCAATGTAACTCTTCATTTAGATTCAACAGGTGGTATCATCAAATGTTCAGAAGGCCGAAACTACTTATATCCCGCATTTGTATACCAGCGCCACAGCGGAGCTCCACAGTTAACAGCAACCTCCATGTTGTCAAAACAAAGTTCGGCCAACACCATCGAAGCCATGCTGGCCAGCCTCTTGCACAACTATCGAAAAGTGCACGGAAAAGAGCTCGCGCCGAAGTGCATAGTAGTTGACCACAGCTTTGCTTATCTACACGCAATAGTGTCCTCATTTAAGCTGGGCGATCTGCCTACCTACCTTGACAAGTTGTGGATGTATCCTGAAAAGTTAGAACTAAACTTCCTGAATATAAAATTGTGCAGAGCTCATTTTATGAACAATATCGCACACAACTGCAAAAAATATTATCCGAATATGAAGCCCAAAGACTGTAGTATAATTAAACAATACTTCGCCGATATGACAGAAGCCTCCTCTAGAGATGAACTGTACTCTGTGTTTCGAAACCTGGCTAAAATAGTACAGAGCCGTTTTCTTGGAGAAGAAATAAAACCTCTTCTTGACCGTGGCTACGTTGGTAGTGAATGTGACAGTGTTGAGTCGACCAACGCATTGGTGGTTGAAGATGGCGGAAGATATCGTGAAAAATGTGCAGTAGGTAAAAAATTCGTGTCTTTAGCTGAAGAGGTAAAAAATAACCTTGCAAATGAAGGTAGTGTAAAAAAACATTTTATTCTCCAAGTTTCATGGAGAAAATACTGACATCATGCATGCCATTCACGCCACTCTGGTGTGGAATCCATGGTGGAACTGAAACAAACGGATTAGTGGAGGGGTGGCACAAGATCGTGAAGAGGAATATTCTCGGAGGAAAGCAAGTATCAACAGCTGACTTTATTTTAAAAATGTATGAACAAACTAAAGGCAGAACGATAGAATCCGAAAAAGACTACAAAATCGTTAAGAAAAAAGTCATTTCTAATCTAAGTGAATTTGTTGAACGTTGGTCGTCAAAGAAAAAAGAAAAATTGGAGCAATCTTACAGCTCTACAGCTAAAGAGAAAGCAAAAGTCCGACAGGGTCGTCTATCTGAGAAAGATGACACACGCGAAACGCAATCGACCCACGTTAGCGATATCGTGAAGCTGGCGAAATTTCGCCCTAGAAGCATTTCAACGTCGCCACGAAAGAAGGAGTCGTACAAGAAAGTTAAATACAATGATGAACATAATCAGAATGTCAACAAAGAAAAATTGTTCTCTTTGGAAACGTACAAATCAGAAGAAACATACTCACCAAGTGAAATGATGTGGCTCAGTCGTTTTGGTCTAAAAAGGAAGGATAAGGATAACATCCTGCAATGCTCCAGTTGGCTCACAAGTGACACGATAGAAGGCTTCGCAAGACTTGTTAGAAATTACCATCCTCAGTATAAATTCGACTCGCCGCTGACGTGCTTTACTCCACCGCCCCTGAGATACGCCAGCGAAAAATTTATACAAGTCCTTAATACTACCTACAACCAGTGCAAGGTCACGCTCAAAAAGACTGGTTACACAAGTGCGAGTGTCGGCGGTACCCATTGGATAGTCATCACCAATGCATTGTCTCGCGACCGGTCTGAAGAAGGTGTAGCACATGTACAGCACATTTGTTCTTTAAACGGCGCACCAAGTACCGACGTAAAAGAGTATCTGCAGAATCTCTATACAGGCATGAAGACAGTAAGGAAACTGATTATTGAATGTGTAACAGTACAACATCAAATGGACGCATCCAGTTGCGGACCATTCTCTTTAGCGTTCGTTACGTCTGTGGTAAATGGTCATGATCCCAGCCTTATAACCTATGTCAAAGAGAAAATGAGAAGACACATCATCTTCTGCCTCGAGCAAAATGTTGTCATGGAATTTCCATCGTCAAAGAGAAAAGAGAACTTCACTGATGAAGAAGGAAAGCTGGTCGGACTCTACGGAGAAAGAATTTTCAAGATCGAAGAGATACAGCTTGACTCCAGATGAAATGGCTCCTGTACAACTTTCGTTTTTAAGTGTTCATTTCATTTTAACGTTTTTCGAAGTCTTCTTTCCTTTTAGTTATTTTGTCCGAATAATTTCTTGCGATTACAGTGAGCTCGACTGTCATTTTCGATTTAGTAGATGGTAGGTTGTTTTCATCTTGTTATTATATGTACATATTTTTTTCTCTCATATTTCATTTTCAATAAGTATATGTAGATTAGTATGCGTGTGTACGTATGTAGGTATATGTATATCTACATAAATAGACATACATGTTTCTATATAATTTCTTTACGTTAAAACCATCCGGTTAATTAATTTAATTGCACTAGCGAAAAAACTATGAAATAGATCTATCACTTCCCCAGGGGCGTTTTTGTGAATAGGAAAAAATTGAGAAATACAATTAGTGAAATAAAGCCCAATTCCAAGAGCCTATGAATAGTAGTAAAATTTTCTTTCTGTCCGTATGTTGAACAAGCTATGAATTTTGATGTTGAGTATATGTTTGTTTGTCTACGCATTTCTACAGAAATTTCGTAGATATCTGTTTATCATGAGTGATTTCCCGCTTACACTGTATCTCTATTTTACCCCATGTACCCATGTCCGCATGATGTTGGAGAAAATATGAAATATGTTCTTTTGTTCTTTTTCCTTGAGAACTTGAGTTTTCTTAAAATTAATTTTCCGAAATTAAAAAGCATTTCATTTTTACGTTTTTCGAAGTCTTTTATCATATTACTTATTTTTCCTCAGGTTATTTCTTACGATTACACAAAGCTTGACTGTCATTTTAGATGTAGCAGGAGCAAGATTGGTTTTTATGTTTATTGGTATTTTCATTTTTCTTGCATTCATTTTCAATACGTATATATACATGAATATGTGTGTGTAGGTGTGTGCATGTGTGTGTGCATGTGTGCGCACGCAAATATGAATGTCTATGTATCTGTGTGCACATGTACACGTTCGGATGTGTTTCTTTGACGTTCATATCTCACCGATTGCAATTAGTTCCATGTGGAAGGTTATGAAGCCTCCGGCCCGGCAGAAATATTCCAATAATAGACTTCTGTAGAATAATTTTGTATATGTTATGAATAATTTTGTATATGAATGAATGATTTTTGTATATGAATAAAGGCTTCTTCATAGCCCAAATTATAGCCTCACTATAGCGGCAGACTGATTTTTGGCAGTTTTCCAATATAGTGGGGTTGTAATGAAAGGCATAAACATCAGAAAGCCTCGAAGATGGGAGCACTAAATGAGACCAATGGAGCTACTCAAGCCTTGGCATATAGGATTCACCTACAGAAGAAAAAATGGGTCGTGGTCGTCGTCTTCGCTGTTCGCTATCTCAAGAAAAGTTCCATGTGGAAGGTTTTGAAGCCTCCGGTCCGGCAGAAATATTCCAATAATCGACTTCTGTAGAATAATTTTGTATATGTTATGAATAATTTTGTATATGAATGAATAATTTCTGTATATGAATAAAGGCTTCTTTATAGCCCAAATTATGGCCTCACTATAGCGGCAGACTGATTTTTGGCAGTTTTCCAATATAGTGGGGTTGTAATGAAAGGCATAAACATCAGAAAGCCTCGAAGACGGGAGCACTAAATGAGACCAATGGAGCTACTCAAGCCTTGGCATATAGGATTCATCTACAGAAGAAAAAATGTGACGTGGTTGTCGTCTTCGCTGAACGCTATCTCGAGAAAGCTGAGAAGGTAAGGTAGGAGCTAAAATAAATGTAAAGGGTGTATTCAGTTTATGTGTAAAGAGTCCAGACCTTCAAACGATCATGTGCATGTTGAATTCATCCTAATTATGTTGTAATTTTCACAATATCTTCCCCCAATGACAGAGTCAAGTTGACAGTATTAGGCATCAAACTTATTCAGAAATTAACATGACTGCAAGTACAGAAAAAATGAGACTCACAGATACTAATATTAGCCCGTTTGAGAGTTATTTGAAGTCGATGGGTGCATTCTTTAAGAAATGACAAGTGGTCCAAGCCAAGTTTTTTTGAGGGCGCGCGAGTCGGATAGGCTCAACGCAGAATTTCTCTATTTTCCCGAAAACCGTTGAGGCCGTGGTCGTGTGTAGGACATTATACTACTGGAAATGTTTCACTCTTTCATTTGAGAGTAATTTGAAGTCGATGGGTGCATTCGTTCGAAAGTTACGAGTCGGTCAACTTAAGTTTTTTGAGGGCGCGCGCGTCGGATAGGCTCAACGCAGAATTTCTCTATTTTCCCGAAAACCGTTGAGGCCGTGGTCGTGTGTAGGACACCATACTACTGGAAATGATTCACTCTTTCATTTGAGAGTAATTTGAAGTCGATGGGTGCATTCGTTCGAAAGTTACGAGTCGGTCAACTTAAGTTTTTTGAGGGCGCGCGAGTCGGATAGGCTCAACGCAGAATTTCTTTCTTTTCCAGAAAACCGTTGAGGCCGTGGTCGTTTGTAGGACACCATACTACTGGAAATGATTCACTCTTTCATTTGAGAGTAATTTGAAGTCGATGGGTGCATCCGTTCGAAAGTTACGAGTCGGTCAACTTAAGTGTAAAGTCGTACGAGTTGAACTCAAGAAATCTCCAGAAATTCTGTACCTAACGGCGGTTTGAAGTCCCTCTGCTGCCGCCTGCCGGTCTTCTTTACCCTATTTTTAGGGAGAAAGAGTGCGTTCGAGTTTCCGTTCGCGCGACTGGTCGCAATTTGGCACGCCGGTCCTTTTTGTTGTAATAAAATAGGTTTTTGTTTTGTTCCGGACCATCTTTTTTCGGTTCACTGCTGTCCTGTTTTTCAGCACCTACTACTTTCTTCTTCAACTTTTTTCTTGTTTCATGAACTTCTTTCCTAGCTTACTGTTTCGGTGCACCTTGTGCATCGATTCCGCGTTTCCTCAACTCCATACTAAATGGTGCCTTCCTCTTTCCTCTCTTGGAACATCTTTGTCGTGGTTAAGGGAGGCTAAAACTTTCTTATATAATAATAATAATAATAATAATAAGTAAGCTCACTTATGGTGATTCCACTGGATTTCATGGACGGCTCTATTACGATATCAGCGTTGATACTTGCAGCATTTTTGTTTTTCTTATGTTGCACCGAGCATAGTTTTGTTTTAATTTTTCAAAAAACATAGCTGTACTTTCAATATCTACAGTTGGGATTTCTATTTCATTTCAGACGAGTTTTTCAATTATTCCGGTGCACCGAGCCAATTACTACTAAATGACTGCGTACAGAACTTTTTGTTTCTTAGATGATTCGGTTCGGTATGCCATTGGGAAAAAAATAATCAGCATTCTAAAACAAAATAATAACTGTAAAATAATGAAATCCTTATATAAATGTCATTAATAATTATAATGAACCTATGTGTCATCTGTGTAAAGTTTTGCTGAGTAGCATTGTTACTAATTGCTGAAGAGCATGTAACAGCTAGAGTTAGCCTCTTTAACGCATGTAAGTTATGACAAGACTGACAAATAAAAACATTAATATTGAAAGGTACTGGTTGAAAACTAGGCCTGCTGCACATTTTTAATATATGTTAATTTTGAAGCACACAAGTATTTCATCTTTAAGAACTTCTGCGTTCCGCCTCCTTTGCCGAAGAAAATACGATAAAAATATCTGAATTCAAAAATTAACATATAAGAATAGTTATCACATAATTCAAGTCAATGAGGGGAATAATGATCGAAAAGTATTCGCTCAGAGGAAGGAAGCTAGCAACCGTAACGGTCACTATCTGCCTTTTTATTCCTTTTACAGAGCAAACTATCGAGACTTAGCTCAGTGAGCTGTGAGAATGAGACTGTTCCCTGTTCCGATGTGATCATGTGAATCTCGTTGCCAGTCTGAGTTCCATCCTTGTTTAAACTTCGTTATATTGCCTTTTATTCATCGTTAAAAGGGGCATTTCCTGTTCTGCATCATAATATCTTCATCCGAATGAGTTTACGTCCACTTGTAATTTAAAATTATTCAGGGAATACATTTTCTGCACAGGAAATAATTCCTGGCCAAATTCCCCCAAATTTAGTAGTTTTTGCGTAAGTTTCCCCCATTCCCCTAGACTACAAGCGTTTCCCCCAGATCTAGGGGAAATCCCCCATCAGTGGCAGCCCTGCTCAGCGCCATGGTTTCCAACATTGCCGGAAAACGGCTTGGTGAGTGTCGACTCAACTTTTGGAGTGATTTTGAGTCCATGGATGTGTGTGTGGCGCTGGTTTGACACACATGAGTGTAGGTCTGGACGCGCCTTTTGTCAAGTTTGCAGTGTGTTGTTTGCATCGTGTGAGGGGCCTTGAGACCGGCAAACCAAATTCAGTTAAGATTGTCTGCCAACTTATTTGTACGTGTGAGGGGGCCTTAATATTCAGTAGTCGCAGTCAAAGTGTTTAGCTTAACCTTTTCTTTAATAAAGCTAATATTCAAGGGAAAATTTCTCCTGGATGTGCGGCAGTACCCTGCATTGTCACGAAAAGTGCCCTGGTGTGAGTGATTCCGCTTCAGAAAGAACGTGCTACCTCATTACCTATTATAATAGGCTGTTTATTTAGTAAGAAACAATTTCGATATGAATTAGGGGGTCTTTGTACTTAATAAATCCTTTCAGAGGAATACAACTATTGTATCTACGTTGCCAGGGGGAATATGGGAAGTCCCGAGCCTAGCGTTAAGTAGGCCTTTCTCTAGTTGAAATAGAATGTTTTTGTTTTGTGGACCATACTTTTTTAGTTGACTGCTGTCCTGTTTTTCAGCATCTACTACTTTCTTCTTCTACTTTCGTCTTGTTTCATGAATTTATTTCCCTTCTGCATAGATTCCGCATTCCCAAATCTCCATACTAAACGGTGCCTTCCTCCTTCCCCTCTTCACAACATTTTTGCAAACACGGAGGGAATACACTAAGATAGACTAAGACTAACTTAGACTAATACTTAAACTAACATCTATTCTAATTTTCTTTTATAGTGGACAATTTTCTACGGTTTCATTAAAAAAAACAATGTATCGACATTTCATGTTTGTACTTTATGGGAAATAAAAATAATGTTTTTCCAGTTAGTTAGCATTTATTAGCTAGTTTACTGCTCCGAGTCATTTTCCGTTCCGGTTTATTTAGCGTCGTTCCCTTCCAACAGAACAACTCTTCCCTCCAGTCCTGCTCAGGCCCTCGCCAGCGTCACCGCAGCGAGGTATGTGGGAGAAACAGTGCAAACATTTAAATTAATTTATTTACCACAGGAGATACAGCAGAATATTGTTTATCAAGGCTAGTACAGTGGACACATTTGAGTAGAGCTATTTTTGGGTCAGAAAAAGTTAACAGGGCATCCTATATTTAATGGGGCTTCCTAACAAATGATGGTGTACACAGCCATGATTACCCTAATTCACTTAACCTGGTTACGCTCTAGATTGATATATGAAAGGATTATCTCAAGATTTGATTCTTTATTCTACAACAATTCTTTATATGGGAAAGATGTGGAAGCGTCAACTAGCAGTCTTTTCATGGCAAATTATTCATTCAAAAGGGGTAAAACAGGACAGAACTTTTTATTTTAGTACCCTAGGTGATCAATATATTCATAGAAATAGTATTATATTAGGATTTTTCACTGAACTTAGGCTCTTTCTTCCCCTTCAGGGAGGATATAACTATTTTACGCTTTGGAATTAGCGCACCCATGGGAATATGTGAGGTCCGAGAAGGTTAGGTAGGCCCTCATTTAGTTGAAATACAAAGTCTTTCTTTTTCGCGTTGTTGCGGGGCATGTTCTCAAGTCTCATTGTCCGTTTCTTCACTCCTACTTTTTACTTCAACTATCTTGTTTCACAATCTTCTATCTCAACTTACAGTATCATAGGCGTATGTTGTGCATAGATTCCACGTCCCGTCAACTCCATGCCCAATTTGCCCTTTTCCTTCTCCTCTTTGGAACGTTTTTGTTGTAGTTAAAGAGACCTAAACCAACTTATAACATGAACTTTTCCCCCTCACCGCTCTTCACGGCAACGGTGCCACACAAACCAGGTACGTGTGACGGGAGGGGGGGAAGGGGGGTGTTAGTTGAGGGGGGGGTTGGGGGGAAGGGGGGTGGCTATGGGTGGGGGTTAAGGGGAGTGGGGTAGGTGAGGGTGGGGTTGGGTGTAGCTATGGGTAGGGGGAGGTAGGAGGGCAACCCTAGTGGGGTGCAACCCCACGTGGAAGCCTTTGGGGAAGTCCATGGATGCCTGCGTGAGGGAGCGCTCACTGGGGGAGCTCCCAGGGGGTAACCTCCCGTGGGGACATCTCACGCAGGGGCGTGGGGAGTCCCTATGGGAGGTTCCCGGGGGGAAGGGCCCCTCGTGGGGGCTAGCCCCACGCAACTTGGGCGTGGAGCTGGTCCCCGCGAGGAGGCTCTCTCCCTGCCAAGGGGAACCCGACGGCCTGTTTTGTGTTACAGAAACTTCGTCCGCGGCCCACGTCGACATTTGCCGGACCACCCGTGCGGGGCCCGGTGGGGGAACCCCACGTGAGGGCCCAAAGGGGCTCGCCCCACGTGGGGGCCCGAGAGCTCACCCCACTTGAGGGCCCAAGGGGCTCGCCCCACGCGGGGGCCCAAGAGCTCACCCCACGTGAGGGCCCAAGGGGCTCGCCCCACGCGGGGGCCCAAGAGCTCACCCCACGTGAGGGCCCAAGGGGCTCGCCCCACGTGGGGGCCCAGACACAGCAGCACACACCACCCAAGAAGAAGGTTCACGGAGCCAGTCGATGGCCCCTGTGGCATGATGCCCACTGGGACTTCAACCGAGCCCTCCCCTTCCCCTTGAGTGGGGTGCACTGCCCCCCCTCGGTGGGGAGGCTTCGCCCCTCGGTGGGGACGCCTTACCTTTCGGTGGAGACGCCTCCCCCCTCAGTGACGACGCGTCCTTCCTCAGTGTCCGTCTGTGGTCGCCGTCACCACCTGCGAATATACGCATCCTACCTGTACTAGATGTATTAATGTTATTACAATTCTCATTAAATTATAAGACATTGGTAACAGAATTATTTTCATTCAACCTACGACAGCCAAGCCCAGATTGGGACGCGTACTGGCAATAGAGGCCTGCGTATCAGAGGATGTAAGTTTGCCTGCGGTATAGAACACGAGTGGCTACCCAAAATGTGCCCCACCATGCTGCCGTGGCATCATTCCCTCCCGCAGGTTACTGCCCTCCTCCATGTTATCGTAACTCAAAATTGGGTATATCCGACAATATAGGAAGTTTGTCATGAAGTATTATTCTGAACACGATGACTGTTTAATGGTCTACTATTATCCCTTCAGGTAATTTGCTCATTTACATACCGGTATTTGCGAACAGCATTTAATCCATTGTACTACTTTTTGGATATGTACTCGACTCTGAAAGTAATGCAATTCCCACCCAAATAAGTTCGACGCTACTATGGTCGGGTGGATTCGTCATCAAAAAATCTTCTAACAAAACGGACTGAAGCTCCCATGTCGAGCCTGCCTCAAGATTCAAGAGATGAGTTTGAGATTCTTTCTAGCAACAAAAGCGCTCCAAGAGAGGAAGGAGGAAACGGTAACCATGAACTAGGAGTAAACCCTCAACATCTTACGAATAGGATAAGGAAGAAATTGAAGAATTTGGTTGGATATGATCGCTGGCATAAATATATAAATGAATTGACAAAAAAAGAGGGCAGTATAACGAAAACCAAAACGGTTCGTATCTACAAAAGATAGGCCGACCTAACATTTGGATCAGGATCTCACTTATTCCCCCGGCCAATTTTAGAATTTGAATACCGCATTATTATTGCATTATCCAAGGTCCATCTCAGTGTCCGCCAAGTTGGTGATGCTAGGTTGGTATAGCTGCACTAGCAAAGTTGATGAAGATTTACTGTTACCTTATACTGTATATGTATATACCCTGACGTCATCTATGAATATAAAGTGTTTCTAATTATTATTTAAGTAAGTTTTAGCCTCCCTTTACCAAGACAAAGATGTTCCAAGAGAGGAAGATGAAGGCAAGTTTATGTATGGAGTTAACGAAATGCGGTATCTATGCACAGGGTGCACAGAAACAGTAAGTCGAGAAAGAATTAAGTTCATGAAACAAGAAAAGGTTGAATAAGAAAGTAGTAGGTGCTGAAAGACAGGACAGCAGTCAACCGAAAAAAGATGGTCTGTAACAAAACTAAAACCCATTCTATTTTAACAAGAAAAAGCCTACCTGACCTTCAGCTCGGACCCCCACGTAGTCCCTCTGGGAGCGCCAATTCCCATAGATACAATAGTTGTGTCCCCCTGAGGGGCACAGAAAAAGAATGATCCCATTGCACGATTAAGTATTTCATGAAGGAAAAATAGCAGCAAGAAATTTTGGTACTAAAAGTATTCCACCAACACTCAGGTTTCATTTCGCAAGCTACCAGTGCTAAAATACATCGGCTCAACTACATCACTTCTACCTCGGTAATTTTGACCTTTATACATTATCATCATAAGGGTCATAACCTCTGCCGATTGTATTTGTTGGTTATGATCATAATTAGCATATAGGTTGTTTTATAGTCCCTATATATAAGCCCCCCCCAGCCCCACCACAGCACAGACAGCATCAGTACGATATAGGGTATTTCTTTTGAGGCACCCTGTATAATTTTACCCCAAAACTGTACCCGCATTCACGAAGAAGACAAAATAAACATCATGGATGGGGAGAAAATCTAGGGGAAAATCGTAAATTTCGATGCCAGCCACCTAACTACGACATAGAAATAAATTGACTCGTAGATACTTAATGCACATATAAATTGCGGGGGAGAAAGAAACTCAGAACACGCTTTATTGCGAGCTATTTGCGTGGTAAAATAGGTCATGTGGTACGAGCAAATTTACCTCGACTCGATTTGCAGGCAAACAGGCGAACAGGATTAACGAAAACTTGAACTGTGCCGCGTAATCTGCGCAATTGGTTGTACGTCAAGTTTTAGTCAAGTTGATGCGGTTACAGCCAAGTTTTGTTCAAGTTGCTAATGTCATACCCAAGTTTTGATCAAGTTGCTCCCATCATACCCAAGTTTTGGTCAAGTTGCTACCGTCATACCCAAGTTTTGGTCAAGTTGCTACCCTCATACCCAAGTTTTGGTTAAGTTGCTACCGTCATACCCAAGTTTTGGTCAAGTTGCTACCCTCATACCCAAGTTTTGGTTAAGTTGCTACCCTAATACCCAAGTTTTGGTTAAGTTGCTACCCTCATACCCAAGTTTTGGTCAAGTTGCTACCCTCATACCCAAGTTTTGGTCAAGTTGCTACCATCATACCCAAGTTTTGGTCAAGTTGCTACCATCATACCCAAGTTTTGGCCAAGTTGCTACCGTCATACCCAAGTTTTGGTCAAGTTGCTACCCTCATACCCAAGTTTTGGTTAAGTTGCTACCCTCATACCCAAGTTTTGGTCAAGTTGCTACCCTCATACCCAAGTTTTGGTCAAGTTGCTACCATCATACCCAAGTTTTGGTCAAGTTGCTACCGTTATACCCAAGTTTTGGTCAAGTTGCTACCCTCGTACCCAAGTTTTGGTCAAGTTGCTACCGTCATACCCAAGTTTTGATCAAGTTGCTACCATCATACCCAAGTTTTGGTCAAGTTGCTACCGTCATACCCAAGTTTTGGTCAAGTTGCTACCCTCATACCCAAGTTTTGGTTAAGTTGCTACCCTCATACCCAAGTTTTGGTCAAGTTGATACCCTCATACCCAAGTTTTGGTCAAGTTGCTACCCTCATACCCAAGTTTTGGTCAAGTTGCTACCATCATACCCAAGTTTTGGTCAAGTTGCTACCATCATACCCAAGTTTTGGTCAAGTTGCTACCGTCATACCCAAGTTTTGGTCAAGTTGCTACCCTCCTCAGGCAGCGGAGGATAGTCGGGGCCGTCCCGGCCATCATAGTCACCAATATGACTACGGCTCTCCCAATACTATTATGGATTTTTGCGTTTTTTGATCCACTGACCTGTATAGATCGATTTTTAAGGCAAGGAAGGCCTTTTAGATGCTATTTCAAGTCTCCCTAACCGCTACATAGGCGTTCCAAAGAGAGGATTGGATTAGATTATTAGTTAGTTCAAGCCTCCCTATCCGCAACAAAGGTAATCCAAAGAGAGGAAAGAAGAAGGCACCATTTAGTATGGAGTTAAGGGAACGTGGAATCTATGCAGAAAGGGCATAGAAACAGTAAGATGAGAAAGAAGTTCATGAAACAAGATCAAAGTTGAAGAAGAAAGTAGTAGGTGCTGAAAAACAGGACAGCACTGAACCGAAGAAAGATGGTCCGTAACAAAATAAAAACCTATTCTATTTCAACAAAAATAAAGCCTACCTAACCTTTGGCTCAGGCCCTTACATAGTCCCTCTGGGAGCGCTAATTCCCATAGATACAATAGTTGTGTCCCCCTGAGGAGTTCCCAAAGAGAGGAAGGCATCATTTAGAATGAAGGTAAGGGAACGTGGAATCTATGCAGAAAGGGCATAGAAACAGTAAGTTGGGAAAAAAGTTCATGAAACAAGACAAAAGTTGAAGAAAGTAGTGGGTGCTGAAGAACAGGACAGCAGTCAAGCGTAAGAAGATCGTCCGTAACAAAATAAAAAACATTACATTTCAACAAAAAAAGGCCTCCCTGACTCTCAGCTCAGGACCTCACCCATTTCCCCCTGGGAGCGCTAATTCCCAACAGTTGTGTCCCCCTGAGGGGATTCAACCAACCGCGGTCACAGTGTTGATAAATAGCGAATCATCACAATCAGGGTTCACGCCTTCACTCTGCTAACTCCTGAGTTTCACAAAATATAAGATAGTATTTCTAAATATCAATAAATGAATAAATGTTTTTAATTTATTTCAAATATTTTTTACATAATTAATCACAGAGTTAATATTTTAGAAACGAGTTCGACAACAGGACGGCATGTGAGAGGAAGGAACCATTTTGAGTGGACTTTATAAGGAAACACGGAATCTATGCACAAGGGTCATAGAAACGGGAAGCTGTGAGAGAAGTTCATGACACAAGATAAGTTTAGAAGAAGAACTGAAAAACAGGACAGCAGTGAATAAAAAAAAAAGATTATCTGTAAAGGAATTACACACTGCAAGGTTTTCAAAAGTTTTCAATTTGGTAACGCAACCGAAGACAAGAACGTAGAAGTTTAAACAATTTAAACAATTTAAACAATTTAAACAATTTATTTACCACAGGTGATACAGAGGTAGAATGATTCTTAAGTCTAGTACAATGGTTAAATTTGAGTATAGCTACCTGTGGGCCCGAACAAGTTCAGCGACTTCTAGGGCATCCTATCATCACGTTATTCTAAGGTGTACAATAATGTTTAACCTAGTTTACTTAACCTAGTTTCGCATTTGACTGATCATTGAGATAATTTACTCGATATTTTATGCTGTATTTTACAATATAGGTCAAATCGGCTATATTTAACAGTATGTTCGATAAAACGATTCAAGAGCAGATAACCAGATTAAAACGATTACCCAAAGCAAGTTACATCATTACATTATCATTAGTTACATGTAGGAGGCAAGATTTGACATGGTGATCTTACACGACTAGTATTCTGATAGGAAGTGAGACTCAAGATGTCTTTTGAATACTTTGTACGAATTACATTTACGGATCTCCGCAGGTATAGAGTTCCAAGTTTTGGTTCCAATGAAGAGGATACTGTGTTGCGACCGGGCCTTCGAATAATAAGGAAGCATGAATTGACTTCTATTTCGGGTTAAATGGTCGTGATGACCAGTTTGCGCAGTCAATAATTGTCTAAGGCTATTGTCGCCATCATTTCTTGATGTTTTGAAAATGAAATTACAGATGGAGATTTTGTAGAGATCCGACAGTTTAAGTATTTGTAAATTTTTGAAGGAATCATTTGTGTGAGCATTATATTCCAGGTTCTTTACCGTCCTTACAGCTCTTTTCTGTAGAGTAAAAATTTTGTTAGTTTTATTTTTATCAGTTCCGTGCCATGCTTCTGTTCCGTATTGCAAGTATGGAGAAATAAGCGTTCGGTAGAGCATTAGTAAAATAGTTTCAGGCAGAAAATTTTTAACTTTATTTAGGATTCCGATGGATTTTGATAATTTAGAACTAATATGAGTGATAAGCTCTTTGAAGGTCAGATGTTTATCTATTATGATGCCCAGAAACTTACATGAGTTGGTTTCTTCGATTTCACCTTAGCCAATTTTAATGCATGGGAGAGATACATCTTTCTTGTATGAGAATGTAATATAATTTGTTTTATCAATATTAAGGCTTATTTTATTAGCTTTGAGCCACGATGAAACCTTATGAAGTTCATTATTTATACTCTCCACAATCATAGCTGGATTTTGGTTCGGAAGGACCGCAGAAAGCGTACTGTCATCGGCAAAAAGTATGAATTTGAAGAATGATGTAGATTTTACCATATCATTGATAAAAATCAGAAACAGGAGAGGCCCAAGAACAGATCCTTGTGGAACTCCATGGCTAATTGTCTGTGGGTCTGATTTTGCGTCGTCAATGACAACGTATTGCTTCCAATTTGTTAGGTAAGATCTGAACCAATCATGGGAAATCCCTCGAATGCCATAACGGTGTAGTTTCGAGAGTAGTATTTTATGGTCCACACAATCAAATGCTTTTCGGAAGTCAAGAAATACAGAGAAGACAGGCTTTCCTTCATCTTTTTTAGAATAGAGGAATTGTAAATGATTTAATATAGCCTGTGTTGTTGATTATTTAAAGCGAAAGCCGTATTGTTTATCGTAAAGAAATGATTTTTGTTCAAAATAAGAGTACACTTTTTTATACACAATCTTTTCGAATACTTTGCTACTAATTGGTAATACGGAGATAGGTCGATAATTGTTTACACAGGGTTTTCACCACTTTTAAAGATAGGGGTTACTCTAGCAACTTTGAGGGAGTTCGGGAAAGTGCCTAGTGAGAGAGACTGGTTAATAATATTTGATGTCAGCGGGGCTACAATGTCAGCAATAACTTTAAGTACTTTAGTCGGAAACGTTTGTAACCCACTCGATTTATTTTTCATGTTGTTTATGCACGTAATTACATCGGAGTAGTTTGTAGGCGCAAAGAAAAAGGAGTTGGGTTCTCGAATATGATCCATAAATTCAAGGTGATCAGTAGGTTCACTTGGAATACCATCAGCTATAGTTTTCCCTACGTTTACAAAGAAGTTGTTAAAGAGATTAGCAATTTCTTTTTTCTCATGGTATTTCACATTATCTTGAATGACATATTCAATTTTCTTTTTATCGGCATTATTCGGTTTACAGCAAGAGTTAAGGAGATGCCAAGTCTTTTTAACGTCAGTTTTGAATTGAGTAAACTTGAGCGTAAAGTAGTTCTTCTTTGATGTTCTTATCTGGTTTGTTACATAGTTTCTGAATCGGTTATATGTTTCTCTAGATATTCGCCCTTCGCAAAGGAGGGCTAGGTACGCTTGACGTTTCTTTATATTTATTACGATGTCTCTAGTAATCCAGGGCTTTTATTTATTTTTCGGGGTAACTGTACGAGTTATAATTGGGCAACACTGATTGTATGCGGTCATTATAGTTTCAGTCAACTTTACTACTGCTTCATCAATGCTCTTAGCATTATTATTTTGTTGAGAGATGTGCAATGTAGGCATTGATTCTTTAGTTTCGCATTTCTTCAAGATTTCATTCGTTTATTTTACGATATGAGTAAGTTTCAGCCCGTGCCTTGGTGCAAGCAATATAGACATTTTTCTTAATAAGAAAAACTGGGAAGTGATCTGATAAGTCAGTAGTAATTATTCCAGCAAGAAAATCACTTGGGTCTGTCATAAAGATATTGTCAAGCAGCGTAGCACACTCTGAGGTTATTCGTGTAGGCTTTGTAATGATCGGAATGAAGGATTGAGACTGAAAGGTTGTTAGGAAATTAGAGATTGGTTCATAGCTTTCATGTTTCAGTAGATCATAATTGAAGTCACCGCATATTATTATGTCATTGTATAAGGGCCTGTTTAACTGAGAAATAATACGATTCAGCTCATTCAGGAAGGATATAGGGCAGGCTGTAGGAGGCTTATACACCGTTCCAAGCACAATGCGTTTACCATCTCTAGACAGTTCCACGAAGAGTGATTCTACATGATCCTGATTCATTGTTGCACTTGCTATGGTTCTCGAGTCTATGTGGTTAGATATATATGTGCTGATGCCTCCACCCTGCTGGTTTTTTCTTAGCGAATGGTAACTATGATAATTTTCAAATCGAATCATGTCTTTAGTCGAGTCATCTAGCCAGCTTTCGGTGAAGCTAATCACGTCTAGGTTATATTTAAGTTCAGTAATAGTACATTGTATCTCTTCCAATTTTGGATAGAGTGACCTACAGTTCCAACACAGGAGTGAGAAATCTCGGTCAGTTATTCGTATAGTTTCGTTGAATTTTGATATATTAGTATACCTACACTCTTGAGAGTCGTTTAGGTTTGGATATATTCTGTTCAAATGATTGAGATCTGGGTCGATTTCCTCGAATATCTCAGGGTGATCAGTCATTTAAAATTAGTAAACAGTAAGAAGTAGGTACTATAGAGCTTAAAAACGAAATACAGAGTCAAGCTTTAAGGGATATTTCTGTCTAAAAAACTAGCTTATGAAGTACGAGGAAATAGAGTATAAAAAAAATCTAGTGCGATTACGTGAGTACACATAAACTCAGTCCATGAGCGAATAATATTGGAGTTCAATATCACAACATTGGTGTAAACAGATTGCCGCATGAAGGCGTTTTTACAAGTTCACATACAACAGGTAATAAGTTTTAAAGATTATAACGACAATGATATAACCAGCTAATATGGTTTACGCGTAATAATAACTTTAGTGGTAAAAAAAGAAAAAATTCACAGTAACATTGGGAGGGGAAAAATTGCTGATTGCGTTATTTCAAAAGTTCACACACAGCTGTCATAAATGTTTACAAACACATCTGTTATACATTTGTATAGATTCAGGTTAGACTAACATCAAGTTGAGGTTAAACTGACATGATACCTAATTGAGGTTAAACTAACACGAAACTGACATATCTAATTTAGAGGATCACCTAGTCTAGTCCCCCATGACCTGCTTCGATGTCATATTAAGTTGTTGCATCAGGTATTGCTTGAGGTCATCTGGCGTGTTGATCTCGCGGCGTCTTGAATCTTGGTTTCCGGGGTGAAATATGAAGATGTTTCCATCCTGTGTTCTTGGTATTCCAATTTTATCCGGGAATTTCCTTTTGGCCATCTTCAGAATGTACATGACGTTAGCTCGTGAAGGTATGAGGTATTCATTTATGAAGAAGAACTGTGGTTTCTTTTCTCGGCAGGCGTTGAGAATTTCACGTTTTTTGTTATAATGTTTTAGTTCAAATGTAATGTTTCTTTGATCTACGTTCCCAGTTACTGGTTTTTTCCCCATTCTTGTAGCTGACGTAATGTCAGTGTCGGAGAGGTCAATGTTGATCTTGTCCTTCAGTAGCTGGCATACTGTATCCTTACAGATTCCGTCTGCGTCAGATTGCGGTATTTCCCTTCCAGAAATGACGAGGGTACATTTTTTGTCTTCAATGTCTCGGCGCTGATCACTTTTTTCCAACTGGTCGAGGCGGGAGGTTAAGCTATCTATTTTCTTATTCTGTTCTTCGAGAGTTTTTTGTGTTCCGCTTCTTTTGTTTCAAATAGCGTTTTAAGGTGGCTTATTTCATTTTGCATTTGAACAATATCACTATTAAATTTTGTCATCACTTAATCGAAGTATTTTATGAGGACAGAAACCACTTCTTTACCGTCTTTCGTTAGGCTAGACACATCAGGGTATTGAACAAACTTCGGTTGAAACTCGATGCTGTTGTTGCTGCTGTTGTTGGTACTGCGTCGTTTGTTAGCCATCTTGAAGATTGAGGGAGTTCGGTCGTTGCGTAAACGAGGGTTGAATACTCTCACACTTTTGAGGGAATATTATACTCTTAGTTTGATTATTTTTATAAATGGGGTATTTAAATCACATTTGAATACTCATGGCGAGAGTGGGTACCCATTTAGGTTAGAGGTACATTCTTTCTAACAATAGGCATTTTGTTTCGGAGCGAGCGCCACACCCGTCCTCACCACACGGAGTCACTGAGGACACTCAAAGTTTGACAAAGATTGATTGTTGATAAAGTTTGACAAAGATTGAGGCAGGAATGGAATCTTATTCCGTTCAGAAATTGGTCGATAAGCCCTCGCGTCCTCTTAGTATGCGAGTGTTCAGCTGGGGCACACTGGAAACAGCGCAGCCTACAAAGAATAGGACAAAATCGGGTGAGAGTCTAACAACGAAAGCAGCTAAGGTGACAAATGCAATAAACTAAGCAAACAAGTGACCAGGAATTATCAATAAAACATTAAGCTTCAATTTTATGGTCAAACAAATGATAGAATAGGAACGTTTTCAAGTATTTCAGTAGTACCTCCAGAAGGGTAGGAACATCAAACAAAAGTTAGGAGTTAGATGGGCGCACAACAAGAATTTAGCGGGGCCGAAATGACGCCCTCATCTGCAGTCGGGTTTGAAGCAGATCGGACCCGGCCGTAGTTGCGGTATACTGCGCATAAAGAAAATGGTAAGCTTGCGAAAAACACAAAACTAGCAACCTTCTTTCAGTTATTACAATAAGAGTTCAACGTAGAGCACAAATTTAAATTGAATACGAGTCAAGTCCTAATGACCCTCACCTAAGGAATTACTTCCCTAGTGAAGCCATTGGAGCTTCTTTTAGAAAGAGGTTAAGTGAGAGATGGAAAAATAACGAAAAGACGATAGTGGAAGAATGCCATTCAGAGCAAGTATCGACAAGAGTTAAACGTTTAAGGATGGCCCAACGGGCTCTTAATTCCTTAGGGTAGCTTGACAGCTAAGTAAGTACGGCTCGACAGAACCGGTAAGTAAGTAAGTAAGTACGGCTCGACAGAACCGGTAAGTAAGTACGGCTCGACAGAACCGGTAAGTAAGTAAGCACGTCTTGACAGAACCGGTAAGTAAGTAAGCACGGCTCGACAGAACCGGTAAGTAAGTAAGCACGGCTCGACAGAACCGGAAGTAAGCACGGCTCGACAGAACCGGTAAGTAAGTAAGCACGGCTCGACAGAACCGGTAAGTAAGTAAGCACGGCTCGACAGAACCGGTAAGTGAGTAAGCACGGCTCGACAGAACCGGTAAGTAAGTAAGCACGGCTCGACAGAACCGGTAAGTAAGTAAGCACGGCTCGACAGAACCGGTAGGTAAGGCACGGCTCGACGGAACCGATAAGTAAGTAAGCACGGCTCAACAGAACCGGTAATTAAGTAAGTACGGCTCGACAGAACCGGAAAGTAAGTACGGCTCGACAGAACCGTTTAGTAAGTAATGGAAGAGGCGGCTATAAAGCCTAGTAATTAGTTATACCGCTCTGAATGGCTAGTTGAACAAAATAAACATGAAACACACACATTCACACAAACCAAATCAGGAGTACGGTCAAAGAAAAGAACCAAGAATACGAGAAGCTTGTCGAATGCACAGGCGATGTGCAGCACTCTGCAGTTTCACGTTTACTCCATTAATTAACACAGGACGAGTAGCGAGTCCAAATGAGCGACGCGTAGTTTTAACGAATGTAAAGCCTCTAATATCTACATAAAAAGGTCTCACCGACATCATTTCCTCCTCCGCCCCCGGTCAGCTGGAAGCCTCTAAAGTTCAAACAGAAAAGTACCTGAGAGGCGCACACGGAAATTCTCAACATATCGTTGTCGCAAAGAAAAATGAAGTTTTTCCTAGACGCGAAAATACAAAAGATGATTTTCAATCCGACCAACCAACCAACACCACCTTGTACATTGGTATATCAAATGCCTCATAACTAACACCAGGACGCCATGACGGTTACCCCCGGTGAAGCCGGTACCCATTTCTGGCACCTGGGTAGATTGGGGAATTGTGGCCGAGTTCCCCCTTTTCCCAACGGGGAGAAATCGCCACGCGGTGCCGGGATTCGAACCGCCAACCCTTCCGTGACGGGCGTGCTCTTAACCACACGGCCGCGGTGACCACACTAGATGAACTCAGCAAATGCAATCAAGTCAAATAAGGAGATATTCTAAAACTTCACGTCCCACCACCACGCACCCACCCCGACACCCCTCCCCCCCACACACACACCTAAGTCCTACCCGGACGAGGACTTAGAGCGCGAAGTCCCCAGCGCCTCTAACCAAGTCCCACAGCTGTCCCGGCCTCAGGCAGAGCAGAGCTTCTCTCTGAAATGCAGTCCCAAGTTAGGAGGCAAGTGATGCTTGAGAGTGTAGATCTCAAGTCGAGTTGGCTAGCGTTTTGTGAGGCGTGTGAGGTGGTGGTGGTGGTGGTTGCGCCATCTGGGAAGAGCTATAACCACCTGGGCAGAGCCATAACCACCTGGGCAGAGCTATAACCACCTGGGCAGAGCTATAACCACCTGGGCAGAGCTATAACTATCTGGGCAGAGCTATAACCACCTGGGCAGAGCCATAACCACCTGGGCAGAGCTTTAACCACCTGGGCAGAGCTTTAACCACCGGGGCAGAGCTATAACCACCTGGGCAGAGCCATAACCGCCTGGGCAGAGCTATAACCATCTGGGCAGCGCTAACCACCTGGGCAGAGCTATAACCACCTGGGCAGAGCTATAACCACCTGGGCTGAGCTATAACCACCTGGGCAGAGCTATAACCACCTGGGCAGAGCTATAACCACCTGGGCAGAGCTATAACCACCTGGGTAGAGCTATAACCACGTGGGCAGAGCTAGCCACCTGGGAAGAGCTATAACCATCTGGGCTGAGCTATAACCACCTGGGCAGAGCTATAACCACCTGGGCAGAGCTATAACCACCTGGGCAGAGCTATAACCACCTGGGCAGAGCTATAACCACCTGGGCAGAGCTATAACCACCTGGGCAGAGCTAACCACCTGGGAAGACCTATAACCATCTGGGCAGAGCTATTACCACCTGGGCAGAGCTATAACCACCTGGGGAGAGCTATAACCACCTGGGCAGGGCTATAACCACCTATGCAGAGCTATAACCACCTGGGCAGAGCTAGCCACCTGGGCAGGGCTATAACCATCTGGGCAGAGCTAACCACCTGGGTGGAGCTATAACCACCTGGGCAAAGTTATAACCCCCTGGGGAGAGCTATAACCATCTGTGCAGAGCTAACCACCTGGGCAGAGCTAACCACCTGGGAAGAGCTATAACCATCTGGGCTGAGCTATAACCACCTGGGCAGAGCTATAACCATCTGGGCAGAGCTATAACCACCTGGGCAGAGCTATAACCACCTGGGCAGAGCTATAGCCACCTGGGCAGAGCTAACCACCTGGGAAGAGCTATAACCACCTGGGCAGAGTTATAACCACCTGGGCAGAGCTAACCACTCGGGTTGATTACATTAGATGATGGTCTGCAACGTAGACGTTCCAAAGAGAGGAAGGACGGAAACACCATTAGTTTGGAGTTAACACATTTCTTGCAAAGAGTGACCCACCGGTGGTCACTTAGGTGATTTCCATAGTGCTGCTGACCCACCTGCAGTCACTAACTCATTTCTATTAATACTTAATGAAAGCTATAAGGCCCGATCCAGTTAATGTTTGCTATTTCCAAAGTTGATTACCACAATTGACTATAAATATGAATTGAACATAGAACTTGAATTTAACCCATCGCAGTTAATGTGTTAAGTGCCCGTGAGGATACTCTGCCATGCTCTATGTACTGAGGTGTGGCCACCAAACTTCCCTGCAAGCGAGGATACTCTGCCATGCTCTATGTACTGAAGTGTGGCCACCAAACTTCCCTGCAATCGAGGATACTCTGCCATGCTCTATGTACTGAGGTGCGGCCACCAAACTTCCCTGCAATCGAGGATACTATGCCATGCTCTATGTACTGAGGTGTGGCCACCAAACTTCCCTGCAATCGAGGATACTCTGCCATGCTCTATGTACTGAGGTGCGGCCACCAAACTTCCCTGCAATCGAGGATACTCTGCCATGCTCTATGTACTGAGGTGCGGCCACCAAACTTCCCTGCAATCGAGGATACTCTGCCATGCTCTATGTACTGAGGTGCGGCCACCAAACTTCCTTGCAATCGAGGATACTCTGCCATGCTCTATGTACTGAGGTGCGGCCACCAAACTTCCCTGCAATCGAGGATACTCTGCCATGCTCTATGTACTGAGGTGCGGCCACCAAACTTCCCTGCAACCGAGGATACTCTGCCATGCTCTATGTACTGCAGTGTGGCCACCAAACTTCCCTGCAATCGAGGATACTCTGCCATGCTCTGTGTACTGAGGTGCGGCCACCAAACTTCCCTGCAATCGAGGATACTATGCCATGCTCTATGTACTGAGGTGTGGCCACCAAACTTCCCTGCAATCGAGGATACTCTGCCATGCTCTATGTACTGAGGTGCGGCCACCAAACTTCCCTGCAATCGAGGATACTCTGCCATGCTCTATGTACTGAGGTGCGGCCACCAAACTTCCCTGCAATCGAGGATACTCTGCCATGCTCTATGTACTGAGGTGCGGTCACCAAACTTCCTTGCAATCGAGGATACTCTGCCATGCTCTATGTACTGAGGTGCGGCCACCAAACTTCCCTGCAATCGAGGATACTCTGCCATGCTCTATGTACTGAGGTGCGGCCACCAAACTTCCCTGCAACCGAGGATACTCTGCCATGCTCTATGTACGGAGGTGTGGCCACCAAACTTCCTTGCAATCGAGGATACTCTGCCATGCTCTATGTACTGAGGTGTGGCCACCAAACTTCCCAGCAATCGAGGATACTCTGCCATGCTCTAAGTGCTGAGGTGTGGCCACAAACTTCCCTGCAATCGAGGAAACTCTGCCATGCTCTATGTACTGAGGTGTGGCCACCAAACTTCCCTGCAATCGAGGATACTCTGCCATGCTCTATGTACTGAGGTGTGGCCACCAAACTTCCCTGCAATCGAGGATACTCTGCCATGCTCTATGTACTGAGGTGTGGCCACCAAACTTCCCTGCAATCAACAAACTCAGATAATTTCATAAATTTCAAATAATTTTCAATTCAATTTTAATTCAGAAGTAAATCAAATCATAAAAATAATTTCACAAACGCGTTAAGCACGCACAACTTTGTACTGATTTACAATTCTGGTGAAAAAAAAATACTTATTACGTTCATTTGAACCTATTTTGAGGCAGTTTACAACAAACCTAAAAGAACTGAAGCATTCCTCTGCGTATAAATTAGATTATTTCGAGTCTCACTGTCCACAACAGATTAGTTTGAGTCTCACTGTCCACAACAAAGGTGTTCCCAAGAGAGGAAGGTACCATTTAGAACAGAGTTTATGGATTGACTATAGGTTAGTTTCAGCCGCTCTTACCACAGCATAGATGATCAAAGAGAGAAAGGGTGAAGGTACCTATAACGTGGAATTGAGTGAATGTGGAATCTATTCACAGAGGGTGTTCCAGCAAGGGATCCCATGCCCATAGAAACAAAAAGATAAGAAAGAAGTTCATAAAACACGATGAGAGTTAAAGAAGAAAGTAGTAGGTGCCGAAAAACAGGACAGCAGTGAACCAAAAAAAGATAGTCCTTAACATAACTGAAGCATTTTATTTCAACAAAAGAAGGCCTACCTAACCCTCATCTCAGGACCTCACATTTTCCCCCTGGTAGCAAGGTGGGTGAGATGAGTTCAGTACAGCACGAGGGTTGCGTCACGGTTCGGGTCAGTTGAGCTGACTTCGTCCCGGCAGCTCAGGAAGTCCTTTGCTAATTCTTTTGCCGAGTCCTTTGCCGAATCCTTTGCCGAGTCCTTTGCCGAGTCCTTTGCCGAGTCCTTTGCCGAGTCCTTTGCCGAGTCCTTTGCCGAGTCCTTTACCGAGTCCTTTGCCGAGTCCTTTGCCGAGTCCTTTGCCGAGTCCTTTGCCGAGTCCTTTGCCGAGTCCTTTGCCGAGTCCTTTGCCAAGTCCTTTGCCAAGTCCTTTGCCAAGTCTTTTAGCAAGTCCATTGCCATGTCCTTTGCTAAGTCCTTTGCTATGCCTTTGCTAAGTCCTTTGCTAAGTCCTTTGCTAAGTCCTTTGCTAAGTCCTTTGCTAAGTCCTTTGCTAAGTCCTTTGCTAAGTCCTTTGCTAAGTCGTTCGCTAAGTCCTTTGCTATGTCCTTTGCTATGTCCTTTGCTATGTCCTTTGCTATGTCCTTGGCTAAGTCCTTTGCTATGTCCTTTGCTATGTCCTTTGCATTGTAAAATCAAACTTGAGCATTTTAAAATAAAACTTGAGCATTTTAAAATTAAATTTGAGCATTTGCAATTAAACTTGAGTATTTTAAAATTAAACTTGAGCATTGTAACATTATACTTGAGCATTTTAAAATTATTCTCGAGCATTTTAAAATTAAACTTGAGCATTTTAAATTAAACTTGAGCATTTTAAAATTGAACTTCAGCATTTTAAAATTAAACTTCAGCATTTTAAAATTAAACTTGAGCTTTTTTACATTAAACTTGAACATTTTAACTTTGAACTTGAACTTTTTTACGTTGAACTTGAACTTTCTTACGTTGAACTTGAACTTTCTTACGTTGAACTTGAACTTTTTTACGTTGAACCTGAACTTTTTTACGTTGAACCTGAACTTTTTTACGTTGAACCATAACTTTTTACGTTGAACCTGAGGGTTTTTACATTGAACCTGAGGTTTTTACATTGAACCTGATGATTTTTTAAATTGAACTTGGGTTGTTTTCAAATTGAACATGAGTTATTTTCAATTGAACATGAGTTTTATATATTGAACATGAGTTTTTATATATTGAACATGAGTTTTTATATTGAACTTGAGGTCTTTCAAATTGAACTTGAAGTCTTTCAAATTGAACTTAGGTTTTTCAAATTGAACTTAGGTTTTTCAAATTGAACTTAGGTTTTTCAAATTGAACTTAGGTTTTTCAAATTGAACTTAGGTTTTTCAAGTTGAACTTAGGTTTTTTAAGTTGAACTTAGGTTTTTCAAATTGAACTTAGGTTTTTCAAATTGAACTTAGGTTTTTCAAATTGAACATAGGTTTTTCAAATTGAACTTAGGTTTTTCAAGTTGAACTTAGGTTTTTCAAATTGAACTTAGGTTTTTCAAATTGAACTTAGGTTTTTCAAATTGAACTTAGCTTTTTCAAATTGAACTTAGCTTTTTTAGATTGAACCTAGCTTTTTCAGATTGAACTTAGCTTTTTCAGATTGAACTTAGCTATTTCAGTTTGAACTTAGCTTTTTCAGATTGAACTTAGCTTTTTCAAATTGAACTTAGCTTTTCAAATTGAACATAGCTTTTTCAAATTGAAATTGAGATTTTTCAAAATAATATGTTACCTAGTTATAAAATCTGAGCTTTTTGAAGTAAAATCTGAGCTTTTTGAAGTAAAATCCGAGCTTTTTGAAGTAAAATCCTAGCTTTTTGAAGTAAAATCCGAGTTTTTTGAAGTAAAATCCGAGCTTGTTGAAGTAAAACCCGAGCTTTTTGAAATAAAACCTGAGTTTTTTAAATCAATAGTAAAAAGATGTAGACCCATGGTTCTTATTGCTGTGGTGCAAATTTTACTTCTAATCATTTTCTAGTGCTGTCATTTTCAAAATTATCACTGTCTGATGTAACTTTGTGTATTAGATTTGCACTTTACCGTTGACTGTACATGTTTTTCGTATTTTTAGCCTGAAGATGATGTTTGAACATCAAAATTTTGCATTTTATCGGCTACAGAGTTAGTGAATTTTTCATATATTGACAATGAATCAATAAAAATATGTAAAGTGAATTTCTTACCACTGTTCTTACCATGATGTTCTGGAAAGATTTTGTAATCTTGAAAAGTTGAAAAATAAATCTAGTTTTTCACACTTGCCCTGATGTACTTGGTAATGTCTCCAAGCCTTGTGTTAATGATTGATTAATTTCAGAATCATCCAATAATGGAAATGAAGTGAACAGCTCTTAATTCCCTCTTAATTCTTAGTCACATCCTGATAAACGCTTAGACTTGTTCAGTAAATCTGTTTCATTTAACAGTCGAAATTCAATGTGATACTCCCATTGAAAACAGCCCAGAGTCAATAAAACTTTGAAAACTCAGTGAGTGAAATCCATCTAGATTTGCTTGAGTCTGAAGCTAGAGACAAAAGTTCTTTTCATGCAATTCCTCCAATGAAGCCTTTGCTGATACCTCAAGTAAATTAAGACCTGTCATGATGAAGCGTGAAGTATTTAATTCTTATGATTCAGAACTAATGCCTTGTGTGAAGAACCTTTAAAGTTAAGGATTCAATTTGGAACTAACATTATTTGCATTAAAGTATTTCTAGGTTTAAGTTGAATTCTGATGGATACATAAAAATGATTGCGTACCACTCCAGCATCATGGGTGACATTCATGTAGTTAGCCGACATGTCGTTGCCTGAATACAACCTGCCTTAAACAGCAGAGGTTATTTTAACTCGTCTCGGAGCTGTCTGAGCAGTTCACCCCTGCTCTCCGAGCTGGCACCACTGCATACGCACTCTGAGGTCTAACGTGACGTCATCCGTGACGCCTCCCCGCATCCAGCTGCTTTGCAAACTTCCGACTGTGCTTCCTGCGCCTTCTGTCCTGGGGGAGTTTCTGGCGACCCTTTCGTCATGTTCTGCACGGCTGGGGATGTGGTGATGGGCTGAGTGTGCCACCAGCTGCTGCGACGTCTACGCCTGCCTACCTCTGCTCCGCTCACTCGCTGAGGCTCACGGACTTGTGGAGGTTGGTGACTATTGTCGTTGACTATGTGAATGTCCATTCCGTGAGCTGGTTTTAGGTGTGCGCAATCCAGGCCTCGTATCTATTCCAATCTCTACCATAACCTGTAAGCCCTATAACTATGATTACGTAAAACTGCAACGGCTTCATAACTACTTTAGAACTATAACTAAAATACTTAATAACTATAACTAAACTATAACTATAACTATAACTATAGCTAAACTATAACTATAACGGTTACTATGACCATCTTATAACTACTGTCTGTAAGACGACGAACGATAACTATAAGGAGGCATTATTATGCTCTGAACCTCAACGCAACTAATTTGCATTTCTTTATCCCCTTGCAGTTCCTTCGCGGCTTAATTGAGTGCAAGGTGTGACGGTCCGCTTCTTCAGCCAGTCACCCTGCTCGTGTGGAGCTTGAATCTTCCTGCTACGCACTTATTATACATTTCACTGTTTATCTATGTCTGATCAACTTTGAATAAAAGTTGGAACTTTCAATATACGCATAAACGCTTCAACATTATTTTTCCCCCCATAAATATTTATTTTCTGTATGGCGCCCAACGTGGGGCCTGCGTTTGTGTTTCAGGAGTCAGAGGTCGTGGGCTGGAATACCGCGGCATTGCTGTGTTCCATTAACACTTTCTAATTTCTAATAACTTCTAATAACTTCAACTATTGTTTTCAGCAGCAATGGCGTCTGAAAAACCTAAAGAACCTCAGTTGCAGGCCGGAGGCGGAAGTGATCTCACCATTTTAACCAAAACTCGTAAGTACTTAAGACAACGTGTGACTAAACTGCACAATTCTATCTCTGCTGTGGGGTCAGATTACTCTGAACAGCAAAGGGCCTTAAATATGGCGAAAGTAACCTCTCTACAGACGGAGCTAAAGGACCTCGACAAATCCATCTTTGAGTTGCTCATTCGCAGCGAAGCTGCAGACGATGTACTCGCCGCTGCCGCTGATGAGCAGGAGTCCTACGAGGAGCAGTTGTTTGACTGCCTGGCCCTCCTGCAGCCTCAGCCCTTGGCGGTGGCTTCTGAGGCTACGACTAACTCTGCTTCAGCAACATCAGGTATGGTTCAGGCTAAGCAAAAATTAAGGCTGCCCGATATACCTCTTCCTAAGTTCAGCAACGCAAAGACTGAGTGTTTTGAAAAATTCATAACTAATTTCGAAGCAATTTTCGATAAGCACGCTTTGTCTTCCTACGAAAAACTTGTTTACCTGTATAATCAGGTGTCTGGTTCTCCTAAAATCTTGCTAGATTCCCTCGATACGACAGAGCAAAAATACGAATCGGCTAAAGACTTGCTACAGAAGGCTTTTGCCTCAGAAATTGTGCAAAAATACAATGCCATCGAAAAACTAGCTGCCATGAAGCTGGCTATTTCTGACGATCCCATTGTTTACATTGGAGAAATGAAGGCAGTTATTGCTTCGTTCCGTAAGCTAAAAATTGACGTAGATACGGTTTTAGCGTACTTTTTATGGAGTGCCCTAAATGATAAATTTCAGAATAGTTTGATTCAAATCACGAATGTGAATCGCCCCTCATTGTCTCAAATAGAAGAGTACGTATTCGAAGCCAACGAACGCTACCAAAAGCAGCTTGAGATTTCCAGCCATTCAGGTAGGAAGGAAAAGGCTCACAAATTTGAGCCTACCGCTGCATTGGCCATAAACGTAAACCGAAAAACTGAAACGTGTGGTTTGTGCCTGAGCGATGGTAGAAACCCTGAGCACCATCTGAGTAAATGTCCTAACTACGATACTGCATTCAAAAAATTTGACAAATTAAAAGCCATTAACGCCTGCACAAAATGTTCTTTCCAGAACCACAGCACTGCGAACTGCAGGTTTAAATTTTCGTCACGCTGTCGTGTTTGCAATGGCGAACATATGACCTACTTGTGTCGCAAGGCGAGACTTCCTCGAGAGGGCACTCGGCGGAGCACCACTTCACCAGCGCAACCGGTAACGAGCGCCTTGACGCTGACACGGTATGTTTTCACAGGGTCTGTGGGCGCTGCTAATATTTTGCCTACTCTCACTGCTGGTATCGGAAACTCAAATATTAGGATATTGAAAGATGGCGGGAGTCAGAAAAATTTTATTACTAGCTCTCTTGCCGATGAACTGGATTTGCCAGTTCTGAAGGAAAATGAAACTGTGAATATTCAGGGTTTTAATTCAAGTAAGAAGATTGAAACAAAAATTGTGAAAGTTCCTCTAATTTTGAAGCATAAAAAACTAGTTGTTGAGGCGATATGCGTTCCTAAAATAAATATTGCTTTACCGTACAGGGATCTGGAGCAGGTGGTTTTTGCATTTGAGAACGCTGGTTACGAGTTGGCAGACCGGTCCCTCGTAGATAGCGAAAATTACCCCTCTGAGATATCTCTCATATTAGGCGCAGAATCCGATCCGGACTTCAAAATGAGTTACATCAATTTTGGTGGGACTAAGCAGCAGTCCTGCTTCATCGATTCCACTGTGGGAGTGATGTTAACGGGAAATCTGCAACTCATGAAAGACAATATAAGGCATCTCCCTCCTTCCCAACCCGATGCTCGTCCAGTACGCGTGGCACCTGCGGTCTCTGTCCCCAGACGGGTGGTCGGCGCTGCTACCGTGTCAGACTGCGCGGACTCAGAGCTCGCGTCCGGTGAGATGGGGGAACCATACGAACCTGTCCTCCCTTCTCTTGATGGGGCACCTCCAGCAGATCTAGGTGAGCGTTGTGCTGATCTCTTGGGTATAGACCGTCTAGAGGAGCCTGAGGAGACAGAATTAAATGATAAATTAGTAAATTATGTTCTGAGTAACACTAACAGAAATACAGATGGAAGGCTGGTAATGCCCATCATGTGGAATCATAGAATTTCTCACAGACTTGCTAAAAACTATACCTTGTCGAGGCAAATTCTGCAGAGCAACTATAAAAAGCTTTCGCTTGATCCCGATCGCCTAAGCATGTACGATAAAGTAATCAAAGATCAAGAGAACGATAATATCATTGAGAGAATCGATAACATTGAGTCATTCATGAACTCCCATCCCGAGTGTAGTTTTCTTCCCCACATGGGAGTTTTTCGCTTGGGTAATGACACAACAAAATGTCGCGTCGTGTTCCTGGCTAACCTCTGCGATAAGATAAATGGCGCGGTTAGTCACAACCAAGCCACTCTTCCAGGCCCTTGTCTAAATCCCAAGCCGGATGTTGCTCTCGCTTCCCTGAGATTTGATAAATACTTGCTAACTTTTGACTTGGAAAAAGCGTTTCTAAATATTCAACTGAGGGAAGTAGATCAAAGTCGATTCTGTTTTTTGTGGTACAGGAACGTACTAAAAGGAGACCTGACTGTTGTCGCATACAAATGTCTTAGGCTTTTGTTTGGCTTAAGGCCTAGTCCAACTACCTTAATGTTAGCATTATACAAGTTGCTAATATCCGATGATCCCCAAAATGATCCTGTTCAGTCTAAATTGCGGAAGGTAGTGTATAGCTTGATGTACATGGATAATGGTGGATACTCGACTAACAGCCCCATTGAACTTTATCAGGCTTATAGCTTATTACCTTGCTTATTTGAAGACTACAAATTCCCATTGCAGAAGTTTTATACCAATGACCAATCTCTGCAGAACAGCATCGATAAAAATTTTCATACAGATTCTTCTAAGCAAGTTAAGTTGTTGGGCATGACCTGGGATAAAGAGAATGACACTCTAGAGCCCTGTGCGCTTAAACTCGACGTAAAGGCAGATACGAAGCGGAAAATTCTCTCCTCTATTCATGAAATCTATGACGTGTTCAATATATTTTGTCCCATCCTCAACAGGGCTAAGGTGTTCCTCCATAAATTGCAGTCTGATCAATCTATGAAATGGGATGTAAGGCTACCGAAAGAACTACTAAGAGAATGGAGACTGATCGCAAAACAAGTAAATTCTTCAAAATGCCCTCCGATTCCTAGATCACTAGGAAGCAGAGACGGACGGTACTCTCTACTTGCTTTCACTGACGCCTCAAAGATGTTGTACGGCTATGTCATTTACATGAGAGACAATGAATCAAATACTCTCAGCCTACTCTCTAGTAAATCTAAAGTGGTCAGTAAAAAATTGAAAACTAAAACAATTCCAGTTCTCGAACTTGCCGCAATACACTTGGGTGTTGCAGCTTTGCTAGACTGGTACCGTAACTTTTGTGGCACTAAAAACGTGGTCCCTCTGAACATAGAGTCTCTATTGCTGTACACCGATAGCATGGTTGCCCTTCATTGGATCCAGTCATATGCAGTAGATTTTGATAAAATGCAGAAGCGAAACGTTTTTACTCTGAATAAGCTTAATGCCATAGAAACATTGTGTGGACAAAAACAAGTGAAATTTTGTTTCACGGCAGGTAGAGGAAACCCCGCTGACTTAGTTAGCCGTTGCTCTAGCGTAAAACAACTAAAAAACTCTCAGTATTTCACTGGACCTACCTTTCTTCAGGAGGATGCAGTTTCTTCCGCTGACTGCGATCTCTCGGTGGTGTTGCCCAGCCTCGGCGTGCGTCCTTCCGCCGCCGCGGGAGAAATCCTTAGCGGTGAGGTTACCTGTGGGGTGGCATTAGACAGGAGTGTCAGCAAGGAGGTGGAAAGTGGCTCGGGAGAGGTTCCTGAAAGAAAAGGACATTTGATTCCCCTGAACAAATATTCATCTCTTTCTAAACTTGTAAATGTTCACAAGTACGTACTAATGTTTGTAAAAAGATTAAAATCGAACTCTGAGGCGTCTGACGATCGGAAACCTAATTATTATGCTGCGGCACTCAGAAACATTTTGCTCACGGAGCAGACAGACGCTTTTCAGCAGATTTTCACCTATTTTAACTGTCGGGACAAAACTATTAATAAATTACCGCCTCTAATCAAACGTTTGAATGTGATAGTGTCTTCGGATGGTCTATTAAGAGTCAAATCTAAGTTCATGAAGGAAAAGTCTAGCTCCTATCCGATACTATTACCTAACGGTAGCCTGCTAACCAGACTGATCATCGAAGATGCCCATATTAAGACAGGCCATGCCGGTATTTATTCAGTGTTACATGAATTGCGGAAAAACTATTTTTTCCTTCACCCTTACTCAGAAGTGCGCAAAGTGCTTAGACAATGTGTAACTTGTCGCAGAGTAAATCAAAGACCCGTGATCTTGAGCCAGAACGTCTACCGTGATTTTAGGATTTCTCCTCCTGCGAAGCCGTTCAGGTCGATATTTCTGGACTACATGGGTCCTTGGACCGTGACTATCAACGACAAAAAACAAAAGGTGTGGATCTTGGTATTGACCTGCCTCTGGAGTAGAGCGGTTAATATGAAGCTTTGCTTGAGCGCGGATGCAAAAGACTTTCTTAGAGCGTTACAGCTTCACATTTATGACTATGGAATATTTAAAAATTGTGTGGCCGATCTGGGAAGCCAGATATCTGCCGGGTTCAACACTTTGAGATCTTTTCTGGACGATCATGAGACCCGCAGCTACTTAGAGAAATTTGATATCAAAGAACTCTCAATGTCTCAATATTGCAAAGGGAACAGTGCATTGGGATCTCTTGTTGAATGCTGTGTGAAGGCTTGTAAACGGCTAATTTGGAAGTCAATTGGGAAAAGGATCTTGCCAATATTTGATTTTCAGTTTCTGATAGCTAAAGCAGTACATTTAATAAACAGACGGCCAATCACGTTCAAGGAATCCCTGCGTACAAATCATATTGAACCAGTAGTTCCGATTACACCAGAGATGTTGATTTACGGTCAGGAGCTGCCGTCCGTAAATTTGATTCCTAGCCTTCAACCGGTACAGCTAGAAGATGCTGATTACCAACCTAACTCCGGAAGGGAAATCAGAGAGCATTACTCTAAATTGGTAGCTAGTAACAACAAATTGAATGAAGTCTATCATTCTGAGTTCTTGGCTACATTGATGCACCAAGCTACCAACCAGAAGGAACGTTATAAGCCTGTTAAGCATGTACCATTAAAGGTTGGAGACGTCGTCCTACTAGTGGACAAGTTCCTTAAACAATCGTCTTACCCGTTAGGTGTCGTCGTCAAAACGGTGGCCAATTCCATGGGTGAAGTGACGGCGGCCTTCGTTCGTAAGAGTTCCGGCGAGGAGGTATACCGTCACGCTACTTCTCTCATTCTTCTGATTCCAGGAGAAGCTGGCGTCCGGGCTGCGCAAACTTTGCCGGATGACGTGCGCTCCAACTCCGAAGAAAGACGTCGTGGTAGACGTGGAGCTGCGGTCTTGGCGGAGCAAAAAATACGCTCTTTAATGATGAGCGATTGTATATAGATGTATAACCTTGTTCTGTTTTTTAATTACTAATCTCTTGAATCTTCATCTTCACCTTCACTTTCACTGCAGGTGAATTCTCGGGGGGGGAGTGTGAAGAACCTTTAAAGTTAAGGATTCAATTTGGAACTAACATTATTTGCATTAAAGTATTTCTAGGTTTAAGTTGAATTCTGATGGATACATAAAAATGATTGCGTACCACTCCAGCATCATGGGTGACATTCATGTAGTTAGCCGACATGTCGTTGCCTGAATACAACCTGCCTTAAACAGCAGAGGTTATTTTAACTCGTCTCGGAGCTGTCTGAGCAGTTCACCCCTGCTCTCCGAGCTGGCACCACTGCATACGCACTCTGAGGTCTAACGTGACGTCATCCGTGACGCCTCCCCGCATCCAGCTGCTTTGCAAACTTCCGACTGTGCTTCCTGCGCCTTCTGTCCTGGGGGAGTTTCTGGCGACCCTTTCGTCATGTTCTGCACGGCTGGGGATGTGGTGATGGGCTGAGGGTGCCACCAGCTGCTGCGACGTCTACGCCTGCCTACCTCTGCTCCGCTCACTCGCTGAGGCTCACGGACTTGTGGAGGTTGGTGACTATTGTCGTTGACTATGTGAATGTCCATTCCGTGAGCTGGTTTTAGGTGTGCGCAATCCAGGCCTCGTATCTATTCCAATCTCTACCATAACCTGTAAGCCCTATAACTATGATTACGTAAAACTGCAACGGCTTCATAACTACTTTAGAACTATAACTAAAATACTTAATAACTATAACTAAACTATAACTAAACTATAACTATAACTATAACTATAACTAAACTATAACTATAACGGTTACTATGACCATCTTATAACTACTGTCTGTAAGACGACGAACGATAACTATAAGGAGGCATTATTATGCTCTGAACCTCAACGCAACTAATTTGCATTTCTTTATCCCCTTGCAGTTCCTTCGCGGCTTAATTGAGTGCAAGGTGTGACGGTCCGCTTCTTCAGCCAGTCACCCTGCTCGTGTGGAGCTTGAATCTTCCTGCTACGCACTTATTATACATTTCACTGTTTATCTATGTCTGATCAACTTTGAATAAAAGTTGGAACTTTCAATATACGCATAAACGCTTCAACATTATTTTTCCCCCCATAAATATTTATTTTCTGTACCTTGTGTTGATTTTCGGACATTTCTTTCATTCCCATAACAGGGTGTCTACTTGGTAGTAAAGTAGTAAAAAGTAAAAAAAATTGAAAAGCAGCAAAAATGAATGTAGTAGTGAAATTTGCCTCGGGGGTCTATTTTACCTGTCAGGGTTGTAAAAAATTGTGAAGCGGTATAATTCACCGAAAATTGAAAGTAAAGTAAATATGCATATAGAGTTTGAAGATTTGCAAAAATTCATTTTTCTCAGGATCAGATATATGCTGCAGTTTATGGGAAATATTCCTGTAGGGGGATTGGACAATTCCCCGGTGTCGACTAATTTCCAGTTTGTTTATTTTTGCAAATGATCTGTTCTCATTGTTGAAAAATAAGACCCCTAACCCCCCCCCCTGCCCCCCCGCCCCCAACAATCTCGCCCCCCCCCCCCCCGCCCTGACTAAACCCTCACACAGAACCCTACGCGCGTACGCCGCCCGCGAGACCCAAGAAACCAGTTTTTGCGCGCCACTCGGCCCCACTGTCGGAACTGACTCGCACCCCCCCCGCCCCCCTACCCCCCCCCCCCCCCCACCCCCCAACCACTCCCCCCCAACAATCTCCCCCACACCCACCCCCCCCCCCCCCCCCGCCCCGACTAAACCCCCACACAGAACCCTACGCGTAATAACCTCCGTTCCCGAATGTGGAACGAAGGTAAAGGAGAATGTACTAGGAAACGTAGGTAATATTTCATGTCGGTCCTTTCGGTGACCTTTTGGAAGGTAAAAAGGTAAAAATGTAAGATTTTCTTTCCAATATCTGACCTTCGGCGAGATGACGCATGTGTAGGAATTTGGGCGGGACATTCAAGGTTAAGGTAGGGTATAAGATGCAGACGGTGTCGGACAGCGCCATTCGTCGGAAAGGCAGCAAGATGGCCGTACAACTCACAATACCGAACAGTTACAAAGAAGTGGTGCTTCAGTACCTTAACCGAACTTCCATCCACCACCTTTACGTCGAACATCAAAACTTTAGGGCTCACACTCACGCTTACGTATTTCAACGGAACCAACGATGGGACCACAAAGCGTTCAAAATTCCCTGGTTCAAGGAATAAATAAAACGTGTGATCGCCAGAAGAAAAGTAGACCAAAGTACGGTAAAGATGCAACGATTGGGCTGGCTCAGAGACGACGGATTGAATCAGAAAAGTGGCTGGACGAAACCAGTGCGCTTCCTCGAAGTCTACTTGCTTCATCGCTTACTATGACCGCCTCTCAGTCACCTTATTTGGTAGCTCCGTCGACATCAGGTTATGATGCTCCTCCCTTAAGCTGGGTTTAGACGGCGGCTGCTTTCCTCAGGGAAACGCCCCTTCTCCCTCCCCGCCTCTTCAAAAAAAAACCTGAACCCCCGATCTAACGCCTCCCACTCGTTCCACATGCGTGTCGTTGCTGCCAACCTTCATGCTGGAAAAACTCAGGGGTAACTGACCGGTGTTGCAAATTTAGCGTATTTTCAGCTAGTTTTAGAGTATTGAGATTCCATCTAGCTCCCAAAAATCAGGATCTAGCTCCTGGCTGAAAATCCAGAGTATTTGAAGTACGGTTCGACCATTATATACCTACTTTCATATTTTAGGCGCAATTATTTATAATTATTGAGAAAAAGTTCTTAACTAATGATGTAATAATTTCTAGCGGTCAAGTTCAGTACATGAAACGTTTTTTTTTTGGCGACACATCATTCCATGCCAGCGACAGCCAGTCATGTGTTGGTTGCGGTGAGTAGCGTGTGTTAGAAAGTGTGGCGTAATCACTTTTGCTTAAGCAGTACACGCAATACTTCCGTTAAAGTTGGAAGTCTTTTCCTGAATGTAGAGGCTGCCTACTGCCTTACAATGCTGACAATGCAAAAGGCATATTGGGACTATTGTAAATGTACCATAGACGCAAAATTGTGTGCCCTAAAGAATTTGATGTGAGCCAAAAACACGAAAATTTTTTCCCATGTTGCCGGGAGTGTTCGTCAGCCAAAAATCACAGCTATGGATAAAGACGCTACAGAGTGCAGCAGAGGGTAAATTATATTGGCATATTACAGAATATAGTTCCATTGCAATTGCTGACCATCTTTCGTGAGTGTGTTGCAGTTCATTTACTGACTGTAAAACGGCACAGGGTATCAAACTTCATTTTACGAAGTGCATGGAAATTTCTGTGAATGTTCTTGCACTTAATTTTGTAACTAAACTGTGTGCTGATATCTCAGCATACTGATTGTAAAACAGAACCGGGTATCAAACTTCATTTCACCAAGTACAGGGAAGTTGTGAATGTTCTTGCACTTCATTTTGTCAGTAAACTGTGTGCTGATATATCTCAGAAAAGTTAAACATACTAATTGCTGAAAGTACTGATACATCAGATAATAAATTACTTGGTGAGATATTTTAGCAAATCATTGAGACAGGATGTTTCGACACAACTTGGTCAGATGCTTATGACAGTCAATTCATGCTAATGCTTGAGGAGAAGCTCCCCTCAGAAAAGTAGATTTTGTTGTTAAATAAACCTATAAATGATTCCCTCAGCCAGCTAAAAGGAAAACGCCTTATTCTGCCATAACTACAATACAGGAAAATAAAAAGCATTGAAGTAGCATGAAACAAACTGAGCTTGTTACAGTAGAAGAATATTGAATCCACGACAGAACTTTAGTTAGAAGTAACTGAATCTAAAAATGCTGCAGGCAACAATGCATTCAATCACGTTTCATTCATAGCAATGAATTTATTAGCATCGCCACGCTCAATCGCCAATGAAGAAACACATTTTTATTAAATCATATTAGTCCATACTTGCAAGTCACTTTTAATATGTTTACTGTGCTATGCTGACTTAATATTTTTTGTAATTTACTGTCTAAACAAAATATATCATTCAACAATTATCTAGCGGATTTCTGTTAGAAATCTAGCTCCTTGCTGCGCTATAAAGTTGGCAACACTGCAACTGACTTGGCAGTCTTGAAAGTAGGGGGTATCTGTCAGTTGTTCATTTAATTCAAAAGTACGTACCTGTTAACAATCGTAACATATAATTTTCGCTGTTATGCTATTATTAACACAGGATGACTCGTGAAATTACTTGGATATAATTTGTGTAACTTATTTCTGTAATTCTTGAATTCTTCACGAATACGTTGACGTTCTTGTGCCAGCCTCCGTGCAATACGTTGCAGGTTAAAAATATGAGGTATTATCGGCATTACAAAAATTTCTGAGGCTGGAATGTCAAAAAACGGATGCCGAAATAACATTTTCATCAACGAATTGAGTTCATTTGGAACTAGTCGTTCCCTCCGGAGTAAACAATCATTGTGTATCTATGGGCATTAGCGCTCCCAGGGGGAAGATGTGAGGGCCTGAGCTGAAAGTTAGGTGGGCTTTCTTTTTGTTGAAATAAAATGTTTTTTGCTATGTTAAGGACGACCTTTTTCGGTTCACTGATCTCCTGTTTTTCAGCACCTACTACTTTCTTCTTCAACTTTTATCTTGTTTTATGATCTTCTTTCTTAAGTTACTGTTTCTATACCTCTTCTGCATAGATTCTGCATTTCCTTATCTCCATACTAAATGGTGACTTCCTCTTTCCTCTCTTCGAAACGCTTTCTTTATAGCGGTTAGGGAGGCTTAAACTAAATTATTATCTAATCTAAACTTCTAGTCTTTACTGATCGTACTAACTTGATGTCTGATCAGTTCATTTATTTCTGGTACCAAACAGGACCCCACTGTTTTTCGCTTTTTCTTTGGATTTCATTTTTTTCTATTGAACATAAGGTATCGGCATTAAGAAAACTTGAGTGGCTGGGATATCAAAATAATATTTTCATCTACGAATTAATGATTTAATTCCATACTAGTACTTACTGATCGAATTAATTTGATGTGCATCTGTTCATATATTTTTGGTACCAAAAAGAATCCAATGTATGTTGTATTTTTTCTGCGGATTTTTTTTCGTTTTATCGAACAGGAGGTTTCGGCATTACGAAAATTACTGTGCATAATAGCACCAGTTGTACGGAGAAGTTCCGTTTGAAAAATTTGAGTTCATTTGTTTATGGTGTAAATATCTTGTAAATTAAGAATCCTAAAGAGAGTACAATCGTCGGAGCCGCATAGAAGCGGGAGGTGGAGGGTAACTTCTTCTGAAGAGGTATAGCTGTGGAGGATAATTCCGCCCTCTGCTACTTGCAAATCGATAGCATTAGTGCGAGCCCTGCCGTTTCCTCATCCCAATTAAAGGACGAAGATGTGTAGTGGTTGAGAGGACTGCTCATTGTAGATATTTGATGTCTAAGAATGGAAGTGAGCCAATTTAAATTAAAATTGGTAAAATTTTCTTAGTAATCGGTTGCTGGATGAGTCCTTTTATAGTGTTGGTTAATTTTAAATGAAAGTTATTACGTAGTGTTTGCAGTGGTGAATCTTACAAACAACCTCTGATGGAATTCTTTGCGTGCCGAAGATATTTTTGTAAGAATTTATTTTAATAGTCAAATGACCAGCTGTTGAAAATGAAATAAATATATTTGTTGAACATCGGTAATGTTTTAACCTATTTATATATCAATGGTGATTTGAAATGACCAGATTGTACTGTGCGACTTATCGTACTTTCCTCGTGTTCTATGATGAAGACAATTTGAGCCCTTTTACTCTAGCATTCATATGGGAATTTTCACTGTTCCCTTTACCACGTTTTACTGGTATCTTATTGAACTGATTGTAATTGTGGTAAAGGGAACATTAAAACAAAATAGACAAGGATTTGATTATATGGTACCTTCATTAATTTGTCTGTATCTAGCGGACCCGCACCTTCCCGAGGTGATACCGTTAGTATAGTCAGCTGCGTTGGTGTACAATTTACATTGTAACTAATTATATTGCTTATAAATTTTTCCATTCCACTAGTTTTCTGGCTAGAACCAACGCGGGCGGTGCCCTTTACCATCAGGGTCTTTTTCCTTATTTTTGGAGTAGTATTAAGAAATCTTAATTGTAACATAGGGTGTTAATACGTAAATTTTGTTTGTGGGCCATTGCCTAGCAAGGACCCCTTCCTCTTTTTCTGTAAAACTTGAAAGATGGAACCTACACAACCGATGGAAGCGTCAGTGGAGGGACCTTTGAGAACGTCAGTTATCGGAGGAACCTACCAGAAAAAGAAGATAAAATACGTCCCTTTCCAACTTCGTGAAGAACAGTACTTCCCGAGGTACTTCGCTATAAACTTCGAAGCAGAGAAGAAAAAGACTGTGAATCCCTTAGCAATCATGGAAAAAATCATGACTCTAACAGGAGAGAAACCCAAAAGACTCTTCAGTGTGAGCAGGGAAGTGATGGTGGTGGAGGTGCGGAGCGAGTGTCAGGCGGGGAAGATGGCGGATCTCAACAGTGTTGAAGATGTGCCGTGCCGGACCGAAGAGTACAATCGTTTCAACCACTCGCTGGGACTGATATACATCAACGAATTTGACATCACTGATCTTGAAGACTTCAGGAGGAATACAATGTGGAAGATGTAACCCCAGCAACTTTTATCAAATCTCGGAATCCTGAAACGCAAGCTTTCTTTATATCATTCAGACAGCAATATGTACCATACAATATATATATTTCAGGAGAAAGACAAGATACCAGAGTGTACCCATTCCAAAACAAACCCATGATGTGCCATGACTGCCAAATGTATGGACACACAGCAAAGAGATGCCGCAGCAGCGTAACCATATGCAGGAGATGTGCAAGCATCGGACCCTCCATTCACAACTGCGAGTCTAACGAAGAAAAATGCCACGATTGTGGAGGCTCACACGCAGCAGGAAGTAACCTGTGTTAAAGGGGGGAGGTAATGTGCGAGCACGCCCCCTACCCTAAGCACCTCAGAGGTCTTATAAGTGGTGAGCTCTTTAGGGTCCGCGCATTTGGTCCGCATCCCCACCTGTACAACATCGCTACCAATAAACGTCGCAGTTAACCAGCGTATCTCTAACCTCTGCCCGAATACTGGTGGCCAGAGAGTTGACGGACCCACGAGTTTAAGCAGATATAATTGAGAAGTCAAGAAGATATAGTATTCGACGAGAAACCTACAGAAGTTTGAGACGAAGATCCAGTGACTTCAGCAAACCAACACGGCGGAGATAATTACACAGAAATCAAGAGAACTACCGTGAAGATCGTCTGGTGACGAGAATTATTGTAACGTCTAAGAAGAGGATCTGCAGAGACAGTCAGAGCAACGAGAAATCGATTATAAGGACAGCACCTACAGACAGAGAGCTTCAGAGATCTACGGAAAGGGTGGCTACAGGCCTAAAACTACATCTACGAGGTGGTTCAGCCGAGAACAGCTACGTTATTTTCGTGCTGCGGACGAAGCAGCAACGGTGCATCGCTTACAACGGCTGCAGAGATCGCGCCATCGTGCTATACCTAAAACTATAATTTAAGATAAGTATAGCAGCAGCAATTAATTGTTATTATTGTTACAGTACTGTTGCAGCCTAGATATTCGTTGCGCGTGAGGCAGACAGCGTGCAGCAGCAGTGGTAGAGTTTTGTCAGGCAGTATTTTCTGCATTAGCCAGTGCGCGCAGGCGTCAAGGTCAAACATAGGCTGTACTTGCAGAAAGCAAGCAGTGTGTTCAATAACCCCTGGACAAGAGTTTTTTTAAGACTTTCAGAGAGGTTTCTTAAAAAGTGATTGGCGCTATTTTCTTGGAGTGTTGCTATAAGTGATTTGAGTGGTTTTGTATTGATTTAGTAACTGTTGCATAAATTTGCGCTTGAGCAATCGTTAAGCTCAGTTGAGCAGTGATGTTATTTGTGTAATACCTAGACACCAAACTAGTTACGTAACTATGCCTGAAAATTCAGTAATCAGCGCGTTTGAAACGAGTACAATGACTACCACGGTTATTGTTCTGATGTGGATATATTGACGAAAGAGACGTAGGTACCCTTAAATGCCTTTTGTAGCCAGTGCAACATGTAGGTCATGTAATGCTACCTGTAATTTGAGCGATGAGGTCAGTTGCAAACCATGCTCTTTTTACAAGTAATCCCTGATTGTTTGTGGGCAGGAAGGACATTTTTGGGGTGACTATATTTTGGACATTTACTGTGTCAGTTTTTAAAATTCATATTTGAGTTTTTACTGCTTGCGTCTGATGGGATGTTGCAGGGGGGAAGTGCGTTCCAATTTGCCCAAAGGCAATGCTGAAGACCTTTGTAAAACTCAACGTTCAAGCAGTAGCGAATAAGGAGAGAATTGTTTGCAAGAGGATCATTGCATTATGATTGTTTGCAAGAGGATCATTGCATTATGATTTCGAGGAAGTATTACTGATCAAAGGATCGGTTATTGAAAGAACAATTCGCTGTATTAAGAGGACAGGAATTAATCAAAAGATGATGTACAAGTAGCACAATGCAGTGAAATGATGTAATAATGATGAAATATGTACTGAGAAATGCAATGTGATTTTGAGAATTAAATACATTTTAAAGTAGGAAGGAGTAAAGGTACTCTTCCCGAGTGAAGTGAATAATAGTGGATGTTCTGATGATACACGCCTGATGTTATTGCTCTGAGTACGAAAGAAAAAATATGTGAGAAGTATGTGAGCAAAATAGAAAGCAAAAAGAGCAGATACCACGGCAGAGTGAATGTCCGTGAGAGAATAAAATTAAAGAAGAGAAAGACTCTTCTAGTGTACGTCAGAGATAAACCCAGAGAGGTAAACCCAGAGAGCGTTGCAGCGCTTGGTAAAAGATACCAACAGGGCTGTTGATATATCTGGTAAAATGGTTTAAGGATACCAGGTAAATTTACCAGCGAGGTCGAGTGATACTGTTGAGGAACAGTATTGAATTATTGCGCGCAGACAAATGAATAAGCTTTAAGAGAAGCTGTTACCGTTGATTTTCGATGGGACTCTGATTTTAGTTCATAATTTCATGTGGTGGAAGTAATACCATTGATACCATGACGGTCAGAGTTTAGCATTGCAGATTGCGGTTGTCATTGTGCTGGCGAACAGAAGTGCCAGACGAGAGTAATAATGAGAGGCGATAGACGCCCATTAATTAACCACGCGTGGTGGTCTGGTAATTAGCTAAGAGTAACGAGTAACAGAAAGGTAGAGTGCGCAGAGCAGCACGCATAATTATTTCAGGTGCTGTGGCGTTGCAGCGCTTGCAGTACGAGTGAGTAGTATTTGCAGTTTATTTGTTGCATTGGCTCAAGGCCGCAAGTACCATGCAGGCATTGAACTCTAGCAAGGCCGTGAGCGCTTTATTTCCGGTGGCTCTGTTTAGCAACAGTTGACAGCTGATGTACGACAGCGTGATCATGAATATGAATATGACTAGGTGAATATTCATGAATATGACTGGTGAATAGTCATGAATAAGATGTGTTTTGGACAATTGACGAATAATTGAATAGTGGAAACTAATTAAAAGTAAATCAAAATTTGATTTATTTCTTAGTTGTTTGTTAATCGAGAGTGGCTGTTTTTAATGTTTTTTTGAGCACGTTTACGATCAAGTGCGTCATAACAGTCATTTTTGCAAGCCTTCTCGAATTTCATGATCAGTAAAGTTTTATGCTATGAAATTTGAAATTAACCAGACTTTAAAAGAATGTAAAATTAATCGTCAAGTCTCGCAAACTTTCTACGGTATAATTAACAACTGGTCGAACGATTAAAATTTAGAGTGTTTAACGTCAATATTGATTTTTACATTGACAAATTTTCGTATACGTACCGTAAAAAGTATGTTCTTATGTATTCAATTGTGTCTTTTTGTTGTATCTGCTTATGCTTCATGTTAATCTCGCATACGCTTTAGTATTTAACATTTTTGATTAAGGCATTAACGTAACGCGATATGTGAAATGTAAAATAACCGTTACAGGATGAAAGTTTAACAATCACAGAATAACAATTTTTTATGTTCTTGTGCTAAAGCCGCACGTGATTGTTGGGATCTGATGCAATAATTGACGACTTTGCACATATTTAAATCTTTTTGTGCACATGCAACTCTAGGCGTGAAATCTCTTGGACGTTGTCGCTGAATTGACAATTTAAATGGTGAGCGAATTCCTCGGTTGCTAAAAGCAAACGCTGATATTGCAGTCCATCTCGCGAGACAGTCAGTCTTGGCGCTACAGTGAAATTAAAATTATTTTTTTTTTATTATTGGTTGGAATGTTTTATCGGCAGCACGAATTAATTATATTTTTACAGTGAATGGAAATTTCCCGATCAGAAATCTGGGTGCAGTTCTTACTTGAAATTTATTCTTGTCGACGAGCAACATTTGTTCATTTCTTATAGAGTGCTTTATTATTGGCCTCGATTAAACCTCATTGTTCATTTTTAGTTTTTACATTGAAAAGGTTTACACTTTTCACGTTTTAACATTTAACACTTTTACATCTAAGCTGTTAGTTATCAAGCTGCGGTTCGCTTTAAGCGAGACTTTTAGTTTGTGTTTTAATTTAGTATATCTTTCAGGTTCATTGAAATTGTGTTTATTCTTATTATTTTTTTTGGTCATGCTAATCGTTTTTGTATTCATTTCAATTTCAGCTTCGCGTGGGTGTACGATCTCAGGGAGCACGAACGAGTCACGTATTAAACACGCGACACCTTCACGCAATGTACGATAGGTGTGCAAGGCCTGGCGGCAGAGCGCCTGTCAACAAATGAGGCGGCCTTGACGACAACTTAAGTTCTGCGCGTAGTCAACAACTTAAGCTCCGCGCGCAGTTTACCCATACTACTAGGGATAATTCATCTTCGTGAAAGGGAAGGAGAACAACGGTGAACCATTGATACGGTGAACCATTGACTTTGAACGGTGAACCATTGATACGGTGAACCATTGACTTTACATACAAAAATAACTCAACTTGAAAAGATGAAAAGCATGATTAATGAAAAAGAGTGTTTATTTTCTACGATGTTACTTTACCATGTTCGTAGTGTTGCCAACGTGGTTTAAGTATATTTAGAAACTTGAAAGTAGGTAATAATAAATTCAGTCGTTCAAAAATTATGACTCTGTTTACATTTTATTACGCTCACATTACGATAATTTGAAACGGTTTAGTGATTATTCTTTTATTTTTGCAGGGTGCGAAACCCGATTTTCATATTCATGCTTGATGTTCTAAACTAGCGTGTGTTCGATTTTGTTACGTATTTTCTTATATCTTACTCCACGTTCTATACCGTTATGTTACCGATAGAATTAAGTTTTACGAGTCTACGGCACTCTTTTTATTCAGATTGGTTGTTTTACTATTAGTGGAAAAGTTCCGTTCTAATTGGTGCGATGTTTGGTTTTAACATTATAACAGTCAATAACAATAACACACGCGTATGATAACAATAACTTTAACTAACGTCTATTCTGAAGTCTACGGAAACGTATACGACGATTTATAATCATTATCCAACGTTAATATTTTTTTTTTGGTGAAAACTTTAATGATTCTTTAAGTTGATGTCCACCTAGTTTCATTATATTTTCTGAATTATTTTTCGTTACCTACGAGGTAATAGCGTTGTTCATTATAAAATTTTCCGAAATTGCCTTGCCGAAGAACTCGTGTTTTGCTCGGAGTTCAGCTATAATCCCTTTATAATCACTAGTATACTTTGTGTTAGAAGTAATACTAATGTTATGCGCGGCTTTATTAACGTCAAGTAGTGATGCTCAATTACTTTGGTGATGATATCAGTAGGTGTAATTTTTGTGGTAATGTTTCTGAATAATTCATGTGATTACCTGAGGTCTAAATTGTTTGTCATTTACGAAATTGTTGCGACATTGAAAAATTGTTGCGACATTACACTTTTAATTGCGAGAGAAGCGAAATTATTTGTCGAAATTATTCGTTTGGACCATTGGTTGTTTTAATGAGATTATCTGGCGTTTCGTTTACTTCCCTTTGCTGTGTCTTATTGACGTAAGTAAGTATATTGTAAGTTCAATAGTAGTGCTGTTGTTTTTTTTGTAGCAGCTAGTGTTTTATTTCTTTTCATGTTGAGGATAAGGGCATTATGTTATATCGCTTCAGCGCTTTTATACTCCCAGCTTGTGTTGCGGCTTGTGTTGATACAACTTGAGCTAAGTACTGTTACTAAACTTGACCCAATTTATTCGTATTGATCTTTTAAGGGTGAAGAACCACGGTTCAATTATGTACCAGTGTATTTCCGAGTTAATAGAATTACCTTTGAGTATTACACGCATGTGAGGCGGATTTAGTTTTTGAAATTGACATTTTTGTTTTTATCCGCCCGAATATTATTTTTTTTATTTATAATTGAATACCTATCCGGTTAAAGAGGGGAGGCAATGTGCGAGCACGCCCCCCTACCCTAAGCACCTCAGAGGTCTTATAAGCGGTGAGCTCTTTAGGGTCCGCGCATTTGGCCCGCATCCCCACCTGCACAACATCGCTACCAATAAACGTCGCAGTTAACCAGCGTATCTCTAACCTCTGCCCGAATATAAGACAGAGTTGGAGGAGAGGAACGTGTTGCAGATAATACAAAGAGAGAAGGTAACTTTGCGAAGGGCCAAGCAAATCAATGAGGGTACAACGGAAACTGGATCAGTGGAACCAACCAGCACATATATTACACATTTCGACTGTAAAATGAACGAGTTCGACGGGTGAAAAATGTCTCCGCGGCATCTAGAAAAATGCATTGCAAACCACCTCGGGAGCAAACCGAAATCCATAAGGTAAAGTAGTAAAACGGTGTTCACGGTGGAAGTAAATAATGCTGAACAAAGCCAGAAAATGAAGTAACTTGAAGAATTGAAAGAACTGCCAGTTACTGTGGAAGAGAACCTCTATTTTGGTATCAATAAAGGTCTGATTTACATCTTCGAATACAATATGAACAACTTCGAGCAGTTCAAACGAGGGCTATTGGAAAAATGTGGAATACAAGATGCTGTTGAAGCAAGTTGGATAAAACCCAGCAACGTACACGCGAAACCTTACTCATCTCCTTCAGACAGTCACCAATACCGGAACACCTCGATATACCTGGAGAACAAGCAAAAACAAAAGTTTATGAAATCAAACCAAAACCAATAATGTGCAAAAAATGTCTCGAATATGGCCATGGGGTAAAATACTGCTAAGGAGAAGAAACCTGCTCAAGATGCAGTGAGCTATGCGGGGCATTAAAACACTTGTACTCTTGGCGGTGGTATTTATTGGAGAGAGACGAGTGAGCAACAGGTGAGGGTGACAAATTGAGCGTGTACCGATAGGTAAACACGCCCTAAATAGCCTGCGAGACGGCGATATCAAGATATCAAGAGATCAAGACAATAACATCAAGACTTAAGACAATGGAGGCAACACACCTCGCGCACATTATTCCCCCCACGAAGGGAGATCAATTACCCGGATGTGCATAAATGATTATATTCAACCAGCTAACCATTAAAAAAAATGTATGAAGTCGTATTACAAAATATTTAAAATTAAAACGCCGACCCTCGGTTATACTAGCGCTATCACTTGATTACAGTAATTTAAACCGTCTCGGACCTCATACTATTAAATTTATAACATGTGTCAACTAGAGAAAAAAAAAATTTTTTTAATAAATTACCAACAACCCTAAGAATTATTTACCTTATTTAAAACTTAGCAACACAAGCAAAACGAGGGCAGCTTAAGCGAACCAGAAAATATAATGCCCTGTTCAACGGTAACTGAAACAACTGCGAATAACTAAAGTCGAATAATACTAGTTTGAAGCAAACACCTGGTTGAAGGATGTGCACTGAAATATCATTATAAATTATCGTCGAAAAACCGAAAAAATTTAAAAAAAAACGCAACTAAGTTAAACGCAACTAACGAACACGTCTTTATGCATTTGATAGAAATTAAACACGATAGAATTTAAAAATACTAAAAAAAATGCAAAACAAAATATTGAACAAAATATTTAATCACGCCATTACAATTAGCACCTCAACGATTTATATATATATCTTGCTAGCCACACGAAAAAAAGAAAGAAAAAAAATGAAGATTTCAAAAGAACTCATTGAATAACTTAGGCACCACAAAACACCGCAAAATTATTAATTATTAAAGGCTTAAACACTGTTAAAAAAAATACACGCTAAAAAACAACAAAAAAAACTTTTTTAAAACCTTCCATGCCTTACAACCATGTAAACATCAGATATAAGGATAAATAGCGATTAATAGGGAATAATACTTAAAACGTAGCGAACAAAAATCGGCACACTAAAGTTTTAGCAAGTTTTAGCAATTAGCAAAAGCAATCCCCAAACAAAGCGTAAGCAACCAACTAACTTACCGTGCAATATGACAACCAGCACGTCGACAGAAGTAAGGATTTTCTTAATAAAAAAACAAACGCCACATTTTCTTATATCAACACAACTAAATAAAAATAAATTTCCAACAATTCGAAAAGTAAATAAACTCCGAAAATTACACAATAAAAATATGGAAAGTAAACAAAACCACGTCATCTCAAAAACAAAGCAGCCCTTCCAAAAGTAAAACTAAATAAATTTAAATAATCTAATAATTGAAGCAATTAAATTTTTCTAAAAATAAAAAATTGAACACCGCAGAATTACGCGCTGACATCAGAAAAAGCACACGACAGTAGTAAAATATAGGGTTAAAACCTTACTTCTAACGGAAAATGTTATATTAATAAACACTTCATTTATTATTATTTAACGCATTTTACAACTTTTTCAACGCTTGGAATTTTTCACTATTTCGGTATTGAATTTCACTATTGAATTTTCACTATTTTGATTACCAAATTTTCAATTATTTTTCAACATAATTCACTGGGTATTTACTTCACTTGGCGATCTAAATTTCCATTCCAATTAATTTTCTAATTCTTAATTTCTCCATTTAATTTCAATTCACCAATACTTCGCCGCTGATGTCAACGTTCGTGACTTATGCTTGTTTTTGGTGATTGTTGCACCTAGGTGACAACCTAGGTCCCCGCCGCAGCTGGTAATCCTCTAGGCGGTCCAAACGATCGGACAGGTTCTCCAGACTACGCTTTGTGTAGCACAGGACCGCCCCTAGGCCCATTGTAGCTAACACAAGCAACATCACTAGGACGTCGGTGACGCTTTCTGGCAAGAGGTCCATACGTGATTGCGACTTCATCAACTCTTCATTGAGTCCGTCATTCACCCCTTGATTTTTGGCTATTGCCGACGCAAGAGTGTCCACGTCGACTAAAGAAACCTGGTTCCCCATCGCGAACACGTCCATGTAAATCCTGCACGGAAACAGATACGAAGACGAGTAGCATGACCAAAAGAAAATAATAACAACCGATTATCCTATGTTATGCATACCTAAAAAGAAACGTAAACGCTTGTTGCAAGGAGTACAGTCATGAAGAAATATATATTCGTGTCAGACTCTCGGTCGGTTCATAACCAACCACTGTATGAATTTTAATTCACTTGTGCTGATAACAGAACATTCCAAGCGGAACTAAGAATAGCGCTTCGAGTTGCGCCGCGGCGTCAAGCCAGCCTATCTCACATGATGAACTGCAACCTCAGCGATTGCATTTAGCAGTCGAAGAATTCCTTCATCATTTTAAATGTCAATTCAGCAATGTTTCTACGCGACCGGAATAATCTTGTAAGCGAAAAACAAAGAGTAATTCAGGCGCCTTAGAAACAACTTAGGATAGATTCACATTCATTTTAACCTTCGGGTTAAAATCAAAGATTATCCCAAATTAAACTAAAACAACGCAGTACAAAAAGCTGTAAACATAACATATAAAATATAATAGACGGATTACTGAGAATATTATGAAACACAACGCATATTACATAGCAACGATCCTTAAATTATGATTATTAACCCATAATGAAAATGGTAAAACAAGTAACACAGTTGTCCTGCACAGTAAGTCGTAGTTCTTCGGGTCGTTGTGACGTCAGAAATTTGTTGTTTTAACTCACAGTTTAACCTTCCTCAAGGGTAATAGGTGATTTAAATTACTCTTATAAATTTTGGAACCAATTTTAACCTCAGCGCAATTACGCTTGACCTTCTGAACCACAGCTGGCCCTAGCCAAGTTAATTCAAGTTTATGTTTTTTCACGTGATTTTTTAAAAGCACACGATCCCCCACCTTCACGTCTTTATTTCGACGCTAGATGTTTCTGTAAAGGTTTCTTTCCGTTGTGTTATTTAATATTAAATTTCTAATATTTTCTACCGTATGGGCGGCTTCTTTAGCTCGAAAATTTACTAAATCTAATTCTTCATCATAGCTGTAAGTTATGGCATCAAAACTCTTGGACTGAAAGAATGCGCAGGTATCTCTATTAAACATCACGAAACTAGGGGTTTCGCCTAAAGTAGAATTCAATGCGTTGTTCAGTGCATTTTCAACCACCTCAAGCAACTGATCCCACTCTGCATGAGGGAGCGAATTGACATAAAGCTTCAGCAGATTGGTAATTTTCTTGTTATTTCTCTCTACTATGGCGTTGGAATGAGGACTGTAAGCCAATACTTCTTTTTTCGCGATGGCATGAATGTTAGCAAACTGCTTCACCGCTACCGACTTAAATTCGAATGCATTATCTGTTATTAAGGTTTTAGGAAACCCGAACAAAGAGAAACAGTTACTTAAACATGAAATTACCGTCTCCGTACGACGATTAGAAATAGCATACAATCTACAAAACCTAGAAAAAAGATCTATAATAATTAGGATGTATTTGTTGTCATTATCTGTAACTTTTAATAGGCCAAGAAGGTCCATAGAGACAACTTCGAATCGCTCTTTCGCTATTGAAGCAGTCAAAATTTTAATTGGCACAGAAGCTCTTGCCTTAATTAACTTACAAACTTCACAATCTCGCACCAATTTTCGCATAATCGTCTTTTCAAAATGATTATAATATTTAATTTTAAATTTAAAAAGAGTGCGTATGTCATCAGTATGATACATCGAGTGAATAGCCAAAATAGCTTTACCCATTAAAGAGTTAGGTACCACTGCTGTTAATATCGTACTAGGTCGATTGTCAATCTGTCTACGTCGGTACAAAATGTCGTTCAGAATTAAAAATTTCTGTAGGTCTGGAATTTTAAAAACACTGCCATGCAGCAATGCTTCTTTCACTTCAATGCAAAAAGGATCTTTTTCCTGTTCGTCGATAAATTCTTTAATAGTTCAAGTTATCTCAGTATCTTTCGGTTCATAGTCAATGAGCTTGGGACGAGCCTCTTTTTTTTGATGCGCCGTCAGCATTGTCTCTAGGCGGCGGTTCAACCACCTCATGTCTAGTCATGTCTTTTTTTCTCTGCGATCGAGTCTCCACCATACAGACATTTGATTCAAGCGCAGATTCCAGAGCATCACAGCGCTCTAGCTCTTTAGCTGTTAATTTCTCATTGTTTACAGGTAATCTGCTCAAATAATCAGCTACGACATTTTGTTTGCCGGGTAAATATTTTACAATAGGATCAAATGAATGCACGTTTATACACCAACGTGCCATGTTTGAATCTTCAGGGAGTTTCTTTGCAAAAAGTGGCGCCAATGGGCGATGATCTGTATAAACCCGAATAGGGTATCCAGTAATTAAATATTTAAAATATTTTAAAGCCGAAAAAATCGCGAAGAATTCTTTCTTAGTAGTAGAATATCGCCTCTGACTGGAATTTGGATTCTTATTATAATAAGCCACAGGTCTCATAATTTGATCGTTTGAATCATCTGTCTGCATTAGGACGGCTCCAATTCCAGAGTTAGACGCGTCCGTAAATACGTGGAAGTCCTTAGTGTAGTCAGGATGTCTCAAAACTGTGTCAGAAGTCAGAGCAGATTTGATAAAAACAAAACTCCTCTGGCATTCTTCGCTCCACGTATAGTCAACGTCTTTTCTTAACAGGTTGACTTAACTATAGACTTAACAGCTACCTCAGCAAAGTTAGGCAAGAAATTTCGAAAATAGTTAGCTGACCCTAGGAACTGTTGCAATTCTTTCACATTTACGGGGGCTCTGCAGTCTTGCAATTTCTGCGAATATTTACATTTAATACCATCTGCGGCGAAAATGTGTCCTTTTGAAAAAAACGACATTTTTCAAGCTTTAAAGACATATTACCGGAACGAAGCATCCCAAGAACGCTTCCAATACGCTTCCAAACGCTTCCAAATGCTGATTTTTATTTTTGGAATATACCAAAATATCGTCCAAAAAGACAAATGCTAATTTCCCCAAAATAGGTGCAAGGGCAGAGGTCGACCCAAGGTCGACAATATTTCATCGATTCGGGGAATCGGGTGAGAGTCCTTCACTAAAATTTTATTTAGGGCCCGAAAATCTATATCGGGACGAAGGTCCCCTGACTTTTTCTTAACAACGATGACAGGGAAATTGAAGTCTGAGTTAGATTCTTTAATTATACCCTGTGAAAGCCTATCATTAGTAATTTTTTCAACCTCTTCTTGATACTTATGAGGAATTCGATATGGAGCTAAATTTAGTACAGGTGCACCAGGTTTCAACTGAATCCGATGCGCCATAATATTTGTAACACCTATAGTTTCCCCTTCTAGCGTAACTACATCACGAAACTTATTTAATAAATTTACTAAGGGTAACTGCATGTCCTCTTCATTACATGAAATGTCATCATTTGTTAAAGAACGTCGTACTTCCTGCTTTCCACCACACGACACACCTACTTGCGCATTAGCTCCCAACTCCTGATCACTAGTGAGAACTTGATTTTTGCCGCGCACGTCAGACTGCATCTCAAGTTTCCTCCCTGCTATGGCATTCATTCCACCACCAGCCGAAACAAACTGGATTGAATCCGACACCGTGTCCGAATTTAATTCCACATTATTAGCGTCCTTAAATGCTTCTTCGACGCTTGTCATGTACATTTCGTTCTCTATTTCATCAGCTGCAATTAACTCAACATTGCACAACATTGTATTCTCGGTAAAATAAATAGCATCATCTTGTGCATTTAGAATCATTACAGGCACCAAGCCATCTTCTTCTATACGAACAATGGATTCAGCCAAAAGGGCTCCATTTTCAAGACATCTTTTCAAAACTACATACTCTCCAGGAGCTGCTTTCTTAACAAAACCGTACACTATCTTCATAGAGTTACTTGGCACTTCTACCTGCGTGCAATGAACCGTCAACAGCCTGGTGCTCCGCTTCGCCTCACTCATGGGCATTTCTTTTTTCTCTCCTCTGCAGCTACTATTGATCGCGCGGTAACTGCTTTTGTTGCTCTTCCTGGCAACCACTACATCCGAAACCAAGCAATCGCTGTTTATAATATTTTTTATTACTTCTTCACTCTCCACACTTACTTCACGAAATGGCACCGTAATGTCTTCCCAAACGAGGGTTCCTTTTTTTAAAGTTAATAATGGCGTCCCTCAGGACATCTTGTCCTAAAATCAGATCGTAATTAAAGCTAGCATCTTTAACTATCAAAGCACTAGTCTCAAGTACTCTGTTAGTACCCGGAATCGAAATAGTCAAATTTACCTCTCCGCTGACGTTACTTCTACTGTTAATGCTCTTCACTGTCAAACAACTCGGCTTAATTCTTTCATTCAGATTCTTGACCTGCTTGTAACTTATTAGGCATTTTTCCGACCCGCTATCCAACAGGGCACTTAAATACTGATCATTTCGACTAAGAATAATGGTTGGTTTGTTTGATCTCCTAAACGCAACCAACCCAGTGCCTTTTTTATTGAAATTGCTATTTACGACACTAGTGGAGAGGTAAGCCTCAGCAACTTGTTGTTGTTGACTATTATTCGCAAGCTCTTCGTCTTGCAATAATTTGTACCTATTATTACAATTAAACAATGGATCAATGACAGATTCAAAATTGTTCGTCTCGGTTGTATCTGGATTCTTTGCCACAGCCTCTAGATTAACGAGAGTGCTGGTCTTCCTCTCGGGCTCAATCATTTTCTCACCTTTACCTCCACCCTTTTCTACTCCTCTGATAAAAAATTCCGAGCATCAGACTCGGCGTCTGCAAAATGCACCTCACTCCTACCACGCGATTGGTTACCTCTGTTTACATTACAACCGCGTAGATAAGCCTTGTAGCTCCTAACATCACTGCCTGTAAACCTACAATTTTTCATCAAGTGTGCTCCGCCGCAAGCGAAACATCCTTGCCCGCTACTTCCTATTGGTTTAAACTGACCTCTCTGAGATCTTCACTCAAAATGACCAACAACCGAACATGAATTGCAAAATGGAAAACCCCGTTTTTTAGTTCCCGCTTCATATTTAGCTCCCGCAAAATGCCCTGAAGCCTGACCAGAACTACTAGAATTACTGTCTGCTCGTACAGTATTGCACTCCATAGAACCTATTGTTTTATTTCCTATGTAACCACTAAATTCTCTCGCTCTTCCACGAGGATTTCGCAATCAGGGTCTAGGACCTGCAATCCTACGTTGCCCTGCACGATTCCTACGGTAGTTTCCGAAATTTCCATAGAAAACTTCACTCTCCTGGAAGGAGTCCTGCGCCTCAACGCATTCATCAAGACCACTAGTTACATCCGCTACGTAACTTTCATTGTCATTTCGGACTGGGTACTGGGCCGCAAGGATTTTCTTTGTTTCAGCTTGGCTACTAACAGTAGCAATTAAACGTGCTAGGAGCTCTTCTGATGACCCAATTTGACACTCGAAAACTTTCTTCGCGAAGGATTCGTCCAGCAAGGGGCCCAAAGTAGTTAAAGGGAGACTGTACACAATGCTGTCTGCAACAAATCGTATGAGTTCTGCCTGCGTTGTGCAAGCTTGGTAGTAGGGATGACGTTGCCAACCCAACGTATTTGAATTTAAAACATTATCAGGTAGTTTACGTATTTTTGCAAAAGCTGTTACTAATTGTGCTGCCAAAGCATCATTGCGGACCAGTTGGAGTTCATTTAAATCGCATGCAAGGGCGTGAAGTGACTTCTCACCCTTGCACACGTAAATGTAGTCCAAAATTTTTACAACTTCATCAGAAGTGTAATTTAAGTCACTGTTCACTAACTTGGTCACTACAGAATTGAAGTCACCCACTTGTTTATGGGCAGACCGTACAAGGAATTCCTTCTTTGCATTATCACTATTGACCTCTGGCAGAAGTGACATGTACGCTTTGAGGTTCATTATATGTGTTCCCCAAGTTTTATTTTCAAGGAACTCCGGGTCTGCAAAACGGCGTCTACCTCTGAACGTAGGAATCTCAGCGCTTGACATTATGGTTCCTGCTCTAGGAGGCATGTTTGCCGCTATTTCACTAGCTAACTGAGTCCTGTCATTATCATTACTAGTGCTAGCACCAGCGCTGGGAGTAGTCATCGTGGTATTTTGAGGAGCAGTAAACCGCGGAATGCTTATTCTACCACTCTTTGTTTTTATCGTTTCTGAGCGTATGTATTCCTCTGAATCCGATGTGTCAGACATGAGTATTTAACATATTTAAATCAAGGATTTCCAAATCACCGCCTAATAATTATGCTAAATTTATCACAATATGCAAAACACACTCCTAAATTCCAATAAAATACGCTCTGAATAAATACACAATCAATACAAATACACAATCTATTTCCTCACTGCCATTGAAAAGGTAGATACTTGAAAAATAAACCTACAGAAAAAAATTCTTGAACTTCCGAGAAAAAAATCCTTGAGACGCTTCAGATTTACTTCGGATACACTCCAGAAAATCCCTGAAAAAACTTCAAAAAATCATCAAACACCTAAGCCCTTTTTCCAACACTAACAGATCACAACAAAAGAAGGTTTCACTTTCTCTGGAACATTGAAACAGACGGGAGTTATTTACTCTGCTAATCCAAAGAAATGAGCGACAAAGTCCTGCTAACACTGTTTATAGCGCGTGACTGAAGTCACTGAGCAGAGCGCGTATCTGCAATGCGGCTATTCTCCAGAAAAAAAACTAGGAACAACACAACTCGAGCTGCTACGCTCTCGGTACGAATGCACTCAATAAAAAAATCAAGAGAACACTTAACTGCAAAAAAAGTCGAGCTGCCGGGTAAGATGCCGCTGGTGCTCGATGGCTGGGAACGTTGTCTGGGGGACGATGCCGTAGTCGCTGTATTTAATAGCTTTTGATTATGATTGTGAACCACTGTAAACCACTGTTTTAGATTGTGAACAACTGTTCGGCACCGTTTATACAATCTAAAGTGACACTTTTGTTCGTGGTAAACGTATCAACACTCAAAGTTATTGTTCAAAAAAAAATTTTGTCCTATACTCATTATTCGTCGCTGGTGATGCTGCACCAATGGTCACTTCAAAAACTATTTCAATGTCTTCTTCCGCCTCGTAGACTAACACCCTTGTGCGAAATGGCGAGCCGATGTTGAGCCAGACGGTGAATTCTTGATAAGCTTGTAACAGTGTCTCCAACGGTATTTGGAACCCAAATACAAAAAATGATGGTTGAGGTTGCCAAACTTGGTTATTGTTGTCGCCAGACATTGGAGAATGTGTACAAAATTCTTCAGCTAGTCAGCCCCGGAACAATTTACTTACTTCTTATTTTCTTTACTTGTTACACACAGATACGTAAGTTCACCACATATGGTCCACCAATATGCGTGGCATTAAAACACTTGTACTCTTGGCGGTGGTATTTATTGGTGAGAGACGGGTGAGCAACAGGTGAGGGTGACAGATTGAGCGTGTACCGATAGGTAAACACGCCTTAAATAACCTGCGAGACGGCGATATCAAGATATCAAGAGATCAAGACAATAACATCAAGACTTAAGACAATGGAGGCAACACACCTCGCGCACAGAGCCAGGACACGCAATGGACCGCTGTAGCTCTGAAGTAACTACCTGCTACCCCTGTGGGGATGAACATATGGCGGGCGATAAAGCTTGTCAGAGAAGGAAGGAGGAAGAGGAAATAATGATCACACAAAGCAGAAAAAGAGTCTCCAAAGGACAAGCTAAATTGTTGTTCAGACAAACAAATCCGAATTTTACAATGAATTACTCAAGGGTTGTAGCTAAAGGTACCATTGGGGATGCTACTGATACAGTAAACACTAAAATGCGACAGCGCTCAGGAGACGAGGAAGCAGAAATAACAAGCCCTTAACAAAAAGCAGAAGATCCTGGAGACAATGTGGTGGGCAGAGGAAGTGAAAGGCCGGCTGTTCGTGAAAGAACTAGTGGTAGGACGGAAGTAGTCTACGAAAGTCCCACCACTGGAAGAATATACACAAACAAAGTCGATGTTCACCTAAAGTCGACCACCCCAGGGGAAGAAAAGGCAAACCGAAGCAAAGATGAACATAAAAACTCCGGGAATAAACACAAACAAGAGAAAAGTGGTACAGACGTTGATAGAGACATGAATGAGGAAGAGCAGAGACAATCTAATTCACTGGGAAAGACCAAACCACACTTTAAATCGCGCGACACATCAGGAGAGAACTGTGGACGGAGATCTCCTAGAAAAGGCCGAGCAGGTGAGAATGATCAACGAAAACGTGGAAATCACGGAAGGAAATGGCGATGAGAGCTGAAGAAGGAACCGAAATCTTTTTACAATGGAATCTCCAAGAAATGACCTCATCCAAAGAAGATCTCATTCACCTAAATAAACCGGCTGTGGTAGCAGTCCAGGAAACTTTCTATGGCTATAATTTTATATCTCCAATAGCTGGATACAATGGTTTATGCAAACAAGGCCACTTTAATAATAGATTTCATGGAGGAGTAGCTCTGTACGTTCATTCATCAGTACCAACCCAGGAACTTAAGATTCAATCATTCCTTCAAATCATAAGCGCAAGAATACACTTAACTTGTTATAAAATAATTACAGTTGCATCCATATACCTGCCGCCAGGTTCCAATGTTGACCTCAATGAGCTGTCTGGCGTTTTGAGCGAATTACCAAAGCCGGTCGTTGTGATGGGGGATTTCAACGCTCACCACACCGACTGGGGGAACAGGACAACTGACCGCTGGGGGCGCTTGCTGCAGAACATCCTCAATCAAAATAACGTTAATATCTTAAACGACTTCTCAGCCACCCACATATCAGGCACGGTTATAGATTTGGCACTGACATCTTCCGATATGACCCCTGACTTAGACTTCGCAGTGCTTTCTTCTGTACTAAGTAGTGACCACTATCCAATAATATTGTCAGCAACTATACATTCAAAGGATGGGAAAGGATAAACAGAAGGATGGAACTTCAAAAAGGAAAATTGGAAAGACTACAAGCAGGATACCTTGTGGAGAAACAGAAGAATGGAACTTCAAAAAGGAAAATTGGAAAGACTACAAGCAGGATACCTCGTGGAGACACATTCAACACCAGCAACTGCCAGAATGTCCCAAAAAGGCAATAGAGGAGTTATACAACCGCTTCGAAGGCGTTCGGGAAAGATGGGTACCTCAATATAAGTTTAGACGCCACTTTGCAAAACCTTGGTGGACGCCCGAATGCAAGAGGGCGTGGCGAGAACGGGAAAAGAGATACAGGGACTACAATCGAACCGGTGAACTGCAAGATAAAGTGAAGTGGAAAAAAGCGAGAGCAGAAGCAACACGCACTTTCAGAGAGGTGAAGCTGAACAGCTGGCGCGAGTACGTGTCATCGCTGAACACCACCACTCCAAGCAGTTGCATTCGGGAACGGATAAATAGAATCCACGGCAGAGCTAAGAGACAAATGAATATGTTAAAAGTTGGAAACCGCATCGTCTCAACCACTCCCGACATTGCAGCAAAACTGTCAGAAACATTTGCACACACATCGAGTGGTGAAAACTATTCCAGTGAGTTCCGCCAATACAAACAACAAGTTGAACAAATTCCAGTGGATTTCACGAGCAGCAGTGACGAACTGTATAATATCCCATTCACCATCCTTGAACCAACATCAGCAATCAGGAGCAATAAAATCACAACCAGAGGACCGGATAACATAAGCAATTTGATGATTAAAAATATGCCTGAAAACGCTCACGAGTACTTATTGACAGTTTATAACAAGATATGGATGGATGAATACATATATCCTCCATGGAAAGAAGCAGTCGTCCTACCTATACCCAAACCAGGAAAAGACCACTCCGACCCCAAAAATTATAGACATATCTCCTTGACAAGCTGCCTGAGCAAAACACTGGAAAAAATGATAAACCGGAGATTAACTGAGTACCTAGAAAATAATAAAATTTTTGCTGACATTCAGGGTGGCTTTCGGAAGCACCGTGCTACAATTGATCATCTTGTCAGATTCGACACCTATGTACGACAATCACTCGCTACCGACAAGTATGTGATGGCTGTCTTCTTCGACCTGGAGAAGGCGTATGACATGACATGGCGTCATGGCATATTGAGGGACCTAAACACAGCAGGCCTGAGAGGAAGGCTGCCAAACTTCATTCGGGAATTTTTGAAAAACCGCACTTTCCGAGTAAAAGTAGGAGATATATTATCAGCACCTAAGGAACTTGTTAATGGGACGCCGCAAGGGAGCACGTTGAGTGTAACTCTGTTTGCCATGAAAATTAATTCACTATCAAAAGAATTTCCTGAAAAGGTTTTTAGCTCCCTATTTGTCGACGACCTGCTCATTTCATTCGCAGATTATAGTAAAAATAAAGTACAAGAAACCTTGCAAACTACAATCAACCAAATCACGAAGTGGGCAAAATACAACGGATCCAGATTTCCAACTACCAAAACAACAGCAATGCAGTTCTACAAGGGAAGCGAACCAATAATTGTTCCGACTCTACAACTTGAAAGTCACAACATACCGAACGTCGAAAACACAAAATTTTGGGGGCTTGAGTGGGACAAGAAACTCAACTGGACACTACACATTCAGAAAATCAAAGCAAAACGTTACAAGGACTTAAACTTGCTCAAGTCGGTTTCCTCCTATGCATGGGGAGTGGATCAAGAAATCCTGATGAGACTATATAGGTCCTTGATCCGTCCAAAAATAGATTATGGTTGCCTAGTTTATGGATCAGCAAACGCCACAGCGGTAAAAGAACTGGATGTAATCACGAATGAAGCGATGCGAATCAGCACAGGAGCCTTTAAAACTACTCCAATTCAGAATCTGAACATCATAACTAATGAACCACACCTTGAATTGAGGAGAAAGGAGCTGCTCTTGCGATACTATTTCAAACTAAAATGTCACTTCCTTAACCCTGCTTACCGTTGTGTTAACGATTCAAACCTGGAATTATTCTTCAGAAGCCGTGAACGCTACCCGAAGTCAGTCATTACTAGACTCCACCAAACTATGAATGTGTACAGAGTTCCAGAGTTCCAACACAGCCAGTCCAACCTTTTTTCTCCCATATAATATATTCTTGGATTCAGAAGCGGCCGAAGATTGACGGAAATAGAGCAAACATGAGAAAATATGAAGTAAATTCAGTGCTACTGAAGCGCATGCATGAGGAAACTGAGAACAACTGTGGTGATTGTAAACTAATTTTCACGGATGGCTCAAAGTCGCAGACCGGGGTTGGTGCAGCAGCGGTGATGGACAACGTCATAAGAAGAATCTCAATACCAATAGTCGCAAGCGTAATGACAGCAGAACTGCATGCAATCAAACTGGCTGTTAACATAACCAAAGAAACACAATTTGACAATTTTGTGATATTTAGCGACTCAATAAGTTGCATTCAAGCAATTGAAAACAACAGCACTGAAGACAACCAACTGCTCAATAGAATATTGTTAGATATGCATCGAATAATCCTTGAAGGGAAAAACATCACCATCTGCTGGGTACCAGCCCACGTGGGCATTGATGGGAACGAGAAGGCGGACAGAGCAGCCAAGGAAGCAGCTACGAGACCAGCTGAGTTTGCCGTCGTTCCATACAGGGATTGGTTTTCATTGATCAGAAGGAGGACATTTGAAATATGGAACGATGCGTGGCAACTGGAACGAGGCGATCTGAGAGAAATAAAGAACAACCCTGGGAGGTGGAAAGTGAGCAAGCACAAGTTGAACCGACAGGAAGAGGTTGTTATGAATAGACTCCGACTAAAACATACTGCCTTGACCCATAGCTATTTGTTAAACCCAGATGCTCTTGGCCAGAGACCTATGTGTGGTTGGTGCGGTGACGAAGTTTTACCGATAAAACACATCATCGAAGTATGCCCAGCCCTGCAGCAACCAAGAAGGAGCATCCTGTGTGGTAGTACCAATGGGAACAAAGTTGGAGGCTTACTGAAGGACGGCGGCCCAATAGGAAAAGTTTTGGAATACGTCAAAATAATAAATGTATTTGTTAACTTATAAGTTCCATCAGTCATTCTAAAATCTGTTTGGGTATACTAAAGTATTTGCTCTGTAAATTAGGAATAAATTTCATGATTTGGTGGTGTCCATATAGTCGCAATATGGCCGGGCGCATTACGTTGCTACCCCTGGGGGTTTCAGCCTGGGTAAGGCGCCTGGCCATAAATGGGTGGGCAGCTGAAACCCCCATCGGGGGTCTGGCTGCCCGATGGTTTCAGGTGTACTTGAAGTGGTGGATTGTAATACCAATGATCGATTATGACTTGCATATGGTACAGGTGATGTGTGAAATTTTGAAATGCATCTGGTGGATACTTTGCGAAGGTATGTAATCTGAAGTCCTGGTAAACTTGTATTGTTGTGGTTTAACTTTTGCCTGAATGCCAAAGCGACAGCTAAATAGTTTATGACCGAAACTGTCGTTAAATAAGTTATTATTATTATTATATGCATCGCAGCTATTTTTTCTAATAATGCATTGTTACTTGTTGCAATAGGCCTCACCCTGTAATACTAATCTGTTCAATTATCGCAATTTGTAGGAAATTTGATGAAATGTATAGACAGTATTGAACAAATATGTTGAATTTAAATAAGTAATTTCGGTGATTTATGTGAAGTCCTCAAATTCACAGTAATTGGACAGATGCGTTTCACGAGGTGTGGCTTATTGTTTTTGGGAGCAATTCGCAATTTTTGGGAAAAATCATTGCACTGCTTATGAATCTACCGGAATACAGTGGTTAGGGTAGCCATTTTTAACTTTTAATTACCGGTAATTATCGTAAGTTTTGAACGAATACCGACTATAGTAACCGTTTAACTACCGGTAATTAACTGGTTAATATCGTCGGTCTTCGTCCAAAATTTACGATAAAAACCGGTAATTTAACGTAAATCGGACGATAATATGAGACATTCGCGACACTAATTCCGACGATATGTCATCGTTTATAGTAAGAAAAGATTATAATTACCGAAAAATTCAGACGTAAATTATCGTCGGTCAGGCGATAAATTTCTGACTGGGGAGCTGTAAAGCCACGTCTCTGGTGAGTACTCGGTTCATTATATTTTTGACCAAGCTGCTCAGATGGGTTCCTCCGAAGTTTGAAAAGATGTTCATGAATATTTTCCTCTCAGAATCCACCAGTAAAACTTCTTCAGTACGATCAAAATCAGTCATTGATTTAATCGGAAGTTTAGGAAGCCTTTGGCTTACATATGATAATTCTTGTTCTTTTGGCATCTGACATTTCTTGAAAGCACGCAGCTCATCTCTCAGATTTGTCACTTCCTTATGGAATGCTGTCATTCCTGCAATTAGTAACTCTATTTTCGTTTCGTTGATGTCTTCTGTCCGTGCTCAATAATGACTGATTTAATATTTTTAAGCTCAGTTGTTATTTTTGATGCAAGGAGACTGATGTTATCATCTTTCGCGTTTATACTTGAAATTTTAGCGGTTCGTCTCTTCGTAACGTGAGCTGAATTAAGGAGATCAAGGATGCAACAGTAAAGTTATGGCATTTATTTAATTTTGCACAATTCGTTTCTATGATTGCAGGCATTTTAATTCCAACAAACATTTTACTGTTAATGTCATCTTGTACCTGTTGATGAGAATAATTGTGCACACTGATAATATGTGAAAAGGCCTGAAACGCATAGCTTCTTACAGCAAGATGGTATGCAGCATTGTAGAAGAAATGTTTTATAAATATTTTACCATGATTTTTATGAACTTTGGAGTCAACATATTTTATAGTTGAACCATTTCTTCGCTAAAATCTACAAAGCATAAGAAATCAACTAACATATCTGATTTTCACTGAATTGAAACATGCTGTTAACGTAAATGTTTAATTTTATGCAAATGATATATGTTCCATTGAATAGCCTACTTCGCCTCTCACAGGATCATTTTAAAAACTGAGTATATTTCAAAAAGTAACTGTAAAACTAATTCCCTGAAGCAGTATTAGAATAGTTACAAAACACAGCAGGAGGAAAAAAATGAATGAAACAGTTTTACAGTATAGTTGTTTATCAGTTCATTCGAAAGAAAACCTGATTGATTATCTGATCATGAAATTTCCTCATGATGAAAAGTAATGTTTCAAGATCAACTACAGCAATTTATGGCAAAGAAAGATTTTAAAATTTTCCAAGCTGTTCAATGATTTGTACCCAATCCTTATTCAAAACCTTCTTACGTCGTGTAGAAGTATTTAGAGGATTATAACATGGTGGCCTTCATGGCATCCGTAATTGTCTGGTTCCTATTATATATACAACAATTTGATTGTTGAAGGAAGGCATTTGTGTCAAATGCAATAATTAAAAAAAAAAGATATAATTGCATTCCTAAAATCCCACAAAACTCATTTATTTGTATTATTTGAAAACATAATGTTCAAGAAAGTAATTCAAAATTCAAATATGTATGTACTTACATGCATCGGTAGCTTTTTGTTTCTTCCCTAGGAGGCTCTGGAAAGGTCTCAAAATGAGTAGCAATTCTTTAAAGCAGCTCAGAGGGGCAATATTTTTATTACACCAATCACACAATTTGTTTTGCAGTGCAGGATTCTGAGTTTCAAGCTCTTTTAATTTCTCAATGAGGGGAATTACTTCTTGAGTGGTGGAATTACTGTCATCTTCTTCATTGCCAATAGCAGGAGGCAAGCGCTCATCATTTGTGTTCTGAAAAAATTCATCAATACTTTCACCAGAAAAAGATTCTTTGATGTTGCTAACAGTTTTCAATACAGTTGAACCACTGTCATCAATTACTGCTTTGTCATCACCACCTTCAGCGATCTCTTGCCCCTTCTCTAAAGCTGTACTCTGAACATCATTATTATTGCCACCACTCACTTGTCCGTCAAAACATGGTTCTTCTGCATTGACTTCGGAGATATTTTCTTGAAATTCACTACCTGGATTATTGAATTCACTATCAGAGCAAGGGTCAACATATCTGATACTCTTTTCAAACTTTGCATACTCTTAATTCATCATATAATAATTTTTTAAATGAGCCATATTGGTTATAAAACTGATAGTACTTAAACCACTGAGGAAGAAATAGATATATATTTCATGAACCTTGATATCTACTATTAATCGTATATATTTTAACGATTCCATTATGGAAACATGCTCTTTGAATATTTTAAAATATAAGCATAATTCCGGTACCGGCTTTGTGGTCACACAAATTACCAAGGATTCAACCTTATGAAGTTAATGGTTAAAATATATCCTTGAAGTTGCATCTACAAATCTAAGTCTACAAAATTCATTTTGTTTCCTGTTCACGTTTGAACAAAATACCTTAAGAGAGTGGCACTTGTTTCATAAATTTAGACAAAAGACAAGTAGGCCGCACCTAAAGCTGGGCAGTATTGCTAGTGTAAAGCTGTCAACACGATTATTAAATTATTTTCTATTTTTTTTAGTAGAACAAACAAAATGAGTAGAGTATTTAAAATAGGTTGCTAACATACCTTCTATATATGAGTACTCAATACAATGTACACTTGAAACAGTTTACATATATTTTTTGCTTTAAATAACTAACACAAAATTAGCATACATACTTCATCCAGAATCATATAAATGCACGTTTTATGCAACAGCCTCAGCTAGGGAGGTCCCATAAAGGCTAAGTGCTTTACCCCGGTGACAAGCTATAAATTACTACAGCTTAAATGCATTCTAAATATATTAAAATAAAAATATTAATATGTAATAATTAACTTCACTTCATAAAATTACTCGCCGTGGCACAGTGGTTTAGGGATTGGCCTTGTATGTTGGAGACGAGGGTTCGTATCCCGGTGCTGGTGCGGCGATTTTCTCCGTTGGGTATAGGGCAAGTTCAAGCACAATACCCCACTCAACCCAGGTGTCGGAAATGGGTACCGGCTTTACGGGGGAACCATCATGGTGTCCTATATATAGTGTTAGCTATAAGACATTTGAAAAACCAATGCTCAATATTATATATATCAGGCTTGATTGGAAATAAAGCATCCCAAAGATGCCGATGTTTGTGGTTGTTGTTGCTGTTGCTGCACAATACACAGAAAGGTTCTTGCCTACGAAATTGAGACATGGTGGGAATTTAAAACGCATTGAGTCAAAAATTATACACTCAATATATCACTTTCACGTAAATTTACCCTAGTTCAATAAAGTTCATCCCGAATTGATAGCACATAGGAACGCGCCGTAAGGACACCCACGCCTCACGATGGCATCTAATTACTTACTTGATGTTACTTGATGTGCATACGGCGCGCCACCTCTTCAAGGGTATTGGCGCCCCCCCTCCGCCCAGCTTCTTTAGATTAGAGTCAGCATATCTGCCTCTTGCAGAAATGTTATCAGCAGCTTTGGGTCCATAGGAGGGTATTACAGAGAAGGGAGTTCAAATGGTAGGGACCTGCTAAGGCATGACATGCGTAGAGGTTGCCTATAAGGTTCAAGTTGTGGGCAGGTAATTAGTATATGTTCAAGGGCATAACTGCAGTGACACGCCGTGCACTTGCGTTGGGGGGACTTGGTGATGTAGTGACCGTGAGTGATGAGACAGGTTTGTAAACGGAGGCGAGTAATGATAACTTGATTTGGGCGATTAAGGTTTGTTGGGATGAATGGGCCTAAAAGTGGCTTAAAGTGGTTGATGAAATGTGAGCGAGAAGACCAGAAACTCTCCCATACTCCGTGATAATACCTGTTCAGGCTCCTCCTAAGTTCCACTCTGCTATGAGCAAGAAATTTGCGCGCTTTAAGCTCGGTAGATTCTCGTGCAAGCCTGTCCGCAGCCTCGTTTCCCCCTATGCCAACATGACTTGGCACCCATTCTAGTATGATTTTACCAGGTCTAATTGATGAAAGGATATTAAATACCCATACTATGAGGTAGTGGTCTGGAGATTTTTTTGATTTAAGTGCAGAAATGCAACTTAGGGAATCTGTGAAGATTACAAAGTTGCCTGGGATTGATGATATGAATTTACATGCTATAAAAATAACATACAGTTCAGCCGTAAATATTGATGAATGTGAGGAATGCTTGGCTTTGATAGAAAAATCCTTTGAGTAAACTGCACAGGTTGTATTTCCATTGCTAACAGAACCATCAGTGAAAACACTGATTCTGTTGGGGTACCTACCATTCTCAAGATCTCTGAAAGCCTGCTGCCAGTGAGAATCAGATAGAGAAGATTTGGAGAAGTGAGCTAGAGATGATAGGGCTGAAAAGTCAGGGGGGAAGTAGCGAACAGACATAGGTATTGTTGGGATGTCTGAAAATTTCAACTTTAATTTAGTAAACTCACACAACGCACGGCCTGCAAATGGAAGAGGAAAAGGGAGATGGTTATATAAAGTGAATGGGTAGTAGTTCATAAGAAGGTCCCGGACAGGGTGGCGAGGTATTGTGAGCACTCGTGAACAATATGAGGCCAGCAGAAGCTTTCGACGTATAGAGAGAGGACACAGACCTGCTTCGGCCTCCAGCTTACAGGTTGGGGTGCAGCGCAGGGCTCCCAGCATGATGCGGGCAGCAGCATACTGAATGCGATCCAGACGGGCAAGATGAGAAGAAGCAGCAGTAGAGAACAGGAACGATGCGTAATCTAATTTAGAGCGAATAAGTGAGAAGTAAAGATGACGAAGAGTATGAAAGTCAGCTCCCCACCTCCAGCAGCTATGAAAGTCATTACGCGTAGATCAGCTTGGCATCGAGTGACTAGATTAACGATGTGAGGACCCCACGTTAAGTGCCATTCAAAGGTTAATCCGAGGAAACGGACAGTGTTGACAAACTTTAGTGGAATGTTTTGGATTAACAGTGCAGGAACATTTCTTGGGTTGTGTCTAGTGAAGATAATTGAAGATGATTTGTTGGCAGAAATCTGTAGACCCCATTGATGTGACCAGTTTTATATATGTATGAGTGCATCTTGCATAATATTTATGGCCTGTGGTAGATCAGAGTGCTGGATCCAGAGTGCTGCATCATCAGCATACAGTGAATGGTGCATGTTTGCAGGTAAGGAAGAGAGTAGATCATTTATTAGTATTGTGAAGAGATTTGGGCTGATCACAGATCCCTGCGGAACTCCTGAGTGCAAAGGAAAAGACCTAAAGTAAGTGTTGCTCAGTCTGACCTTTATAGTACGGAGCCTCAAGTAGTCTGCCACAAAACAAGGTAAGTCGCCTGTCAGGCCCATCTCCCGAAGTTTCAGCATTATCCCATGGTGCCACACTGTGTCAAATGCCCTAGTGATGTCTAAAAATATGGCAATACAGTATATGTTACTGATGAATGTTTCCAGGATGGAGTTTTCTACCCTACAGAGAGCGTCCATAGTGCAGTGACCATTTCTGAAACCACTCTGTGATGGATCAAAGTATGAGTTGCGTTCTAAGAGTGCCTGTAATCAATAATTGATCATTTTTTCTATCATCTTGCACAAGCAGTTGGTAAGGGAAATAGGACGGTAGGATGTTACATCTGTTGCACATTTTGAGATTTTGAGGATAGGAATAATGGTTGATTCCCTCCACTGGTGTGGAAAACCTTCAGAGTAGATAAAATTGTAGAACTTGAGTAGTGTATCTAGTTGGGGGTCTGTGAAATGTTGGAGAAAAGAGAATGGAATGGTGTCTGGGGCTGGTGATCGTGAAGTGGATGTTTGTAGTGCTTTCTTGAGCTCATGCATTTCAAAGGGTTGGTTATACCATGGTGTGGCATTGTGGTGAAAAGTGGGAGGATCTTTAGATACTTGATTCATAACATTAGTGAAAATGGGATCTCTGGTGACACCATTATTTTGTTTGGAAAAGTGATGGGCTAGTTCATTTGCAACTGTACCTTGTTCTGTGATTGTTTTATTATTCTGCATTAAGATGATTGGCTTCTGTGTGGTGTGAGAGGAAATAGCTCGCACTTTATTCCAAATGGTTGAGCTGTTAGTTTTACTTGTCATGGTGGACAGAAAACTCTCCCAGCTGGATTGTCGTGCTGTGGCCACAGTTCGTCTGAATATTGCCCGGGCTTTTTATATTTGATCCACAGATCCATGTTTCCTGTGTGATTTCTATAAAGTGACAATGTTTTGTTTTTTGCTCTATGAGTGATGCTACAGTTTTTCTTCCACCAGCAGAGTGAGGGAATGTTTGGTTTGTGTTTTGATTTAGAAATGTGTAAAGTGGCTGCCTCTAGAATTGCATGTGTGATTGCTCCAAATGCTTGTGTAGGTGAGAGGAATGTTGTTGGAAGTTTCAGGCTAGATTGGAAGGCAGACCAATCAGCTGACCGAACATGCCACCTAGGAAGCGGATCACGTATAGGTGGTTGAGAAGTAGTGATGATGAGAGGGAAGTGATCACTGGTGCTGAGAGACAGATGAGGCTGCCAAGAGAAGAGAGGGGCACACTCAGGTGAAACAATGGTGAGATCTATATGACTAAAGGTGCCTTTGGGAGAGAGAAAAGTAGGTTCACTAGTGTTTAAAAGGAAAAGGTTTTTACTCACAATCCATTGGTGGATCAGTGAGCCTCTGGCATCTTCACGTTGTGAACCCCAACTTGGATGATGTGCATTGGAATCCACACAGATGATAAATGGAGGTGGAAGCTGAGAGAGAAGAAGAGGTAGCTCAGATATCAAGATGGAGTTTGGGAGATTAGGAGGAATATATAAAGAACAGATAGAAATGGTTAGTTGAGAGAGAAAAATTCTGCTAGCACAAGCCTCCAAAGAACACACAATTGGCAAGTTGATGTGAGGTATAGAGTTCCTTACCAGAACAGCTACCCCACCACCACCCCCACATACCCTTTCACAGCTAGCTACTGGTTAACTGAAGTTATTTAGAGAAATATTTTTGTTCTTCATCATAGTTTCTTGCAGGCACACCCCTGTGGGGTTAAGTTCATTTGTCAGTTGCTGCAGAAAAGGTAGACGCGCCCTAAATGATCGAAGGTTCCACTGAATGATTTTAAAGTTTAACATGAATTTGAAATTGAAGAGAATCCTAGGCTTGATAAAGTTTCATTCACAACGACATCTGCTTTAAGAATATGGCCCAGCTCTACAAAACATTCCACTGTTTCTTTCACTTGTGAGCTCATAAACAGTTTTATTAGCATAGGGAGTATGTTGGTCATTAGCATGGCAATTTCTGAAGAGAGTGCATGCACACAAGAACTGGATAGGATTTGCTGATTTTGAAAATTTGTGTAATCATTAGAAAGAGATTGGATGGGCTGCTGATTACCTGGTTGATGATGCAGTGAAGAGTTGAATGGGTTTTCAAGAGATGACAGTTGATAGGTTTGAGACTTGCTTTGTGAAATGCGTTTATTTTGACCAGGTGTACTCCATGGTGCAGTTGATGATGATGGTTAATGAGGCGGAGTGGGGCTATTTCTTCATTCATAAGTTGAGTCAGTGAGGGAAAGGCATGAGATGAAACTTGATATCCATTGCTAGGCTTGCCACTTTTATTCCTTGATGGGACAGCTGCTTGGCAGGGTCTTTGCTGTTGGTAGGTTGTTGTTTCTGCCCTGTTTTCTCTGGATTCTGCTCTTGCTTTCTCTCTAGCTGCAGCAAAGGTCATTCCATTGTCAACAGTGAGATGACAGGCATGCTTCTCCACTTTGTAGGCAGGACATTCACGAGAAGCAGCGCCATGAGCTCCCTTACAGTTGACACAAACAGGAGGAGAGTTGAGGGTGGGACAGTCCACCTCCAGGTGTCCACTTTGGGCACAGGGACTGTAAATTGGAGATAGTCGGGTACAGCGGCCTCGGGAATGGCCGTAACGACAGCAAAGCCCACATCGGAGAGGACTTGGGTAGTATGTGTCAATGTATGTGTCGCCACAGAAACAACAACAGAGATTAGTTCTTCATCTATTGTAAGAGTTTTTACCCTGAGTAATTTTTTAACTTGCTCAAGAGTCTTGGTGGTGATGAGACGAGCACCAGAGTTTTGATGCACAATTGATTCATCAGGTTCTCATAATAGGTCCATTGCTTTGCCTATTCGGAAAGGATTCTTCTTTGAAAGTTGCATTTTGTTATCAGTGCTGGTCATTATGACTTGACGGGTTGCTTCTGGTATATTTTCCAGACGTTCAGTGGAATCCAAGTTATTGCGCGCACTTCTGTTTTTGTCAGGATAGGTTGGTGTTAGAGGTAGGTTATCAAGGCCAATGCTTCCTTTTTTACCTGAGTAGGTCGGAGTTGCAGGTATATTTCCTGAGTTCAAGCTCAGGCATGAGTCGGATAACACTCCACTTGCTTCTGAGTTATCATCTGATGGCAAGGTTTGGTCCATTGATGGAAGCTTCTTGAGTGGACCGGCACTAGTAGTCGGTGACATATTACGCTGTTTCACCCCGGTAGTTTTAGCTTCTGCTTGTTCTTTGTTCTTATTTTATCCGGCGGTGGTTTGGGCGGAGGCTTGGCATTACCGCCACTGCCTTGGCGTCGCATTTCGGAGAAAAAGGAAACAACTTTGCTTAACACTCAAGTAAAGCAAGCACAGATATTCGTTAGCACCACACCCTTTCACTAGCACCTCAAGAATCAAAAGGTTCACTCAACAAGAAGTGCCTCGCGTCCATCTAATTAACTGAGGCGGCTAGTAACGTCAAATCGTCGTATGATCGATTCAAAACTACGACCAAACGAGTACAGAAAAAACTTACTCTTTACTCAAATGCTCGCCAATCTCAGTCAACAAAACATCATGAATAAGCAATATTTGCGAATAACATAAATAATATTGCATTAAAATTTTCTACTCTCTCTCTATTTATATCTAATGTACAAATGTAACTTTGAGAAGTGCAGCGTGACACTGGCAACGACATAAGTTCTAACCTTCGTTTTTTCTGGTTTCGAACGCGTCGCGTAACATACATTCAGGGATTTCTTATTTCGTTTCATTTACCTCTCGATCATTGATATGAAATGTTTTGTATATGCCCAAAATAAAGTTGATCTATTTTTGAACTTCATCTGTGGAACTTCTTGTATAAACTTCTTATTTAACTTCTTGGATAAACTGCGAAAATCATTGAAACGTACCAAAATTCTTCGGCGCTTCAGGGTATTTGCATCAAATTTGTGCAAACGTAGCAAATTCGACGGCAATGTATAGTTGAATACTGATCTAATGATAATTTGATATTGCTTAATATATATTTTTTTATTTCACTCGCTGTGAATCGATTGAATGAGGATGTTTAGAACTTCCTGGAATATTCATAGAATATTCATTAATGAATATTCAGGGCATATTCATTATTGAATATGCACACATATTGGTAATATCCAAAATTCGGAATCGAATGTCCCCGAATACACTAAAACGGGTGCATTGAAGCCTAATATCCTCGAATATTCCAGAATATTCGATTTCGGAAACTAGATATTCCGGCACTTGAGAGGATAAAGTGAATATTCAGTAACATCCCCCGGAGCTTCATTTGCTACAGAGGTACATTTTACTCTGGGAGCTTTAATTCCAATAAGCACGAGTTCTCAGGTAGCAAGAAATAATAAATTCAGGTAGCAAGAAATTGGGTTGATAATAATTTATTGACCTGATATTGGAATATTGGATTACAATAATAGGCTAATAACAAGACAATATCGGAAAAAGAAATATTTATTCATGATATAAACTTGTTATTGGGACAATGTAGTAAATAGTTTTATTTTTAATATTAAACTCACAGTGTATATATATATATGTACGATATTCATATAAGTGGAAACTATCTCATAATAATTAAAATTTTCGCAATTTAATAAAATTTGTTAAAACATAAATTATTATTGCCCAAACATTGGGTTGATATCGTACGCCAATAATATGGAGTAATTTGCATAAAATGTACCCACTAAGTTAATGAATAGTTATTTCAGTCATTAATGAGTGCAGATATATATGACAGATATCAAGAAATGTGAATGCGTTACAATAATAAGTATATTCAGAGTTGTTGTAATCACAGGTTCACAGTTCTTGTTTTTTCAGTCGTCCAATGAGTTTCGAAGGTCTAGTTTTTTCAAAAAAATAGGCCTATGCTAAAATCGTTTGTCATATGATACTATATCAATAAATGTCTATATATTGAATCAAGATGATATAAAGTCATTTATATAGATGATTTAAATTAATTTAATTAATTTCGTAACGATGGTTTCGAGTGGGCCTATTTCTAACATGTAACTCATTTGGCATGCATCATTTTTAGAGTAAAGCGCTTTCGTGCAATTTTTCAATCACGCATGTACTCGTATATGTTGCTTATGTGAACGTAGCGTATGTGGTTGTTAAGTCTGATTACATAATCCGGTATTGACATCAATCGACTGAGAAAAAAATCACAAAGTATAGTTTAATTTACCGAAACTAATTCAGTAGTATGAAAAAAGCTATTTAAAAATGTCAAAAACACAAGTATATGTATTTTAGAGGGGTAATTTTAACGACTAATCAGTTTATTGCTAATGCAGCCCTGAAGTCGGACGTCTTGTGTGCGATATGTTAAGCTCAACCGCCAGCATGATGACTAAGAACTCAAGGAGTGAATAACGGTAGTTTGTATTTAGTGGCTCTGTGATGTGGAGCAGATGCTGTGCCTTCATGGTTAGGACATTCATTGCTTAGCTATCAACAGCAAGAGTGCAGTTTACGTGATGTTAAATTCGTTTAAGTAAATGAAGGGTCAATATTAAATTTAATGTTGTCAACGAATTTCATAATTTCGTAGGTATAGATGGGTAATATAGTCGATTATAAGACGTTTTACATGAATGACATTCTGCCCGGCGATGCGTTATTTTCGAATTATTCAAATTTGAAGCTGGCTTATGCGCGCCATGGAAGCACGCGGGGCTAGCGTAATTTAATTAATAACGGAAGCTAACCCCCTATTACAAACGTAAAGAGGTTGGGTCGTGAGGGGTAGGCACAGTTCTTTTAGTGAAAATTATAAATAAAGGTTTCGAGTGACGTTTGTTTACATCGACGCCAAGGTGGCTGCCGCCATGGCGCCAACCGGCTGAAGATGGCGGCAGCCATCTTCGAGTCGATGTAAACAAACGTCACTAGAAAGCTTTATTTATAATTTTCACTAAAAGAACTGTTGCTACTCCTCACGACCCAACCTCTTTACGTTTGTAATAGGGGTTAGCTTCCATTTTCATTGCTAAAACAATGACTGTTTTTGCGTTAAAACTTTAAAAGGGTCATTCAGGAGCGCCGTTCGTATAACTTCAAACTTAAATAACTCGAAAACTAGGCATTTCCGGGCACATTTTCATTCGTGTAAAACGTCTTAAAATAGACTATATTACCCATCTATACCTACGAAATTATGAAATTCGTTGACAACATTAAATTCAATATTGACCAAATGAAGTAAACGCATTACCTTTTTTTTCTTTATTAGGGTTTCAACAACTATGTTTTCGGAAAGAAAACATTCCCTGCGCTTCAAATTTAATCGAACTACGCGTAGATAAACGGCCTTCATACACTTAAGAAAACTTGTTTATTTCGATCTAATTAACTACCTATGTTTAAGCACCGAAAAGTGAAAAATCGATTACTGACCTTTCCTACACATTAACCATTTATTTTTCCAATTATTGATCCTGTAAATGAAATTATAAATATCGTTTATCAAGACATGGAAAATATTTGTGGATTTTTTTTTCAACATAACAAAAGTTTTACAACGGTGACAAAAACATGTTTAGTATTTGCTTGGAAGGTTTCTCATTTAAAGTGTATTCTATTGAAAGTTTTGCAATTTTACAATGTGTGTAAATAACTACAAATGTGATAGATTTTTGTGTGATGCAGTGTGATCTCAACGCACATATGTAAGTTCTGACTATTACATTATTTGAGAAAACTTCAATATTATTTCTTTTATTTCCTTATTTCATTAATTGATTCAAGTTTTTTCATTTCCTATAATTTTTTTGATATAATAGCTCTATGTATCGTACTTATGTATTCTTAATTGCTGATAAAGTGATATTAATGATTTTTAACTATTATTCTCTATATTTTTAATAGTACTTCTATTTTTCTTTTTTATTGCCCAGACCAGCTGATTAACGGTTTATTCATTAAAATACTGTGTAAATATTACAAAAATGAAAAAGAATTATTATGCCATTCACAAAAGTGTGAAGGAAAGAGGTATTTGTGAAGCGTAGGACATTCATCGATTTTCCAATTTTCGCTGCCTAAACATTGTTAATTAGATCGAAATAAACAATTTTTCCTCTATGCACTTTCGGAGGCAAATGAGTATTTAACGAGTTATAGCGGTAGGTTTAGTTTCGTCTTTGATGACGAATGCGCTTGAAAAAACAGCTTCTTATCGGTTTTTCGAATTTGTGTTGCTTGAATCAAGGCAATAACATCGAAATAAAGCACTTTTCTTCCATACATTTTTTGCGGCAAATGATTATTTTACGAGTTAGAGCGGTAGGCTTTTATTTTTTGCGCGATTGAGCTGTTTAAGTAGTACTTTGTAATTATTTGCAGGCCCCGCGGAGCCCGCGGAGCTGAACCCACTTCTAGGATCTTTTAGTTAATAACACAATATAAATTAGCACCCAAAAACTAACGAGTTATAGCTATACGTTAACTTTCGTTTTAGATGCCGGGAACGGGCTCGATGATTCGAGGGCGTTCGATGGCAGCGTCCATTGCAGTGTTACCAGACGCCGTGCTCGATGAATTACTTCCCGCTTCAAACACTGGAGTTGCGGTAACTAATTTACCGCTATAATTTATTAAATTCTAATTTGCCCTCGAAAGTGCATTGAAAAAAATTGTCTATTTCGACCTAATTAACAATGTTCAGACAGCGAAAATTGGAAAATCAATGATTGTCATATCCAAGCTAGCAGAAAAACTACTCAATGACTCACAAGATTGCCAACATTCCTACTTTTGGAACGTTTTTGCTCTAGGGTTAAGGTTTCCTAAGCTAACTTAAAATCTAATCTTTCCTTTCGGCATTTTGGTAAGCATCAATGTTAGTGCCTGTTAGTGAATGACATGTATGGTACCATATTAAATTTTGAACCACACGTTATTCATTAAGGAAGTCAGCCACAATGAGTGGGCTATGCCACCCATGATACCCTTTCGTAATACTCATTTGCAAGAGACAAAACTTTATTTTCTTGCGTTCAATAAATTATATTTGTGTGAACATATTGCACTTCACAGCTTTTTTCATTGTAAAAATTATATTCTTGCAAATGGGGGGACTGACATTCAGAAATCTACCCAAGAGATCCCAATAGGAGTCAGAAAATATATACTGATCTACGAGGAGCTCAACTTCTGCTCTTTCTATGAGGTTACCCAGTCTAACTTTTTTGCCAGGGCATGCATAATTTTCGTTGCCTAAGCAATGCAGTTACTTGGGCGGCGAAAAACATGCATGCAGGCTGCAAAAATATTAGACTTGCTTGGTATACATGTACGAATTCAAACAGTGGTGTGGATTGGCGCAAAAGACAAGGATGGTAACTTGAACGTTTTTAAATTTACTTATTTTATCATACCGAGTGAATGAATACTGCTTGCATTATGTTGTTTCAATGCTGTGCTTGCTTAATTTTAAAGACTTATCAGTTTTGTGAGGGATTATCTGAATTAGTTGGCCTATCATGTCAAAGGGACCAGAATAGGTCAAAATAAGTCATTTCTAGAGATTTATGTTGTCTTAAATTAATGTAATGAAAAGAAACATATAGTTTTTTCCCTTCAATTCTTCCCACCTCTTAAAGATGCATGTGTATGGAGACGATGGTAGATTGCAGCTAAACTTTTCCTGTGACCATCAATAAATCATTTTTTATATTCCTCTTCACTATGATAAGCACAAATCTACAGTAATACTGCCATCTATCGTACATTGTGCAACAAATATGAAAAGGTAAAATTATTTTTCAGTTATATCATATGTGCCCCATGTCAATCCCACATTTGTGTCTACTTGGGTATTGTTCGATTATGCTGATATTTTGCACACCTTGTTTTTATGGTATTTCCTAAGTTTTTTTATATCCTGCTCATCATTCCACGAATCAAAACTGGATTGACCATTTTCACCTCCCTATTAGGTATGTATATCTAGGTAGTATTTAGCTACTAGTAAGCTAGGCTAATATGTAAGTATCCACACATTAACCGTTATAATGGTGACATAAAAGTACTGGACTTATATACATATATGTACCTAGAATATTATATAAACCTGAATGGTAAATTGCCCTGTTAAAGGATACCAATTCAAAATTTTTTTAGTTTGAACTTAATCTGAAGCTTCACGGACAGTATTATTTTGTATTTTGCTATTTGCAATTTTTTTAGTTCAAATGTTATAGTTTTTATTCAAATTGCAATTGGAGTCATGTATTTTTTCAAGTCAGTAATGAATATATTTTCACGTACATTGGATTTAGTATGACCATAAGAAATTTTGAAACAAGCCCGCTAATATTCTTGAAGCAGTCATAGTTTTTATATATATTTCAGCTGTATATACAGTCACCTTTAATCCAGTATGTACCTCAGCTCTTTATAACTTGAACTTAATCATAATTAATAACTAAATTGGCTGCTCTTTAAAATTAGCATTCGTGCCACAATGAAGGATTTGGGCTGTCCTGAAACCCTCATTTATCCCAAGATGTAACGTACTGACTATTAGTCGTGAGCAAAACCGGTCCCTCACTTTTTTATAATACAAGAACGCAGTTTCATTCAGGAACGAAATACTGGGAACTCGATTAGCTACATGTTTTCAATTTAATGTAAACTATGTAACCGCGTTCTTATTTTTACTTGCTATGAACCGAATTACTGTCGTCACAAAACGAGCGGCTACCACTTTTGCCATCATCGTTGGCAATAATTTTTTCATTGCGTGCTAATATAATTATAGCTAGTTAACTAATTTGAAATGTATCACTTATGCGCGTTTTTGAGCTAAAATGATACATCTTGGGGGGGGATACGATTTCTTTTCAGGTGAAATGGGATCAAACCGCATGTACAGGTTGCCCGACCACTGGTATGTGCAACACAAAATTTGGACTTCTTTTCTACGATACCAAAGAGGTTTGTAACCATGGAATCATGGATTTTAGATCAATTTTAAAAGCAGTTTAAATTCATGGTCTTGTAGGTGTGTAGATATGTACATCAGATAACGTAGTTATCAGAATTATATATATTTCTCGTCTTTGAACACCTCTGAATATTGATGTGATATTAGAAATTGATTATTGAGCCAAAGTGTTGCTTAAGGAAACACCTCAATATCAAGTCAATAGTGACACAGTAATTAGCTGATACTGGGTTAAAAATAAGTTATTATTGGGACAATATATTCTACCAATATCCACTTGATATCAGAAAATAAGAATTGGGCATATATATTTCTAAGGAACACCTCAATATCAATTCCATAGTGATAGAATAATTAGCTGATAGTGGGTTAGTGAAAATTAGATTATCGGGGCAATATGTTTTACCAATATCAACCTGATATTAGGAATTGAGTATTAAGAAAATGTTATTGTAGGGAACACCTCATTATCAAGTCAATATTGACACAATAATTAGTCGATATTGGGTTTATGATAATATTGTTATTGGGCCAATATATTTTTCCAACATCAACCGAATTTTCCAAAATAAGGTATTGCCCCAATGTTCATTCTGAAAATCCAGTCAATATTGAGACTGTATATTGGCTCAATATTAGGTCAATAAATTTTGCTACCTGGGTTGTATTTTCTGAACAAACCAGTTCATAGGTTGTTTATAGGGAAAGAATTAATTAACATTGGTCAGGTATACCAGTTGAATGTTCTGGATAGCAATTCAGTATTTGACCACCCATTTCTTGTCCCAAACGGAATGTCATAAACAACCTAAGCAAATCGATGATAGATTAGTTTTATCCATTATTTTCCTTTTAATTTATGAAGTTTCCTTAATGTCGATACCGTCGTGTGGTTGACGTGAGGGTTCGTGGAAAAGGGGCTGTCTTCTGTGCAGCTACCTTTTTCCGGGGCGCTAGCTTTTCCGCGCAGCTGCCCTTCCTGAGGTTCGTGTGGGTACCGCCTACGCTGTAATTAGTCCGCTAGGGCAACAGAAATGATTCCTGTATGTGCCGAACTACAGCGGTACCGTTAGGGTGAAATTGTGCGGGTACCACCTACGCCGTAATTAGTCCGCTAGGGCAACATAAGTAATTTCTGTTTCTGCCGAACTGCCACGGTACTGTTAGAGTGAGGTTTGTGTGTGTACCGTCTACGCCGCAATTAGTCAGCTAGGGCAAAAGAAGTAATTTTTGTTTGTGCCGAACTACGGCGGTACCGTTAGGAAGACGAGAAACTGTCTGTGCCGTAATCAGTCCGTTAGGGCTCCCCAGGAAATTCCCTGATTCGCCAAACTGCGACAGCGTCTTCCTTTACGACAAACTATGCGGAATAGTTCGTCCTCCCAAGGTGGTTCCTTAAGCCCCTTTTTAGGCGAGGTGTCGTAAAAGACTAAAGCCTGTATCAAAAAGGAGAAAGGAAACTCTTTTGAACTCAGGATCTGAATTCTTAATTACAGAATCTCTTTGCAGTGCCTCTTAAATATACAGATACATTTCAGCATAGCCAGTGATTTATTTTTTCTTTTGCAAAAATAGTGTGTACAAACATGAGCTACTGCATAACATGGTACAACACGCAAAATTACAATTAAAATATTAGTGCTATCCAGCTAGGTAATCAAAATAATAAGGGAATATTGAAATTCAATACAAATGAAACTTAGGGGCTAGCTAAAGTAAATACACAGACGCACCATCGGCGCAGAGGAACAAAGTTTGGCCGGGTACAAGGAATTGATCACTTAATTAAAGAAAAGACTTAAGATTATGGGTAACAATAACAAACTGGACTCAACACCACCTGCTACCTGACACCTAACTACAAGAAAAGTGTATAAAAAAGGTAGGAAGACACCATGTAGCACGGAATTACGGGAACGAAGAAGCTATGGACAAAGTATGCTCTCACGCCTTGAGCCAAACAACAGAAACATTGAAGGAAAATAATGAAACATGATTAAAAGTTGACGTTTAATAAAGTATTCGGTACAGAAAAAGGGCAGCATTGAATCGGTAAGCGTTGTCCAAACAGAAAGGTATTTAATTTAAACAAATAAGGTATACGCAACCTCCCACCTGTGACCTCACTGAAATAAAACATACCTAATACCTGAAAAGCGCATAAAAAACTACAACGTCATTGGGATTTGGAAAACGGGGGTAGCGTTAAGACGTCGGTGGGGATGAGGAGATGGGGGTGAGAGGCCTCCCGACAGTGAGACGAGGGAGATGTGAACATTCTTTACACAAGCTTTGAGGGTATAGTTGAAGCTTGAAACAAACGTTATGGTGGTAAAATTAAATAATCAAGCAAATTCGTACGAATTTTGAGCCTTGGTTCCGCGTGCTTGTTTGTATGTTTTATTCTGTTAGCACGCCTATTGGATTTAAGCTTGATCTTAGAAAATTAAGTTTAGTAGGTTTATATTCGTAATGTAAAGGCCAGGATATAGGAAGTTATTTCTTGGCACGGCACAGTTTCCGATATTCTTGATGTCTGACGGTAGATGGAAAGTGTATTGTATCTTGCGTGAGCATCACTAACCAGAACTTCGTAAACCTCCAACCCTGTACTTCCATCGGCGTCAACTGCGTATTTAAACTATTTACTCCACCAGACAGCGCTAATTACTCTGAGCATCATAGGTAGTTATTTCAGCTCCTTCACTGCTCCTTACTCACCTGCTGGAGGCGCTCGGCTTCAACGCTGCTCCGCACTTACCTGCTGGAGGCGCTCGGCTCAACGCTGCTCCACTTACCGGACTGGGGATAGGCGGACGTAAATCCACTACCTGGGGATTTACTCTTCGAGATGTTCTGCCTTGAGGTAAGGAAGCTCGCTGGACTTGCATACCCATTAAGTTTCCGAACCCCTGCTATTCATATTATGGAGATTTCTCTAGGACTCGAACCATCATTTTTCATTTTTTGAGCACTTTATTGATGGGTCACATGTTTGATGGTGGCTCTTCGAACAAGTTACTATCAATTACTTTAATTCTCTTTATGGTAAAACAGGAATTAGGAGTCTGTAAATTAATTATCATGTCTTTCTTTTAGCTTTGAGATTCGAGGAAGGAGCGGCGAGCAGCTGGCCTGGGCAGTGAGGCAGCTACTAGCATAGCGTGCCCCCGACTATTACCGTTTCCTGCCAAGCTCAAGTTCCATCTCGAATCTAAAATTAATGCTGACTTGCTTGCTGAAAGCAATATTTAAATTGAAACGTCCCTTTTTCTTTGCCCGTACTAGTTGCGATCCTATTTTATTTGATAACATTATAATTTTAATGACATCAGAGTTATGGGTGTACTAAAAGTACCTACGTATGTACGCAGAGAATATAGATAACCAATCGACGATGATAACCAAGAATAGATAACGAGGATAACCAATCAACATGACAGAAATTTGCCGCAATGAGGGAGAGGCAACATCGTTCGGGGTGCAACCAATCAGTGAGCGAGGCGACAGAATCAAAGAGAATTGTCCACAATTTTTCAGTAAAAACGGCAGGGACGTGTATAAAAAGGCATCGTTTGGAGATGCGGGGCTTATCACTTAGGTGGTTGTTGCTGTGTTAGCACGTGAACGTATGCCAAACGGCGAGATGTTAATCCAAATTTCAATTAAATGGGGAGGCGAGGAGAGCTCGCTCGGTCGCTCATACGCTTACTATCTTACGAAGGGAATTCACAACTGTAAAAAATGTCAGTTTTCTCCCAACCGGAATTAAAACAAAAAAATGTCACGATGGATGGTGCGGAGGCCGTCAGGAGACACGCATTTGGCTTTTTTTTAGCACAAGCCCCGATCCAGGTGACGCCGTCTGCAGAAGTATCCAAAGGTCAAGCAAGGGAAGTTCCATCTAGATAAACTCACTTTTTGGGCAAAGGCAAGGAATCCGGCCCGAGCTGCGAGAGGAGGGGAAGACTACATCTTGACAATCTGTTTTTTTAGACCTATGCCGGCAGGTGCAGAAAATACAGGAACCGTTGGAAAGGTTACTGAAAGACGGAGAGAGCAGGCCTCCGGGTGTGAGCACCCTGTGTGCACCTGTTGAGCAGGCTGGGAAGAAAGAGTAACTGCTGTAACAAATTGAGTTGCAATGTTGAAGGTCTTAAGACGTACCGCATGAGAAATAAAGTGAGCATGCTGAGACAAAGCACTTCAGAATGATTCGACCTTTATTGCTGTGGTGGAGACACATTTGAACAACGATTTCTTGGATGGTGAGGTTCAGATGGAAGGGTACAGTCTTTATCGGTCAGACAGGCCTACTAGGCAGAAAAAAGGCGGGGTGTCGATTTTTCTCATGGCAGACTTTGCATCGCAGGCAGTGTTGTTGTCCAGTGGCGCGGACGGAGAGATTAACTATTTGGTCGTTTGGCTAAGCCAGTTGAGGCTGGCCTATGAGGTGATTTTCCGTTCTCCTGCCTCTGTTATAGGCAACTTTTTACCAGTCCTGGGTAACATTGAAACAAAACTAGAGAATTGGACGCCCTCCTACCAACGATAATAATAGTGGGTAACTAAAACTTCCCCACAATGTCTTAGACAGTGGGCATAGTCTATGGTGGCACAAACGAGTCAAGAGTTCAAGCAGCCCGCTCAGTGTCGTTTATGGAACGGTTTACCCTGGAACAATAGGTAGCGACACCAACGTGACTGGATAACGTACTCGACGTGTCCCTCACAAATGATGATAAACTAGGGATAGAGATTTTGGTTGTAGATACTATTCTGTTGGATGACACTGATTCTGACATCGACCTTGGACAAGATGTATTCGGAGTCAGTGAGCATTGAGTTAGGGAAGGTTTGAGCTCCCTAAGCTTTCTGAGTGATCGGATGGACTGGAACAGCATAAACAAGGAAATATTCTCTGTTAACTGGGCACTTCGGACCAATGATTTAGTTGTACAAGAGGTCTATGAGGATTTCAAGAGAAAGCTATTCGAAGTTTGTTGAAAGTACGTACCTCCGAGAATAATTATTGCGAGAAAGATGAAGTCGGTCCTTAGAGATCGTAATATTGCAATGAGGAAACGGACGTCTCTTTAAGTGCTTAAAAAGCGTGACCTGCCAAGCACCAAGCTCCGTATAGAGAGAGAGAACTGGAGCAGCAGCTGTTGTGGAGTCCCACGACGCGGAAGCCAACCTTGAGGAGGTTAGGGCGGTAGATATAATCGAAAGGAGCCCTAAATACTTCTACGCCTATGCAATTCAAAAATCCATGATTAAGTCCTCTGTTGGTTCTTTTCATGTGGAAGGTCGTGTCATCTACGAAACATTTTGGGGAAAAGAGTTTAAGAAATAGAAGATTTGCTGCTGTGAGTAATTCACTGCCACCAAATACAAACGGACAAGTAAGGATCGAGTTATTCATAGAGAAGTTCCCGGACGCTGCGACGGAGTAGGTATAAGTATCGCTTCAGTAGTGGACCACACGGGCGCAGGTCCTCAACTCTCATCTCCATCTCTCGTTGCCTGGTGAAATAAAGGTGAGAGGTGTACTATTAGTAACTGTTATGAGGCGTAATAATAGCGCTTAGTTATGGGGCGTACTAATAGCGCTTAGTTATAGGGCGTACTAATAGCACTAAGTTATAGGGCGTACTAACAGCACTTAGATACAGGGCATACTAACAGCACTTAGTTATGGGGCGTACTAACAGCACTTAGTTATGGGGCGTACTAACAGCACTTATTTATGGGGCGTACTAACAGCTCTTAGTTATGGGGCGTACTAACAGCACTTAGTTACGGGGCGTACTAACAGAACTTAGTTATGGGGTACAGCACTTAGTTATGGGGCGTACTTACAGCACTTATTTATAGGGGGTACTAATAGCACTAGTTATAGGCTAGGTATATAGCTAGATTTATAGGTTTGGCCCAGGCAAGCGTGGGTTACGTTATAGGTCTCAACACGTTGACTTCGAAGTGGTGTATATGTGTACCACTAGGTAAATTTCTCATTTACGTACCGGAATATGCAAATAACATATAAACTATTTTGCTACCTTTTCCTAAATAAATTTTAGTAAAAGGTAACACATTATGGTTCAAGTGTATTCTTTACCCTTTTAAAAAAGGTTAAAAATGTTTTAAAGCAGAAAAGCCGTTTTTTCAAAACGACTTCTTCTAGCTTAACCAAACTGACCGTAAGCAACCACACAATCGGAGTCAACGTGTTAATATAGCCGACTTTAGTATCACCATCTAGCTAACGCCGAGCTAACCGGAAACTAACCTCTAGAACGTTAGCCATGAGGCAGAAGAGTGGAGGAAGATCGACGTGGAGAGAGAAGGTCTCGAAAAGCGTCCAGCAGGCTCGCCAGAAGTTATAAGTGGGGCGAAGGGGCGGAGGAAGGCCGACGCGGTGAGGGACGGTCTTGAGAAGCATCCAGCCGGCTCGACAGAAGTTATCCCTCATAGGGGTGACGTAATGCGGGACGGACGACAGGACGTGGACAGGACGACGACGTCTCTGGCATTTGGCGGTTTAGCTCGCCATGTCGACGAAAATCTTCTCTAAGAGCAGAGAATTACAATCTTTGCGTATAAAACGGTAGAGAGAAGATTAATTATTGATTTCAACAGGTTTGAGGTTCAGAGTGTTCTCTGGAGTGTTCTACCTACTCTGCGAGCAGTTGGCCTATAAGTACGAGCAGGTACTTATAGGCCATTCAGGTACCGGCCTGAAGGAGAACAGGCGAGTAGGTTGCATTTAGTACGAATATGTTGTATTCTGAATGGTTACTGGCAAGCAAAGATTAACCGCTAGTGATGCTTTACGACTATCATGATTTTTTTATTTTTCGCATCATCAGTGACCCCGCTGAAAAAGTCATTTGTTGATAGTGCAGTATGAATCAGTCTTCAATGTCCGATGAATTGAGATACGAGCATTTTGCTGAGGGACCTTGTACAGGAAAGGCGAGAGACTGCTAGGATGACCTCTGTTTTACTGCAGATGACCTGGGTGATAGTATTGGTGAACTCTCCTCGACATCAGTCCCTTGTCCCGATGGGATCCCTGCTTTCCTGTTAAGAAAATGTCGCCAGCACGTAAAGAAACCTCTGCTTATTTTGTGGAGACTCTCGATGGACTCTGGACAAATCCTACATTTGGGAATATCAACCCAATCCATAAAAGAGGGGGGAAAGAGCACACCAAAAAGCTACACGCCGGCTGCTCAGACAGACGTCCCATGTAATTAAGGTATTTGAAAAGGTAGTAGTGAGAAAAATGGTGAAATGTTTGGAGAGCATTGGTCCCTTCAACGAACATCAGTATGGCTTTAGAAAAGGTAGATCGTGCTTCTCACAATTGCTGGAGCACAATGGATTAGTGACGGAAGCACTGGACACAAGAAGTGCGGCAGGTGTTGTCAGCCTCTACGTTTCCAAGGCTTTCGATAAGGTCGATCAAGGGGTGCTCCTGGCGAAATTGAGGACTCAACGTATCGGAGGTAAATTGTCGGCGTGGATCTGCTCCTTTCTATCAGACCGCAAACAAATGATTGCTGTTGAAAGATTACGCTCCACTGAGTTGAGTGTAGTGAGCGGAGTCCTGCAGGTGTCGGTACTAGGCCCCCTACTTTTTTCGTCCACATATCCGATTTAGACCCTAAAGGCCTGTTGACACGAGGAGTGGGCGAGCGCTCCACCGGGAAAGAGAGGCTTAAACCACGCCCATTTTCTCTTGTTTCAGACTGAATGGAGCAGTAGACAACAGTCTGTCTCAGTTTGGTCTTCGTCGAGCGATTCAATGTTGCCAGTGCAATTTCAGACGCTGAACGTGTAGGGTGTGCGTCTCTGCTCCCTGCCTACACGTTCTCTTGGAAAAGTGGCGTTTAGCTGCCAAAAAAGGACTTTTTTAAGCCAACGCTTCGCCCACATTTTCCTCATTCGTTTTTGTTTCTTCTTTATAGCCGCGACAACTGATAGAGATTGAAAACGCCATTGCCTGTCGCAGAGCCACCTTCGTACGTTCTCTCTCTACCGCTGCTAGGAGCAGACTGAGGATTTTACTCTGCCATGGTCCGTGTGGACACCCTGACTCGAACAAGCATTTTACTGAGCTCGTGGTGAAGCGCTCGCACACTCCACGTGTCAACAGGCCTTAATCTGCAGCACTCCCATGTATCGTCGTTTGCGGACGATATAAGATTAACAAGGGAAGTGACGAGTGAACGACTGCATCAGATTGTAAGAGAATCTAGAGATTATTTATGTATGGGCACAAGTTAATAATATGGAATTCAATGAGTGCAAGTTTGACCTGATCCGGCATGGGAAGCATCTGGCCAAAAACTATCTCTACACCACATCATACGGACTGAGATTTGAAAGGTGCTCTCTGAGAGACCTCGGGTGACAATTCAAAACAACGGAAATTTCCAAGAGCACATCGATCACGTAGTTTCCAGATGCAGGAGACAGATAGACTGAATTTGGAGGGTTATCAGGACGAGAGATCCTAAGCCCATGCTGGTGCTTTACAAGGCATTAATAGTGCCCCTCGTGAAATATGCCTCCCGACTTTGGAACCCAGGAACAAAGGGTCACATCGTAAAATTGGAGATAGTGCAGAGGACGTTCATGGGCAGAACCTCTGGGGTGCAGCACATAAATTATTGTAGAAGGCTGGGTCACTTCCCCCTGTTTTCCTTCAAAGAAAGGGGGAAAGATTCATAATAATATACACATGGAAGATGATGCGTGGAATGGTGTCTAATTTCACAGATGAAACCCTAAAGCTGCGAGTTCGACAGCACGAACGCTTTGGGAGGCTGTGCGTAGTGCCCGCACTCAATAACAGGGCAGCAGCCAAAATTCAGTCTAGACATGAGCGGTAATGGGACCAAAGCGGTAATGGGACCAAAGCTGTTGAACAACATACTGAGGTGCGTGAGAGACTTTGAGGGATCTTTTAAAATAGTTAAAAAGAAGCTAGATGGATTTTTGAGAACGATCCGTGACAAACCACCGCTTCCCCATTACTACCAGTCTGCAGCAAGGAACAGCACACTGAAAGTGACCGAACGCTTTTTTCCTGAAATTTTTTAAAAATAAAGAAAAAAATACTTCCAGATTGAAATAGGCTAAGCTTTGAGGTATTCAGAGCATGTGGTAGCATTCGAATACACAGGTATAGCCTATAAAGTTTTCGGAATTTGCCCAAAACACCCCCGCTCAAAGAAATTTGTTGAAATGTCAATTTCTCAGCCAATAATGCAGATAGAGACGAGTGGATTTTTTGTTAGATTCACAATAAACAGGTGTCAAAACGTTCCGGATAGTTTTTCGTTTCAGCTTCCAATTTTTTTTATTTTGGACATTTTTGAAACATGTTTTCACGATTATTTGCATAAGAAAATTCGTACAAAAATATTTCCTCAAATTCTCAAGAAACGAACTGGGACATTATTTTACTCACCTTGCTCTCGGTGATGCAAAAAAAGATCTCTTCAATAGCTTCAAAACTGTAGGAGATTTTGACTTTCAAAGTATGTAATCCGTATTTTGAGAAAATGACGGCCGAAGTTATCGAGCACCAGAGTGCAGAGTACACAGTATTTCTTTTCTATAATTTCACTTTTTTCATTAGAACTTACAAATTAATATCTCATTAATAAGTCTAAAACATTCCAGATTTCTTCCATTGATGTCATAACCACTAATAAGCCACTAATATTGCTCCCAATGGCAGCGCAGTCACCCCAAGGCAGGCATCCGCTGTCCTATTGCAGTTACTTTGGGTGTTTAAATAGTATTTCAAATGTTCTTCCTCTTCTATATTAGTCAGACTTTATTTTCTTTTGACTTTACTTTTAACAATTTCTTCATTTTCAACATTTACACCACCTTTCACTTACGCTTCAACCAATTTTCGCCCAAGCGTACTGCTCCCTTTCACTTTCTAAGCATTTTACCGGACGCACACGAGCATATCCACTTACTAAGAAGGCCACCAGGCAACTACCCACTCTTGTAAAGCTACTCATAACTCAATCAATGGTCACGAATATCTAAAAAAAAGCAACCAACCACAGTTGGACGCTGCAGCTGCAGTCGTACGCAGCACCGGGTGGGGGATCAATTTAGGGGGAATTTAGGGGGTTATGTGGCCAACTCCTGGTGAATGACGTTTCTACGTGGTAAAAGAAGGCTTTAGGAACATTTTCCCGCAGTAATCTCATTTCTGATTTTTAGCCCAAAAATGTGTTTGTGTCCTGAAGCAGCTCGCTGACATGAAGGCGAGCTTGGTGTAACGGCACGCCAACAAGTGGGTGGCGTATCAACGTGCCCTGAATGTGAAGGATTCGAACACCAACCCAAGGAACCCAAGGACCCAAAGACCTAAGGGAGCTTGGCCGTGATGACCGACGTAAGCTTCAAGGTGCAGAACAGAAGACACGGATACGTTGTACGGGTGTGCGATAATTGAAAAACAAGGTGATAACAGGCAATCGGGGCCCGGTTGCAAACCGTGGGAAAAGGCCGCGTATGCCTCCACCATTCAACAGTAAGAAAAATTGAAATTACGAAATCATGGTTATGGCTTTAGATCAGGCCAATGGTGAGCTTGTTTTCGTATCGAAGGCCGAGCAACGAGGAATTTTTTTTAAAAAGTTCATACAGTGAGATGTAAGAGAGCCAACAAGAAAAGTGCGGCCTGCATGTGTTCAGTGGTCAAAATTTGGTGAAAGTGATCAGTGTGTTCTTTCGAGATCGCATTGGTGTCGGTTATCATTGTGTGGGATCTATGTGCATTATGTAATTATGTCAAGGGTCGCGATAACCAATGAAATTTGGCAATACATTGTTTTCTTGATTTCATTTTAACATATGCTGTGTTCTTCTTGGTGGTGTGGATTTCCACACGACTACTGGGTGGTGCTATGTAGTACGTTAATTGACAACTATTAGTGCTGACGTGTTCTTTGATTTAACATATAAAATGTGAAATTCATTGAACAGTCGTTATTTTCCCCATGTTGGTCAATCAAGTGGAAGGTAAAAACACTCTTTCTCTTATTTTCATCTGTCTTTCATGTTCTCTTTTTGTGTACGTTTAATCTATAACTTTCTCGCTTTCCTCCCTCACTATCTGAAGGCTTAAACCCCTTCTACGTGTATGTTGACAGTAACGTCTCGTGACATTACATCATGCCCTTCGAAGCGCAAATTCTCATGGGTCAAAACCTGTATCTCTGAAAAAAGAGCCGAAAGATTTAATTTGAGAACTGGTAACTAAATATCACCGACTACTTGGTGGTATTTCATCCCCTTAAGTACTGTATTTATTTGAATTTTAAAGAACACTTTAAATATATATATCTTGGTGATATTTGATCACCTTAAATACGAATCAAAATACACCTCATATTAGTTGCGCACCAAAGCTATGCTAAATTCATTTGTTCAGACTTCTCTAACAACAACAAAAAATTCCAAAGAAAGCAAGACACTATTTAGCATGGAGTTGAAGGTCTATGCTTAAGGCGTGTGGTAGAAAAGATTTTCTTCGCGTAAAAATAACAATTTAAGACAAAAATTGAAACAAACAGTTATATATATTAGGGGTACCTGAAAGTTCAGTTCTCTTTTCTTCTACCAAACTTTAAAATATTGTGGGGAAAATTCCCCACAGATTCGCTCGGAGTGTACTTCGATTTCTTTACTATTAACGCAAACGGCTGGTGCTGCGAGACAGGTGAGGTCGCGCAGCAGCAGCGCATAGTAAATAGAGGTCGCCGGTGTTAAAGATAGGTCGTCGGTGGAAAATCAGGTCGGAAGCAGTGTAGGGAGCTGTGACAGGTGTCAAGGTGTCAAGGTGTCAGGTCGGAAGGAGAAAGGTGTGTCAAGGTGTGTCCGGTTAACGAGAGGCCAGGCTGAGTCTCGGTCAAAGGCCTCTGTTACGTCGGCACGTCTGGAGTACGCTTGGCTCATGACGCGTAGGTGACGGTCGCCAGCCTGACTCTTCCATCCCTTCTTCCTGCATGTTCAATAAGTTCATGGTTTGATTGTGTGCGTGAAAGCGTTGACTTTAGGTTCTTTTTCATTAATTAATTGCATGATTAAGGCGGGTTGCGAACCGCAATTAACTACTTCTAACTAGGCGTGTTCGCTGCTCTAAAAGGGGGCTAACCTTACCCTGTCGCAGTGAACCGCCGTCCTTATTAACTATTACTATTACTATTAACCATTACCTATTATCTATAAACTACTATTGGGCTTCTGCCTCCATTACTATTGACACTGAATTGCGACTTCTATATCGCCATTACTGCCATCGTCTAACAGTCGCTATGCGCACTGGAGGATAAATTCTTCAGGTTGGTAGTCGTGTGTCTAATATTTGCCGATTATTGAAACTTTATATCTCTGTTTACCTTTATCAACGAGATTGACTTTGGTCTTACTCGGTACCTATTTTTTCAGTATCTAGCGGGCACTTCGTCGCACTGCGCACTTCGTGCTTCACAACGTTGATAGCCAATTAAGCCAACTTGTGGGACAGCAGTAGCAGCAACTAGGTAATTACGTTGACCATTAATTATTTTGTTCATTCTAAATTCTTTGTATAGCGCTGTTTCATAATATTTGCTCAGTTAATTATTTTTCTTGTGTACATTTCTTCATCTTTATGTAGAGCTGTGAAGGGACTGGAGGCATTGGTCAAGGTTTAGCTGCTCTGGCCCTGGTTGTGCCGCCGTCGCCGTGCCTGTTTCCTTCGTGTAGCGTCAGTTAGCGCCAACTTCGGTCTTCCTGAAGAGCTTGTAGCAAGCTAGAACGTTGAAGCACAGTCGATACCGCGTGACGTCCGTTTAAGCTGGCGCTGTTAGCCCTGAAACAGAGAGCCTATCCGGCCTCCTCGTGCCTGCGCCTGTAGTCTGTCATTACCTGAAACCCTAACTTCCGACCTTAAAATTATATGCGCATTTTAACCTAAATAAATATAATTATATCAATAAATAAAGGAATAAATAATTGCGATACTTGAGGGCGAATTGTCCTTTAGTTTTTAACAATTAATACTTTGTAAATCGGCTACTTGCCGTATTGTTTGTTCAGTACTTGTTGCCTTGTTACTATTATGAATCTTCCTTGGCGTTTAGGCGACTGATTAAAAATATTAAATTTGGAAACTTTGTGTCCTTGTCTTTGTTAGTCTTTGCAGCTTCGAGGCGGCTGTTGAGTCAAATGTGCAGAGGTAGTTCCTCACACATTTAATACTGAAGAATTTCGTTTTCGATGGTGGGGTTATTCTAAATTTGTTAGGTGTATATGTGGATGTGAACCAATTGATTATTAAGCTAACTTCTCCTTTATTTCAAGGTTTACCTCTGCTCAATTGGAGTTGCGGTACCGTTTCGGTTTGCTCTGCCGTTTGAGTTAGTGCCACGAACATGGAGACGTCACTGGCTAAAAAAAGGGGTGTGTTTAAGCGTAAGGTAACGCTTGCCCTGAAAAAAGCGCAGGAACTCGTGGCTGGTGGAGCTACTTCTGAGCTGAGCGTGCATTGTGACCTTGTTCGTCGCAATCTCCACCAGGTGAGTCAGTATGATGAACAAATAACTAATTGTTTAATTGAGAAGGGCAGTTCTGACGAGACGCTCAACACTGAGGTCGAAGCTCAGATGGCTTACGGTGTGGAGATAGAGATGGCTCTTGCCGAGTTGAGCGCGCCGCGCAATTCGGTTGACACTGTTAATGAAAGAACCGTTTTGTGCAAGGACGTGAAACTACCTCAGTTGAAAATTGAAACGTTTAAAGGAGACTCGAGTGACAGTTTGAAGTACCATAGTTTTCTGACCTCTTTCAATAATGCTATTGGTTACAGAGCTGGGCTGACGGCCTCTGCCAAATTAACTTACCTTCGGGGTTATTTGTCGGGCTATGCGCTCAAGCTGATAGATCATCTTTCTGTGGAGGACGCTAACTATGTGGTTGCTTTACAGATGTTGGAGAAAGAATTTCTGAATAAGAAAGAGCTAATTAATAAACTGTGTTTGAAACTTGTGAACTTGAAATGTATTTATGATAGAAAATTTTTAGAGACTAGGCTGTTTGTGACCGAAGTAAAAAGTATTTTGGCAGACCTTGCTAACTACGATTGTGATATTGTAGGCGAGAAATCCAGTAATACTTACATAGGCCACTTAATATTTTCCAAATTGCCGCAGTTACTTCAACAAGAACTGGCTCGTAAGTTGAACGATAATTATCCCTCATTGGAAGAAATTTTTGACTATTATGCGGAGGCTATTGCTGTCTTGAATTTGAGAATCTCTACTGATGAAGCGAAATCTGATGTTAAACCTTTTCCCAGGCAGGCTGGTTATGGCAACCGAACCGATCCTCCCGTGTTTGCTAATGCTGCTATGGTACCGCCTGAGCGGAAGAGTTGCAAATTTTGTTTCAGTAAGGGTCACTCTATGATGAATTGTGCTTCTTATCCGGATTATCTTTCTAGGCGAGAAAGGTGTAAAGATTTGAATCTTTGTCACAAATGCACTAGTTCCAAGCATGATGCTGCTAAATGTTACAGTAATTTAGATTTCGAATGTAAATTTTGCAAGCAGAAGACGCACGTTTCTGCTTTATGTCCCAAGGACGAATTATCACGTGGTTCTTTGCAGGCTAATTATTGTTTGAATTCTGCCGCGGGCATACGATCTTGTTACATTTTACCGACCATTTCTCTGCCCGTCGGTCGAGGTAAGAATGTTACGCATGTAAGGTTTTTACTCGATACAGGATCTCAGCGCTCGTACGTCGCAGCTAGAGTATTGAATAGGTTTAACTTCGATGGAGTGTTGAGGTTTGCGGACTTCTCGGTGAACTCGTTCTTGGAGTCTGGTGTTCGCAAATTCGCTGAGCTAAGTCTGTATGTAGATTTACTCAATGGTAAAAGTCCTGTTCAGGCGCCAATTTTGGTAGACGAACAGTTCAGAATGGAGTTCGAGGTTAACTCTTTGGGAAAAGCTGTACGTAATGTGTCAAAGTGTGGAGGTTTGGCAGATAGCGCGTTTGGTCGCAAATGTAACGTAAATACCGTCAGTGTTGAAGGTATTCTAGGTATTGATGTGTTGCAATGTTTGAGTGATTTTCGTATTGTCCCGTGTCTTAAAGGTTCCGCTTTTTCTTGGTGCGACAAACTTATTCCCATCGGGAATGTCGAGCATTTCCTCACTCGCGAGGAGGCTAAAGACATGTATCGCGAGCCAAGTGCACCAATGTTTACTGGTGAATCGGCGGTAAATTTCGTGTTGGAACCCCGTGCCTGTTGCATCGATCCTGTGTGCAGTGTGTTGTCTACGGGCCATGTGGAGGGTAATTTGGATAAGATATACGAATTGGAGTCAATCGGAATTTCTGAAGAGGTCGTTTCGGATATGGATAAAGAAAAAATTCATGAATTTGATTCTGGAATTCAAATGAAAGACGGAAAGTACCATGTCAAACTAGTTTGGAAGGATAATTTACCTGATGTTCACAATAATTATAATGTAGCTAGAGCAGTTTTGAGTAAGGTTGTTCAACGGTTGAAGAAAACTCGTGTGTATAATGCATACGATTCCGTGTTTCAGCAGCAACTACAAGATGGAATTCTCGAGAGAGTACCGTTGCAGTGTGACCGGAAACGAATTTATTTACCTCATAGGGAAGTCGTCCGAAATGACCCAATGTGTTCTACGAAGGTAAGACCGGTGTTGAATTGTAGTGTGAAGGTCGGTAGTAATCCGTCGCTTAATGAAGCTGCATATCCCGGAGTTGATTTGATGGGCAATTTATTTAACTTGTTGGTTGGGCTAAGATCTGACGATTTTTTGGTACTCGCTGATATAAGGAAAGCGTTCTTACAAATTAAACTTGCTTCAGAGGATGACCGTAATAGGTTTTGCATTTTGTGGGAAACGGATAAAGGTTTGGAAGTTTATCGGTATACGACAATTGTTTTCGGGTTTATCGCGAGTCCGTTTATTCTGAACTACGTAATAAGACAGCATGTTAAGAACTATCCCGATGACTTGTGTAGCTATTTTTTACTTAATCGTATGTACGTCGACAACCTTTTCATGACAGGCAACAGAGAGCACGATTTGGAAAACCTGTATCGTACTGCTCGGTCTAGGATGTTAGAAGCGGGATTCGACTTGAGGTCGTGGTCAAGTAACAGTAATGTATTAGAAAAGGTTTTCGACGAGGATCAGGTAAGTTCTGAGCATTCAGAACCTTTCGAGAAAGTGTTAGGGTACAAGTATGACAAAGGACATGATTTGTTGAGTGTGAATTTTTGTCTAGAAGACGATCAAAAAGCTACTAAACGTACGGTGCTATCTACTCTAGCCAAGTGTTTTGACCCGTTAGGTTTGGTGACGCCTGTCACAGTTGCTGGGAAAGCTTTGCTGAGGGATATTTGGCGTAAGCAATTGGGTTGGGACGAGCAGCTCACGGAGGAGCTGGAGGGGAGCTGGAAACTTTTAAAGGGAGAATTGAATAAATTGAACACATTAAAGTTTCATCGTAAGGTCTTTGAAAATGAAAAAAACGTAGAGTTGATCATATTTACGGATGCGTCTAAAACACACTACGGATTGTGTGTTTATGTTTTAAGTGACGGGGTTGACAAGCCGTCGTTGCTATTCAGCAAGGCGAAGGTGGCTCCCATTAAAACTAAAACTTTGCCTACTTTGGAATTGCTTGCCATTTATTTAGCATTTAAGTGTTTGTTTAATTTATTGAAAGCTTTGGATAAAGTAACGGTTACTAATATTACTATTGCAACAGATTCCCAGATTGCGTTGTCTTGGGTATTGAACAAAGGTGTGAAATCCGGTAACATTTTTGCAAATAATAGGGTTAAGGACATTACCTTGTTCCAGTCGCGGTTGAAAAATGAATTTAATGCTACTTGCTCTTTCAGATACGTTCCAACTGACCAAAACCCCGCAGATTTGGTTACTCGTGGTGTGACTGTGCAGAAACTGACGGATCGTTTCAGTTTTTGGGCGCACGGACCCTCCTTCTTGCAGCAACCTGTCCAGTGGCCAGAGGCTGCCTTGGGATGCATATCTTCCCTTAATCAAACTTTAATTTCTTGCGCTGTGCAGGTGGATGAAGTGAAGGCTGCGCAGCCTGTCTTCCCCGTTGAAAGGTATTCTAACTTTGACAAATTAATAGGTGTAACCGCCCGTCTCTTCAAAGTAATGTTCGTTGCTAAGCGTAAGTCCGCGTCTCGCCTGGATTGCATTAACAAAGCTAGGTTGTATTGGCTTAAATTTGAGCAGCGGGAACATTTCAGTGTTGAGTATAGTTTTCTTGCCCGTGCTGGGGAGCTTACTTCTGTACCTCCTCTGGTGCGGGATTTAAATTTGTTCCTTGACAGGGAAGGGTTGATCCGGTCGGGCGGCCGATTAGGGAAGTGCGCTTCTCTTTCGTACGATGTTTCTAATCCTTTGCTTCTTCCCAAGGAGAGTTTCTTCACGAGACTGTTAATTGTAAGTTGTCACGAGAAATGTTTGCATTTGGGAGTAGGATCTACCTTGAACCTTTTGAGGAATAGAGGTTACTGGCTACCCAAAGCCAGGGTATGCATTAAAAAAGTACTACGTGAGTGTATAACCTGCAAAAAGGTTAACGCGCTCGCATTTAAATACCCTAAGACCACTGATCTTCCAGGTGATAGAGTAAATTTCAACAGGCCGTTTGAAGCGGTAGGTGTAGATTACACCGGCCATTTTCACGTAAGCTTAGGCGGGACTTTAACTAAAATGTACATTTTGCTTTTCACGTGTATGACCGTAAGAATAGTTCATTTGGAATTACTACCAGACATGACCACTGCTTCCTTCTTGGCTGCGTTTGTGCGGTTTACAAATAGGTTTGGTATACCTCGTGTACTATATAGTGACAACGCCTCGACATTTTCTCAGGGTGCTGAATTGCTGGGACGTTCGTCGTCCGATAGTTTACTTAGTGAACATTTAGCTAGGAATAATATTAAGCACGTATGCATTCCGTTGTACTCGGCATGGGTCGGGGCTGCATGGGAAAGGTTGATAGGGGTTATTAAACGTTGCCTGCATAAGGCTATTGGTAGGGGAAAAATGGAATATTTCAGTTTTCTCACTTTATTATCCGATGTTCAGGAGGCGGTTAATAATAGGCCTCTTACGTATCGTAGTAGCTCTGATCAGAACCATGAAGTTATTACTCCTAATTCTTTCCTTAAAATTGCTCCGTATGGAAATTTATCGTTTGAGAGTGAACAGGGGAGTGAATTACTAAATCCTTCTCGTACCGCCTTACTAACGGTTTTGGAGTCTCGACAAATTGTGTTCGAGAAATTTAAAGATTTATTTTTTGCGGAATATCTATTGTCTCTAAGAGAACGACAGGTTGATAGATACCAGCCTGCTTGGGAGGAGAGAGTTAAGATAAATGATATTGTATTAATTACTTCACCCATGAAAGCGCGACCCTTCTGGTCCTTGGGAAGGATTGTGCAATTGCACCCTGGTAGGGATGGGAAAACTCGTTCTGTCCAGGTTATGAGAACCGACCGGTCCGTGGGAGAGTATGCAATCTCTCTTTTATACCCATTAGAATTAAGTGCTGATACGGTAAGCGCAGCTACAGTCTCGTGTAGCGGCCCGAAGGCGTCGAAGCAAATTGTTACCAAAACTCGTCCATTGCGAAAGGCAGCTGAGCTGTGTAAAATTAAATTGAGCCAATAACTTATAAGCATTTTGCGGGCCGGGAGTGTGTGGGGAAAATTCCCCACAGATTCGCTCGGAGTGTACTTCGATTTCTTTACTATTAACGCAAACGGCTGGTGCTGCGAGACAGGTGAGGTCGCGCAGCAGCAGCGCATAGTAAATAGAGGTCGCCGGTGTTAAAGATAGGTCGTCGGTGGAAAATCAGGTCGGAAGCAGTGTAGGGAGCTGTGACAGGTGTCAAGGTGTCAAGGTGTCAGGTCGGAAGGAGAAAGGTGTGTCAAGGTGTGTCCGGTTAACGAGAGGCCAGGCTGAGTCTCGGTCAAAGGCCTCTGTTACGTCGGCACGTCTGGAGTACGCTTGGCTCATGACGCGTAGGTGATGGTCGCCAGCCTGACTCTTCCATCCCTTCTTCCTGCATGTTCAATAAGTTCATGGTTTGATTGTGTGCGTGAAAGCGTTGACTTTAGGTTCTTTTTCATTAATTAATTGCATGATTAAGGCGGGTTGCGAACCGCAATTAACTTTCTTCTAACTAGGCGTGTTCGCTGCTCTAAAAGGGGGCTAACCTTACCCTGTCGCAGTGAACCGCCGTCCTTATTAACTATTACTATTACTATTAACCATTACCTATTATCTATAAACTACTATTGGGCTTCTGCCTCCATTACTATTGACACTGAATTGCGACTTCTATATCGCCATTACTGCCATCGTCTAACAGTCGCTATGCGCACTGGAGGATAAATTCTTCAGGTTGGTAGTCGTGTGTCTAATATTTGCCGATTAATGAAACTTTATATCTCTGTTTACCTTTATCAACGAGATTGACTTTGGTCTTACTCGGTACCTATTTTTTCAGTATCTAGCGGGCACTTCGTCGCACTGCGCACTTCGTGCTTCACAACGTTGATAGCCAATTAAGCCAACTTGTGGGACAGCAGTAGCAGCAACTAGGTAATTACGTTGACCATTAATTATTTTGTTCATTCTAAATTCTTTGTATAGCGCTGTTTCATAATATTTGCTCAGTTAATTATTTTTCTTGTGTACATTTCTTCATCTTTATGTACAGCTGTGAAGGGACTGGAGGCATTGGTCAAGGTTTAGCTGCTCTGGCCCTGGTTGTGCCGCCGTCGCCGTGCCTGTTTCCTTCGTGTAGCGTCAGTTGGCGCCAACTTCGGTCTTCCTGAAGAGCTTGTAGCAAGCTAGAACGTTGAAGCACAGTCGATACCGCGTGACGTCCGTTTAAGCTGGCGCTGTTAGCCCTGAAACAGAGAGCCTATCCGGCCTCCTCGTGCCTGCGCCTGTAGTCTGTCATTACCTGAAACCCTAACTTCCGACCTTAAAATTATATGCGCATTTTAACCTAAATAAATATAATTATATCAATAAATAAAGGAATAAATAAATGCGATACTTGAGGGCGAATTGTCCTTTAGTTTTTAACAATTAATACTTTGTAAATCGGCTACTTGCCGTATTGTTTGTTCAGTACTTGTTGCCTTGTTACTATTATGAATCTTCCTTGGCGTTTAGGCGACTGATTAAAAATATTAAATTTGGAAACTTTGTGTCCTTGTCTTTGTTAGTCTTTGCAGCTTCGAGGCGGCTGTTGAGTCAAATGTGCAGAGGTAGTTTCTCACAATATGAGAATGTCATAACAGCTGTTTTCAAGGTCAGATCAGATCTTGGATATTCAATTAAAAATCACATTTAATTGAATCTACTCTATTTATTATTTTAACACATTTATAGCCCAAAGATTAGAAAAGTTTCAGAGTGAATCTTATGCGTCAGTGCATTTTGTATGCATTGCACAAAGGTAGCAATCCAACAACAGCAGTGATAAACACAAACGCCATCAATCCAGAAGGTGTGAGTGTTAGAAACTGCCGTAGACGGTTTTCGAAACTTATAGAAGGCAATTTCGATTGTCCCCGCAATGCTTTGTTGTTTGGAGAAAGCGATCGAGAAGTATAGGTACTGCTCGAAGATGTACCGAATTGTAGAATGAGTGCTTGAAATTTGCAAAATGACGGTAATTTATGTTTTGAACAGCAGCTTAGGTATATCAAAACTCAGTCCCTCTGCAGTAAAAATTGTTTAAAAAATTAAAATATTCATATACATCTTTCGATGTCATAACAAGTCATCATTTTTCACTGGTCATGCACACTAACGTGTAAATAATTTTTCTAATGCAATAATAGACTACAAATATGTAATCAGAAATCATAGCACATTAGTTGAATAGGGAGGCGATGAGAGAGCGCAGCCGACAAAATGTTGATGCTTTGACCGGCAGTGGAGCCATTTAACTGCAAGGAATGAGGTGGAGTCAGGCCCTCGAGACTGTTCAGCACGGTAGAGGAAACAAGTACAGCTATTTCTATTGAGGAAAATACATCTCCTCTTGTTCGGCTAGCCCATAAAACGCCTTTATTTCAAACAAACAACTTTATGACGTCACCATTGCGACATGTCGTTAGGCTATTAGTGGTGCCAGATTTGGAGCTACCAGTGTTGTCAGATGCAATATGAGCGCTGCTATTGGTTCGTTGCCATGACGTTGCCATGAACGTCGTTCGTTGCCTCTGCACGAGCACAATGTTGGGTTTCTGAATGTATTGGAAGATGATAAACATAGACGAAGGTAGATAATAATGCAATAAAGCAGAATTGGTTTAATTAAATCATTTACGTCAGCATCTAGCTTCTTATTTGAAATATTTTGCGCCTCTTGGTACGGTACCCAATTTTGAAGCTTCTTTAAATGACTGTCATAGGACGAATTATTTTTCTATACGGGAGTAGAAGAACTCCTCTTTATCGAGATCCATAATTTATTCAATCACACTTGACAGAAAGGATGCAATCGTCATACATGAAGGTTTGAAAGAGGACTGAAAAGATTCCGAGTCCCACTGACAATAATAATAATTTCCTGCGGAAACCTTCGAATTCGATGACTTCAGAAATTGGGATTGACTTGCTGTTAATCCGAGTCCCTCAATAATGTTGTGCTTTAACTGTACCGCAAGATTAGATGTTAGTTTAAGCTTCATTAACCGTAAAAAGACGTTGCAAAAGAGGAAGGAGAAAGGCCCCCTTTAGTATAAAGTATCGGGTGCACAGAACAGTAAGTTGAGAAATAAGTTAATGAAACAAGTTAAAAGTTGAAGTACTAGGTACTGAAAAACAGAACACCAGTGAATCGAAAACGATAGACCGTAGCAACTCACAAACTAATTTTATTTAAAAACGGCCTGCATTACCTTTACCTTGGGATCTCACATATTCCCCTTGGCAGCGATAATTCCCTCAGATATAATAGTTAAATCCTTCTGAAAGGTAACCTCTGCACTCAGTTTCCTACCAAAAACGCTAAATAGAACTGTGCTTTAACTAATTGTTTAATATTCAAGTAAATTTCAAGCAAAATAGGCGATTGCTGTATCATTCGGAGCTAATGCAAAAATGGCCTTGAGTACGATCCTTTAATGACCGCGTAACCAGGGTACAGAGTCAAAATCGCTCCACCTCCCTAAACGCGAATGTCATGATGACAGTCAAAGTAGCCAGTCGGTCCCAACTGGAGGTTTTATTTTTAAGATCAATAAAATCAAAGCAAAAATGCTTTCAATTCGTATCGAAGTTCTTAAACCCGTGTAAAGTCTAGTACTTAAGTTTTACAAAAGGTTTAACGAACCTGCACCTTGTGTGAAATTACCACAGTCGTTCCTTCAATTCAGTTCCCCCGCTATATTTCTTCCGAGCCTCACCTTTCGAACAGACAACGCAAACGCAAAATGATTTTAGGCAGGTAGTAAGAATTGAACGTAAATACGGGTGTTTTAGAGCAAGAGGTACAAAATTGCATATCATGTAGAAAAATGTCAAATAAACACTTTTTCATCAATGAAATTTTACGAAAAAAATCAGGTTTTTGATGTACTAGCTGTTTATTTTATTAAAAGGTGAAATTTAATTACACAATTACTCGCAATGTTTATTTTGAATTTACTTTGAAAAAATTCAAAATGTGTTCCACCTACATCAATACATTTTTCAAATCTTAGCCTTAACGACTGCCGGATATTAGGAAACACGTGTGGCATTTCAGATATCTCACCAGCAGCTACTGCATTTCTGTAATAAAGGTGTTTGAGAAGGTAGTAGTGAGAAAAATGGTGAAATTATTGGAGAGCATCAGCCTCTCCAAAAATTGGTATCCTCAGATTCAATGTGTGACGGAATGTCCCTTGGCGTATAAGACGTTACGATTGGAGAATTTAAACCCCGATACTTAGAGAAGGAAAAGGAAATTAAAGAATGGGAAATACACAGTAAAAGGAGAGGAAGACAGAACAGGTAGAAAATAGAAATAGCAGTATTAGCATAGTGTGCGCTTCGCGTGTACCTAGTTATCTTGCATGGGAAAAATTACAAAATTTGAAAATTTAACATATTTTATTTTAATATCGAACACGTGGTTAAAGCATACAAAATGTCTGAATCGAAATGATAAAAAGGAGCACTAGTGCAATAATGAAAAGTACGCATGACATTACCGACGTAAAAATTCTATGCGACATGGTATTAAAAAAAAATGTGTGATGCTCACCGAGAATTAAAATTATCAATCATCAAGCGTTAGCAAACGATTTACGGTTACACAAAATTAAGGCAATTCTAAACAACATAAGAGCATGAAATAACGAGGACAATACTCAACAGTAGAACCTTGACTTACAACAAGGTATCAAAAATATAAACTCTTAGCATCATTCACAACGCGAATCCAACACCTTGACTAAATTAAAACATGACACAAATTGCATTTCAATCGCGCGCCAATTTAAAACACTGTTCAATGTGCGGCTTTGTATCTAAATTTGTACTTCAGATCACTGTTCTTCAGAGTTCTCAAATACCACGAGACACATGAATACTTCTGTAATGTGTCGCTGGCGCCACCTTAATTCCGCTCCCGCATGAGTCTTGAAGGGTGCCCGCACGGTTGATTAGGCCGCTTCCGCTGCTCCCTCGCCCTCGTAGACCAGTGAGCTGGTGAACGGCGACACTGCACTCTGAGTTCCCATTTTGAGCGCTGAGTGCCGGGCAGCTTGACCACTGCAGGATTCGCAGTGTCTGGCGCTGTTGCAGACTTTGAAGCAGTGCGATTCCAATCGGCATGCTGGAGTTTCTTGCGGGCTTGAAGCTGACGTAGAGACGCTCTGAATGCTCTCGGTCGAATCGTTGACACATTTGCACTTGGCGCTTATCACCGCGCAGCTGATGTGCTTTGAGCGGTCTTTGTTTCAAGTTAGCGCTTCGACGATTGCTGGTGTCCGACGTTTTCTTCTTGAAAATTCGATGTGTTCACTTTACTCAGATGTCAAATTTGCTACTCATGTGGAATGCACACCGACAGCGGGCTGGCATGCTACGTTTGCGTGCCCTCAGTTTACGTGTACCTCCTCTTGTGTATCTCAAAGAAAAAGCCTGGCGATTCTTCTCGTAAAATCCTTATATATGCCTCGCCTGGTTCTTTCTCGAAAGTTCCAGAGTCTTCGTAGTTACAGAGACAGTGTTTCGCTCCCGATTGGTGTAATCCTTGTCTGTCCTGACGTCTCGTAATCTAATCGGTGCGTATGGTGGGCCCCAGGTAGCAAGAAATTATTAGACCAATATTGGGTTGATAATTATTTATTGACCTGATATTGGAATCTTGGATTACTATAATAAGCTAATAACACAAGACAATATCGAAAAAAGATACATTAATTTATGATATCAACTTATTATTGGGACAATGTAGTAAATAGTTTCATTTCTAATGTCAAACTAACAGTGTATATATATATATATACAGGGTGTTTTTTTTATTTTGAACAAACTTCGAACTTAGGTACAAAAACTCAAAATAAATCGATTTTCATGAATGACAAAATGTCCAAAACTCATTAGTTTTCGAGTTATGGCGTCGCAAAGCATGTTTAGAAGTATATGTTATAACTGGGCCGCACACCAATTGTTATTTAAAAGTTGTTAGTTTTCGAGATTGTCGAATACAATTAAAACATTTTTTCTCATTTCATTATGGGTTATCCATTCCATGTAATCAACGACAAGATTTCAAGATGCAATGTGAAACTGAAATAATGAAATAAAATTTATTATTAAGAATCTACATTACTGGAACGCACGTGTTGCAGTATCAGTTCGCCATTTGTTGACACGCCGTTGCACTGTGACCATGGAAAGATTTACCAATGCTGAAAAGGCAGACATGCATTTGATTTATGGAGCTGCAGGAAGAAATGGTAGGCTCGCTCTGAGGATGTACAGAGAAAGGTTTCCTAGGCGCGAAGTACCTGATTTCCGGTATTTGGCTACTCTGCATACGAGATTGCGTGACACCGGCAGCTTCAACGTTAACAGAGGGAATGCTGGGTGCGGCCATCATCCACAGGAGGATAGAATTGTGGAATACTTTGAGCAACATCCACGAACCAGCACTCGTGCAGCTGCTCAACGTCTTGGCTTGCGAAACCATACTACTATGTGGAGGGCAATACATCGTCAGCAATTACATCCGTACCATTTCCAAAGAGTGCAAGGGCTCATGCCAGGTGATTTTGAACCTCGTATGCTGTTTTGCCAGTAGTTAATGCAACAGGAAAGAATGAATCGCGGGTTCTCAAAACTTATTCTTTTCACAGATGAAGCATATTTCGGTCGTGATGGGGTTTTCAACCGTCACAATAATCATTACTGGGCTGGAAATAACCCTCATGCTATTCAGCCTAATAGTCACCAGCACAGATTTAGTGTCAACGTGTGGGCAGGCATTATTGGCAATAATTTAATTGGTCCGTACCTATTACCTTCTCCTCTCACGGGACCTGCGTACACCATCTTCCTACGCGAAGTTTTGCCTGGAATACTGGAGGACGTGCCCTTGGAGACATGCAGGCGAATGTGGTTCCAGCATGACGGAGCGCCAGCACATTACTTTCGTGAAACACGCCTGTTCCTGAATAACCAATTTCAAAACCGATGGATTGGCAGAAGTGCTCCTGTAGCATGGCCAGCTAGGTCGCCTGATTTGAAGCCACTGGATTTCTTCTTGTGGGGAACCATGAAGGACCTCGTGTATGCCCCTTCTGTTGAATCGGAACAGGATCTGGTTGGACGCATTGTGGACTCAGCTGGCCGTATTACGGAAATGCCTGGCGTGTTTCAATCTGTAAGGCGCTCACTGGCTGTTAGATGTCGTAAATGTGTCGAAGTTCATGGAGGCCATTTCGAGTAACTGTTGTAATAAAACTGTATTCAAGTTTGTTCTTACGTAAAGTTCTTACATTAAAGTTTGTATTGATTATGTTTTTTACCTGTGTCCTGCAATGCTTACTGATTAATGGTTAGCTTACATGATAATAATTGATAATTACTCATTTAGGACAATTTATTCTTATTTGTAAAACGTGTACACGCAAATTTCGTTGTGAAATTTCAAAAATACTACATTAGTGGGGCCCAAAAACCTCTTTAACAATCAAAGGTAGCACTAAAAATGGTGCGAGCGTGCAATCCTACTTGAAGTTCTAATATTCTTCAAGTAACTATAACTTGAAAACTAAAGAGTTTCGGACATTTTGTCATTCATGAAAATCGATTTATTTAGAGTTTTTGTACCTAAGTTCGAAGTTTGTTCAAAGTAAAAAAAAACAACCTGTATATATGTGTGTACGATATTCATATAATTGGAAACTATCTCATAATAATTAAAAATCTCGCAATTTAATAAAATTTGTTAAAATATAAATTATTATTGCCCAAACATTGGGTTGATATCGTACTCCAATAATACGCAGTAATTTGTGTAAAATGTACCAATTAAGTTAATGAATAGTTATTTCAGTCATTAATGAGTGCAGATATATTTGACAGATATCAAGAAATGTGAATGCGTTACAATAATATGTATATTTAGAATTACTGTAATCACAGGTTCACAGTTCTTGTTTTTTCAGTCGTCCAATGAGTTTCGAAGGTCTAGGTTTTTCAAAAAATATGCTAAAATCGTTTGTAATATGTTACTATAGCAATAAATGTCTATACAGGGTGTTTCAAAAATACACGGCATAATTTCAGGTATGTATTTCCCACATGTAGACAATCAAAATAGTTCATTACAACATATGTCCGGAAATGCTTCATTTCCGAGTTATGGCCTTCACAACATTGAAATTCACCGGAACGTTTTTCTTTCCGCAGGTCGTTGCCATTACAGAAGATGTTCAAAATGACCACCTCCTGCTTGAATACAGACCTCACATCGATGTCTCATTGACCTGCGAACACGATCCCACACTCCAGGAATGTTGCGTATGTCCTCAGAGCGTGCCACAATTCGATTCCGAAGGGATTCCAAATCAGGCACCGGAGACGAATAAACCAATGATTTTAAATGGCCCCACAAGTAGAAATCGAGAGGGTTCAGATCAGGTGAGCGTGGAGGCCAAGCAATTGGGCCACCTCTACCTATCCATCGATCAGGAAATCTTCGATCCAAGTACCGGCGAGCCGTACGACTGAAGTGTGCAGGAGCGCCGTCATGCAAGAAGTGAGCGTGCTGACGATCGATCAGTGGAGTGTCGTCATAAACATCAGGTATGATGTTTTCCAGGAAGTTTGTGTACGCCTGCCCCGTAAGTCTGTTTACAAGTACATGGGGTCCAACTAACCGATCACCAATGATACCGGCCCACATGTTGAGGGAGAACCGCACCTGGTGATGAGATACAACAGTTGCATTTGGGTTTTCATACGCCCATACATGCTGATTGTGGAGATTTGTTATGCCATCTCGTGTGAACTGTGCTTCATCTGTAAATAATACTAAGGCAGGAAAGTTCGGATTTGCAGCACATTGCTGCAAGAACCACTGACAGTACCTAACTCGTGCAGGGTAATCTGCTGGTGACAGCGCCTGTACACGTTGCAAATGGTAAGGATACAATTGATACTCTTTCAGCAGTCTCCAGACAGTCGTATGGGGAACATTCACTTGCAACGCTAACCTTCGTGTGCTGATAGAAGGAGTTCTGTTCACAATCTCCAGAATCTCCTCCTGTTCTTCTGGAGTTGTAGATCTTGGTCGTCCCCTTCCCAATCCAGGAGAGTCAAATTTTCCATACTCGCACAGACGCTGATGGAGACTTACAAATGTCTTCCGATCTGGACATTGTCGCTGTGGGTACCTCTCCTGGTACAAACGACGAGCCAGCGCAGCATTGCCGTCTGCCTTACCGTAGATCAAGTGCATCTCTGCCAGCTCCTGATTTGTGTACATGACACACAGTCGAACGCCAAACACAACACTGAATTTAACCTTCGCCTAGGAATGATCTGTCTGAGTGCCCTCTTAATGTGTCCTTTGACGGCAACGACCTGCGGAAAGAAAAACGTTCCGGTGAATTTCAATGTTGTGAAGGCCATAACTCGGAAATGAAGCATTTCCGGGCATATGTTGTAATGAACTATTTTGATTGTCTACATGTGGGAAATACATACCTGAAATTATGCCGTGTATTTTTGAAACACCCTGTATACTCGTATTGCACAATTACGCTTGCATGACACAAAACAACTCGTATCGAAAAGGGTAAAAGCATTTTTCAGGTATTTCATGCTCGATAAAGCCCGTTTGAAACGAGTAATGATCGACTGCCTGTACGTTGAACGGCCGCGCGATGAACGTAGCGTATGTGGTGGTTAAGTCTGACTACATAATCCAGTATTAACATCAATCGACTGAAAAAAACACAAAGTATAGTTTAATTTACCGAAAATAATTCAGTTGTGTGAAAAAAGCTATTTAAAACTATAAAAAAAAGCACAAATATATGTATCTTAGAGGGGTAATTTTAACCACTAATCGGTTTATTGCTAATGCAGCCCTGAAGTCGGACGTCTTTTGTGCGATATGTTAAGCTCGGTCGCAGAATGACCATGATAGACTAAAAGAGGTACCGTCACTTCTACGGGGACAGCCGCGCACATTCGCCAATTCGATTAGCCAACAGGCTTCATTTCAAACAAGCCGTGTGACGTCACCTACATACCATGACGTCAGCGGCGGCGGCAGCGTACTACTACGCAGCGTACTCTGTCCTTCCAGACGTACGATCAACAACATGGCCGACTGCCAGTGTGCCTCCGCACGTATGGATTGGGATTTTTGAGAAATCGAATTCCGTCCTGCTACGTGTAAATCTATCAGAACTAAAAGGTTATCGATCTTCGATTTTATCATTCGGGCAGCTTCATAAATTGAAAGCTCTATCCAAACTGTAGAAAAATTTACCTAATTCAACCATACAAAACGTTTTATTATCTTCTTCATGCGGATGTGGCTGACAATTGCGCACCGGATTGCAAGGATAATATAAATTTCCGTACTCAGATATTTATTTGAAAAAAAAATGCTAAACATTTCGCTTGATTATATTAGAATTTAAGTTAGTTTCAGCCTTCCAAACCGCTACAAAAAAGAACGTATCGATGAGAGTAAGGATGAAGGCACCATTTAGTATGGAACTGAAGAAATGCGGAATCCATGCGCAAGGTGCATAGAAATAGTAAGCTAAGAAAGAACTTCATGAAACAAGATAAAATTGAAGAAGAAAAAGTAATAGGTGCTGAAAAACAGGACAGAGTGAACCGAAAAAAGATGGGCCGTAACAAAACAAAAACCTTTTCTATTTCAATAAAAAGAGAGCCTACCTAACCTTTAGCTCGGGCCCTCACATAGTCCCCCCTGGGAGCGCTAATTCCCATACATACAATAGTTGTCTCCCCCTGAAGGGTCGATACCCTTTACAGAGAAACGTTAAATTGAGGAGCAAGATTTTGACAGAATTAACGCTGAAGAAGAAAATCATAGGTGATGAGAAACGAAACAGCAGTGAATAAAAAGAAAAGAGTTCTTAACCAAAGAAAACAAAGCTTTGAAATTTTAATAAAAAGAAGCCCTACCAAGCTCTCACATTGGCACCTAACATAACCAGTTCTGTAAGAATGGGGAGCAAAAGACAAGCAACAGATTAGTCGTTAGTTTTAGCCTCCCTACCTAGTAACAAATGCGATCCAAAGAGAGGAAGAAGGAAGGCACCATTTAGTATGGAGTTAAGGAAATGCGGAATCTATACAGAAAGGCATAGAAACAGTAAGTTGTGAAAGAAGATTATGAAACAAGATCAAAGTTGAAGAAGAAAGTAGTAGGTGATGAAGAACAGGACAGCAGTGAACCGAAAAAATGTGGTCTTAACATAACAAAAACATTTCATTTCAACAAGAGAAAGGCCTACCTAACTCTCAGCTCGGGCCCTGACATTGTCCCCCTGGGAGCGCTAGTTCCCATTGATACAAAGACAAGCAACAATTAGTCCCAGGAAAAATATTTACCTCACTTAAAAATACATTAAATATATATCACGTAATTTTTTGGCGATAATGAATGAAACAAGCTATTTTCCTATCAAAACAACATTTGGTACACCACTGCTCTAGGCGCGCTTCAACACTTTCCGGTTATAAATTTCAAAATCTACACAAAAGAAACAACACACAACTTATTATTAAACTCTAGGAAAAGACTTGGGTAATCACAGACGACAAAAGACTTATAAATAATAAACTGCAGAACTCCAATGCATTAGCGCTATATTTGAACATCAGGACACACTGCGTGCCAGTAAGGATAGAACTATAAAATAAAAATTTAATCACCTCTTAAAATTCAAAAGTGAAGAAATTTAGCATGAAGGATTATAAAGATATACTTTAGAATGACCAGTAGGTCAAAATTACAATTTTAGTACCAATTCTTCTAACTCTCTACAATTCTGCATGGAACAAATAAATCATAGGTAACCATACACACCATACATAAATGTGTTATGAGCTAGGCAACATTGTGCAAAATATTCGTGCACAGCCTTAAATTCTACGCAAACTAATGCACAAGGTACATCACCAGCTCGATTCAAGAAAACGCTTCAAAGACTTTAAAATAAAAGGCTCCCACAAGTTCAACACTAATGGTCGTTCATTGGCCAAAATGAAACACTGTGAAGTGAATCAAAGCATTGCGAAGTGAATTATTTATGCATTATTTTACCGAGTTTCTCTTTGGAACAGGTAGTCCGCAGAGATCTGTTGTACACCCCAATTGAATGCAGTGTTCTGCATCTGACAAAGAATTTTATGAGGTACATTGTTATTTGAGAACAGCAGGTGCAAGGTTTGGGGCAGTTATCATTGATTACTTTACACACAGATTTGCAGAACCCTGGTAGGTGACTAATTTTACTAAAAAGATGAAGGAAAACTCTCTCATAAGAAATGATAGTGTGTCCAAAAGATTCACTGCAACATTTCAGTCCCTTGCGCGGAACATCAGACTGAACATACTCTTTAAATGACACAAACAAATGAAAACTGATTTTTTTTACGCTAAGAATGGAAGAACAAGTACTGGAGTCAGCCAAAGATGTTTTTGTTAGTTGCTTGTGATAGAGGTCTGTTTTCATGGCAAGGTAACCGGAGAAATAAGTGGCGGCATCTTCCACTTCCGAAGAAGCAAAAATTCCTCCAATCTCGGTGGTTCCGTTAAACACTACAGCAGCCTGTTGTTCCTCTTTAGACACCGGAATGATAGGTGGCACTACTTCACTTTCTTCCTGCACCTGAAAGGCAAGAAAAAATGTGAACTCAAGTTAAAATTTTCTTCAAGTCTGTGACTTCATAAGCCAGCATTTTAGTTGCATTTAAGGGTACAGATTTAAATGGTAGAGAAAACAGAAAGTTAACCTAATATGATACATTGAGATGCAGACGAGAGCAACTAGAAAAAGAGGTCAGTTGTAAAGAATTACGCTGAACAGGAAGCAGCATTGAAAAGCATACAAAGAAATGAAAATGATAAACTAGAGCATAATACTAAATGTAAAAATATAAGGAGTCTCAAAGGAGAAAAAAAATACCATAAGCTAAAGATTAGATTATGTTAGTTTAAGCCTCCATAACCGCTAAAAAGCGTGTTTAGAGCTGAGGAAGGAGAAAGGCATCATTTGATGAGGAGATAAGGGAATGCAAAGTGGGATTTCATGGGAGAAACAAGATATGAGGGGAAAAAAGGAAACACAAGATTGAAAGTAATAGGCAGAGAATTGTTAAATACATAGCTTAAAAAACCATAAGTTTATGCACTCCATCTATGTCCCATAATTCCTCTCTAACATTTTATGTTGTCTAATATATCTAGATTTTTGAAAGATCTTAAATAACAATTATAATCGAAACTTATGAAAACTTGGAAGGAATATAAGTGTAAAAAGTGCAAATATCTATTAAATAAGACTCCTAATCATTGAGTTTAGAAAATCGGACTATGATCTGGACATCCTAAATTTTATTCTGACATGTATTCCTTAACGGGTTACCAGACTCATCTCACCTCTGCTAAGAAGCCCAAGGTCTCTCCTAATTGCTCGTCAGGAGCTGTCTCGCAGCTGGAAGCAAGAGGAGCTCGAATGAGAGAAAAAGCAGTAATCTTGGCGTAGTTCTGCGTGAACGATTGGGCATCTGAGAACTTCTGCAGCAGACCAATTTTGCCAAAGAACAATTCGAGCTCATCTTGGCAGAGATTTCTTGTAGATAGGTATGGCAGATGATGGCCATCCAAAACAGGTCTCAATGAAAGAATGACCGTTATGGATTGTATCAATCCTTGGATGAAGCGGCATCTCCGGGCAAGGTTCAAGTCTTCCAATTCTTGCAACCGTTTAACAGCCTCCTTCAAAAATTGAATGGAAGGTGATCGAGAATGTACTGGTTTTCGAAGTGGCACAGGGTCTCCTGGTGTTGAATTCAAGACATCAAATATGTCGTTCATTTTTTTCAAATACGTGCTTGTTGCTGCAGCAGAAGAGCCTATTTTGCCCTTAGCAATGCAGGTATCAATAGCAGCAGAGCATGAATTAGAGACCTGAGCTGCTAATTTGACTTTCATTTTGGAACCAAATTTCAAATCGCACACATGTTTGTAGGTAACACGTGGCATTCTTTGAAGGCTTTTGTCCCGGTCTAACTGGAAGACAGTTTCAACATCTTTCCAACTAGCTGGTGCTGAGAAGAATGGAACATTTACATCTCCATTCAGCAGAAAGTTTCGAGCACTTTTTAGCAAGTGCGGAGGAACTCTGAATGCAAAATCGGTTTGGTGATTGATTGTAATTTTTGGGTTGAGTGGTGTGGATTCAAGGGTCTTCATAGCTGTTTCAAAATTAGAACCTTGATCAGAAGTAATGCCAAGAACTGAGAACTCTTCATTTTCCAATATTTTGATTGCATTTGTAATTATTGCAGCAACTTCAGCAGACTTCACAACATTGACAGAGAAATAATAGCCAATGGGAAATTTCCAATGACTTCTCACACCAACTGCCATTACACACAGAGCAGATGATGCCAACTTCCTTGAACGAGTCTCGCCATCATCCTCATATCCAATAATAAGATCCTTACTCTGATTGTAAGCAAGGCCTTTTCTCAATGACATTTCGTCTAACAGAATGAATGTAAGCCTATCAGTATTAGTTTGAGGATTAACCTTCAATTTAAGCATTTGAACATTTCTTGTGGAAACACCCGGAGACATTTTCAAAGTTTTTAGCAATCGTTCAACAGTAGACAGTGAAGGCAATGGCAGCATTCTCCTCAAGAAATTGTATCCTGATGTGCTGCAGCTCACAAGGATATTGACAGCCATCCATTTTTGATAGAGTGTGTACCTCATTTTGCCTTTCAGTTTCATTTTTATGAATTCACTCAGGTATGGTCCCAGCTTTGGGTACAATTGAGTTAGCTGCGTGTCAATGTTGAAACGCTTGTACTGAACAGGTCTCTTTTTCCTACCAGATAAGCGTCTTTTCTTGCGTTGCTTTGAGTTTGCCGCACTTTCCACCCTGATGGGGCAAGGAAATAATTCTCGCTGACAAGACAGACTTGGAATTGAAGGCTGAATTGAAGTTTCTGGCTGACAAATTGAAGAGATTATTTCAGTTGCAGATTGAGGAATCTTATCTAGAGAATGAGTTAAACTAGCTCCTTCAGCGAATGATTGGGAAGTTGGTAAGTCTTAATTTGCAGATGAGTGAGTTGACGCCATGGCTGATTTAGGAGTCAAACAGGCTTGCTTGCTGGATGGTTGTGGACTTGAAAAAGCCTGCTTGGAAGCTGATAAATGACTGGAACTCTTGGTAGCTGTTTGAGGACTTGAATGGTCTCTCTCAGAAACAGATTGAAAACTCAAATGGGCTCTTTTGGTGGCTGATTTACGACTTGAATAGGCTTTTTTGTGGCTGATTGAGGACTTGAGTAGGCTCTTTTGGTGGCTGGTTCAGGACTTGAGTAGGCTCTTTTGGTGGCTGGTTGAGGACTTGAGTAGGCTCTTTTGGTGGCTGGTTGAGGACTTGAGTAGGCTCTTTTGGTGGCAGGTTGAGGACTTGAGTAGGCTTTTTTGGTGGTTGGTTGAGGACTTGAGTAGGCTCTTTTGGTGGCTGGTTGAGGACTTGAGTAGGCTTTTTTGGTGGTTGGTTGAGGACTTGAGTAGGCTCTTTTGGTGGCTGGTTGAGGACTTCAGTAGGCTCTTTTGGGGGCTGGTTGAGGACTTGGGTAGGCTCTTTTGGTGGCTGGTTAACTTAAACCACTGGTCATATGAGTTGGAGGATGCTGAGATGATGATGAAATTGGGATCCCTACTTCTGAAACCGGTTGGGATGGAGGGATAGGAACCAGTGTAGGTGGATCATTATCCAACAGCAGTGAATGATCACCAGCTTGTTTGGGTTGCATGTCACTTCCATGTCCTGGAAGATAAAAAAAAATTCATAAGAAACAGCACTTAGCAAAACTTTTTTATATAAAAATTTAGTTTCCCATGTACTCTTTCATAACCGTAAACACAAAAAACGCCAAAAATTGACCCCAAATGAAAACACAATTCGTTTAAGAGTTTTCTAAAATACTAGAATGAGCTCAATACTATCTAACAAAGCTGAGAAAGAATACATATTTAAATGTTGAAAAATAATTACCTCGAAAGAGAAAAACTACACCTTTTTCCCTACAATTCAATCTAAGTCTAATTCAATTTAATCCATCCAAGTCTAATTCAATTTAATCCATCCAAGTCTAATTCAATTTAATCCATCCAAGTCTAATTCAATTTAATCCATCCAAGTCTAGTTCAATTTAATCCATCCATGTCTAGTTCAATTTAATCCATCCAAGTCTAGTTCAATTTCATCCATCCAAGTCTAGTTCAATTTAATCCATCCAAGTCAAGTTCAATTTAATCCATCCAAGTCAAGTTCAATTTAATCCATCCAAGTCAAGTTCAATTTAATCCATCCAAGTCAAGTTCAAATTAATCCATCCAAGTCAAGTTCAAACTAATCCATCCAAGTCAAGTTCAAATTAATCCATCCAAGTCAAGTTCAAATTAATCCATCCAAGTCAAGTTCAAAATAATCCATCCAAGTCAAGTTCAAAATAATCCATCCAAGTCAAGTTCAAATTAATCCATCCAAGTCAAGTTCAAATTAATCCATCCAAGTCAAGTTCAAATTAGTCCAAGTCAAGTTCAAATTAGTCCAAGTCAAGTTCAAATTAGTCCAAGTCAAGTTCAAATTAGTCCAAGTCAAGTTCAAATTAGTTCAAGTCAAGTTCAAATTAGTTCAAGTCAAGTTCAAATTAGTCCAAGTCAAGTTCAAATTAGTCCAAGTCACGTTCAAATTAGTCCAAGTCAAGTTCAATTTAATCCAAGTCAAGTTCAATTTAATCCAAGTCAAGTACAATTTAATCCAAGTCAAGTACAATTTAATCCAAGTCAAGTACAATTTAATCCAAGTCAAGTACAATTTAATCTAAGTCAAGTACAATTTAATCCAAGTCAAGCCGGATCAAATTGAACTCGACTCGGATCAAACTGAACTCGACTCGGATCAAATTGAACTCGACTCGGATCAAATTGAACTCGACTCGGATCAAATTGAACTCGACTCGGATCAAATTGAACTCGACTCGGATCAAATTGAACTCGACTCGGATCAAATTGAACTCGACTCGGATCAAATTGAACTCGACTTGGATTAAATTGAACTCGACTTGGATCAAATTGAACTCGACTTGGATCAAATTGAACTCGACTTGGATCAAACTGAACTCGACTTGGATCAAATTGAACTCGACTTGGATCAAATTGAACTCGACTTGGATCAAATTGAACTCGACTTGGATCAAATTGAACTCGACTTGGATCAAATTGAACTCGACTTGGATCAAATTAAACTCGACTTGGATCAAACTGAACTCGACTTGGATCAAACTGAACTCGACTTGGATCAAATTGAACTCAACTCGGATCAAATTGAACTCAACTTGGATCAAATTGAACTCGACTTGGATCAAATTGAACTCGACTTGGATCAAACTGAACTCGACTTGGATCAAATTGAACTCGACTTGGATCAAATTGAACTCGACTTGGATCAAATTGAACTCGACTTGGCTTAAATTGAACTCGACTTGGATGAAACTGAACTCGACGTGGATTAAACTGAACTCGACGTGGATTAAATTGAACTCGACTTGGATGAAATTGAACTTGGCTTGGATGAAATCGAACTTGACTTAGATTAATTTGGAGTGAAAAAGGTGTAGACCCATAAGAACTTAGAGGAATCTCCTACCACTCCTGATAAGAAAAGTACCAAAGTACAATGGACTTAATCTTTAGCTTATGAATATGACATGTTTTAATGGATGAATGTATTAGGTATATTTGTATAACAATTAGGGGTGTGGCAATCCTCTATGAAGAAAAAGTTTCATCAGACTCATTAGATAACTAAAAATTTAAAACACAGTAGAAATGGGCTGTTAAAATGAAGGCCCAGTAACTCACTCACAGGTTGAAATTCAAACAGGGAATTTTGTTGCCAACTCTTCTTACTGTATTTGTACATTCAAACCCAACTAGCTCGACTGAAGAACCAACTTGCAAAAAGAAATGTTTTATAGTGTTTATTTCCCACAAACTGGACCAGTTTAATTTGAATTATGAAAACATAGATACCAAGACTAACTATGGATGAGTCTTGAACATTGGCAGCAGCTGCACCATTTGCACCTGAGACACAGCTTAATGGAGTACTTTAAGAAGTCATTAAATGTGCACAACTCAAATTTGGCATGGAGTTAAATGGTGCTACAGTGTGGACATGGGCATGAGCAATATTTCCTTAACACTAATAAAATAACTCACAAAACTCACCCATGATGACTTATCATTACGTGGATACTAATGAATATAGATTCTAGATAACAACACTATCCTACAGATGAAAAGAAAAAAATATATATAACAGGATGTCTGCTGATATTTCATTTCCAAATTTTCATAATTTTCACTATTTCTTACTACCTTCAAGAGCAAAAAATTACTACATAATTTTTGGGTAATCAATTATGTCCAAATGTAAGGAATCAGCCTATAATAATTAGTTTAAGTCAATTATACACTCAATAACACAGGTTCTAAAAAGTTTTTAGTTAATACTGAAAATACTGAATACTAAAGGGAGCAACTAATGCATCATTGCAAAAAATTTATCTAAATTCCGAATGTACCCCATCCTAAATAGACTAACAAATGTTTGGCAATGACCTTATCTTATCATCTTCAACTATGAGAGCAACAGTTCATCACATGAAAAAAAACTGACAGGAAACTAGTCGACAGTGGGGGATTTTCAGATCCACTTTCAGGAATATTTCCCATAAACTGCAGCAAATTTCTGATTCTCGGATATAGAAATTTTTTAAAAATCTGTATATTCTTCATAGTTATATCATGTACTTCTAATTTTCAGTAAATTTATCTCACTTCATAATTGTAAACTGCCTTGACAGGTGAAGTGATCCCTGAGACAAAATTTAATATTTTTCACAACCTATTTTCATGCTTTTCAAATTTTACTACTTTACTACCTAGAAGACACTGTATAATTATTGAGGCAGACATTAGACATGATTTTCTAAGCAGGGTGTGTTGCTTCATATATTTTTGATGCATTCATTCAATTTCAATATAATTCAAACGGTGAAGTTTAAACACTTCTTTCTATGAGCTGTAATTGCGGAAAAAATATTTTCGCAACTCGGTGATAGCAAAAATGGATTTATCTATTCCATTCATGGAAGTTGCATGTATGCAAAATGTTTACAAGCACTGTAGCCAAATACCCAAACTATATTCATGTATAAAATTGAGTGAACAGAAACACTATCACAGAGATAATGTATTTTTTTACACACTTTCCATCTGAAATGCACAATTTTTTCAAAGGTCAGTGTGTTATTAACGAACGGCTGAAAAATGTGAAACAAAGTGTTCCACACATAATAAAAATTGCAGTAAGCGGTTTGAGTCCATTGTGACCTTTAGTAATAATTTCAATACTCATGATTTTAATGCTTGTCATCAACACCTCCTCTGGATGGTTATTCTTTGAATGATGATGCATTGCGGATAATGGCATGTGTCTGTCCGATTTCAAAAGTTATATGGTGCAATTGAGCTTGCACTGACCATAGGGTCCTGACACTGCCGGCCCTCAAGTTCATGTGCAACGGTTTCTCAATATTTGCGTTGATTTACTAGGTTCTTCACTGTTTATAATTTATACTTGCATTTTTGAGGTAGAGTTTGCAACAATTTGAGTAAAGTCCTATCATTAAACTCTGTGCAAGGACATTGAAATGCCCTATATATGACGAAGGATAAGTTTGTACTTTGAAGATAACACGATTGGGTATATAAAAAGAAAATCATTATAAGACAAGAATGTTGAATAATACAGCGAAAAGTAGCCACTTAAGGTTGTTGATTAAAAACTCAAGTAGTAAACTGAATTAGATTTTTGAAAAGTTTACAATCCTTGATTATTTACTGATCATTAGCCTAAAAATTTATAAAATGGCAATGAAAAAATTTAAAATTCAAATATCTAAATGGCTCAAATGAACTTTCCATCATAAAAAATTTGATAACTTTCCAATCAAACTGAATGTGAAGAATTATTATTATTATATAAGAAAGTTTTAGCCTCCCTTAATTGCACGACAAAGATGTTCTAAGAGAGGAAGGAGGAAGGCACCATTTAGTATGGAGTTGAGGGAACGCGGAATCTATGCACAAGTTGCACAGAAACAGTAAGCTAGAAAGGAAGTTCATGAAACAAGAAAAAAGTTGAAGAAGAAAGTAGTAGGTGCTGAAAAACAGGACAGCAGTGAACCGAAAAAAGATGGTCCGTAACAAAACAAAAACCTATTTTATTACAACAAAAAGGAAGCCTACCTAACCTTTAGCTCGGGCCCTCACATAGTCCCCCTGGGAGCGCCAATTCCCATAGATACAATAGTTGTATCCCCCTGAGGGGTTGAATGTGAAGAAGAAGTGAACTATTTTTACTGTTGCTCACAAAAATTTTGGAACTTTTAACTATTATGTGTCCTTCAATCTTAAAATTACATACCGCTTTACAGGAATACTTTCCATAAACTGAGTCAAATTTCTGATTATTGAAGAAATAATTTAAACAAAATTTTTATACTCTATAGACATATAATACTCTAAATACTCTATAGACATTGCTCTAAATATTCTGAGAATTATTACACTTACCAAGTTTTTACTACCCTGAAGCAAATTTTACTACTTTTGGTTAATGTTAAGGAGATGCAACTAATCAGTTTTAGAAATTTTGTTGCCTGTATCATGGTAATAATATCAAAATAAGCAACTTTTCTTCTATGCACTTTTTGGGGCAAATGAGTATTTACCGAGTTATATTGGAACATTTACTTTGGGTACTTTGTAATTTATTATTTGCCGGCTCCGCGGAGACTGAATCCACTTCTATAGTCTTTTGGTTAATTTAACAGTAGAAATTTTCACCCAAAAATAGCGAATTATAGAGGTCTGTTCATTTTCGTCTTAGATATCGAGAGTGTGCCTGATCATTCAAGTGCATCGAAAGGGAGAGTCCATTCTAGTGTTGCCATTCGATGCGCTCGATGAATTATTTGCAGCTTTAAACACTAGAGTTGCGGTCAGTAATTTTCCGCTAAAACTCGTGAAATACTCATTTGCCCCAAAAAGTGAATAGATAAAAAGTTGTAATGTAATGTAATTACCATGATACAGGCAAAAAAATTTCAAAAATCGGTTATGTTGCATTGGTTGGTAAATGTAAAGTGTTTGCTAGTAATCAATTTTTGAATTTTCGGTGCCTAAACAGTTAATTAGATCAAAATGAACAATTTTTTTCGATGCAATTTCCGTCGCAAATGAGTATTTAACGAGTTATAGCGGTAGATTTAGTTTTGTCTTTGAAGAAGAATGCGCTCGAATAAACAGCTACTCATCGATTTTCAGGTTTTTGTTGCTTGAATCACTGTAATAACTTTGAAATAAACTACTCTTCTTTTATCCAATTTTAGGCGACAATTGAGTATTTTACGAGTTAGAGCTGTAGGGTAATGTTCGAATCGTCGGTCATTCTTAGTTAATTTTAAATTTTTGCGCTCGGTAGCTGTCTAAAAACTCAACCCGCAAGGCCTGTAGTGGTGCAATCTGCTTTTGGATTGCTACCGATTATCAAAATTGAAAATTAACTAAGAATGACAGACGATTCGAACCGTCAGGCCATTCGAACATTACCCTAGGTTAAGTTTTGTCTTTGATGAGCGCGGCAGAAGCAAGACTCCATTTCAGTGTTGCTATACGACGGGATCGATGAATTACTTCCCGCTTCAAACACTAGAGTTGCAGTTACTCATTCACCGCTATAACTCGTTAAATACTCATTTGCAACGGAAAGTGCATAGAAGGAAACTATGTTATTTTGATCTAATTAACTATGTTTAGGCACCAAAAATTTGACAATCGATTACTATCAAACACTTTACATTTACCGTTGCACATCCTTAACATTAACCCTACTTTTTACTGCTTTCCAAATTTAACTACTTTACTACCTAGTAGACACCCTGTATTATTGAGTTGAAAGCGTAATCGCCGCATTGTTGGAACATGCGCAGATTCTTGGTGGGAGAAGATCTGCCTTGGTATGGCTAAGGTCAGTTAACTTATTTCAGGTTAGGTTAGGTGGGTTGGTTTCTTTACTTTCATATACAACATTCTTATGACTTGAAAGTTGAATGACTAAAAATTATGCATCAGCAAGCAAAACGTCATTCCTGTAAAATGTTTTTAATTGTGTTCCTGTAGTGATTCTAGGGTATATTCCATGAGCACATTAAATTAAATATCAACCACAATTAACATTGTTGGTAGAAAAATCATAGATAAGGTTTTGCATCTCTCTTGTAAACACTTACTTTTAGTAACAAAGTAGGAAATTATTTCAATTAATCAAAAATTTTAAATAAGATAGACTACACAACTAAAACAAGCTATTGTTAAGCTACATTCAGCACCCTAAACACAAGTTTTATAGTTTGGCAATCCAAACTAGCTTTCATCCTCAGCAAAATTGGTTTACAGTTTGCTACTTGCTAATTTGAATCTAAAGGTGAAAACAAATTTTTTTATACATTGCAAAGAGTTTTTATTATGAACCCATTATAATTTGTCATCACATCCTACCTGCTAAAAAATTCACAGACAAAATTTACATAGTACTAATAAAGCTGATGGCACTCTGCAACCATATTTTGTTACCATTTTAGAATGAAAAGCTCATCAAAATTAGTCTACAAAATTCAAAAATAAACAGGATGTCATTAATAATAAATTGTAGTCTATTCCAATTCTTATATATCATTGCCCAGTATTTTACATTCGAGGCGAGTAAATAAGATTTTCCAATGAAACCGGCATTTGCTTTCAAAGATTTCATGAAGAAATGCAACGTCAAGTGCTAAATTAGTCAAAAACCATATTTTCTATATTAAATTCAAATACACTTGAAATTTCTCACCTTCCAGGTCTGCAAAGCCGTGATTATAAGGCAACGGCACAACACCACTTTTTAATGGAACGTGCGTTTTGAATGGTGAAAGGATTCTTCTGTAGTCAGTCGTTTTGAAATGCCTGCTGCACACATAGTAGTGCGCACATACATTTGACTTACTTAGATTATTTAACTGCACATTTCCACTCGCAACAATCCATTCTTTGAAATTTACACGTGGAGATTGGAAATATCGTAGGTCTGGTCGGTTTTTAGAATTACTTTCGCACCCAATAAAAGAACACTTTTTAATTCTAACTCGAAGCGGCGGCGACATTGCGCCTCCATGTCGCGTGAAGACTTTGAATGACGCTGCAAGTTTCTGATGTCGTACCCGATTCATGAACTCGTTAGGCTAACAGTGGTGCCAGATTTCGGGCTAGCAATGTTGCCAGATTTTAGCGCTGCTATTGGTCCGTTTCCATGACGTCACATACACACCACTCGATTTCCCAAAAGACTGGTCTTTGCTGCTACCTCGTTTAAGTATACCGTGAGCATGACTCAAGAGTGATTCGCGCTAGTTTGGATTTAGTGACTGGGTGACGTGGAGTAGATGCTGTGACCTTCATGGTAAGGACATTCATTGCTTATCTATCAACAGCAAGAGTGCAGTTTACGTGATGTTAAATTCATTTAAGTAACTGAAGCAAATGTGTTACCATTTTTTGTTTTATTAGGGTTTCAACGACTATATTTTCGAAAAGAAAACATTCCCTGCGCTTCAAGTTTAACCGAACTACGCGTAGATAAACGGCTTTCATACTCCTATCACATATAGAGTAGACATAATTCGTGGTAAAACTCGTTGTAATTCAGTTTTTCATGAATTAATGGTCCATAGAAATCTATATTCAGCATTCGTCATAGTCGACTTACTGTGGAGTGAACGGCATGAATAACAGGCGTGACAACCCTTGTTCTGAACGCATTGATGACAATGGCGACCTCACACGATTGGTACGATTGAAAGTGTGGGAAGCATCGAAGAATTTATTTTTCTAGTTATTGATGTTGTAAATGAAGTTATAAATACGTTTATCAAGACATGTAAAATATTTGTGAAACGATTTTTTCAACAGGACAAAAGTTTTACAAGGGTGACAAAAACATATGTATTATTTGCTTGGAAGGCTTCTCATTTAAAGTGTATTTTATTGAAAGTTTCGCAATTTTACAATATGTAAATAACTACAAATGTGATAGCTTTTCGAGTGATGCAGTGTGATCTCAACGCACATATGTGAGTTCTGACTATTACATTGTATGAGAAAACTTCAATATTATTTCTTTAATTTTCTTCTTTCGTTAATTGATACAAGTTTTTTAAATTCTTCCAAATTTTTTGACATAATAACTCTGTGTATTGTACATATGTATTCTTAATTGCTGATGATAAGTGATATTAATGTTTTTTTAACTATTATTTTCTATATTTTCAATGGTCCTTCTATTTCCCTTTTTTATTGTCCAGACCAGCTGATTAACGGTTTATTCATTAAAATACTGTGCAAATACTACAAAATGGAAAAGAATTATTATGCCTTTCACAAAAGTGTGAAGGAAAGATGTACATCCAAGCTAGCAGAAACACTACTCAATGACTCACAACATTGCCAACATTCCTCCCTCTGGAACGTTTTTGCTTTGTGGTTAGGGCTGCCCAAGCTAACTTATAATCTAATCTTTCCTTTCGGCATTTTGGTAAGCATCAATTTTAGTGCCTGTTAGTGAATGACATGTATGGTACCATATTAAATTTTGAACCATACGTTATTCAATAAGGAAGTCAGCCACAATGAGTGGGCTATGGCACCCATGATACCCTTTCGTAATACTCATTTGCAAGTGACAAAACTTTATTTGCTTACGTTCAATAAATTATATTTGCATGAAAATATTGCTCTTTATAGCACTTTTCAATGTAAAAATTAAATTCTTCCAAATGGGGGGACTGACATTTAGAAATCTACCCAAGATATCCCAATGAGAGTCAGAAAACATATACTCATCTACGAGGAGCTAAACTTCTGCTCTTTCTATGAGGTTACCCAGTCTAACATTTTTACCAGGCATGCATAATTTTCGCTGCCCAAGCGATTCAATTGAATATGAATAATGAAGGCATCTACGGATGCTTTATTTCCTATCAAGCCTGATACATTGTCGGGATTCCAGTCATTGCTCAAACGCTGAGGTCCTTTGCGGAGTTTATAAGGCACAAAAAGCCTTCCGCAAAGACTATGCTCCATATAATAAGCCTAAAAATTAATTACGCTGATAATTTTACGACTAAGCGGAGCAATGGCGGGGGTCCTCGCGTCTACGGCGAAAGATGTAAACGTTAACACTAAAACGTTCGTCTGATCTTCTTGTACGAGTCCTAAGCCATAGCGAAGATACGGCCGAGATCGCGGGCGCACGTCCCGCTTGTGTGCTGCGCATGACTCGGCATTCTGCCCTCGCTACAGTAGGCCCTTGGGTCCTGGACAGCTGGCTACAGTGAAACGTGTTCACCTGAACATTGTTTTCGAAGATCTTCAGGTGAGACTCCTGCTATTGACGCTCCGTTTAAATGTTTAATTATCTTAACTTGTAGCGTTACCAGGCCCCAGATGGGTGCTCGGTAAGTGTGTGTGCTGTTGGGCCTGTTAATACGGGTAGTTGAGTCTACTTGTTAAAGTGGCTGCGCACATACTTTTATTCGAAAACCATGATATCATTTAAAATCTCAGCACTCATTATCGTAATTTCTATACGAAGAGATAATGTCTCTTTAATTTCTTCATAAAGAGATACCTCTTGAAAGAACTAAAATGTTCTAAGCCGTGCTGCTTTTTATGCAGTTGCTTAAACGGCAACTAAGCCGACTTGTTCTCAGCGCCATCTAGTTAATGGTAGAGCTTGGCTGGAACTCGGCAGGATAAATCCTGGTATCTATCCTTTTTTCTGCTTGAATTATTTTTTTGTTTTTTCCTTTTTCAAAATAAGAGTAAAATTATCGTGTCTATTTATGCGTCATTAGCGCCGCTGTCAGGTGTAGCGGGGGCCGAAGTTCAATCTCGTTAGGTGTAAATTAAGTGAAACCTGTTGTTTTAGACGAGGTTCCGTATTGTGTTGCTTTGAACCTTTCCTTTTTTAAAGGTTCTGGCCTTTTTTGAGCCTCGTCTAACCTTTATTAGGTTCTCTCGTTAATATATGTAATTTTACTTCAACTCTATTTGAATGTGTAAACTTTAAAAATAAAAATGTAAAAGAAAAATAACTGGTGGGGTGAGTGTAACTTCTTGTGTATTTTCTATGTCATTGATATGTTTTTCTATGCTTTTTAAAGGGATATAACTTGTCCACTTTAAAGTGTAGACTTCTCTCTGCTTAGCTTAACTTTTTTCTAATAAGCCTTGAAATATAAATTTGATTATTGAAAAATGGAATCTGAAAAGTGTACTGCCTTAGCCTTAAGCATTAAATTGCGAGGCCTAAAGTGTAGCATTACCTCCATTAGAAAAAAAGCACTTCCTCCTAATTGTGATCCGTCCTTTCTTGTTGAAGCTGTTTCTCAATTAAATGGGCTATTACAATCCTTTCGAATTCTGTCCTCTTCTATTCCTTCAGATATTAGTGAGGTTTCTGAGGAGGAGCTGGTTAGGAGGTCGGAGTATGAGGTTCAGATCATAGAACTTATGGTAGAACTTAAAAAACTCATTTCCACTTCTCCGGTGCTAAACGCTAGTAAGTACTACCGGTGAGCCTTCTGTGGCTAAGGTTTCTACTTCTGATGTTCCTTTGAATATCTTTAGAGCACCTCAGTTGACACTGAAAAAATTCAGTGACAATGAGGGATGCCCTTTTAACTTTCTTCACTTTCAAGAGTCCTTTTCTAATGCCCTTCAGGCTTATCCTAACCTGAGTGAGAAACAAAAGTTTATATTCCCCCAAAAATCAGCTTCAAGGAAGAGCTCTCAGTCTTATAGAGGGACTTCCTAACGAAGAAACTAGTTTTCTATCTGCTTGGGCATTGCTTAAGCAAGATTTTCTTAACGCTGATAAATTAATCTCATTAGCTCTTGATGAGATCCTGAGCTGTCCTAGTGTTCAACATTTATCCGAAATATATTTATTCATCTCTAAGGTTAAATTTCACCTTCTTGAGCTTTCCAAGTTGGGTTTGGATTTCTCTAATGAGAAATCGGGTAACCTACTGTTTTCTGCTGTAATTAAATCTAAACCTCCTGATTTTTTCCTGTTGGAACTTCTTCGCTATTTTAAAGCGAGTTTCTTTTCTTGGGAGATGTTTGAGAATGCTCATAAAGTGCTTTCTCTTCTTGATACAAAAAGTAAATCCAAACCGTCTCATGCATTCCGTAGTAAGGAAACAGAACTGGTGACCCCGACAGAGGTGAGGGACAAAACGCAATATTTACCTAAACCTTATAAGTCGCCCGATATTAAGGGGTGTAAATTTGTAACCAGGTTAACCACGCTTCTTTTGCATGCAGGCGATTTAATTCGCACGAAAAGCGTGTGAAACGGGCTGGGGAATTGAATTTATGTTCTACCTGTCTAAGTGATAAACATGTGTCTAGTGCGTGTCCCTCCAAAGTTAGGGGTCTCCCATTTCTGTGCTCCTTGTGTAAAGCTAATAATCATGTTAGCCCTTTGTGTCCAAAATTTGTTGAATCCAGTGCCTTCGTTGCTACGAACTCATGACGGTTAAAGGCACGTCTTAGGATGTGCCCTCTTGTTGCTCTTACCACCAAGTATGGTGGTGTAACTAAGCGTGTAAATTTTCTAATTGATAGCGGCAGTCAGTCTTCGCTGATTGATTTGGCGACCGTAAGTTCAGACTATTCTGATACAGACTTGCAGGAGCTAACTATTAACACTGTAGGTGCTTCTGTTCCTTTAATTGGCAAGCAAATTAGCATTGAACTCGTGCTTCCGAACAGTGAGAAGCATGAGCTTGATGTTTTTGCCATGCGAAATTTAAATCTCCAAATGGGTATGAGAAATTTGAAGGATAAAATCGTAATTTTGAAAACTAAACTCCCTTGGTCGACTTCCTATCCGGAAGTTATAAATGATAGCATCCAAATTAGCGGAATTTTGGGTGTAGGTGCTCTTCAAGCGTTTAGCGTATTTGAATTGCAACATATAAATGGCTATAAGGCCATGCGCATTTCTAACGGGTGGCTACCCTTTGGGGAGTTAAAATGTTACAACTCCTCTTTATCTTCTCTTGTTGCTTCTCAAACTAAGAAGCAATCTAATGATCTTAAAACTTCCGTTGGAAGCAATAGTAATGTTAAATTATGTAAAAATTCTCTGTCTTCTGACAATGTAAATGAAACAAAACCTAAAGGGAAAGCTAATGTTGAAATGTGTAAACCTGCTCTGTCTCTTGACAACGTAACTGAAACCAAATCTAAAGCTAAAAGGAAGGTTGCCAAGTTTAAGTTGAATGCCAATCGTTACCGTAATGTTCTTGCTGATTTCTTTGAAACTCCGAAAGTATGCACATCATTGTTAGATGTTTCAGAGCAATGCGTAGTTCAGACTGGATTAGAGCATCTCCTTGACCTAGAGCTTATTGGTATACCCTCTAAGGAGGAAGAGAATGATAAGGAATTGGAAGATTTTAAAAATAGTGTTAAACTTGAAGAAGGCAAATATTTTCTCCTGTTTCCTTGGAATCGCCAACTTTTGGCTGGAGTACCTAATAATTTTGTATTAGCAAGATATCTAGCTCGTAAAGTGGCGACTAATAATGCCCTAAAGGGGATTGAACAGGCCTATAATGGCGTATTCCTTGAGCAGCTGGAATTGGGCATTATTGAACCCATTTCCGTTAAAAAACTAGATGTGCGAGCTCACAAATGGATCCCGCATAGGCCGGTAATACGTACACATGTTGAAACTTCCAAAATCCGACCTGTTTTCAATTGCTCATTAAAGGTCAAGGGTTTGCCCAGTCTGAACGAAGCCTCTTATGTTGGTCCTAATTTGATGAATAATTTGTTAGGACTTTTGGTCTATTTCCGTGCTAATAGCATAGCAGTACTTTCTGACATATTTAAAGCGTTCCTGCAGGTAAAACTTGCTTGTGATTTTGACCGCAATCAGTTTAGTTTCATCCTTTTCAAGGATGGCAAATTCTCTTACTTCCGTTATACAACTCTGTTGGTCGGGTTTGTTGCATCGCCTTACATTCTTAACAATCTTCTTAAATTGCACGCTCAAACTATCACTGATTTGACAGTTAGAGACGTTGTGGAGACTGGAGGAGACTGTGTTATGGAGGAGACTGTGTTATGGAGGAGACTGTGCGTGTTATGTTATGGGGGAGACTCCATATAACTGTGTTATGGAGGAGACTGTGCGTCTGTCACCGTGAACGCACGCTCCATGTAACCGGAGCTAAATTGTTTCAGAATGTGAGGGAAGGAAAACTCCACGAAGTACGAAATTAGAACTGTGTGTCCGTGAATGTGCCGTCTACCTAACTAAATGGTAAAAGTGAACTTTCAGTGTTTCGGCGATTCAATTATGATCATTTTAACAAGCAGATCAGAGTGGCGAGATGTGAAAACTTTGTGTTGCTCTCGCAGTGCCGGTGAGGGGCAGCGAGAACAAGCTCACCCCTGCCCCCTCCATCCCCCCTCCATCTCCGCTCCATCCCTCCAAAACACCTCGACTCTTGACGTGGAAGAACAAGTGCCGTTATCTCCAGAAACAAAATAGAAAGTGTGCTCTGTCAAACTCGCATCCTTGGAAAATAATGGTGACCATTTTTTTGTGAACTATTTTTTGATACAATAGAGCATGAATTTTGAAAATTTCTAATGTACTCATTCAATTTTTGATTCAAAAAATTAGCTTACCTTACTATCATGTTCTTTTGATGGACAATTTTGGTTAACTATTGACGTTAGATGTGAGAAGGACAAAAAACTTCTTCTTCTTTGAAGGAACTTTTAAATATAAAAATTAAATAAACTTGATCCCGCAACTTCGGAAATAATTTACCATGTTAAACATAGTAAGCCTGTGTTCACAGACAGAGCATAATTCCACAATGTGAAGTAAACTTGAACAATACGACGTTTCTCGAAATAGTTCACCTGATGGAAAAGTTGAAGTTCTTTTTCTTTTTTTTCTTTTCTCCTTTCTTCCCCAAGCAGGACAGCAAGCAACGCTGCTCTGCCGACCGCAAGCATCCTGCCCCCTCCTCCCGCTCACACTCTGTCTTCCTCTGGCTTACACCCCAAGCCCCCCCCCCCCTTGCTTTCCTACTGGCAGTCTCTTTTTATCTACCTTTAAAAGGCGAGGTCTTCTACTTAAACCCAATGAACAAAATTTAATTTTTCTTCCTCTCTATCAACGTCACAATGTATCAATATAGAACTCGTTCAAATACTCGGAAGGTTGCCCCATCTGAAAAAACAACATCCTCCAGTGCAGCTTCGTATGAAAAGCTCAGTAAAAAGCGTAATGCACCAGCCATAAAGCGGAAAGGCAGACCTAATAAATCCGCCTCTGTAAATCCATCAGTTCAAGGTCCTCAAACACTCAAAACGAAAAATGCTTCTCGGACGTTCGTGAAGTCTGACATAAGCAAGTGTTTCTCAGCCCCTGAAGCATCACTAATGACTGCAAAATCTGAGTCATCTGACACGGGCGAAAATCTCTCAGGCGCTGCTTGTAATAATTCAGCTCACAGTAATAATTCATCTTCTCAAGTTCTGAAACCTGCTACGGGCACACCCGAAGCGAGTTCAAGAAATTACGTACAAGCAGCACTCGACTCGCAACCCCACGCTTTGGACTGTGTCCGAGAAGACTTATCGTCCACAAAGCCGAGAATCTTTAGTAAAGAAGATACCGCGTCACTGGCGGAATCTGCCACAGCACTGCGAGCTCCTTCGTCTCGCCGAAACGATTGCGTCATGGCGACGTGGCCCGTGCCCTGCGTCACTGAGAAAGCTCAAAATCGTTCACCGCCGACGGAAACACCAACGTCATCGTTAGAACGCGATAAAATTATGGATGTGTGCTACCAGTCAGAAAGTAAAAGGGGTAATTTTAATTATAATTTTAATGATAAATTGTGTGTAGACCTTTCAGGTGGCGAAGTTATGTTTAAAAATGCATACGAAGCAGCTAATACTGGCAGTAAAATACCTCAGAGCGTAAACTGCGAGGATAACGTAAGATTTTCAGTGGAGAACAATACAAACGGACCTGTTACCGCTTTTGAGGGGTACTTACATCCTCTCCAAATGGCCAGTTCCCAAACTATTCACGAAATAAATAACACGCTGTCTCTTACAGCTGCATTTCTCAATAAAGCTTTGAGACAAAATCGTCCCCCAAGCCCAGCGTCGATTTTTTCCACTGTATCAAATATTCAAATGATTACAGAACAGCTTTTTGCTTTAAATTATCGTATCAGCGCTCATGATTTTACGCCGGTGGTAGCTGCGAGTAACCATCCTTATGCGAAATCCCCTTTAGACACTTTTCTCGTTGGAGACAATAGTCTCACAAAAATCAACAGAGATGACATTGATAGTGCATGCAGGATTCAGACCATAACTTCGGAACGTCTAAATGATCTCTATGGTGAGATTGAAAGCGCACCTCCTTTCAGGAACTATATAATTAGTTTCAAAGGTTTGACCTCTCGTCCCAAAATCTCACGAAGTTAAAAAATCTGATCATGACAAAGAATCTTCTTTCTCGTATTTATGTGGTGAGTGCCTGCAGTGGGCAGCAACTGTACATAGCATCGAGCTTGTGCAGAAAAATTGGTCTTGAACTGATTCAGCTGCGAGTAAATGTAAAAACCGTTACTGTTAATGAAGCTTACAACAACGTCCGCACTTGGCCTGTTACGCGAGAAGACATGTATCATTTTCTTCAGCAAATTGCTCTAAGATCACCTTTGAGACTAACTTCACATTTTATCTCCTGTGTCAGAAACTCCCATGACCTGAATGAAGAAATTGAACACTCTAATGATTATGCAAAACAGCAAAATGAGTTGAATGATTGTTCTAGGTTGACCGCCTTTCCACGTGAAACCTCCAGGAGCATAAACCGATGTTTGTCTTCATATAAGAAACCCTCTCCCCCCCCTCTCCTCCCGATGTTTGCCCTGATATAACAAGCCCTCTCCTGCATCTGCCACAAACAATTGCGGAGTGCCTACAAAAAATAGGTTTTCATTGCTATCCAATGCTGATGCAGAGGATGAAAAGCCCACCTTAGACACGAGTATAAATCAACATCCAATCACATACTCGGAAGCAGTGAAATCAACAGGAAGAGAGAAATCGCTGCAAAATTGCAGTCGACAATCGATAGAAAATCCACTACCCAACTGTGTTCACAATCATCGCCAGAAAAATGGAATTGACACGAGCATTTCTCAGTTCTATGCAAATCCCCATACAAGAAATCACCACAGCCCGCCCTTTCAGAGCCAGAAAAACGTAAATTCCCCGCACCTCTCAGAACCTCTTAATGATGTAAAAAGTACGAAAAAAACGTCTCCAGCCCCATTTGTGAACGCATGAATTCCACAATTGATGAATTGAAACGATCATGGAACATAAAACTGATTCCCACCAAAGCCGATGCACACTGCCTCATCCATGCAGTAGCTCATCTACTTACAAAACAACCGGCATCAAATTGGAATTACAATTCCCTAAAGGCTGCAATCAAAACAGAGAGTAAAGCAAACAACAGCACATACGCTAATTTTTTTTACAAGAACAGTGGAGACATGCAAAACCTCATAGATAATTACATTGACGACAAACATTTTGACCAAGCTGCTGTAGACCTTATACCACTAATCATTTCAAATGTGACAGGCCAAAAACTTCTCGTCCTGGATGAACAGGATTATTGTGTTTTGAAAATCTCAGTCAATCCCTTTTCAGAGTTATCAAGTAATAACCCTCCACTACTGCTCCATCGTAAAAGCGATCACTACAGTGCTCTTGTCACACAAGGCAAAAATCAGACCGGGATCACTTCATCTTGACAGAGTGCCGCTGCCCAGCCAAATAGTAGACTTTCTTACATAGCAGAAGCTGGGCCAAACACCCTGGGCAACTTAGACAAAATCGATAAATCCCCCGAACGATCCCATCGAAATAGTAACTTTGCTACCTTCAAAAAGAGTGCTAATATAGGTAAAATTAAAATTAAGCATGTAAATGCTCAAAGCCTGAATGGTAAATTGGATGAAATCAGAGTAATGTTGGTCAATGAAGAAATTGACATTTTGTGTGTCTCAGAAACCTGGTTTGATTCACGAACCCAAAGTTCATTTTTTAACATTCCTGATTACGTGTTGTACCGCTACGATGGCGCTAAAACCAGCCGAGGTAGTGGATCTTGTATTTTTGTGAAAAAAATGTACTCAACATCTTCACTATTAGCGAATAAAGTTTGCGAAGGCATTCAAATGGTTTGGTTAGAAGTGCAAATAAATAAACACAAATCAATCATCATTGGCAGCCTTTACCGGCACCCATCGTCTCCCCTAAATCTAACACTAGATTTCATTGAGGACACCTTCAAAGAAATCCTTCAATCAAAAAAATCATTCTTTGCTTTCGGAGATTTTAATGTTGACCTAACGGACAAAAACAATCAGCTAAGCAAACTATTGTATAAACTAAGCTTATCACAAATGGTCAAAGAACCGACTCGCATCACTAAAGTCTCTGCAACTCTCCTCGATCTAGCAATCACAAATAATCCCACTGCAATACTTATGTCACGATACAATGCTGGTCAAGCACGTAACGTATGAGGACTTGCAACCTCCACAAATATATATATAATGTACACCTTTGTGCTTGCATGGTACCCACACAATAAGCATGGAAAATAAAAAGCATTGAAAGATTAAAACACATTCTGTTTGAGATGAACACGTGGAAATTTGGCACAGGGAAACATATTATCGCAACACTCATTTTTCGCACCAGAGCAAAGATTAAAACACATTCTGTTTAAGATAAACACGTGGAAAATTGACACAGGGAAACATATTATCGCAACACTCATTTCTGCACCAGAGCCCTCAGGCAAAATGTTAATGATCTGCGACATGATAGTTTTATCCGGCATAATGATATGCTACATAGACAAACGGAGAAAAATTCGCTGCAGGACATCAATCCTGCTTATCACACGGTATTCATTATAAGGAAGATCTCCTTGTAAACTTGCACTTGATGCCTAAATTCATAATCCTCTCTGCGTGCTAAACATAGATCTGCACGGTTCGGCGTGCCTCTTCTTCCTTTCCTTCTATACAATTACAATTGGAGTAAATTCATTGTCGTCGGCCTGTCGCGGCTCGACGCCCAGCATCCAGGCTTCATGTTAGCGCTGACTACCAGTCTGGCTGCCCGCTGCAAGGCTGTGAACGCCCGGCCGGTTGTGACGCAACAACCCCAGTCGCGGTGCTACGACCCACCCGCCTGTGAACAATGCACAGGTTTATATTATCTATTCCCTGAGATATGAACGTTATTGATCCCCCTATGAGAATTGACATGAAGCTTCAACAGACACCCTAGCTTTATCCGAAACACTGAATAATCCCCGCTTGAGAAAACAAATAACAAAGCACTCTGTTACATGAAAGCCATATAAAAAAAACACGAATATATTTGATTTCCCTATGAGAGATAATCACACCCTCGAACTTCTTCCCACATATTACGTGAAACTCTAAACACTCCCTGTTTGAGAACATTTTACAAAATGCAAGCCCTCTGATGTACACACGAACATTTTGATTACCCATTTTATGCCGTCTCAAAACAAAACACGTCCCCTCTGAGAATTGATCATTTTACCGTCATACTAAAGCCCACTGCAAAGCATCCTGTTTGAGATAATAAATCCCACACGCCCCGGATTGAAAAATTAAACATTTGCACAGATCCAAAGACTGATCCTAGCACAGAACAAAGAATATAATCTCACCTCCCATCTTGGCACACGCAGGCCTACATCTTCACTTAGTCAAGATCACGCAGAAATAGACCGGTTACCCGCGTTGCTATGCTTATATACCCCCGCCACACAAAGGACGCCTATCGTGGATGGTGCGGGATGCCCGCTAAAATTATTAGTGACGTAGCATCTCGCGATTGGGTGCTTCTCACGCGTCACCTCTGACGTGTTCCCTGCGTCAAAAAACTTGGAATTGCTACGCGCATTTCCCTCTAACATATTCTTCTGAGATGCATATTTTCCATGGTTCCCCTACTCGTTGTTAATTACTTTTGACCTATTGTTTTTCTCTACTACACAATCAAGTTGTCCTCGAGTGATACTATGTATAGTTTTCGCGCTAGCTTTTTCACAGACGCTACCCCCTACGTACACCTTCCTTCTCCTCCTGTCCTGCCTTTCCAAGCTCCCTCGAAGCAGCCCCGCTTGGCGCGCAGGCGCCTGCGTCACCGGCCTAGCCGTCAAATTCCAATCCTTGCCGCCAACAATGTAACATTTCTCACAAAATAAAGTACAAAATAAAGTACGGCATCTTCGAACCATATATTGCCTATCCTGACTTGATTCCTAACAATATCCTGAATTGATTCCTAACAATACCAGTGATAACGGTTTTTGACTTTTCCTAAAGTGAAGTATTTTCCCAAAACATTTTACGAGCATGTTTCCCAAAAAAAGATATTTTACGAGAGTATTTCTTAATAATTCCCAAAAACATTTTATGAGAGTAGTATTTCCTCACACTTAGTACAGTAATATCACCTTCTATTTCCGATCACCACTCAATAGAATGTGAAATTAATATTGCAAAGGAAAGACAAAAATACCGCTTAATGACCTATCGCTCGAAAAGGCACTATTCAGCAGAACTATTTCAAGAAAAACTTCTCGATAGGTCCACCGAATTCCAGAAAATGAAGCAATCTGACGATGTTGACATTCAAGTGTCAATCTTCAACGAGAACTTCACAGCAGCTCTCGACGAATGTGCACCTTACGTTACCAAAAAAACAAAGCCAAAACGGACTGTTTGGATTACTGACGAAGTGAAAGAGATGAGCAGAATAAAGAAAGCTAACTTGCGAAAGTACAAAAAAATAGATCAAACAGTACCTTATACAAGAGATTTAAAGAACATGAGAAAATTCTTCGAAAGAAAATCACTGAAGCGAAACAAACTCACTTCCACCAGGCACTGATAACGGCTAAAAAATAACCCGAAACGAACTTGGGAAATCATAAGTGAGGTAGCCCCATATAAAAATCTAGATCGCAAAAAGTAATTTTGAAAAACCCTTGGCAACAGCCACAGATTTCAACACATTCTTTTCAAAAGTAGGGGCTCAAGTTTTCAGTGAGGTGTGTACCAATCCAGATGAAACGACAATTGAAAATTCATGCCCCACTGCACCCTCGAAGACTGATGTCAAGTGGAGACCACGCCCTGTCGATTTACCGGAGTTACAAAATCTCTTATACTCACTAAAAAACACAAAGGCAATTAGACATGATGGTATCAGTCTTCAATATATCAAAGACAGTTTCCCTGTTACAGCACCATGGATTCGTCTGATAATTAATACATCAATAGTAACCAACATGTTTCCAAACCAATGGAAACACTCCATTATTAGACCGTTGCATAAAAGTGGTGACCTAAATACAGCATCAAACTACAGGCCCATCAGTCTTTTGCCTGTCAAGTCAAAACTATTAGAGAAAGTGGTGACAAATCAACTGTCGTTTCACCTGGACGAGTCAAATCTACTCCACAAAAGTCAATATGCCTATAGAAGAAATACTAGCACTCAAGACGCTCTGCTCAATATCTCTGAAAAAATATTCAGTGACATCGATCAAAAGAATGTAACACTCTTTCTGCTACTCGATCTCTCTAAGGCGTTCGATAGCGCCGAACATGATAGACTACTACGTAAAATACTGAACTTGGGAATAGACACGCAATGGTTTTAAAGTTACTTGTCAAATCGATCTCATGCAGTCCGCATAAAAAACAAATTGTCCCCATTCATTCAAAACAATTTTGGTGTTCCCCAAGGATCCATTCTTGGTCCGCTACTGTTTTCTATTTTCATTAATGATTTCCCTAAAATGCCTTCTAACACACGGATCTCAATGTATGCAGATGATGTTCAAATTGAAATAACAAGTTCTGTATCGGAAATACCACAGACGCAAATTAAAGCCGAAACTTTACTGACTAGCCTGAAATCATGGTACGACCGAAATTGTCTTAAATTAAATGCTAATAAAACACAATGCATTATTTTTGGATCCAAACATGCAATTAAAAAAACTTAAGATTTTACTCTTGCTGTTGGAAATGATAAAATAAATGCATCAGAAAAAGTTAAAAATCTAGGAACCTGGTTCGATAGAAATATGTCCTTCAAATCTCACGTTGAGACTACTTGCAACAAAATCTAAGGAACTTTAATGTTTTTTCATCGTATAAACAGTATGCTAGACGAAAAATCCAGATTACTACCAATTCAATCCCTTGTGTTATCGCACATTGACTACTACAGCCTAGTATGGGGAGACTTACCTGAATACCTTCAAAGGGACTTACAAAAGTGCATGAATTTTGCAGCGAAGGTGGTATGCAACGGTAATTTCAAAAGAAGTGATCACGTAACCCCTCTCCTCAATAAACTCGGCTGGATTCCTATCCAAGAAAGGCTCCTCATGCAGAAGGCCCAATACGTATTCTCCTCGTTATATCTTCCTCAGAGCAATGCTGAGATAGTGTGTTTCCATCCACCCACTGTAACCAATCAAAAACCGAATAGAAACAATAATGTCTTAGTCAACTATCGTTCATCTCACTTAGGGCAGAAGGTTCTGTCCATATCAGGCGCCTTACTGTGGAACAAACTTCCCCTGAGTATTATAGTCCCTCAAAGACCGAGAGAATTTAAAGCCAAAATAACTCGTCATCTCGTGTCCCAAGAATAATTCTTAGTTACAGAACTTACAAAATAAGTACTGTCGAATCTCATTTGCCTGGTATCTCCATTGCTCAAAAACCTCCCTCGCTTATTGTTTTATAATACAAGATATCACACAACAGTTTTAAAGTATGCGTAGGTATTGTGATTTGATCGCCTATACGCTGCCATTTGCAAACATACTTACTTGAATATGTGTGTACGTATATAGGTGTATGTGGGCATATGGGTGTGCATATGTGCACGTACACCTGTGTGCACTAGAGTAGATAAACCAGTCGAAGGTTGCATTTTATGTCATTCCTCTCCATTTCTGTGCAAGCATCAAACTAGACCGTCATGGTACCTATGTGTGTGTGTATATCAATTGCAGACATTCTGCACCATATTACAAAGATAATGTGATTTTCTTTCTAATATGAAATTGTAAAGCATCCATGTAAAAAAAGCAATAAATTCGTTGTGTGATCATCCATTTATACTGCAGTATTACGCTTATAGTTATATGCTTATAATAATGTGATACCTATGTTTGTTTATCAATTGCCGACAATTTGCGCCATATTTCAAAGATAATGTGATTTTTTTTCTTCTAATATGAAACCTTTATAGGACATTAATGTTTTCTTTCTTATTCACGTCTCACAATCGTTTTCATGTTTCAGACTTATGTAGACTGTTTTGTGCCACTATTTTTAGTACGAAATTTTATAAAATTCATGCCATAATAAAAGATATTTTCTCCGTTTCCCTCGATTGGAATTTCTGGTTTATACTGACTGGTTTATGCTGATATTCGCGCACATGCTTACTTGTATATATGTGTACGTGTGCACGCTATGCGTATGACACTAAATAGAATGCGTATGTATTGCCTCGATGCATAGAAATGCATTTGTGTATCCTTACGAGTTTGGTGTAAGTATGTGCGTGCATGTGTATGTGTATATATTTGCGTGTATATGTGCACACATGTGTGTACTAGACTGACAACTAGCATTTTACTAGAGATAATGGTCTTTTTTCTGTTCACTCTCAACTTGTAACATTACCTAACTCGTCATCACTTTATTATTGTAAAGCATTCATGTAAAAACTATACATTTGTTGTGCGATCATCCACTTTTTGTTTAAATAAAATGCTTATTAACTAATGACCGCTATGTTAAAATTGTTGGATTAGAAATACAAAACTTATAATCTTCTTGGTCCTCATGCTTATGTGTACGTGTATACATGTATATGTATGTGTGTATATGTACATGTATATATATGTATGAATATATATATATGTATATATATACGGATATATGTTTATATATATATTTTTTTTCATGCTTCCTTAAAATGACACTTTTGACCATTGGCCGAAACAAGCGATTCATGTATTATTTCCTGGCGTCAAGAATTGCGAAGTTTTATGTCATGTACATGTAAACTGTCGAAAGTGTTTTCACCTCACAATGAAAATGCATCGTCCATGAAATTGTGTTGTCTCTTATAATTATCATTACATGTATTATCAAATGTAGATTAAGCAAGATTAGGAGTACATTGCCCTCAATCATTTCTTTTCGACTAGGGACACGAGTTTTACAACACTCGTGTGTGTGTATCATCTAAGTGTATTAATTTTAAGAGATTTTAAAAACCAATGATGTTACTTTTGTACCATCTATATTGGAAATATACTGTTTTTCTTTTTTCTTTTTTTCTTTATGGCGAATAAGCTGTACGTCGACAATTTTGTGTTCACGACAGAAAGTCCTGAACTAGCGCTTAGCACATTTCGAAGCGCCAACAGTGCATTTGAGGAGAGTGGATTTCCGTTACGCAAATGGAAGTCCAATAATTCTGAACTTCTTTCCCAAATTGACCCTGCTCAATGTAGTGCCGAAGTGCACTCCAGAGTGTTAGGGTATGACTATAACTCTTCTGCTGATCTTCTTTCTCTGTCTGTTAAAAAGTTGGACTCTTCGTGTAAAACACGAAGAAAAATTCTTTCTGAAGTAGCGTCTATTTATGATCCCTTGGGAATTTTGTTGCCCTTTTCTGTGCGAGGTAAGCTCATTTTGAGAAAATTGACGCCCTTGAGGCTAGGTTGGGATCAGGATGTTCCGGAAGATTTATGTAAGGAATGGCAAAGCTATTGTCGGGAATTTTCGGAGTTAAGGGATTTTGAGTTTCCTAGGATGACTTTGGCTGAGAGCAAAACTACGCAACTTGTTATATTTTGTGATGCTAGTGCTAGCGCCTTTGGCACCTGTATTTATGGCGTCCAAGAGGATCATAGCGCATTACTCTTCTCTAAAGTTAAAGTTTCGCCTTCTCGCCAGCGAACTCTTCCTTCTCTTGAACTCTTGGCAGTGTTTATTGCTTACTAGTGTCTTATATCTCTTCTGTGTGATGTTAATTTTCCTTACAAAGTGTCTAATGTAACTATTCTCACTGATTCTCAAGTTACCCTAGCTTGGCTCTTGAGCGGTAAACCTTCTCGAAAAAATGTATTTGTAAGCAATAGAATAAAAGAAATAGAAACCATGCGTAAGAAGTTAGAATGTGAGACTTTGGCTGCTTTCAGCTATGAGTATGTACCCACGATGTTTAACGTTGCTGACATGTTGACACGGGGTATTAAGGTTTCTAAGTTTCTAGAATGTAAATTGTTATGGTTAGAAAGTCCTTCTTGGATCAGAGAAAGTAGAGATAAGTGGCCCAAGGGTCACTTAGGATGCATTCCGCAGCAATTTGTTTCCGATACGTGCATCGCAGTTAATGTTGCTCACCCAGGTAAAGCTTCGATTGTGGAGATTGAGCGCTTTTTCTCCTACCCCAGACTACTAGGTGTGGTAGAGAAGGTATTTAGGGCTGTGGCAATCTGGAAGCGCGCAGATCCGGGGGAGTCAAAACTGCGAGCGTTTCTATACCTCATTTCTTCTATGCAAAGAGAGCATTTTGTTAGTGAGATAGAGGCCTTGGAAACCAAGAATCCTCGTCCGCCTTTGCTTGTTAGATCTTTCAACCTGTTTCTTGACTCTCATAATTTAATTAGATCTAACAGCCGCATTGTCTTAGCAGAGGAATTAGATTACAACACTAGGAATCCTATTCTGTTATCTAGTTCTTTTCATCTAACCTATCTTCTAGTATTGCATACCCATAAAACTTTAAATCATCAGGGTATTTAATCGACTGTACAAAAACTTAAAACGGACGGTTACTTGATACCGCACTGTAAGCGTACTGTGCGTAGCGTTCTATCCAAATGCATAGTATGCAAGCGGGTGAACGCTATGGCTTTCTCTTATCCTGACCCGCCAGCTTTGCCTGACAGTCGGACTATTTTGTAAGACCTTTTGCTACCACAGGAATGGACTTTTCTGCTCATTTCTGGGTGTTAGATCCGTTTGACCATAAACAAAAAGTGTATCTTTTACTATTTACGTGTTTTTAAACTAGAGCTATTCATATAGAGATTCTTCCTTCCCTGACGTTGGAAGAATTTTGTTTTGCCTTCATTCGCTTCACGAATGAAAAAGGTGTCCCCAACACCGTGTTTTTCGATAATGCTAAAACTTTCGTAGCTGCTTCTGACCTTTTGGCAGAAGTTTTAACTTCTTCCTTGTATGAAGAACGTTTCCGCACATTTAACATTAAATTTAAAACTATCCCGATCTATAGTCCACAATTTGGTGCGATCTGGGAACGCTTGTTTAAATCTATTAAGGAGAGTTTGTACAAGCTTTTTGGCCGTAGCACTTATCCTTACTCTACATTTCTCACTGCAATTTCAGACATCTCTCTTAATCTTAATCGACGTCCTCTTTCCTACACAGAGACGGGGGACACTATTCTGCCTATCATGCCTATTCAATTCCTTCAGCTTTACCCTACTTCTAACTCTTTAATCCTTTCCGATGAGGTCCCTGACTTGGAAACCGAGGACGATGATCGTCGAGAGCATCTGCTCTCCGCGCTTGAGAGACGCGACGTCATGGTAGCCAAGTTTAGGGAGCTCTGGTACTCTCAGTATTCAATCATCCTGAGAGGTCCTTATCCTCTTAAATCGTTACCTCTGAATAATAAATTTTTGTCTGTAGGTCAGGTTGTCCTATTAAGGCACCCTATAAGACCTAGACCATTTTGGACCTTAGTCCGTATCATCGCGCTACTTCTTGGACGCGATGGTAAGGTACGGGTCGTTAAAATTGTAAAGGCTGATAACTCCGAGGCTGCCGTTAAAATTTCTTTACTTTACCCCCTGGAGTTAGCTGCTTCTGATACTGCTTCAGAGGAGGGGTGAGAAAGCCCAGAGGGAAGTTCGAGTGAAGAGTTACATCCGTCTTTCGAGCCTCCCGGGAGTTCTTTTTCTCGTGAGGGTAGTTCATTTTCTATTGAACGTCCTAGAGAACAGCACTATACTTTAGAATCAGACTCTTCGGAAACGTCCGAAGAACCTGAAATCGAGGCTGCTGTACGTCCTAGGCGGCAGGCAGCTCGCCAGCAACGTAGCAAGCTTGCAAATTTAATCAGGCGAAGGCACCTCTAATGTCCTTACCTACTTTTTTGCACTTAAAATTACTATGCGCATAAATGTAATTGGTGTTCTTTCTATGCTTCCTCTGGAAAGTAACATCAATATATTAAAATGTTTAAATGTCTAAATCTATGTAACGGAAATTTCTCATGAAAACTCCGTTTTTTCTCTTGCCGGGATTGTGTCGGGATTCCAGTCATTGCTCAAACGCTGAGGTCCTTTGCGGAGTTTATAAGGCACAAAAAGCCTTCCGCAATAAGAGGCTGTGCTCCATATAATAAGCCTAAAAATTAATGACGCTGCTAATTTTAGGACTAAGCGGAGCAATGGCGGGGGTCCTGGCGTCTACGGCGAAAGATGTAAACGTTAACACTAAAACGTTCGTCTGATCTTCTTGTACGAGTCCTAAGCCATAGCGAAGCATTCGGGCAAGCTGATGTGCGGGGCAACCGGAGGCTGCCACGTCAGATTGGATACGGCCGAGATCGCGGGCGCACGTCCCTCTTGTGTGCTGCGCATGACTCGGCATTCCCCTATATACAATGTCACATGGAAACCATATGGTTACGACATGGATTGTCCATGTTTGCCATATGGGTTCTACGTGCCCATGCTATGTAGAAAACGCATGGACTTTTGGAAAGTGGCCCCATGTGGTTCCCACCAGGTTAAGACACGTGTAGAGGATGTGGGTCATACATGGAAACCATATGCCTCACGGCCATCACTCGCTTCTGCCAGCTACGATCCATGTGGTAATAACGCATGGGTTCCATCTATAAATCAAGCAGACTTACCATGAATTCTGCCGACGTGTATTATACATTGTTTCCATGTGGTGACCAAAGTTGGTTGGTCGCTCCGGTGCCGTTGTATTGCCACGTCTGGTAGCAGATGACCTGTTGAGAACACGTCCCCCCAAAATGCCATTCTCATCACGCACTGAACCTTGATACCGTACATGGTTGTGTTATGTAAACTGATCGCAAATGTTTCGCGATTTTCTTTGAAGTAATTCAACAGCCGGTACAGTAATTAGCGGCGAAACGAATGGCATCTCAGTATTCATAGGGTTTCATGGCAGCCTCCACCACTCGTCGTCGCGTGTTTTAGGGACATATATACAAGTATTAAACTCATATTTATGTCACAAGGCTGTTAATTCATAAAGGCGCGCATGCGTTGTGAATGAAATATCAACCGATGATCACGGAGCAACTTGCAAATTGCGATATTTATTCCTGAGTGCAGATTGGAGGGTTAACAGCCAGGCTAAGATGCAGTGAATAATTCCATTATTCAAACATTTCGAATTTTCTTTGCACTTATTGACTTGTATTATGAGAAATTTAAAAATTGAATGCTTTCATAGAAGAACAAAGACTATGAACCCTCCACAGCATAACTTATACCACGCTATACCGGGTGTCCCATGAAAATGTCCCCGACTTTTCAATTGATTATATTTCCGCAATAAATTAGCGTATTTGAAATGTCTTTTTTCCACAGTGTAGCAAATTTAGTTTCTTTTTCGAATTATTTAAGTTTTTGAAAATCGTTTAAAAACCACTTAACAGTGATCGATTTACTGAAAGAGGTAGAAAAACTAATTGTTCGAAGGAAAGTTTTAAAAACAATACTGGTTTTCTTCTTCATTTCTCAATACCTACTGTTAAAAATAATTTCACAAAGATGTATCCTACATACCACTAAGTCTTTAAAACCTCTGAGAGGTTATTTACTTTCTTTTTTCATATTTGAAGATACTTAAGATGCAGCTCACTAACTATCAATGAATTTCCATCGTATTGGAATACGAAGCAATGGAAATCTATAAAATGTTAAAAAACCAATTAATGAAACATTCCCGGAAAAGAATTCACCATATAAGAAGACTGTGTTTCTCAGTGTTAGAAAATTTGGAAGAAAATTAAATGCTCTTCTTACTTTTTTACCTCTTTTCGTTGCTTCATATTCCAATACGATGAAAATTCTTTGATCGTTAGTGAGTTGCATTTAGAGTGTCTTCAAATGATGAAACAAGAAAGTAAATAACCTCTCAGAGGGTTTAAAGTCTTGGCGGTAAGTAGGATACATCTTTGTGAAATTATTTTCAACATTAGGTATTGAGAAATGAAGAAGATCACCACAGTTGTTTTTAAAACTTTCCTTTCAACAATTAGTTTTTCTACCTCTTTCAGTAAATCGATCACTGTTAAGTGGTTATTAAACGATTTTCAAAAATTTAAATTATTCGAAAAAGAAACTAAATTTGCTACAGTGTGAAAAAAAGACATTTCAAATAGGTTAATTGATTGCGGAGATATAATCAATCGAAAAGTCGGGGACATTTTTGTGGGACACCCGGTTTGGGCGTTCGTAGTAAAAGCACGTTCATAAACTTTATCCAGGGCAGATATCCACCACATTATTTTGGAATGGAAAAAACTGACCGTCAGCAAGGAATTTTTTGTTTCATTTTGCAATGATTTTTAGAAAAAATTAAAGTCCACAAATACTCTGGCAGGGAATATCAATATTCAAACTCGAAAAATCATGACGACAGATGAATTGTTCAGTTATGAATTGTAACATTTTTATTAAAGCAAATCAAATATCTGTAATGTAATGGCACCGCAAACTTCATCAATCAAAATCGAGAAATTGTACTAACTGAATTGTTCATTCTTGGATTTTGTTAACATTTCTTAGAAACATATTCAATTCCTTAAATATGATAAAATGGCAGCGCTAACTTCAATGTTCACATTTGAAACATCATGGTTATATAAAAATGAACTATGAAGAATGAATTTACCCTTCAAATGCATGAAAAATTTCTAACAATTCACTTCCAATCCGTTCAAATTCATGTATAATGGTTGTGAATACATGTTTATGCATTTTAGGGTGTAAATTTGTCCTTCATCGTACATTTCTATTGTAGGCTATCATGACAAATTTAGAAAAAACATTGACAAAATGAATTATACTCACAAACCTCATCCATAATGTGAAGACTGATAAACCCTCAAAATGAAGGTTAACATAATAAATAATGTAATAAGAAACAACATCCTACCAACGAATAATTGTAATGACGGATTTCTTAGGCGGTATTTCGAATTGAAATGCTTACGCAAATATACTTTATAGCATAAGTACCACAAAGCAACAAAATGAATCACAAGAAAAAGAATTAAACGATATTTTATTCTTTCGGCGCAAACGAGAAATGGCGCAATTTAAGTCATCATTGCCGTCGAAAGGTTTACATATATATATAAGAACTATAACTCTGTATAATAATCTTACACGATTCCCAGCGACTCATCATTTCTCATCACAACGGCGTGCTTATGAGAGAAATATTATAATAAAATCAGATTATTGTTCACGGTTTCAGTACCAAAATGAGCTACAGTTCAACAAAAAATAATGAAGAGAAATTAACCAGCCGTATCGCTTTAACCATCGGCGCATGAGAACTGTGCTCAGTTTTAATGTCTCTAATATGGACAGTGAAAGCTCGTCTTGTTAATTACCCCTATCTTCCACTTAGATTCATTAAAACTGTGGATTGAATGATGTTCCTAGAAATACACAGGAGCACAATTAACACCATCACGTCTTGAGCAGAACTAAGTAACGGTCACGGAAGACGGAGCTCGGAAGTTTGAATAGGAGGCGCCACGACGTCTGAGAGGAGGGGTAGTTGCCAGATGCACATTCTTTCGAAATCGAAATGTCAAAACTTCTCCAAATGGTTTCATGTGTGTGTATATCAATTTATTCATTGGTGTGTTCTGTCTTTCAGTACTATTTTACGAAAGCTTTTGAAATCGCACCTGACGCATTTATAGAATTTAGTTATCCCAAATTTTGGTTCAAAGAGATTATCAACTAATATTTCATATTCAATGATTACTTTATTAGTTATTAAAAATGTTTAAAATGAGCATAAAAACTGAATAAGACACAACTAAGTCTTAAAAAAGAAAATATTACATTTTTTAGTACAAGAAGTTTCTTCAACCTCAGCTTGAACCTGAATACTTCAAATAATAACGTATATATTTTTGACCATCAAGCTAATAATAGTTAAATTTGGGACTAATCTGATGTGTTAACGGCTAATTGGTTATAAATGCAGAATTTAATATGTGCTCTGAAAGGAATCTTTGACGTTATATCAAAAACATGCAACAAAAATTTTAATATTTATAAATATTTTCTTAAAAGCCGTTCATAAGCCAGTGCGTTGCATACACACGTGCCTCCCATGTGGAAAAAATTTATTCGAAGGCAATGTGGTAGCTAATAGGAAATCACACGTGGATCCCACGTATCAAATCCAGCATGCAACGTACTAATATAGCTATGATGAGTATTATATTCAGTGGTAAATCCATTGGCCAACTAAAATCCACGCAACCAGCACCTAACCACGTGGCTTCCATGTGACATTGTATGTAGGGTCTGCCCTCGCTACAGTAGGCTCTTGGGTCCTGGACAGCCGGCTACAGTGAAACGTGTTCACCTGAACATTGTTTTCGAAGATCTTCAGGTGAGACTCCTGCTATTGACGCTCCGCTTAAATGTTTAATTATCTTAACTTGTAGCGTTACCAGGCCCCAGATGGGTGCTCGGTAAGTGTGTGTGCTGTTGGGCCCGTTAATACGGGTAGTTGAGTCTACTTGTTAAAGTGGCTGCGCACAACATATCACCTTGTACATTGGATTTTCAAATGCCTTATAACTAACGCCAGGACGCCATGACGCTTCCCCCGGTCAAGACCGGTACCCATTTCAGATACCTGGGTGGAGTGGGGTATTGTGCTTGCAATTTTTCTCCTATACCCAACAGAGAAAATCGCCACCCCCAGTGCCGAGAATCGATCCCGGGTCTGCCGCACGGCGGCAGAACCCCTAGCCAATTGCGCTATGGCGCAATTACTTGGGCGGCGAAAAACATGCATGCAGGCTGCAAAAATGTTAGACTGGTCATACATGTAGGAGTTTAAACAGTGATGTGGATTGGCGCAAATGACAAGGATGGTAACTTGAACATTTTTAAATTTACTTATTTTATCATACTAAGTGAATGAATACTGCTTGCATTATGTTGTTCCAATGCTGTGCTTGCTTACTTTTAATGAGTAATCAGTTTTGCGAGGGATTATCTGAATTAGTTGGCCTATCATGTCAAAGGGACCAGAATAGGTCAAAATATGTCATTTCTAGAGATTTATGTTGTCTTAAATTAATGTAATGAAAAGAAACATATAGTTTTTTCCCTTCAATTCTTCCCACCTCTTAAAGATGCATGTGTATGGAGACGATGGTAGATTGCAGCTAAACTTTTCCTGTGACCATTAATAAATCATGTTTTTATATTCCTCTTCACTATGAAAAGCACAAAACTACAGTAATACTACCATCTATCGTACATTGTGCAACAAATGTGAAAAGGTATAATTATTTTTCAGATATATCAGCGTTCTTCAGATGGCTGGTGGTTTATTTACTTTTCCTTCAAGTCTACAACAACCAGAACCATCCATCTTACAACTCAAGTCCAGTGCACAACGACCTACTGAGGTAAAACAGGTCCGTAATTATGTGAACGACGCCCCGTTTATGCTTATGTGTCTCCATGTTGGCAACAACTGGACCAAAGCTTGGCTGGTCCATGTCTGACCAATATGGGGTTACTTTTCGAAACCCCATTTATCCCCCATGTGCAGAAAACATGGGCTGCAAATGGGTGAGGCATGTGGGCCCCATGTAGTGGGTACGATACCCAGTAGATGCAATGTAAATCTCACATGGGCATGGACTGGGATAACCAGTTATTAGTCCATGTCTAGCCCGCATGGGTGCACTTTCCAAAAATCCATATTTCCCCCATATGAGAAATCCATATGGGCTGAAATGGGCGACCCATATGGGCCCCATGTCAATCCCATATTTGTGTCTACTCGGGTGTCGTTCGACTGTGCTGATATTTTGCAATCCTTGTTTTTATGGCATTTTCTAAGTTTTTTATATCCTGCTCATCATTTCACGAATCAAAACTGGATTGACCATTTTCACCTCTCTATTATGTATTCATATCTAGGTAGTATTTAGCTACTAGTAAGCTCGGCTAATATATGTAAGTATGCACACATTAACAGTTATAATAGTGATATAAAAATAATGGTGACATAAAAGTAATGGACTTATATACATATATGTACCTAGAATATTATACAAACCTGAATTGTAAGTTGCCCTGTAAAAGGAGACCAGTTCAAAATTTTTTTAGTTCGAACTAAATCTGAAGCTACACTGACAGTATTTTTATTTTGTTTGTTGTACAACTGTATTTGTAATTTTTTTTAGTTCAAATGTTATAGTTTTAATTCAAATTGTAATTGAAATCATGTATTTTTTCAAGTCAGTAATAAATATATTTCCACGCACATTGGATTTAGTATGACCTTGAGAAATTTTGAAACAAGCCCGCTAATATTCTTGAAGTAGTCATAATTTTTCAATATATATCAACTGTATATACAGTCACCTTTAATCCAGTATGTGCCTCAGTTTTTTATTACCTGAACTTAAAGTAATTAACAACTAAATTGGCTGCATGTGAACATTAGCATTCGTGCCACAATAAAGGATTTGGGCTGTCCTGAAACCCTCGTTAATACCAAGATGTATCGTACTGACTATTAGTCGTGAGCAAAACCGGTCCCTCACTCTTTTATAATGGCAACAACACAGTTTCATTCAAGAACGAAATACTGGGAACTCGATTAGCTACATGTTTTCAATTTAATGTAAACTATGTAACCGCGTTCTTATTTTTGCTTGCAATGAATCGAATTACTGCCGCCACAAAACGAGCGGCTACCACTTTTGCCATCATCGCTGGCAGTTATTTTTTCAGTATGTATTAATATAATTATTGCTAGTTAAATAATTATAATTTGAAATACATCACTTATGCGCATTTTTGAGCTAAAATGATACATCTTGAGGGGACACGATTTCTTTTCAGGTGAAACGGGATCAAACCGCATGTATAGGTTGCCCGACCACTGGTATGTGCAACACAAAATTTGGAGATCTATTCTACGATGCCAAAGAGGTTTGTATTCATGGACTCATGGATTTTTGATAAATTTTGAATGCAGTTTAATTCAGAGTCTTGTAGGTGTGTAGGTATGTACATCAGATAATTAGTTATCAGAATTATATATATTTCTCGTCTTTGAACACTTCTGAATGTTGATGTGATGTTAGAAATTAGTTTTATTGAGCCAAGGTGTTGCTTAAGGAAACACCTCAATATCAAGTCAATAGTGACACAGCAATTAGCTGATACTGAGTTAAAAATATATTATTATTGGGACAATATATTCTACCAATATTCTCTTGATATCAGAAAATAAGAATTGGGCCTATATTTTTCTAAAGAACACCTCAATATCAAGTCCATAGTGATACAATAATTAGCTGATATTGGATTAGTGAAAATTAGATTATCGGGGCAATATGTTTTACCATTATCAACCTGATATCAGGAATTGAGTATTAAGCCAATGTTATTGTTGGGAACACCTAATTATCATGTAAATATTGACACAATAATTAGCTGATATTGGGTCGATGACAATATTGTTATTGGGCCAATATATTTTTCGAATATCAACCGAATTTTACAAATAAGGTATTGCCCCAATGTTCATTTTGAATATCCAGTCAATATTGAAACTGTATATTGGCTCAATATTAGGTCAATAAATTTTGCTACCTGAGGCATTCCTGGCACACCTTCGACGCGCGGCATAGTTGCGAGCGCTCATTTGATGCGGCTTTGATGACCACGCGAAGACTGGCTGTGGTTCGACGTCCTCACGGTTGATCCACGCCTTCCATCTTCCGTGGAGCTGTCGTTGGAGGTTCCCTGCATGTGTGCCCTCGCTCGATGCTCGTAGGATCCTTGAGTTTGTGTGCGTGTGTGTTTGTGTTGCGTGTGTGTTTGTGTTGAGTGTGTTTGTGTTGTGTGTGAGATGTGTGTTACGCCTGAGCAAGCAGTCTGGTGAAGTGCTGACCACAAGATGACGTTGACGGATGGCAAGCCTCTTGGGCTGACGAAACATGTGAACGAATGCCATCCTGTGACAACTCCAAAGCTGCCCAAGCTGCCGCTCGCACTAGAGGCGCTGGCTCGACCGTTGTTTGACCGTCGCTTGTTTGGGTGTTTTCCCACGCTTCGATCTTTTTGTAACGGCTTTTCTTAGAACAGTTAAAAATCGCCCTAAACGCACTTGCCAGGCAACTTTCCCAAACATCCCTATGTCCCAGCCCAACAACATATTGTATTTCCTAACAAATGAGTGTAGCATAAACAATCTCTTTATGTGTCAAAAAATAAAAGAAATCGAGTGGAGTCATTTCAAAAGACCTAGGAGGCCATGCAACAAGACCATTTCGCCCGATCCACTTATTAGGAAATTAACCATTCAGGTAATTTCGGACACTAATATGGTCCTGTGCAGGAGCACCTTCATGCTGGAACCACATTCTTCGTTTATAGCAAGTGGTAGATCTTAGAGTTCTTCGAGACGTACTTCTTCTATGAAAACTCTGTAATTATTCCCGTAGCGAGTAATTGTGTCATTAAATTTTATCTTTTAAAACTATAAACAGGTAATATCTCAAAAACCCGAGGTTCTTCGAAGAAATTTGAAGAAACATAGTGCTTATTTTGCCATTTTCTATTTGGTGTGCTATTTTGTACCCCTTGCTGTAAAATACCCTGTATATGTATATGTAGACATAAATATACATACACATACACATGTACAGGTATGTGTATATATATATATATACACACACCAGGGTTGCAGAGTCAGAGTCGGGGGTCGGAGTTGCCGGAGTCGCATGTTTCAGGGGAGAATCGGAGTCGGATTCGCTTTCCCGAATGCGGTGGAGTCGGAGTCAGAGTCGTTCATTCGGATGCGGTGGAATCGAGGTTGGAGTCGCTGTTTTTTGGTGTTGTCGACTCTAATTTTTAGTAATAATTATTTTAAATTGTTAATCCGAAAGTAAACAGAGCAGAGGTAAAATAATTTATTGAAGAGTGTAAAAACGCAACGATTCTGTTGATAATTTTGTTCGAAGTTCGAAACAGTGTATTTATACCTATTACCTAATGTTGTAATTAATATTTAGTCATTGTGAGTTCGCACACATACATATGAGATAACTACGAGTGCGAAATATAATTTTCGGACTGGTGCAATAATGCATATTTTACAGTTAAAAAGCAGGAATTAGTAATTCAAACCATTGCATATTCATTCTGTTTATTTCTGTTTCGTTCATTTCCCCATCAATTAGTACATAGGAAGAAGAAACTAGTGGTAGATGTGTTGCAAATGACTCGCAGAACAGGTCAGCTGATTCAACGCATTTTACTCACATAAAGAGTGGTAACTCTGAACGCTCTTAATGTGTGTATATTCTACACATGTGAATCCCTAAAACGATCTTTTCTAGTCTTTCTTTTAGTTATGCTTTGATGCATTGATTGATAAAGACTAGTCTTTGCAGAAACCTAAAGTTATATTGTGATCATAAATATTTCTAATCTTTAGGTTATGGTATATTAATAATGACTAGTCTTTGCAAAAATCTGAAGTTATGGTCTGATACATAAAGACTTCCTGTTTTCAGATTATGTTATTACTATTGACACTGAAAATTCAATTAGCTTGTTTTGATATTAATAACTGGAATAATAGTTGATTTTTTCAGCAATATGTAGTACTTACGTACTTCAAATTGATCTCTTTGTTTTGTTTAAGGTGGCTTTAGACGGAAAATTTCTTCCCCAGGGTGACGCCCCTACCCTACCCCTCTCACCCGCTCAAGAGTCCCCACTTGCGTTTAGACGGAGGGTGAGATGCCCAGGGCTGCCGAAATTGTTGCGTTCAGCAAATATTCAAGTTCCCCTTACAAAAATGTATTTTGATTTCACTGGAGAATTTTATTCTGGGCAACTTCATAAAAAGGGATCTGTTGATTTCGAATAACAATAATTGCAAAATAAATGTAGGCAACCCCTCAAACTATGTCTATATGAATGAGATTTATTTTGGTGCAGTTGCAGAAAGCATTTTCCTGACAAATGTCAACAAAATATGTCTTAAAAAACTAGAAGAGTTTGGATTGAAAGGTTTTAGTAAATGTAATTGAATAATACCATATTCAATGCATTTCCCCAATTTTGTGAAAGAAGAGCAGCATGAAAAGATCAATATGAAGTGACGAGAATCGTTTGTTCAAGATGCTCCTGTCAAGACAGAAATTGTGTCTGAAAAATTCTGGTACGCAGCTTTGTTCCCGCTGCTTCTCGAGTTCATGATGCAGCTTTTGTCAATACCGCAATATTTTGCCGCAGCTAGAAAAAATTTTCGACCCTAACTACATAAAAACAAACAACAGGATATCGTTAATAAGAGCAGCACTAAATGCATGAATGCGATCAAAATCTACGTTAGAGAACATAGATTGCACAAATTGGAAACACCACGGTAGCTTAGTCAACAAATTAAATAAAAGACATTGGTAGAAGAAGGAAGAAGAGGAGGAGCAAGCTTCATTCTAACAGGAAAAGTAGGTAAAAGTTTAAAATTTCGTTTAATTGCTATTTAAATAGATTTGGTACGCTGTAACAATTTTTGGTACGTTTTCATGGAGTTTTTGTACAATCATCAGGAAAAATTCGGCAACTCTGGAGATTATAACTGTGACTGAGTGAGGATGTCGAAATGTAGTTCAATGTACGTGCAGAAAAGATGCTATTTTTAACCTGCAAACTATTTCACGGAGGCCGGCATAATATGATCAACGTATTCGTGAAGAATTCAAGAATTGCTTCTTAAACGAAGGCCAAATGCCTTGGCAGAAACGAATGTGTCAATTAGATTAATAAGGAATGGTGGCGAATCAAGAAAACTTCGCGCAGATATAGCTTCTTATATGACCTTAATGCCCAAACTAAGGAATAATAAAATAGAGCTTGCCCAGTAGATGTATATAGAGACAAAAATAAATGAAATATGCGCGATAGAGTCAGATTACAGGAAATAGAAATAAGTAACAAAATTATATCAGTCTAAGTCCTATCACGAGCCATCTTGTGCTAATAATAGCATGACAGCGAACAATTTGTATTACTGTTGTTAGAGGTAATAACTTTTGTATTAGATCGAAAATCATTTCAGCTGCAGATCATTTCAGCAATAGTACTTAATAAAAAATTATATTTACCACCGCAATAAATGCAATCAGACTGACGCTTTGCTCTCAATAAATTTATCAAAGTAAAAACTTTAGCCTTCAGCCACTTTTCCAGATCAGGAGAGATTTTTTGGATTGAGATTACGCATGAGAACATGACGACAGAGCAGCTAAGACATACATCCTGCCTTCATGACTCTCTGGAGCTGTAGTGGTTTTTTATTTTAGATCACATCGGTGCCATCCAGTTGTAGTGGTTCCCTATTTTAAGATCACATCGTTGCCATCCAATTTCCATGAGGCAGTTCTTTTCTGGTATTTATCATCGTCATTTTCCTGTTGCTTTCATTTCTTTCGGTTGAAGGTCGTGACAGAAGGTCCCTATTCTTTTATTTTAGTTAATAAAGATCAAAATAGACTGAGACTTTTCAATGTCTTCTTTTACAATTAATGAGAATATTGGTAGCAAATCTTTTATTAAGGTAAATGATGAGAATAATACAACGTAATTTAATAGTAAAATGATGACGTCTTTCAATTAGTAATGGATGACACAATCGATCAGATAAGTAGTAAGATGACACACGATATATAGTTTATTTAAGGAATCTATAATTGTTAATGCTATCAAATCTCGGTAATTACGTTAAATCCAATCCCAGGTAGCAAGAAATTATTAGGCCAATATTGGGTTGATAATTTTTTATTGACCTGATATTGGAATCTTGGATTACAATATTAGAATAATAACAAGACAATATCGAAAAAAATTATATTTATTTATGATATCAACTTGTCATTGGGACAATGTAGTAAGTAGTTTCATTTCTAATATTAAACTAACAGTGTATATATATATTTATATGTACGATATTCATATATGTGGAAACTATCTCATAATAATCAAAATTCTCGCAATTTAATAAAATTTGTTAAAATATAAATTATTATTGCCCAAATATTGGGTCGATATTGTACGCCAATAATACGGAGTAATTTGTTTAAGGAAACACCTTAATATCAAGTCAATAGTGACACAGTAATTAGCTGATACTGGGTTTAAAATAAGTTATTATTGGGACAATATATTCTACCAATATCCAGTTGATGTTAGAAAAAAAGTATTGGGCCTGTAGTACCCTACCTTAGTTACCCCTCAAACTCAGTTTTAGTCCATTTGTGTTCAGTAATACTAATACGTGTGAGTGTGAAATTATCAAAGAGTTAAGAGCTAAAAAAAAAATAGTAAAGTACGTATGGAAATTTCAGGAGAAGTACGAGTGTGATGTTAAGGTCGCTACTTCACTCGCCGCAAGCGAAACTTGATTGCTAAAGCAGCAATAATTCCAGGCCTTACGTGGCATTAATTTTCTAAGGAACATCTTATTATGAAGTGCATAGTGACACATTAATTAGCATTGGGTTATTGGAATTACCATTATCGTGGGCATATGTTTTACAACTATCAATCTATCAGGAATTGAGTTTTAAGCCAATATTATTGAAGGGAACACTTCATTATCAAGTCAATATTGACACAATATTTAGTTGATATTGGGTTGATGATAATATTGTCATTGGGCCAATATATTTTTCTAATATCAACCGAATTTTCCAAAATAAGGTATTGTTCCAATGTTCATTTTGAATATCCAGTCAATATTGAGACTGTATATTGGCTCAATATTAGGTCAATAAATTTTGCTACCTGGGATATATCAGATATAATCATAATGACGCATTTACAGGAATTCGCCTAATGACTTTATAATAAGCAGGTGAAGCCTTGTGACTTGATCAGTTGATGAACATTGATTATTAATACATCGATAAGTCGATATTATTTTACATTTTCGTGAACGATGGACTCAATTGTTTTTGTAGCGTTATTATTCGGTCTACAGCATGAATTAAGCAGGCGCCAAGTTCTTTTAATATCAGTTTTGTATTCAGTAAATTTGCGCCTAAAGTGTTTTTGTTTCGATGTTCGTATTTAATATGTCACATGATTCCTGAATCTGTTATACGTTACTGTAGATATTCGTCCTTCGTATAGTAAGGCTAAGTACGCTTGATGTTACTTTATACTGATCACGATATCTTCAGTAAACCAAGGCTTTTGTCTATTTTTCGGCGTAATTGTGCGGGTGATTATTGGACAACACTGGTTGTATGCGGTCGTTATAGTTTCAGTTAGATTTAGTATAGCTTGATCAATGTTAATAGCATTATTGTCCAGTTCATAGCTGTCCAATGATGGCATTAATTCTTCTAGAACAGTTGGCATTGTTCCCAAGTTATATTCGTTTACACAACGATATGAAAAAGTCTCAGCCTGTGGGCTGTTACAGGGACTATAGACATTTTTCTTTATGAGAAACACCGGAAAATGGTCAGATAAGTCAAAAATTGTTATTCCGTTAAGAAAATCAGTCGGATCTAACATAAAAATATTATCGAGCAACGTGGCAGATTCAGATGTAATACGCGTAGGTTTCGTGATGATTGGAAGGAAGGAGTTAGACTGAAAAATATTTATGAAGTTTGAGATTAGCGCCCAGCTTTCATGTTGTAGAAGATCGTAGTTGAAATTCCCGCAAATTATTATGTCAGTGGATAGAGATTTGTTAAACTGAGATATTATGCTTTGAAGCTCGTTCAGGAAAGAAACGTTGCAAGCTGTTGGGGGCCGATATACAGTCCCAAGTACAATCCGTTCACCATTTTTCGTTAGTTCTATAAATAGAGTGTCAATATGTTCACGATTCATGGTTGCACTTATAATGATTTTCGATGATATGTGTTTAGATATGTAGGTGCTGATGCCACCGCCGCGTTTGTTATTACGGAGTGAATGATGGCTATTATAGTTCTGAATTTGAATTAGGTCTTTGGTTGAGTCATCTAGCCAACTTTCGGTGAAACTGAGAACATTAAAATTGCTGTTTAGCTCAGTGATAGTACAAGATATTTCATCTATTTTCGGATAAATGGACCTACAGTTCCAACATAATACTGAGAGATCATTACAGGTTTTTCTCATCGATTCATTGAATTCTTTAATATTTAGGTATTTAGAATTCCCAGTTTCATTTAGGTTTGGATGCAGTCGATTCAAATGATTGAGATCTGGATCAATATTATCGAATGTATCAAATGGTCAGTCATAAAGATTATGAAACCGTAAGTAAAATGTGACGTAAAAAATATAGAAGATGATACAGACTACATGGTCAAGTGAAAAGTAAAGACATTCCTACTTACAATAAAATTTAAGAAATAGAGAGAAACTAAAACACACAGAGATTATTAGTCTAAATTGTCTAAAATCTAGTATGATTTCATAAGGAGAGCACTAACTCAGTCCATGAGTGGGAGCATTAGAGATCATAAATTGCGAATAATGTAGTTACAAGGCTGTCATACCAGTGGTATCTGCATATAACACATAAGATGTAGCAAAGGATGAAATAAGAATCGAAGTGACAGCGAAGTTAATCAATTAATATAAAGATCTTGAATATCTAGATTAATTTCAGATTTAGAGACATGTGGTAAAATATAATTTAAGTCAGAGTAAAAAATTCAGTATGAGCCTTCTATAAAAATGAGAAAAAGAAGAAAATAAAAAAAAATTTAGTGAGCAGTAAAACAAAGTTGCAAGTTCGGCGTGGTTGCCTTGAAGACGCAAAGGCAATTCTATCAGAAAACAAAAAGAAGTCATGTGGACTGAGATCAAATTGCTCTTAAATTTAGTACGTAAGTCTCTAATTACGAATGGAACATGGACGTTTATACGAATAAGAAAGTGTCAAATACGTTGTAAAAAGTCAGACGAGAATAAAAGACAGTGTCATATTACACACAAAGAAGCTGAGGGGCTTTTATTCATAACAACAAAACGTTTCGAAAATGTCAGGCCCATGCGACGAAAGCAGAACAACTTTTGCCTATTATAGCCGAGATATAACATAGTGTTGAGCAATAATAGGACACCTTTTCTGCATTGTTACCCCATAATGTAGATACGGAGAAGAAAAGGCGGTGTGCAAATCTTCCCTACTCTATCTACATGTATATCATAATTTTTGAGATTTTGAGCATAGTAATTGGAACAACTATGTATTGTAATTTCGTTGAAGTGGTGCATACTTAATAATATAAAAACTGTTGATGCTTCTATGCTTCTCAGAGTAGGAACTGCCTACTTTGCCTACTCAGTAGATCTGTCAGTAATATATATATATATATTCACTCAGGCATATATATATATATATATATATATATATATATATATATATATACACACAGGGTGTCTCAGAACTAGAGGTAAAAAATGAAACTATAAATAGAAAATCGCAAAATAGTGATTTTCATGAGTAACAAAAATCTCACAACTCCACCGTTTTCGAGTAATTCCAATTTGGTAAGTTCCTAAATTAAGCGCTCACACACCGGCTGCTAACGAAGTTCGGTTTTAAGTGATCTAGTTAAGAAGTAAAATTACTGTATTCAAGAGAGTTTATCATTGATCACCTAATCATACTAATTTAGACCATTTAAGGAATGATTTTTTACAATTTATGTAGGAAAAAATAACCAATCACAAATGATACATTTTATTGTTACTACAAGAGGTGTTCAAAGTGCCTACCGTGAACTTCAATGCATTTTTCATATCTGTCATGAACTGACTGCCGTACAGATGTAAAAGCATTAGGTTTCTCAGCTATTCGTGCTGCAGCATCAACTATGCGGGTAACAAGATCTTGCTCTGAATCCCCAGGGGTGGCATACGCCAGCACCTTCATCGCCCCCGCACAGGAAGGAATCAAGTGGTATCATGTCTGGTGAGCGAGGAGACCATGTCACTGGGCCGCCTATGCCAATCCACCTTTTGAGAACCTGCTCATTTAAGACCTCTCTTGATCCAAGGAAATAATAATATGGTACTCCATCATGTTGAAACCACATTCTTCTACGTATGTTCAGAGGAACATCTTATTGCAGGCAAAGCTTCTTGGAAAAGAATCCTGTATGCAGGGCCAGTGCGAGGTGAAGGCATCAAATATGGACCAATTAAATTGTCGTTTACAATTCCTGCCCAAACGTTGAGGCTGAAGCGATGTTGATGTTGATGAACACGAGTTATGTGAGGATTATTGACAGCCCACTGACGAAAATTGTGCGTATTCAATACACCACAACGAGTGAAAGATGCTTCATCAGTGAACAGGACTCATATGGAAGAACATGTCGGTTTGTATTTTTACCAATTTTCACTAAGAAAATAATAGCGAGGAATGAGGCTTTGAAACTTAGCATTTTATATTAAAAGCTTTACTGTTAAAATTGAACGTTTTGATTCGATGAGTCATTCTCAACAAAAAATGCTCTGGAAAAAATGAAATATATACATATTAAAAACATTAAAAAATAAACGTAAAATTATGGAAAAAACTAAACAAAAGTAAATCAAATCCCTCAACTATTTGCAAAGGAAAAGCGTATTGGGAGTCATTTAAAAAAGGTTTTCGTTATAAATATAAAATGTCTTTAATGTATAGATCAACGGGGTTTGAAGCAGCGGCTAAAATGTTAAAGTCCTCTAATTTTATAGGAAGATTACACCTTTCTGCACGGATTCGTATGCCTGTGTGAGAAGGAGTAGCAAGAGGACGGTTAGGACGATAGCTTCTGCCGGCATGCTCTGCAACGCGAATATGCAAGGCTCTAGTGGTAGAACCCACATACTCTGACGCACACTGTGCGCAACTGTGTTGATAAATTACTTAATAAACATAGAATTGGTTCCTTCTTCAACTACAACCCAGTTAAAAATTTTAGACGTTTTCAAGTAGTTTCTATGCTGCGGTAGGCAAGACTTCTAGCCGTATATTATTCGGAAAAGCAGTAGTTTTTTGGTCGCCATGACCACTTAATATGGCAGTAAAAGAGGACTTCAAAACCATTGAATTTCCTTTGCAGCTTTTCCTAAATTTCCACTTCTATCGGCTACGTATCGACTTTCCACGCACCTAAACGGCCACGCGCCGCATCGTTCCGAACATCCTGCCGCATTATTTCGACCTTGCACGAACTCAATTACACCGCCCTTCCGTACACATACGTGCAGACACACGTACACACACACAAACACGTACACACACACACACAGACGGACACGCACACACCCACACGTACACACACGTTCACACCCACACGTACGCACACACGTACACAAATATGTAGATGTACACATCGTTCATCACCTGCCAGAAGGTCCTTCAATTCAAGAGTTGCTGAAGACTGTCCGGGGGGAAAGTCACGTATGGTTTCCATGTTTTGTTTTTCGGTTGGTGATACTGAAGTTGCATTGCCTTCTCTACCAGTCCCACCACAACGATGAATTGTCATATATATCAATTCACCGAGGTGGTGGAACTCACAGTTGGGCTCTTTCCTCTATTGTTGGTTTCAAATTATCCGGCCAGACGTACTATCCGGTACCAGGCCAGACGTACTATCCGGCTTCTAACGTCCTCAATGGAATTAGGAACTCACGTGAGAGCGAACATCCTATACCTCATAGCACAAATTTATTACAAATAAAATACACCCTCACTTACTATACACTCGCTCTGATATAAACACTGAACACTTTTCTTGAAACGTTTTAAATAATAGAGACACGACTAAGACACCTGTCACACACAACACCAAGGACAAAACTGGCGCAAAAACGCGCGTGAGACAGCGTGACAGGTTCACCAACCCAACATGTCAGTGTAGTGTTGCCCTCTAACTCGAATGCAAAGAAAAAAATCACTCAGACGAACTGCGAGATAGTATTATTCATAAAAAACTGGCATAAATTATTATATTGACATTTAAATTTCTAATAACATAAAAACGTTCCATAAATTAAAATTTCAAGGTTTATTTACCGATTTCCTAGTTGGCACCTCTGACTACCAATTAAGCTTCCCTCGGCAGCTTTGTAACTTTGGAACTGCCCCATGCATCGAAGTCGACCGCAAGCCGACAGCGTAGCTTGACACCGGCCTTGTGGAAGAGTACGGTTCTTCCGCGCTTATAACGTCCCAATTAGACTAGCGGATGGCCGTCGAACGGGAAATTGTAGTCGAGAGCGGCCGACAAAGAAATATTCTGGCCTTCTGCAGCCATGTTTCACTATGTTCTGCTACCTGTCGCTCTAAAAACGGCATGAATTTTTAACTGGGAAAGATAACCTTCCGAAAGGTATGCTCTCTTCTGTAATTTATCAACACAGTTGCGCATAGTGTGCGTCAGAGTATGTGGGTTCTACCACTAGAGCCTTGCATATTCGCATTGCAGAGCATGACAGCAGAAGCTATCGTACTAACCGTCCTCTTGCTGCTCCTTCTCACTCAGGCATATGAATCCGTGCAGAAAGGTGTAATCTTCCTATAAAATTAGAGGACTTAAGCATCTTAGCCGTTGCTTCAAGCCCCGTTGATCTGCGCATGAAAGAATATTTTTATATTTTACAACGAAAGCCTTTTTTAAATGACTCCCAAACCGCTTTTCCTTTACAATTAATTTAGGGATTTGATTTATTTGTATTCAGTTGTTTCTTTACTTCTATGTTTATTTTTTGACGTTTTCTATGTGTACATATTTTACTTTTTCCTGAGCATTTTTTGTTGAGAATGACTCATCGAGTCGAAACGTTCAATTTTAACAGTAAAGCTTTTAATATTAAATACTAAATTTTAAGGCCTTTTTCCTCGCTATTATTTTCTTAGTGAACAGGACTCTCTTCGAAAAACCGAAATCTTTTGTTTCTTTTTGCAAAAACCTCGGAACATATTGCATGCGAGGCTCATGATCTGTAGCAAACTTTGCATTCTTTAAAATTATATGGGTGTGAGTTTTAACCGTGGAGTTCTAGCCATAGAGTAACATAACTTGAAACGCCTAAATGTTGAGCAGCATAGCGTATACCATCACGAGGATTTTGTTCAAAATGTTGAATGATTCGTCCTAGATGATCGTTGCATGGACGCCCTTTTTCCTGTCTGTTTATCCTGAAGTTCCCATTTTCACGCAATCTTCTGTGTAAGTTGGTGAAGAACCTGTGTCCAAGAATCTCAATATTAGGGTAGCGTTCTTTGTACAACTGTGAAGCAAATAAAACATTTCCTGCTACTGCTCCGTACACAAAATGCATGTCAGCAAGTTCTGCATTCGCGAAGCTCTCCATGCTTACTGTTCGACGTGCAGTTAACAAATGACCAATAAAATAGCGCTCTTCCCCCTTTAAATTTGTATTATGAATAAAATTTTCAGATTCGATACAAGCATGCAACTGTTCCAGAAACATTTCCCTTTATATGATACTCCGTGTAGGTATATTAATCACCTAAAACCTAACTTCGTTGGCAGCCTGTGCGTGAGCGCTTAATATCAAAGATTTAAGAACTTTTCAACTTGGAATTACTCAGAAACGGTAGAGTTTTAAAATTTTTGTTGCTCGTCAAAATCATTTTATTTTGCGATTTTCTATTGATTGTTTTATTTTTTACCTCTAGTTCTGAAACACCCTTTATATATATATAATAGTGTACACGGCCCGTCATATATGGATTCGATATTGTCTTTATACAAATTTTCCAGATGTGGATCATAAACAAATATATCCATCCTAATAGAACCCGCGCTTAAAATATTCTTGCGCTTGTGCACTGGTGAAACTCGTATCACAAATATGGGCATGAAGCATTCTTTTAAAAGCGTAAAAGAGAGACAGACCAACCATCCAAGATGGACGAACCAGTTGTTTTTTTTTCTTTACCAAATTGAACATTGTAATAATTTGGAGAAATTATTTCCGCCATGAGAAATTATGCATAGGAAATACCTAAATGTATTTATTTATTTGCTGAGAAACTTTACATTTTACTGTATCAGAATAATCAACACTGTGTATGAAACGTCAGGTGTCTCCATCAATTTATCAATAAATATATGTGTTTGTGCGTAATTTCTCCTATGTTATTACAATGGAAATCTACTTGCTTTGATGGTATCATAAATACCATTCAAATAATATGAAAAACATGGCATCTGCTCACTTTTGCTTAGAAGTAAAAAATTTTGCATGAAACTTGAATCAATTGTCAAGAAAATGCAGCTAATCGCAATAAAAAGGTATGATATTTGTTTTTAAACTTTCTGGCTCATATTAATTTAAATTATGATACACAGTTTTTGTTTACTTGGTTGGTGTGTGCGTCAGTGACGTTCTTACGGATGCTTAATGAATAATGACTGTATCAGTGATACGAGTTTCACCAGTGCACAAGGACATGAATATTGTAATCGCGGGCACGATTAGGATGGATATATTGGTTTTTCATCTACATCTTGAAACTTTTTTAAAGGAAACTATCGAATCCCTTCATTTTTTACGGATCATGTACACCAGGGATATATAGGTATAATTGTAAAGTTTATTTTTAACATTTTGTTGCCAATTTAAAAGTTGTTCGTAAATAAAGAATATAATAAACATCTGTACAGGTTGCAACACCTGCAACCATTAAGAAATAAAATATTCATTTTATAAATTATAAATAGGTGGATTTGGAGTCACAAAATTGTGAATAGGTGGAGTCGGTGTGGAGTCGCCAAATTCTGGAAAGATGGAGTCGGAGTCGGGGTCGCAAATTTATTCCTCCGACTCCGCAACCCTCATACACACATACGGGCGCAAATGTTCATATACACGGTGTTGAAAAATAATAATATTAGTACAAACTTCGGCTACTAATAGAAAATATCAATATAAGCGCAATTTCATCAATTAACAAAGTTCAAAAAACTCTTCGTTGATGAGAGATATTATGCTTATAAACTTTTAAGATTCATTTTTCGCAGCACGACCGCAAATTCTGCTGATGGTAATGAAAGACGTGCCGCAAGCTTGTACCAAGAACGTTACCCCAATAGACAGGTGCCTGCTCATCGATTATTCGTAGCTTTGCATCGAATATTCTGTGAGAACGGAAGTTTCAGTGCGAACTCAGTGAATGCTGGTCGCCCAAGACAGCTTGTCTGGACCATAAGGAAGGTGTGTTGGATCATTTCCGTCAAAACCCTCGCACGAGCAGCATCTATGGGAATTCACGATCACACTGCCGTGTGGAGGATATTGAATCGGAATAATTATCATCCGTATCACTTCCAGAGAGTCCAGGGACTACTTCCTGCAGATTATGCTCTTCACGAACGATTCGCGCATGTTTTTGAATCAGGAGTTAGATGTCAAAAATGGGTCATTTTTATTACCTTAAGAATATGGCGGCCAAGATTTCATTATTAAATTACGAACACTTCAATAGCACAGCTGACAATTATATATCTTACAATCGGCACAGCGACTCACACTGCCGACATTATATTCCTCGCCCACTGACATTTTTTCCAACTCAATTGAAAATCAAGGACGTGTCGCCGGTGAATTAAGAACGAGACAGTCGATCAAGTATGAATTAAAGGCGACTCAGCCGGCTCGGCCTTATAACTCTCTCTGCGCTTTTAAAAGCGCACGGTCGAGCTAGGACGTGATATTCTAAGCAGGCCAGTTATGATTTGAGGGCGCAAAATTTTCAGTAGGTTAACATTTGCGGACGGCCATCCGTTGTTTGCAGCTATACAAATATCATTGAATTATCGCCGTATAATGGACAGAAGTAAGCCATGAAACGTGTGTTTTGACATTGTTGCGTACAATGCATCAAGCTTGAAACTATATTTCGCATATTTTTTTCAATTTTCATGCTTTTCCAAAATATAGGCAACATCGAAATTAAAGATTTCCCTGTGCTGTACAATAAATGCTTTGGTGCGTTCACTTGTGTTCATTTATAGATTTTCACCATACATTTGTTATGGGTATGTTTTTATTTCATTCTTCGATACCAGAATAGTCAAACATATAACTACAGTCCCCGCAGTAAATCTATCTCTCTCAGAAGAGAAGTGCTACTTACTGAGAGGACAACGCAAGGTTTCAAATTGAGAAATGAGATTAAAGAGTGAGATCAGTTTAATCACTTTTTAGTTCTAAATGCATTCTAAGAATTTAATTATAATTTAGAAATTCCTAAAATGAAGAATAACATAAAATAAAATTGATAAATCTCGTATCATAGTGATTCGAATTATACCTAAGATTATTCGTATTCAAAAATTTTATGCTATATCGTTCTATTTTTTATGATGAAGATATCATGACGTTGACAATGCTGATTATTTTAAGAAAAACATAGATTTCAAACACTGTAAGCGAAAACGTATTTTATTATGGCAGTTTCAAATATCAATTTTCCTGACGTTACCCACTGTAGCGGGTAATGAAATTTAAAGGAAACGAAATAAAGCATAAAATCGTTAAAATTTGGCTAATTACGTTGCAACGAATAACATAGGGTAATAAGGAAATCTTATATTCTAACAAGTAATCAAATTACTTCTCGTTTGAAAAAGTAAAGCAATACAAGTCAAACTTTCCATAGCTTCCGATTCAAGTAACATTGCTTTTTAATTTCTGTTTGATTTTTTTTATTCCCGAGGCAGTCGTGCGTAGCTGAAGTCTGCTCTCAAGACATACGAGTGTTCGCAACATGGAAATTATACATAAAATATTGATGCAACACTAATTACGTTCTGATGACATCGCACAAATGAATATTCGTTTGGAAGAGAGAGAAAGGAAATGAGAAAATTAGACACTAGGGTAATTCATCAAATATCGAACAGAAACCACGTGTGTCTAGAAACAACCTTCATAAATCTGTAACTTTTGCTCTGAATAACTGTTGCGGGCCTCAAGATTATTCTTGAACAGTTGCTTTCTTGTTCTGTGATGTCGCTTTAAAGACAACGTTGATTGTTGAAATTTATTCATTGTTCTAAAAATCGAACTCTTTAATAACATAATTTCATCAATATCGAACATGAATCGAACAAGAATTTTGATCCGAACATGTTTTTTGTTCGAATTTTGAATCCGAACACAACCTACTAAAAACTATGTAAGCCTATCTAGGATTAGGGAAAAAGGCTGTGAGGTACCCTATATCAATATATTTAAGGTGCGCCTTCTTTATACTACAGTATATTTTCTAGATCTTAGATTTACGATTATGGCTAAGTACTGCAACGTAGCCTCTATCGTCTGGGGAGGTAGACCGAGCTTGTATACAGTTAAGACGGAGATGTTATTTTATTTTACTTATTTTTGTAACAAATATATTCTTCAGTAATCAAATTGACTTTTTATTGACCTTTGACCCGTATAATACACTTTGTAATGTTACGCACGTCCGTATATATATTGCCATAGGCTAATCGACACGAAATAAATTCCTTTTTAACTCAATGGACTTCCGCGCAACTAGATATGTCTCAAGACTATACCTAGCCAATTATACTTGCAGTAAACCCCCCCGCACAACGGACTTCCGCACAAATCAATAAATAATGAAGGCATCTACGGATGCTTTATTTCCAATTTCAAGCCTGATACATATCACCTTGTACATTGGATTTTCGAATGCCTTATAACTAACGCCAGGACGCTTTCCCCGGTCAAGACCGGTACCCATTTCAGACACCTGGGTAGAGTGGGGTATTGTGCTTGGAATTTTTCCCCTATACCCAACAGAGAAAATCGCCACCAACGCCGGGACTCGAACCAGGGTCTGCCTACACGGAGGTGGGTTCGATAGCCGCACGGCTACGACGAGCACAACAGAGAAAACTGATGAAAGTTCGTTGTGCAGAGGGGATTATCAATTGTGCCGAGGGGGGATTCCCCCCCCCCCCCCCCCTGCACAACGGAGCCTCTGTACAACGCACAAGGCGTTCCTCCCACAAATATATTTTTCAGTAATTAAATTGACTTTTTATCGAACTTTCACCTGTATAATACACTTTGTAAAGTTAAGCCCGTCCGTATATATTGCCATGGGCTTGTGGAATGTTGCTAATTTTCTGTAGCACCTCCCTCGAGTCTATCATAGGGTTTAAGGCCCGGTAAGGGATAGTAACAAATCGGTCGGAAAAATGGGTTTATTGTTTAGATTACTGAGGCCAGTAATCTCAAGAAGTAACGAGAACGTAAAATAGTGATTGTTGCAATTGGAATGCCATATTTTACTGACGCAGCTCGGTATGTTGAGGATCCATTTTTAACCTCTGCAATAGCACGTAATAGGTTCTCTTCGCTGTATTTCTTGCGAGTTGGAGCCATCTCTGTAAACACTTGTTTTTCTCATCTAAAGGTTAGTTTGTGCTATCAAGCGGCTGAAATAAACATAGAACAATATATAGATGAATGCAAAACACACAATTGCTATGTATATACAATATTTTAAGGAAATGAAACGCGTTCAATAGATCGATTCAGTTATTTAAAAGAATTAAGAATCGAAAAGCCGTGTTCGAGGCATATATTCATGATTTTTAAGGAATTTTGATTCGAACACCTTTGTTCACTAATTAATACTGACATGAAAAAGGAACTGAATGTCGAACATGGAATAATTATCAAGGTTTTGGCGGGAAAGAAAAAATACAGCAACAGAACATCATATGACAACACTACTCTCTATTTATGACTGGAGGTTGACGGTGACCCAGCAACAATTAAACCGTCGCAATTTTCCCGAGGTGCGTAAGATTTTTCAAGTACAAAAATACGACCAATTTGTAAGGGTCGTACAGAAAATGCGTTCGCAACAGCTGGTAGCAGTTTGCAGCTCACAGATATGAGTTTTTATCACTAAAATAGGAGTTTAAGATGTAAGATCACCGGCACTGAGCAAGTTTGGATGCTTACTAAATTTATTACGCGCATATTACCAAAGTTGTTCGATAATCAGTTCAGTTCGATATTTGATGACTTACCCTATAACACTCTTGCCTTGTAAATAGTATACTCGTACATGCGTTTTAAGCAAACGTCACATACCACATCACTTATAACCTAAACTAAAGATCGGTTCTTATTTTTACTCAATTTAAAACAAAGACTTGATCATCAACGATATATACTGAGAAGGAATATAATAAAAAAAACATATGTCTGGGAAAGAAGTTTGCAAGTGATTTGTCAAAAGTTCGGTAAACATGAGGTCGATGAATTATAGAACATCGTTTATCAAGCGAAGGCCAATCGACGACCTGCCTACAAATTACCCTAGCCCTGCCAGTTTGAATCAAAATTGAATAATAAAATAGTACAATGCATTACACCCTTACAGCCTTGCAAGAACACGTGAAATATTTGCTCTATGTTTTAGTCTAGTATAACGTTCCTTCTAAAAAATTGTATCGAACATGCAAACGTTACTGTCTGTAAGCCAATGTACCCTAAAAATATGCTCTATGACCTAGTTCGAAAAACTCGAAGTTTCGAACTGGCAGTTCGTGACATCGCGCCAGCTGTGCAGCTTTGACAGTTGGTTAGTTTGTAATGTCGCCATAGGTGCTGTGATTGTGTGATTCGCAATTACTGCTTAAAAACTGGGAATATGAATTTTATTGATTGTAGTGCAGATGTTTGAACGTTCTATGTGTTGGCAAATTCAGAATTTATACTGGATGAAAGTTCTTCAACGATTTTTTGTCGATCGACCGTTACTCTCATCCGTAGAACTTTCTCGTTGGCTGGAGAGTTCACGCTGAGTTTATTTTTTTAATATCAGTTATGTGAAGGGTGTTTTAGTGGTGTTAAATCAAAGTACTCAGGATAGATTGCTCTTTCATTATGTTTCTCGATTTCTTTGGTAATCTAGAAATTGACTTACTAGAAAGTAATTTTTTTGAGGAAAAAATTGAAAAAGTGCTAGAAGCTAACTAAGTTCTTCTGTCAAATTAGATATATACTGAAGGCCGTGAAAAAATTCCCGTGGCCCACTCAAGGAAGTGCTACAGAATTTCCCTGTTGCCTGAAAAAAAAAACTGCTGCAGGGCCGAGTTGGCGTTCTCACTCCTTCAAACATAGCAGTCGCATCACGTAAGTATTTTACGCATATGTGAATAGTTGTTGTTTTGAGTATTAGTCATTTGATATATATATATATACCGAATATTTTATTATTTTCAATTACCGAATATATATACCAAATATTTTCGGTATGTATCTATATGGTTAATGTTGAGGATTATCCGGGAATCGATATTTGGTTTTTAGGTGCCTTAACATAGTTAATTTGATCGAAATAAGCAAGTTTTCTTCTATGCATTTTCCGTCGTAAATAAGTATTTTACGAGTTATAGCGGTGAATTAGTTACCGCAACTCAAGTGTTTGAAGCGGGAAGTAATTCATTTGGCCCGGCGAATGGCAACGCTGCAATGGCGTCTCGCTTCCGGTTTTCTCGTTATCAAAGACGAAACTAAACCTACCGCGCTAACTCGTAAAATATTCATTTGACGAAAAAAGTGTGTGGAAGAAAAGTAGTGTATTTCGATGTTATTACCATGATTCTAGCCACAAAAATTCGAAAATCAATGAGTAGATGTTTCTTTGAGCGCATTCGTCATCAAAGACGAAACTAAACCTACCGCTATAATTCGTAAAATAATCATTTACGACGGAAAGTGCATGGAAGACGACTTCTTTATTTCGATCTAATTTACTATGTTTAGGATTCGAAAAGTGGATAATCGATTCCCGGATAATCCTCAACATTTACCATATAAATATATATACATATATATATATATATATATATATATATATATATATATATATATATATATATATATATTTTCGACTACTCGAGTTTTAACCCTATTAGGTACATATTGAGTAAAGAGTTTGTGGGGCAGTTGAAAAATGTTTGAGTAGACGTATAAGACTACTAAAGAATCGTGATTTTTGAACAGAAAATGCAAGGGACTACGCTACAAAGGTAAAAATGCATCTAAGTGTTTATAAAATTAAAAATAGGGTGATCTCTCGCAGTCTCATTGCTAAGTTTCAAAGTGGAAGAGACGGACGGTAACTGTGTGCAGACGAGGTAAGAGGGTAAATGTGTAGCGTTAGGTAATAATCGACTTTCGTATTTTTGGTGCCTTAACATAGTTAATTAGATCGAAATGAACAAGTTTTCTTCTATGCACTTTCCGTCGCAAATGAGTTTTTTACGAGTTATAGCGGTAAATTAGTTACGGCAACTGTAGTGTTTGAAGCAGCAAGTAATTCATCGACCGTGCGTCTGGCAATACTGTTATGGATGCTCTGATCCGACGCGCTCGAATGCTCAAGCGGTTCCCACCATCGGCGACGAAAGTTAACGTACCGCTATAATTCGTTATTTTTGGGTGATAATTTCTATTGTATTATTAAATAAAAGATCCTAGAAGTGAGTTCAGGCTCTGCAAGCTCCGCGGGGAGAGCTAATTATAAATTACGAAGTATTCAAACGTACTCTTAACAGCACAATCGCGCAAAAAATGAAACCTACCGCTCTAACTCGTAAAATACTTATTTGCCGCAAAAAGTGCATAGAAGAAAAGTAGTTTATTTCGATGTTATTACCATGATTCAAGCAACAAAAATTGGTAAATCGATTAGTAGCTCTTAATTCGAGCGCATTCGTCATCAAAAACGAAACTAAACCTACCGCTATAACTCATTAAATACTCATTTGCGACGGAAAGTGCATAGAAGAAAACTTGTTTATTTCAACCTAATTAACTATGTTTAGGCCCCGAAAACTGTAAAATCGATTCTTACTAAACGCCACACATTTATAGGTAAGAGATTTTTCTCGAAATTTGGCCAAACTTGTAGTTCACCACCTCTAGTAATTGGGGAAATGGTGCGTAAATTATTTCGTCAAATATGTTGCCCTCTGTTAATGTTTCTCTACCCAAAATCATATTTTTACGATACTTTAATCAATGACGAGGATAGAACGAGTTGAGCTTTAAAGTACTGTGGCATCAATAACAGGGCATTTCTAGAGTTTAACTACCCCACGCATGATTTTTTTAATTATCGTGTAATTTTTATAAAACTAGCACAGTTTATGTAAAATTGAATTTGGAAAACATTTTATTATATTTAATTTTCTGATTTTCTTCTTAATTTTCAGAAAAAAACATGTTCGTTTGTGCAATAGAAGATCTTGAGCATTTATTGAATTGTGAAGTGTCGCTATTAGCGTATTTCCAGTGTAACAACTATTTGATTCTGACTAATGTGAATTGTGTAAATTGTGGCTCCCCCATGCAATTTAATGCTTCGGCTTTAATTAAAATTTTGATGTTCCAACTTCCACATAATTCCTTAAACGGAAGTGTGGTACTTTAGTTTCCGCAGGGAGAAAGAGCTTTTTTGAGGGAAGTCATCTTTCGATCCCACAAATTTTGAAACTTATTTATTTTTATTTGTGCTTGGAACTTCCTAGGACTGTGATCTGTAAACAATTGGATTTAGATGATCATACAGTTGTTGACTGGTTAAATTTCATTAGGGATGTTTCCGTTGTTTCTGCTACCCTTGTGTCTAATAAAATAAAATATGGTCTGATTCTCATGAAACTTGCACATTTTATATAAAATTAATTTTATAGCACATTTTATTAAAAGCAGTTTTCAAGTTTTCCTGATATTTTTCGTAAAAACTGAGGGGTAGTTGAAAATTGGCAAACTTAATTGGCAAACTCCTGAAATCTCAATAACAGTGATATGATATACTCAAAAGCATATTTTTGCGATACTTTAATCAATAACGATAGGGCGAGTCGAGCTTTAAAGTACGGTAAATGTTGAATGTTTGGTAGTAATCGATTTTCCAGTTTTCGGTGCCTGAACATTGCTTATTAGATCGAAATAAACACGTTCTTTCTATGCACTTTCGGGGGCAAATGAGTATTTAACGAGTTATTGTGGTAAATGACTTACCGCAACTCTAGTGTTTGAAGCGAAGCGAAAGAAATTCATCGTGCGCGTCGTATGGCAACACTACAATGGACTATCGCTTCCGACGCGCTCGTCGTCAGAGGCGAAACTAAACCTACCACTATAACTCGTTAAATACTCATTTGCCGCAAAAAGTGTATGGAAGAAAAGTAGTTTATTTCGATGTCATTACCGTGATTCAAGTAACAAAATTTCGAAAATCGATGAGTAGCTGTTTATTCAAGCGCATTCGTCATCAAAGACGTAACTAAACCTACCGCTATAACTTGTTAAATAATCATTTGCCCCAAAAAGTGCGTAGATGAAAAGTTGTTAATTTCCATGTAATTACGATGATACAGGCAACAAAATTTCGAAAATCGATTGCTACCAAACATTCAACATTTACCTAAGTACTGTGGCATCAATTACAGTAATATACTTTCTCTAAACATTATGCTAATAACATGCTTTATTTTATAATGTATTAGGACTTTTCCATTCTTGATATACATTAGAGGGTCATTTATTGCTATAACCTTTTTCTTCAACACATCTCGATTGGAATTTGGTGGAGTTGTTTCTTTTTGAACTTGTCACGATACTATGCTGTTGTTAAGCACGTAACGTAGGAGGAATTGAAACCCCCGACAGCAAGAGAAAGAAAAATAAAGATATGAAACACACAGTCAAAGAGTTGGACAGAAAGGTAGGAAATCAACAGTGTTTACTTGGTGTGTACTTCGCGATTACCGAGCTGACAAGCATGGGGAGAAAAATAAACATTGAAAGATTAAATTGGGTTTTATTATTTTTAAAATGCACGTGGATTAAAGCACAGAGAAACATTTCGACGAAATAATGAAAATGCGCACCATTGCACTAATGCAAGATGCTCATGATTTTAACAACATGGCAATACCATACGACACAATGAGAAAACCACACCTCGGCTGTCTAGGCAGATGACTGCCACAAATCGTACTTTGCGTACGCTTCGTGGCGGCATGACTGGGCCAACATGAGCATGAAATGAGCGGGTTAACATGAGCAACATAATGAGACACCCAAAGAACGAGAAATATGCTCTCCTTGCTACAATGAACGCTAGCGCAACAATTTCAGGATTACTACAAAGTAACTTCCCGCACTGTGCATAAAATCAGCAGACATAGTCGATGAATGGGCTAGCATAAACACGAAACATTTGGGGATAATGCAATATATAAAATCAAAGAACTTTACTTACCACAAGGTGTTCAAAAATTAGTAAACACTTCGCATCACGTACCCTCTAAACTCTTGCTTTGTTGTGACCGAAACACATCCTCCTGCTAAGTGCACAACACCACAATAAAAAACACAAATAAATTTTATAAATTGCGCGCCGCTTTGAATGCCGTATTCTGTGTACTGCTCTGCACTCTAATTTCACTTTAGATCACTGTTCTTCAGAGTTCTCAACAATACAAATTCAACTCTTCTGCGGTGAGTGCAGGCACCACCTAAGTTTCGTTCCCGTCAAGTTTTGAAGGGTGACCGGTACCAGGCTCCCTCGCCGCTGCCGCTCTATTACAGGTGTAGACCGACGCTGAAGATCTGAGATGCTGCTCCCAGAGAGCTTGTAGCTTGCGCTCTCGGCTCTCACAGCCCGAACAGCTTAACCACTGTGGAATTCGCGGTTTATGGTTTTTCCTTTGAAGACTTGGCAGCAGTGTGAGCTTAATTGGCAAGCTGCATTTTTCTTGCTAGCTCGAAGTCGCTGTAGAACTTGACATTTGCGTTCTCTTGGGCAAACGATTTATACATTTTTACGTGCCGTTGTCACCCCGAAGTTACGGTGCGGAATTTGATGCCGGTGCTACTTCAGTGTCTGTTGGAGTCCACTGCTAACTACTGGAGACTCGATGTAGTGCGGCAGATACCCGGGTTCGAAACTCGGCGCTGGCGGAGGCGATTTTCTCTGTTGGGTATAGAAGAAAAATTCCAAGCACAATACCCCACTCTACCCAGGTGTCTGAAATGGGTACCGGTCTTGACCGGGGGAAAGCGTCATGGCGTCCTGGCGTTAGTTATAAGACATTTGAAAATCCAATGTACAAGGTGATATGTATCAGGCTTGATTGGAAATAAAGCATCCGTAGATGCCTTCATTATTATTCATTATATAAGCTCTGTATCGGGTGCACTTTTCTTGATACCTTCTCGAGTGGCTGTTCCAACGGGGATCACGGCGGCGGCCGGATCCCCGATCCGTGTACCAAAAAGACCGTCTCTCGTCGTGTCTGAGAGAAAATAACCTCACGAATTTTCATGTCCCCTACTTTTATGTGTGTCGCCTCTTTCTTTCCGGAACGTTCGAGACTCTTCCAAGCTACAGAGAAAGTCTCTCAATTTTGATTCGATGGACGCTTGCCGGTTCTACAGACTTGCGCTCTCATTGGTCCGCGCTCTGACACACCTCTACGCGTGATGTCTTCCAGAGCGCTGATTGGCCGAAGAGATGCGGTGATTGGCCGAGGTGCGAGGGTTCCCGCGCCTACGTATGTGTGCTGTGCGTTTTGTGTTGTGTGTGTGTGTTGTGTGGGTGTGTTGGCTTGAGATTTGTGTTCGTGTGCAAGACTGTGTGTTTGTGGACGCCTGAACCTCAGCAAGTTTGGGCGAAACGCTGACCACTTGAGCTCGACAGATATTTATGGCCCACCTCTTCGAAACCTGAGAACAACGCTGTTCCTTTGCTTAGAACAAAGAAAAATCGCCCTTACGCATATATCGGTATTCTCACGCTCAAGCCAAAGCCAACGGTTTTTCACATTCCCAAGTGTCACAGCGACTCTCGGGATTTAGCCAAAAAATATCTATGAAAAAATATTATCTAATTTGAATATAGCTTTACGTGATTTAGCCAAAAACATATCATGTGATATAAACATACATATTACAGATATAAAAATACATATTTCATAACAAACTATTATTTTATAATTATTGCAATTATATAATGTAATTATACAATTACACATTTGCTTCATTTATAAATGTATGGATATAATTGTAATTGTAATTAAGTATAAACATAATTGAATATAAACAGGATATTATAACGACTTCCATTTATGGTTGCCAGTTCAATTTCTACAAAAAACCCGCATTAGTTTACTTGTAATCGATATTGTAGAATTAAATCCAACGTTACATAATTGCAACCTGCTTAAACTTTAAACGTGCCGTAAACCATATCAATAACTGTAGGTTGACCCTTAACAAAAAAGAGTTTCCCTTTTATTTAATTGAAAATAACATGACTTGTCATAACTCGCCCTCACAAAGCTTAACTTAACCTTGTTCTACATGTGCCCTGCTTTTGAATATATAAAAACACATGAAAATGTTCGGCAAGAAACCTAAATAGTTTCCAACATTATAATTTAGAGGTTATGTTTTAAGCAGTCATCCACCCTACCACCTATAGGGGTGGCATTGTTAATCTTCTGCCGCAAAATTTGGTAAAACTCTATTGTTAAGATGCTAAGGAAGAATAAAGAAGTTTAGATATCAGGAAAAATATGCTACATGTCCTTACCTTGAAATACCTGGAAATATCTCATACACGCGTTTTTTCTTTCAGAAGAATCAGATTCATCCGAGGACCCTGAGCAAGGTGCTCAACCTGTCTCCCAACTGATGAATTCGTTCCCGACTTAAGCCGATGAGAATTACGTTCAGATAACGATGGTTCTTTCGCATTAATATGAGAACTTCGTTTTATTTTGTATTGTTTGAGTCCGTGCATCAAAAAGAAATCTGTTACAATACATAATGAGTGCTAACCTAATTTATGTATTGCTAATTTTATGCGTAATATTTTAGGTGCGTAATGTATTGGGAGGGTCTGCTATTAATATAAACCTTTTTCTTCGATATATCTCGATAGGAATTTGATGGAGTAGTTTCTTTTCGATACATACGATGAAACTATGAAAAATAGAAGGAATAAATTTCTACTTTTGTTAGTTGTAAAAGCTGTGTGTGTAAGTTCTTACTTTACACTATCGTTAGTGTTTATTTTACCATTGACTATATCGGTAGAAGGGCTCTGCCAAGGAATGTGATCCCGTTTTTATCAGTAGTATTCGATTTTAAGTCAACGATTAAGTAAATCCTGTGAAAAGTTGTATTTTAATTCACAGAAATGCAATCTTCACAGGGAATGTTGCCGCGCTCCGCCGTTCTTATGACTGATACCATAAACTAAGAATAAGTTTAGGTCAAGTCTTACGTGCCCTCATAGCATTCGTGTAGAGTCTACCCGAAGAATAGCCACATCTTGCGATCATGCTTCTTCGTATTGTTGAATAGATTACATTCCTGTTGAAAATGAGCATTGTTTATTGTTTTCATAAGGGGTAAATATTTAGCTTTCGTACGTTCTTCAAATGTATTCAAACGTATGTCTCTTTTTTATTTCAGATCAGTCAGTCAATTATTTGAAACTATGTATTGATCTCGTACGCATTAGTACGAGTCGGCGCTGCCGCACACGCTTGTTCATGTACTGTATACTAGCTCCGGCACTAAGAACGAATGAACCAAATTCTTTGACGCGTGTTTCTTTAGTTCCTTGCCATGCGCCAAAGCATCAAATTATTGAATAATAATCGTGAAGGTAGAAATAGCAAAACGGAGCATTCATTTAGTTACAAATTTATAATCAGTGATTGTGGTGAAAATGTCCGAATTTGAAGATTCTATTGACAAGACTGCAGCCTCTACGAAACCCTCTGGAAAACTTGGCTCTGTTACACGCAAACAAAATGAAATTGAGGCCCTCTTGGAGCAACCCAAGTTCGACGCCATAAAGGTTAAAGGGCTCTACAATGAATACTTGAAACGTGTTGAAAATCTGTATGCTGCGTGTGACGACGAAGAATTGACGACATGGCTAGAGCCTCATCAGCAGCACATGAAAGAGTTTAGGTCTAAAATAGAGGCCATTATGCACCCGCCGGTTTCACTTACTGGGGCCTCATGAAGATCTTCAGGCAAGACAACATCATCTGTTGCGATATTTGCTAGAGTTAGGCTTGCAGAGCAGAAAGCACGAGCCACTGCACAAAAATTAGCCCTTGCCAATTCAAAGGAAATTGACGATGAAGAAATAAGGATAAGAAAACTTCAACAAGAACATGAAAGACGTAAAAAGGAAGTAAAACAACAAGAAGCCGAACTTGAGGCTCTTTTCCTTGAAGAAGAATTACGGAAGATCGACGTAGCTTCAGATGTTTCATCGTTAATTTCAGAGAAAGGCGCATCGGTTGAAAGAACTCCTAGTGTAGTTCAGCTCTCCCAGTCTGCACAGGAAAAGGAGAAAATTCAGTTCACATCAGAAACAGATGACAAGAGAGTCCGTCCCTACGGTCGTACGCATCCTTGAGCGCCACAATGACATGACAGAAACATTAATTGCAGCCCAAAGAAATGTACTTCTTCCTAAGAAAAATCTCGAGCCGTTTAGTGGAGAAGACATAACTAAATTCAAACCCTTCATGTTGAATTTCGAACGCGCTATAGAATCCAATTGTGGCAACTACGAAGACAAGATCATTTATCTCGAGCAATTTACAACTGGGAAGGCTAACCAGCTCGTACGAACTTGTAGTCATTATAATGCGACTGATGGATTTCTAAAAGCTAAATAATTGCTAAAAAGAGAATTTGGAAACGAATTTGAAACGGCTAATGCATATGTGAATAAATTGGAAAGGTGGCCAGTAGTGAAAAACGACGATCATGAATCCCTGCAAAATTTATCCATATTTTGCTAGATTGCTTTCACTACTTCGAGAACATGTCGGGCCGCAACCATCTTCAAAGCCCTCACGAAATCTTCAAAATTGTAAGAAAACTCCCTTACAAACTTCGGGAACGATGGCGACGAAAGTCATACTCAGACATCAAACAGTACGGGAAAATAGAATTTAAAGACCTCGTCGATTTCGTGCAGCACGAGACAGCCATCGTGAGACAACCACTTTTTGGCGATATTTCCGATGATTATCAGATAAAAACGAACGACAAACAGAAACGATCGCTAGTGACAAATTCTGTTTGTAAGAACGAAGAGCAGAAACCGTGCAGTTGCTGCAAAAAAACAAACCACCAACTTGACGACTGCATCTTTTTTAGGAAAAAAAATAGACATGAAGAGTCTGATTTTGTGAAGAAAAATGGATTGTGCTTCGGATGTTTGAAACCGGATCATGTTTCAAAAAATTGCGCTAATCGTTCTACATGATTTGTCAGAAAAGACTCCCAACAGTTTTACATATCTCCTCTCGAAGTTTCCAGGCGAAACCAAATTACACTCAGAAACCTGCTCTCGACAATTTCAAGAGTGAATCACTCAATCCTCCTTTAGTGTCTCCTACCTTTTGCACTCAATCTTTCCAACATTCTGTTGCAAGCCCTTCGCAAGAAACATCTTTGTCTGCAAGCCAGTATAGCCTTTCTTTGAAGTCTTGCGGTCGCAGCTATGGAGTAGGATCGGCAAAAATTTCTGCCCTATAGTTCCGGCACTCGTAAAGGTGCAAGGTGGCGAAAAGGAAATTCTAGTAAATGTTGCCCTGGACAATTGCTCATAGGATTGCTGGATTAACGAAGACCTGTTGACGAAACTTGGAATAAAAACGGAAGACAAAATAATAAACCTTACAACAATGGAAGGTCGCAACAACAAAACTAAGACTAAGGTCGTGAACAACATGCAGCGGACGGATCTTGACAGAAATAACTCCATTAACATCCCAGTCGTTTACATCAAACCAAACCATGAATGGCCGTTTTCATACGATGACATACCCAACGAAAAGGATGTGAAAAATTTTGATAATTTTAAAAACTTACCTTTCAATTTCGTGGAGTCGGAGGTGAGCATCCTAGTTGGTATGAATGTCCCATCTTTGCTGAAGCAGCTCGAAATCGTTAATGGAGACTCTGACGACCCATATGCGTCTTACCACCTCCTGGGAGGGGCCATAAATGGACCTGTGCAAAGAAAGGGCTTACACTATAATTTCAAGATAAATGTAAATTGTTCAGAAGAAATAGAAACTCATATCCAAAATTTCTTCAAGGAAGACTATGTCGACACCTCAAATGATAACGCATCCTCAGTGAACGACAAAAAATGGCTGCGCATCGTGAGCTCAAGCTTGAAGAATTTGGGCGGTCGCTACGAAATAGAAATGCCTTTCAAACGCGAGAATCCGATATTCCCAGACAATAGGCAACAAGTACTTAATCGCTTCAACAGCGTAATGAAAAGGATGAACACAGATGAAAGCTTATCGTCGGAATATACTTTATGGAGACTATGATACACCAAAATTTTATTGAGGAAGTTCCCGAGGACGAGCTAGAACGCCAAAAGAGCACAACCTGGTATCTCGCCCATCACGCAGTAAGACATAAACAGAAGTGTAAGCTAAGAGTCGTGTTCGACTGTTCCCTGCGCTTCGGTGGAACCTCTCTGAAGGACGAACTTCTCCAAGGCCCTGACATTACAAACAACTTAGTTGGAGTATTGCTGCGCTTCAGGCAGCAACCGGTAGCCTTTACCGCTGATATCGAAAAGATGTATCACCAAGTAAAGGTTCCGATAAAACACTTTGATTTCATGAGACTCTTTTGAAAGAAAAATGACAAAATCAAGGAATATAGATTGACTGTTCATGTCTTTGGAGCGAAAAGCTCACCAAGCGTGGCAAATTTGGCTCTGCAACAAACAGCCAGAGAACATCCAATACCTGACCTTGACGTTCAGAAAACAGTTTTCCGCAACTTTTATGTGGATGACCTATTGAAATCGGTGGTCACCAACTGCCATGCAAAGTTTATTGCAGAAGAAACCATAACGACCAGTTAAGAAAGGAGGCTTCATTTTGAAGGATTTCAGCAGCAATTCTGTGAAATTTCTTTCTGCCATGCCCAACAAACACTTATCAGGACATGTCAAAAGTGTCAAAATTGCGAATCCTCTCCCAGCAAGCATGGCACTCGGAGTAACATGGAATACAGAAAGAGATACCATAAGTTATCATCTGAGAATCGGGAATGGTTGTTCGACCAGAAGAGAAGTTCTAAAAACTCTAGCTTCAATTTACGACCCCATGGGATAAGCATCTCCAGCGCTCGTAGAAGCGAAAAGAATATTTCAAGAAACTTGCGGTCTGCGCTTGGGCTGGGACGAATGTCTGCCTCAATCCCTCCAAGCTCGTTGGAACTCGTGGCTAGAGGAGGTCACTTCAGTCACGGACTATGAGCTACCTCGTTGTATAAAAACTTGCTCCGGCTGCCCAATAAAAATAAATATTTTCTGCGGTGGCAGTGAAATCGCACACGGTGCCGTGGCCTACGCTCAAAGCCCAGAAAAGTCTTCGAAAAAATTCGTCAACACCATAATTTTAACAAAATCACGATTGACTTCGCTGAACAATTCTACCCTCAAAACTACTCCTCGCATAGAACTGTGCAGCGCCAAGTTGGATGTGGAATTAGCACAAGTTCTTCAGAAGGAAATGCAATTGCCAACTACTGAAGTTGAATTCTGGTCAGACAGCGTGCCAGTATTGCGCTACATCAAAAACGAAACCAAGAGATTTCAACGATTTGTCGCTAACAAAATTGCGTTCATACGTAACTTCTCCAGCTCTTCTCAATGGAACTATGTTCCTTCAGAGCAAAACCCCGCAAATTTGTTAAGCCGAGGTCTAACCGCGACTAAAATGATTGTTTCAACCTTATGGAACAACGGACCCAGCTTTCTAGTCGATCCAATTTCTAAAACACCGTGTCAGAATTTCAACCGTGATTTAAAATGCAACGACGACGAAGTAAAAAAGGAAGCTAGATTACTCACCTCAGTGGCACGTGAGAAAAATCCAACTGACATACTTCCGCACTCCCTCAATCTTCAAGATGGCTAACAAACGACGCAGTACCAGCAACAGCACCAACAACAGCACCAACAACAGCAGCAACAACAGCACCGAATTTCAACCGAAGTTTGGTCAATACCCTGATGTGTCTAGCCTAACGAAAGGCGGTAAAGAAGTGGTCTCTGTCTTAATAAAATACTTCGATTCAGTGATGACAAAATTTAATAGTGATATTGAAAAAATGCAAAATGAAATAAGCCACCTTAAAACGCTATTTGGAACAAAAGAAGCGGAACACAAAAAAATTCTCGATGAACAGAACAAGAAAATGGATAGCTTAACCTCCCGCCTCGACCAGTTGGAAAAAAATAATCAACGCCGAGACATTGAAGACAAAAAATGTACTCTCGTCATTTCCGGAAGGGAAATACCGCAATCTCACGCAAACGAAATCTGTAAGGATACAGTCTGCAAACTCCTGAAGGACAAGATCAACATTGACCTCTCCGACACTGATATGACGTCAGCTACAAGAATGGGGAAAAAACCAGTAACTGGGAACGTAGATCAAAGAAACATTGCATTTGAACTAAAAGATTACAACAAAAAACGTGAAATTCTCAACGCCTGCCGAGAAAAGAAACCAAAGTTCTTCTTCATAAATGAATACCTCATACCTTCACGAGCTAACGCCATGTACATTCTGAGGATGGCCAAAAGGAAATTCCCGGATAAAGTTGGAACCCCAAAAACACAGGATGGAAACATTTTCATATTTAACCCCGGAAACCCAGATTCAAGACGCCGCGAGATCAACACGCAAGATGACCTCGAGCAATACCTGATGCAGCAACTCAATATGACATCAAAACAAGTCATGGGTGACTAGACTAGGTGATCTCCTCAATTTGATTGTCAGTTTTCGTGCTAGTTTAACCCCAATTAGATATCATATCAGCTTATCCTCAACTTGATGTTAGCTTAACCTGAATCTATACAAATGTTTAACAGATGTGTTTGTAAACATTTATGATAGGTGTATGTGAACTTTTGCAACAACGCAATCAGCAATTTTTACCTCCCAATGTTACTGTGATTTTTTTTTTCATTTTTTACCACTAAAGTTTTTTTATTACGCGTAAACCATATTAGCTGATTATATCATTGTCACTAGGTGATCCCCTAAATTCCCTAGACTAGGTGATCCCCTAAATTAGTCAATTTCATTTTCATCCCCTAAATATGTCAATTTCGTATTAATTTAACCTCAATTAGGTATCATGTCAGTAAACCTCAACGTGATGCTCGTTCAACCTGAATCTATACAAGTGTATAACAGATGTGCTTGTAAACATTTATGACAGCTGTGTGTGAACTTTTGAAACAACGCAATCAGCAATTTTTTACCTCCCAATGTTACTGTGAATTTTTTCTCTTCTTAACCACTTAAGTATTATTACGCGTAAACCATATTAGCTGATTATATCATTGTCGTTGTAATCTTCTTATAATCTGATAATCGCTTCTGCCCTCCACTGCCATCGTACAACCATATTAGCTGATTATATCATTGTCGTTGTAATCTTCTTATAATCTGATTATATCATTGTCGTTGTAATCTTCTTATAATCTGATTATATCATTGTCATTATAATCTATCAGCAATTTTTCACTTACCAATATTACTGTGAATTCTTCCTTATTTACCACTACAGTTATTATTACGCGTAAACCATATTAGCTGATTGTATCATTGTCATCATAATCTTTAAAACTTATTCCCTCTTGTATGTGAACTTATGAAAACGCCCTCAGCAATCTGTTTGCACCAATGTAGTGATATCGAACTCCAATATTATAACAAATAAATAATAGATGTGTGTGTAAACATCTATGACAACTGTGTGTCACATCTTGTAACATCGCAATTAGTAATTTTTCACCAACCAATGGTACTGTGAATTCTTCTCTATTTACCACTACAGTTATTATTACGCGTAAACCATATTAGCTGATTGTATCATTGTCGTCATAATCTTTAGAAATTTATTACCTGTTGTATGTGAACTTGCGAAAACGCCCTTAGCAATCTGTTTGCACCAATGTTGTGATATTGAACTCCATTATCACTCGCTCATGGACTGAGTTTGTGTGTACTCACGAAATCGCGCTAGATTTTTCTTTTTTACTCTATTCTCTCTTACTTAATAAGCTACTTTTTAGACTGAAATATCCCTTTAAGCTTGACTTTGTATTTCGTCTTAAGCTCTATAGTACCTAATTCTTACTTTTACTTATTTTAAATGACTGATCACCCTGTAATATTTGAGGAAATCGATCCAGATTTCAATCATTTGAACAGAATATATCCAAACCTAAACGACTCTCAAGAGTGTAGGTATACTAATATATCAGAATTCAACGAAACTATACGAATAACTGACCGAGATTTCTCACTCCTGTGTTGGAACTGTAGGTCACTCTATCCAAAATTGGAAGAGATACAATGTACTATTACTGAACTTAAATATAACCTAGACGTGATTAGCTTCACCGAAAGCTGGCTAGATGACTCGACTAAAGACATGATTCGATTTGAAAATTATCATAGTTACCATTCGCTAAGAAAAAACCAGCGGGGCGGAGGCATCAGCACATATATATCTAACCACATAGACTCGAGAACCATAGCAAGTGCAACCATAAATCAGGATCATATAGAATCACTCTTCGTAGAACTTTTTAGAGATGGTAAACGCATTGTGCTTGGAACGGTGTATAGGCCTCCTACAGCCTGTCCTATATCCTTCCTGAATGAATTGAATCGTATTATTTCTCAGTTCAACAGGCCCTTATACAATGACATAATAATATGCGGTGACTTCAATTATGATCTACTGAAACATGAAAGCCATGAACCAATCTCTAATTTCCTAACTACCTTACAGTCTCAATCCTTCCTTCCGATCATTACAAAGCCTACACGAATAACCTCAGAGTGTGCTACGCTGCTTGACAATATCTTTATGACAGACCCTAGTGATTTTCTTGCTGGAATAATTACTTCTGACTTATCAGATCACTTCCCAGTTTTTCTTATTAAGAAAAATGTCTATATTGCTTGCACCAAGGCACGGGCTGAAACTTACTCATATCGTAAAATAAACGAATCAAATCTTGAAGAAATGCGCACCGTTCTAGAAGAATCAATGCCTACATTGTACATCTCTCAACAAAACAATAATACTACGAGCATTGATGAAGCAGTAGTAAAGTTGACTGAAACTATAATGACCGCATACAATCAGTGTTGCCCAATTGTAACTCGTACAGTTACCCCGAAAAATAAACATAAGCCCTGGATTACCAGAGACATCGTGATAAATATAAAGAAACGTCAAGCGTACCTAGCCCTCCTTTGCGAAGGACGAATATCTAGAGAAACATATAACCGATTTAGAAACTATGTAACAAACCAGATAAGAACATCAAAAAAGAACTACTTTACGCTCAAGTTTACTCAATTCAAAACTGACGTTAAAAAGATTTGGCATCTCCTTAACTCCTGCTGTAAACCGAATAATGCCGATAAAAAGAAAATTGAATATGTTGTTCAAGATAATGTAAAATATCATGAGAAGAAAGAAATTGCTAATCTCTTTAACAACTTCTTCGTAAACGTAGGGAAAACAATAGCTGATGGTATTCCAAGTGAACCTACTGATCACCTGGAATTTATGGATCATATTCGAGAACCCAACTCCTTTTTCTTTACGCCTACAAACTCCTCCGATGTAATTACGTGCATAAACAACATGAAAAATAAATCGAGTGGGTTACAAACGTTTCCGACTAAAGTACTTAAAGTTATTGCTGACATTGTAGCCCCACTGATATCAAATATTATTAACCAGTCTCTCTTACTAGGCACTTTCCCGAACTCCCTCAAAGTTGCTAGAGTAACCCCTATCTTTAAAAGTGGTGAAAAAACCTGTGTAAACAATTATCGACCTATCTCCATTCTACCAATTATTAGCAAAGTATTCGAAAAGATTGTGTATAAAAAAGTGTACTCTTATTTTGAACAAAATCATTTCTTTACGATAAACAATACGGTTTTCGCTCTAAAAAATCAACAACACAGGCTATATTAAATCATTTACAATTCCTCTATTCTAATATAGATGAAGGAAAGCCTGTCTTCTCTGTATTTCTTGACTTCCGAAAAGCATTTGATTGTGTGGACCATAAAATACTATTATCGAAACTACACTGTTATGGCATTCGAGGGATTGCCCATGATTGGTTCAGATCATACCTAACAAATCGGAAGCAATACGTTGTCATTGACGACGCAAAATCAGACCCACAGACAATTAGCCATGGAGTTCCACAAGGATCTGTTCTCGGGCCTCTCTTGTTTCTGATTTTTATCAATGATATTGTAAAATCTACATCATTCTTCAAATTCATACTTTTTGCCGATGACAGTACGCTTTCTGCGGTCCTTCCGAACCAAAATCCTGCTATGATTGTGGAGAGTATAAATACTGAACTTCACAAGGTTTCATCGTGGCTCAAAGCTAATAAAATAAGCCTAAATATCGATAAAACAAATTATATTACTTTCTCATACAAGAAAGATGTATCTCTCCCATGCATTAAAATTGGCGAAGGTGAAATCGAAGAAACCAACTCATGTAAGTTTCTGGGCATCATAATAGATAAACATCTGACCTTCAAAGAGCACATCACTCATATTAGTTCTAAATTATCAAAATCCATCGGAATCCTAAATAAAGTTAAAAATTTTCTGCCTGAAACAGCTTTACAAATGCTCTACCGAACGCTCATTTCTCCATACTTGCAATACGGAATAGAAGCATGGCACGGAACTGATAAAAATAAAACCAACAAAATTTTTACTCTGCAGAAAAGGGCTGTCAGAGCGGTAAAGAACCTAGAATATAATGCTCACACAAATGATTCTTTCAAAAATTTACAAATACTTAAACTTTCGGATCTATACAAAATCTCCATCTGTAATTTCATTTACAAAACATTAAGAAATGATGGCGACAATAGCCTAAGACAATTATTGACTGCGCAAACTGGTCGTCACGACCATTTAACCCGAAATAGAAGTAAATTCATGCTTCCTTATTATTCAAAGGCCAGGTCGCAACACAGTATTCTCTTCGTTGGAACCAAAACTTGGAACTCTATACCTGCAGAGATCCGTGAATGTACTTCGTACAAAGTATTCAAAAGACATCTTGAGTCTCACTTCCTATCAGAATACTAGTAGTGTAAGATCACCGTGTCGAAATCTTGCCTCCTACATGTAACTAATGATAATGTCATAATGTAACTTGCCTTGTGTACCATAACCAATCTTCTCTCTGCTCTTGAATCGTTTTATCGAACATACTGTTAAATATAGCCGACTTGTAAAATATCGAGTTAATCATCTCAATGATCAGTCTAATGCGAAACTAGGTTAAGTGAACTAGGTTAAACTTTTGTACACCCTAGAATAGCGTGATGGTAGGATGCCCTAGAAGTCGCTGAACTTATTCGGGCCCACAGGTAGCTATACTCAAATTTGACCATTGTACTAGACTTAAGTAAAACTCTACCTCTGTATCACCTACCTCTGTATCTCCTGTGGTAAATAAATTGTTTAAATTGTTTAAATTGTTTTATCTCCCTCGTCAAACTGGCATCGCCTGAAAGTCAGAGAAGGGGGAATCCTAAAATTAATAAAGGTTAAGAGAAACTCTCCCAACGTCAAAACAAAAATAGAAGTCGAAGATCTATCAAGAGCAGAAATAGCTATAATAAAGTATATTCAGAAAGTAAACTATCAAGAAATATTTAAACCGAACAATATTAGGAATATCTTTTCTGCTAAGCAGCTTAACTATGAAGGTTATAGCAAAGAAGAACTTTAAAATCATTTTAATGAAACGTTTCAAGCCTTAGCTCATCATCAGTCATTTCTGCAAGTACAAGATATACAGTATTGAATAAAAACACGACAAAATCATAAAATTGCTCATCCTTCATGCATTAAAACAAGTGTCTAGATGAAAAGACATGACATAAAAAACTGATTAAATCTAAATAACAAAACTTCACAGACTAGAATCGTAAATGTGAGTTAAAACGGAAAATAAGACTGCAAGAGTACAACTAAAATGCGGAACTGTCGTAAGGTCAGCTTTTAGTAGCTCAAATAAAATCTAACCAGGAAAAAAAATCAAGAAATATTTAAACTTTTAGAGGAAGCTAAAAACTTACCGCAAAGTTCTCATCTTCGAAAACTTTCTCCTTTCATCGACGAAGACGGCATCCTACGCGTCGATGGTCGCCTTGGAAATTCACCGTATGATTAAGACTTTTAACATCCAATAATTATTTTGCCAGGAAATTCTCCTATTGTGGAGATAATGGCGACGGATCAGCATCGTAAAATTGGTCACCTCGGCCGAGAAGCAATGTTGACTTCTCTTCGAAAAGGGTTCTGGATAGTCAGCGCAAATTCCCTGTGCCGGAAAATTTGTTTCAGTTGCATCTTCTGTAGGAAAAGACAAGGCAAACCAAGCAATCAACTGATGTCTGAACTGCCTGCTAGCAGGGTTACTGGAGACGCGCCGGCATTAAACAAGGTTGGTGTAGACTATTTCGGCCCGTTTACAGTCAGTCAAGGTCGCAAGACTATGAAACGCTACGGCGTCATTTTCTCTTGTATGGCTAGTAGGGCAGTGCACTTGGAAATTGCCGAATCCTTGAATACAGACTCCTTCAGATATGCCTTACGAAAATTCATCAGCAGAAGAGGCAATGTGACTGCTATGTACAGCGACAACGGCACAAACTTCGTTGCATCTTATAAGGAACTAAAGTCTGCAATCGCAGAATGAAATCACTCTAAAATAGAATATCACCTCAAGCAGAGGGCGATATCGTGGCATTTCAACCCACGGCGCTTCTCTCTTCAGTGGAACTTGGGAAAGAATAATTCGCTCGATTAGGAATGTCCTGTCAGCATTAATGAATGAGCAGCCAGTGAAATTGAATAACGAAGAATTGTGCAAGCTAATGTGCGAGGCGGAGGCCATCCTGAAAAACAGGCCACTCACCGTTGTTACCAGTGACAGCGAGGATGGTAAGGTCCTGACTCCCAGCGATTTGCTTCTATTAAACTCGGGTGTGACATTTCCTCCGGGCTTATTTGACAGGAGCGAAATTTATGCCAAACGCAGGTGGAAACAAGTTCAATATCTGGCAAATCTTTTCTGGACAAGATGGAAGTCCCGGTACCTGACTCTTCTTCACGAAAGGCATAAATGGACTACGAAAAGGAAATCCCACTGCATCGGGGATTTGGTTTTAATTTTAGACCAAAAAATGCCTTGCTATCTCTGACCTCTTGGCCAAATCATCAATGTATATAGAAATAAACACGGTCTTGCCCACGTTGCCGAAGTCCGAATTTCTAATTTTAAGAATCCATTGTATAAGTTAGGTACTAGCGTATTGAAGCGCTCTATATATAAATTGATCCCTTTGGAAACGGCGCAGGAACTACTGTAGAATGTTCCACTAATTTAAGTTTTTAGAAGGTAAATTTGATATAAGCTTTGCATAATATGCAAATTTAGGGGCCGGTGTTGCCGCGCTTGCCCATTCTTATGACTGATACCATAAACTAAGAATAAGTTTAGGTCAAGCCTAACGTGCCCTCATAGCATTCGTGTAGAGTCTACCCGAAGAATAGCCACATCTTGCGATCTTGCTTCTGTGTATTGTTCAATAGAAAAGATTCCTGCTGAAAATGAGCATTGTTTATTGTTTTCAAAAGTGGTAAATATTTAGCTTTCGTACGTTCTTCATATGTATTCAAATGTATGTCTTTTTTTACTTCAGATCAGTCAGTCAATAATATGAAACTATGTATTGTTCTCGTACGCATTAGTATGAGTCGGCGCTGCCGCACACGCTTGTTCATGTACTGTATACTAGTGTGTGTTGCTCTGGCACTGGAAACGAATGAACCAAATTCCTTGACGCGTGTTTCTTTAGTTCCTTGCCATGCGCCTAAGCATTAAATTATTGAATAATAATCGTGAAGGTAAAAATAGCAAAACGGAGCCTTCAGGGAACTCACAGAGGACATCTAGCTCCATAGTACTACACGGAACAATTTCAATTTATTTTGACTTATTTTGTTACTTAATTTGCCCAAATATGGTGCACATCATCTCTCTTCAAATTTCGCATTTTAATCTCCATTCCGTTATATGCAGAAATTTCTTTGAAATGACGCAAAAACCATAATTGTATTTCGGATTTTGAGTACTATAATGTACATATGAACATCCTTTCATTTACCTTACAAGACTACCATAAGACCTCTTAAATAATATTTAAGAACATACTAGGTAAACAATTCTATCGTTCCTTTCATTTCCAGTTCCGTTGCTTCGCCAAAAAAATGGAAATAGCTGCCATTCAAAGTCAACTCAATTGCAAGGAGTGTAAAGCTGAGATATTAAACGATCAAGTTGCTGGGATCGCCTGGCTTCTGAAGGAGCATCTTTACTCAGAAAAATCTACCAACGTAACACCAGTTCGAGGATTCACGCGTGCGACTTCAATGGAAGACTGGATTACATACTTCAGCGCGAAGATCTTGTAAGTTGTATTGTGATCAAATAATTGTTAATATATCCCTCCATTTATATCAAGTTGTCATTTAAATATTTGTGGATAGTGGATTTGACGCTTTTTCGTTATGATGGGGAGTTGGCGTGAAATATGCGCGTAAAGCTTGGACAAACATAATCTTTCATTTCAGCAGTCACAAGTCTCCGTAGAGGGACTTCAAAGCTAATATGCTGCTGAGGATTCAAACAAAATTGTAAGCTAATGTACTTCAAAGTTGTTGAGAAACTCACATTTTTAAATATGTCATAAAGTTTCCTGTTATCAAATTTCCAGTTTCCATGTCTGATGACCGCCAGGGAAGCAAACCCTAACTTAGTCGCACAGTGACAGCGATGATGAAGATCTTACTCGCAAGAAACCTAGCAGCAGAATTCTCCATGCCAGGTTTAGGTCCCCACAGACTGAGGACCAAAATCAAGTTTGACTACTCCGCTCCGCTGCTTGTGCAGTAATCGAAAGTGAATAACCATGATGCCATGTCCTTAAGAGTATTGTTACAGAAAACAAATTAATATTTACAAATCATGTTCACAACATCTTGATTGTTTTTAATTTAATACGTAAAATAGAAGAGTAGGTTACAGCCTGCCATAATTTGTTGCGAACGACATTCCTAATATTTTTTTCTTCATTGCAATGCAGGGGCTCTTGCTTAAATTCCCGAGTACCGCAACGAGCCTAGGAGTAAAGTGAAAGCTGCCTTTCAGAAAGCTCTCATCTCATAGGTAAGCTCTGCTGAATAATGTTCTATGAAGTTTCACCAGGATAAACTTACAATCTCATGAAGGTTCACAGATAACAAATTTTGTACCAAACTTATTGTTTCATGAATAACTCGAGTTACCCACTTCCCACAATTAGGCTCTAACGCCCTTTTTCGACGAGACGACTACGTTCTGTATCTACTTATTAGTCATCCACTTTCAGTTGCGAGTGATATGCATGCACAGGAAGTTCGAAACACGACTTCATGAGCATATATTTTAGCACTTTGACCTCAATTGGTTAAATTGAAGTTCAATTTTCAACTAAAATTTCAAGTCGATTAAAGTTAGCTATTTTGAAAATGCAAACAATAACCGGATCCGGCCTTCATTTTGCTTTAATTAAATATTCATTAAAAATTTAGTTTGTGATACTGTTCGGTCAGCAGCAATAGAAAAATCCCCTCCGAGACCACCGGTATTGTACGTTGCGCTGAAAGAGTAAATGATGATAGTAGTCATTTGGAGCGATACTTGGTGTAGCCTGTTATTAAATGGGGCATGACGGGAGTGCCGGATACGGGTATTGTCTATACTCGGAGGTATATCCAATATATCTTGGGCAATTATTGGATGCCCGATATCCCAATCGCTGGATAGGCCGTGGCGGTCCCTTCGCGTGGTCACCAAGCTCTCCTGATATTACGCCCCTAGATTACTCTTTCAGGGGGCATATGAAACGTTTAGTGTATGAAACACCGATTCAATCCGAAGAGGACCTGATGGGTAGGATTGTTGAAGCCTCGGAAAGGATTCGTGAAACTCCTGGTGTCTTTGCTCGCGTCCGCCAATCATTGGAGAGGCGTTTGAACGCCTGCATCGAAACAAATGGACGGTATTTCGAACAAATTTTGTAAACATGTAACCTAGTTCACGGTTTCGTTTGTTGTGCTCATAATAGTTACTGATGAAAATGCTTTTTCCTTATCACAATATCAAAAAGTTAATGTTAATTAATAATAATAAATGTTTCACATACTTGCCTAACTTCTCATTTCGTATCCTTGCCATTGATGTGCCGCAGTTTACCGCCTTGGATTCGTCTCCGCAAGAGTGTACGAATTATTTTCAATAACTGTCCAACTTCAAGTCCTTGTAACTCTTTAACTAAGCGTTTTAGACCATACCTTGATAGAATAAAAAGTGTTCATTTCGACGATCGCTACCTTATGTTAAAGTTTGGCAACGAAAGTGTCGGACATCCTGTATCCCAAGTAGAATCTGTCCTGGGCCCCATGTGGGGCCGATGTGGTTTGCCCATGTGGGGCCTATGTGTTTTTTTGGAAAAATGCCCAGGCGGGCTTTACATGGGTATTTTCTGGGCAAACCACTGGGTAACCCAGGTTTTGCCCAAATGTTCCCAACGTGTTTCGCCCTCATGTCCTCTATGTGTTTTTCCCGCATGCTTTCTATGTGTTTTGCCCGTGTGTTTCCCATGGTTTTTACCCACATGTCCTCCATGTGTTTTGCCCGCATCCTTTCTATGTGTTTTTCCCGTATGTTCCCCATGTTTTTTTGCCCACATGTCCTCCATGTGTTTTGCCTACATGTCCGCGATGTGTTTTGCCTACATGTCCGCGATGTGTTTTGCCCACATGTCCTCCATGTGTTTTTCTCACATGCCTACTATATATGTTGTGCCCATATATGCCCCCGTCTGTTTTACCCCACATATCCCCAGTTTATTTTACCTCAATACTGTATGTCCTGTGTGTTTAATATCGCATTTCCTGTCTATTTTAACCCACATATTTCGTCTGTTTTACGACACATATCCGGTCTATTTAACCCCACATATATATCTCCTGTCTGTTTTACCCAACATATCAGTGTCTAAGTCAGGTTCTGCCCACACTCTCAGAAGTTACACAATCTTCCGACTAGTCACATTAAAGGCTTCTACTTGATATGTTCAGGGGGCAGGAACTTGGAGCAACAGATGATCTGTACGACTATTCTTAATTAATTTCTAGCTGTTTATTCATGATGATGATCGCTATAGCACTTGACAGTCTTCTCTGGAGCTCTTCGACGATGAAATTTGTTTTTTAACCCCATTCCTACAATCTAAGTGTGAGAAAAATTCTAAAATATGAAACAATGACTGAAATTATGCTTTGCGTTTTCTTTAAGTACTCTAACTCCAGTGTATTATCGTCCAAAATGACTGGTATAGCGGAACAGAACAGAAGTTTTAATGTCAAATTAATAGATGACAACATAAATGAAAATGCAAAAGCGTTAATAGTATCAACTCGCCCGAGCAAATCATGCAGAAATAGCGCATGCAGAGTCATGGCCCTGTTGATCCAATGAATTGAACTGCATAGATGTCCACAATGTGAGCATAAAAATTTGAGGGGTCCGATATGATGCCATGCAAAACATCAAGACGCACTTCACACGGACATGCTGGTCATACACAGCATCATCTGAAAATACCAATTGTAAATTAATATTCAGAGGCCTAGTTGTGCCGAAACAGTGAATATATACCCACTCAATTTACATTTATTGCTATAATATTGAAGCAGAAAATTTACAATTTCACGATCAACCTCTCATTACCCAATACTGCGAGGGAAATGTTGAAGCCTTTTTTAAGGAGGGGCTGTCACAAAGTGCACTTATTTTGGAAACCAGTAATCTTATGATATCTACTATGCAATCAATTTTGCATGGGAACCTGTATCCTTCTTTGTATTTGTGACTGGCGTCGTTTTGTATGCCGTGGAAGCTGCTTGAAACAGCAAAACACGTCCCCCCAAGATGCCATATTTTGTTTACATTTTTTCAATAAGATTACGGACTCAATTTAAATGACAGAATTATCTTTAACAGTTGTAAATTCCATATTATGGCATATCAGTATTAAAGGGTATCACGGCAACCTTCACCGCTCATTGTTGCGTGTTTTAGAGATATATTTATGAATAAATTATTCATAAACATACCTCCAGGCTGATTTTACGAGACAATATTAGAAGTTCTTATAATTATTTTTTTCATTTGAGCTCGAAAAAGTTTAACTTTTTCTGGCAAGTAATTTACACTCCTATATCCACACATCTTGTTGAAAACTAATGCCCTTTCGAGGCCACTTAATTCTCTTTAGCATGGTCATGGTGTAGAAAAAAACTCTCGAATGATTACTAACTCAAACTTCAATGTTCCTTCTTTACTGCAAATCTACTATCATCAGGAAATTAACCAAATTCACCACCACAAAGATTTTAATTTTGATAAATTTTGTCAGCGAATCGATTTACAAGTTAAGTTTTAGAAAATTTGTAGGATAAAATCGCAGAGGAATTGAACGGCAGTCTTTTGGATAACCGAGACAGGCAGGGCACGAGCGGAGCATCCCGGGCTGGCGACCCGGATGGAGGACCCTCGCGATCGCCCGAGGTGCACGGATTGCTGGAGGAAGACTTGTAGATTATAGTACTATACACGGTGAGATTTTTAGTATTATGCACGAACGAATGGATTTTTAGTATTCACGAACTAATAGATTTTTAGTATTATTCACGAACGAATAGATTTTTAGTATTTTTCACGAACGAATAGATTTTTAGTGTTTCATAGTTAAGCCCTGGCCCCGGCTACCGCCACAGATTAGGGAAAACCTAGCTTCACGAGTCGCGTTGACTAGCAACCCGGACAGAGGATCACCGAGGCTAACCTAATTAATGCCTGCTTCTGACATCGGGAAAATAAAGGCTGCCCGACTTACATCTGCCACTCAGGCTACAGCGTGAAGGCGCAGTGAAGTCTCCAGAGGCTAGCGGCCACAAGACGAAAGCCGTGCAGAACGGGTGCCTTAGCCCATCATGGTTACATGGGCTCTCGAATTGAAAGGCGAAGGCGCCGCGATGTGTGCGCAGCTGAGGCTGAAAATGTTCTGCCGCTCTCAAGCGTCGTGACTCGATGAAGCTGTCTGTAATGGCCTTTGCAGCTCATGAATATCGGGCGGCCTCCAAGAGTGTATTTTTTACTTTGAAATATAGTTAAAATATTTTAATACAACTCGCGAAGGCTAGTCTCCCCAATCGCGGAAAAGTAGCGTAAAATAAGGTTTTATTTTAGACATATGGATATTCTCTTGGGTTATATTTCAAGTTAAAGATTCTCATCTAATTGCTAATGTTGTGATAGCCATTGAATGCACAAACAGCATAATTAAAGCCAGATTCTAGTGATCGTGCAGTTAATTAAGTGTTTTTTACAAAATACAAGGACGGCGCCGGCACCAAACAACGCATTCATTTGCTACGATTTCTTCTTCCATTAAAAAGCAATTTGCTCCTCTCCAATCTTCTTTTCTTTAATCGTTAACGTTCTAATTGATATAAGCAGCCGAATGGCCATCAGAGGTTTAGTTTGTATTTCTTGCATTCTAGAAAAAGAAGATTTAGGCGATCATAGAGAAAACATAGTTTTTATAAATTCATTACCGTATAACTATTTCATATGAACACGGAACTCCGGTGAAACCACTCGATCTATGAGTTAATAGTTTCTAAGTAATGATCTACTGCTTTCACCCAGAAGTATTTATACATAATCTTTTACCTGTTGATATGCTGCAGTCCTAGTATTTCTAGTCCTAGTATTAGGCTGCCTCTTAATTCTGTTACAAGGAAAGCTTTTAACTGATGTTCATTTGAGTATTTTAGTATTTCATAAGCTAAGCAGAGTGCTAAAATGTAAAAGCTATTCATACGAATATCAAATACTTTTTCCGGTAACAGAAGTTTTGGGGCAACCTAGTAGTAAAAAATTTACTAGCTCTCAAGATGCCATAGGTTGCTGAAACACAAGATGAGTAGGAGTTATTAATTTTAGGGGTAGGAAAAAAGTCCGTTGCAAAAAATGAATGAAATGAAATGAAACGCAACAGAAACGCTTTCTCATGAAATAAAGTAACTAAAACGGTGGTAATAATTAAAATATATCTAAAAATGGGATGTTTTCTCATATGAGAGATGCAATATTTCTATCTATACTGGATTTTTGAAAGAATATAAGGAAAAATACTGGGTATAAAGGGCATGAATCTCCAGAAAGCGAATTTGTAGCAGATTTAACTAATAAACTTTTTTCACGTTGAGAATTACACAAAGAACTCCGCAAAAAAATACTAAAAATACTTGAAAAAAATCATGACAGAATTGAAAAACATTCACAGAATCAAAGAAGCACCATGAAAAATAAAAGAGTTTGCCAAGTGCTAAGATATTCCTTTCTATTGAGCGAAAAGAATCTTTTCTCACCTTCCTTTTGTAAGTGCTATAACTAGTGAATAAGGGGAGCACAAAGATAAAATGTTGATACCATCTGTAATCAAAAATTCTATTTCAGAAACCAGGACAGAGATAATATATTTGATTCGTATATTAAAGAATATCACAGATGCGTCAGAGATCCGTCTTTACAAATAAACAGAAACAGAAAAATAGAAAATATACAGTCAATGTGAAGCGTGATGCGATCACGGAAAATAATAATTCCGACCCCAAGAATCACTAAAGGAACCCATTTAAGAACGTTTTACACGAATGACATTCTGCTCGCTGATGCGTTATTTTTTAATTATTCAGCTTTGAAGTTATAGGTGAAATCGCTTTCCCGCGCAAAATGTGCAACACAGAGTACGACCAGGTTGGGTCGGGAAAGGCAAAGTTCGGATCATGAGGTGTTAAATTTTTCGCCATAACTTCGTAGAAATAAAAGAATGATAGAAATTGTTAATAAAATAATAAGAAATATTGTTATCAGTTAATAACCCAAAAAAGTTAACGTACTATTTCTCGTACTTGGTACTTTTGACGTTTTTTTAGTCGTCATTATTACGTCGTCACCTTTACAGTCAGCTCATAGATGGCGCCACCCGGTACCGTCAAAAGAAAGAAAAGAAAAACATTTATTTTCCAATAAAGTACAAACATGAAATGTCGATACATTGGTTTTTAAAACACCTTAACATTAACATCCTTAACTGATTAAAATGCATTGGTATCGTAATACCCGTGTAGAATGTTGAGACAAAAATGATTGACAGAAAAGTACAACAAAAATGAGTTCCTTTCCTTGCCTAATCTGATTTTCAACTAAGAGAACACAATCCTTGCGACGCTCATTTGAAAAAACACTTTCATTAGTGCGCACAAGTATTGAATAAAAGCTAAAAATGCATTCAAATACATTAGCATAGAGACCCTTAATTGCTATTTATACATGGTTATCGTAATACCCATGTTAAGTGTTGAAACAAATGTTTTAGATCCTTAATTGCTATTCATACATGGTTATCGTAATACACATGATAATTGTCGACACAGGATTTAGAGAGAAGCACAAGTTTAATAAAAATAAACAATAATATGTATAAAAGGATCGTTTGTATTTGGAGTGCGGCGCTGAGTTTCATTTTCTTAGTTTTAATTCCTGAAATTTTTGCTAGAAAGTAAGAATTTATTTTATTTTACGTTCGCTAAGTCATTCTAATATTGATCTTCCTTATTCCTGTCAACTATAATGAGCATCACAACTGTTGGTTCAATATAGCGGAATGAAGGTTGTTTTTCCATAATTAGTAGTATTTCATCTGTGGTGCCCGGAAATGGAAATGGAGCTTAGTATTTTTCTAATAAATTATCAACTCCAAAATCCAAAAATTTCTTTCGCCCATCCGGCACCACTTCACTCCCTCTTCCAGTGATGCCCCGCATCCGGTCGTGCCTCTACATTTGGTTACGCCTCACATTTGTTTATACCCTACATCCGGTGAAAACCCATATCCGGTCCTTCATCCCCATGTAAGGTGTCCCAACGATAACATTCGCTATAACAAAACAGAAGATGATTATGATATTTCTTACTTTCGCTAATAGTACTGGCGTAAAGAGTTCATCGGGGTCAAAGACATGAAAGGTATTGTTTTACATTGCTAGTTGTAATATTTTCAACATAGGTGGGACCGTACAAAAGTTGACTATCTAAAATTAGTGATGTCGTAGTGTATTCACTGGAATAAAAAGGCGAGAAGAGTTTACCGCAGAAAGCTTACGACAGCAATTTGGGACCAGAATAAGAAAATTAAAATGATGTTCTTTAAAGATATGACATTCGTCGAATCCGAGGCCTTTTTCAAATGTTGCAGTAAGACTGAAGTAGAGAAAGTAGTTACTAAAATACCCTCACATTTAACATCCTCTCTTTCTTTGCGGTAATTAATCTGGGTTTGGAAACGCAAAATGAATGTGAGTCACTAAGAACACAAAATCCCTTTGACACATAGCTGATAATACTCTTGTTAGGGTGCGCGTTATTGGATCACGAGTCCATAATATTTGTTACATAGCTGGAACACCAATGCACACACGAGCGCAGGAAAAACAAAACGGAAGCAATACGTTGTCATTGACGACGCAAAATCGGACCCGCAGAAAATTAGCCATGGAGTTCCACAAGGATCTGTTCTTGGGCCTCTCCTTTTTCTGATTTTTATCAATGATATTATTAAATCTACATCATTTTTTAAATTCATACTTTTTGCCGATGACAGTACGCTTTCTGCGGTCCTTCCGAACGAAAATCCCACTACGATTGCGGAGAGTATAAATTATGAACTCCATAAGGTTTCACTGTGGCTTAAAGCTAATAAAATAAGCCTCAATATCGATAAAACAAATTATATTACGTTCTCATACAAGAAAAATATATCTCTACCATCCATTAAAATTGGCGAAGGTGAAATCAAAGAAACCAACTCATGTAAATTTCTGGGCATCATAATAGATAAACATCTGACCTTCAAAGAGCACATCACTCATATTAGTTCTAAATTATCAAAATCCATCGGAATCCTGAATAAAGTTAAAAATGTCCTGCCTGAAACAGCCTTACTAATGCTTTATCGAACGCTCATTTCACCATACCTGCAATACGGAATAGAAGCATGGCATGGAACGGATAAAAATAAAACCAATATAATTTTTACTCTGCAAAAAAGAGCCATCAGAGCGGTAAAGAACCTAGAATATAATGCTCACACAAATGATTCATTCAAAAATTTACAAATACTTAAACTCTCGGATCTCTACAAAATCTCCATCTGCAATTTCATCTACAAAACATTAGCTAATGATGGCGAAAATAGCCTTCAACAGTTATTAACTGCGCAAACTGGTCATCACGACCATTTAACACGAAATAAAAGTAAATTCATGCTTCCTTATTATTCAAAGGCCCGCTCGCAACATAGTATACTATTCGTTGGAACTAAAACCTGGAACTCAATACCTGCGGAGATCCGTGAAAGTAATTCTTACAAGGTATTTAAAAGAAACCTTGAGTCTCACTTCTTATCAGAATACTAGTCGTATAAGATCACCAAGTCAAATCCTGCCTCCTACATGTCTGGTCCTAATAATGCAATTTGCCATGAGTAATATCGCCGATTTTCAGTCTGCTCCCAAATCGTTATCGAATATACTGTTAAATATTGTCCATATGACCTATATTGTAAAATTAAACATCAATATCGAGTTCATTATCCTGTTGATCAGTCTAATGCGAAACTAGGCTAAGTGAATTAGGTTAAACATTATTGTACGCCCTAGAATAATGTAATGGTAGGATGCCCTAGAAGTCGCTGAACTTATTCGGGCCCACAGGTAGCTATACTCAACTCTGACCATTGTATTAGACTTAAGAAACATTCTACCTCTGTATCTCCTGTGGTAAATAAATTGTTTAAATTGTTTAAATTGTTTAAAGTAAGCCATTGCCAATGAACTACGGCTCATGTTCAAAATGCTTCAATATGAGCGAAAAGTGCTTTCGAATATCTTAAAATTAAGATCATGACTTGATATCGAATGCATGAGGATCGTAATATTTATATCGGTTAATTTTGAAACAAATGGTAGGGAGAAAAGTACAAAGAAAATGCATTCCCTCCATTGTGTTGATATTAAATACGTGAGGATCGTAATATTTATATCGGTCAAGTTTTGAAACAAATAATTGGGAGAAAAGTACGTAGAAAAACGCATTCCCTCCGTTGTGTTAGTCTGATTTTAACACTGGATTTTATTTCAAGTGGTCAAGAAAACATTGTGCATGTGATGCGTTGTTAAGAACACTCTAGTTGGTGCACTTCCAAATTGAAATTTGAGCTTACGAACGTTGGAACTTGTGAAATGAGGGATTAAGGTGGAGAGTGAAACGGGTAGATCCAAATTAATTTGCATCTTAGACTGCGAGGTTGATATTAGAGGCAATTTTACATTGTTTTGTATCAACTAGTAAGCTAAAATACCTGGTACGGATGAAATGAAAGATTTTACAATAACAAAAAAAAAATTAAATTTCGTATGCTACTAGCTTTGGCACAGAAAAGTTCACCGGATTCAAAATAGATGAGAAGGATCGATGTGCAATGCCAACCGTAACATTATCAACATTGCTGGGGCAAAACGAGAAAGTCAAAACAGCCTAAAATGGTGTGGCCGAAGCATACTAGAGGAGTGTAAGGGACGACACTGTGTCACACAAGATCAACATGAGCATTTTAGGAGGGGAATATGTTCTAAACATGCAGACACGCACATACATACACATATATCCATACGCATATATACACATATACGCACATACGTGCGCTACATGTGCGTACATACATGTAATTAATACTCGTGTACTGGCAGTCATATTGCAGGTGCATATTATAAATCTGTCTCGATTGTTGTATAATGTAGCGAGAGAGAAGATAATCAGCAATAAAAGTTCCCGACTTATTTTCCAGCACGTACTGCAGTTCACACTTATTGTGTTGGCGCAAGATAGAGAGCCATTTTAGTTTTGAATTCTCTCAGTGTTTGAGGGATTTTGATGCTCTGGGGGAGTCTGTTTCACAGTAAGGCGCCTGATACTGACAGAGCTTTCTGCCCGATGTTAGATGAACGGTATTTGATTGAAACATCACGTCTCCTGTTCGGCTTTTGGTTGGTGACGGTTGGGGAGTGGAATTCAACTATTTCAGCACTGCTATGAGGAAGATATAAAGAGAAGAAAACGTATTGGGCTTTGAGCGCCAGAAACCTTTCCGGAATCGGAGTCCAGCCAAGTTTATTCAGGAGAGGTGTTACGTGGTCATTCTTTTTGAATTTACCGTTGCATACAACCTTTGCTGCAAAATTCATGCATTTTTGTAAGTCTTTCTGAAGTTGTTTCGATATATCTCCCCAAACCAGGCTACAGTAGTCAATACGTGATAAGGCCAAAGATTGAACGGCCATCAATCTAGATTCTTCCTCAAGCATACTTTTTATACGATTAAAAAACAATAAAGTCCCGTGGATTGTGCTGCAGGTTTTATAAGCGTGGGATTTGAAGGACATGTTTCTATCGAACCAAATACCTAAATTTTTTACTTTTTCTGGTGGGTGAATTTTATCATTCCCAACTGTAAGAGTTAGATCTAGATTTCGAATGTTGTTTATTGAATGCTTTGACCCAAAAATAATGAATTGTGTTTTACTCGCTTTTAGCTTGAGACCGTTTTGGTCATACCATGACTTAAGGCTGGTCAATAGAGCTTCAGCTCCTTTTTTCGTCTGTGGTATTTCTGCTACAGAGCTTGTCATTGCAATTTGGACATCATCTGCGTACATGAGATTCGTGTGTTAGAAGGCATTGAAGGAAAATCGTCAATAAAAATTGAAAACAATAGCGGGCCCAGAATTGATCCTTGAGGGACACCAAAGCTATTTTGAAGGAATGGGGACAACTTGTTATCTAAGAGGACTGTATGAGACCGATTTGATAGATAACTTTTAAACCACTGCGTATCCACTCCTAAGTTCGGTATTTTTCGTAGGAGTTGATCATGTTCGACGCTGTCGAATGCTTTAGAGAGATCAAGTAGCAGCAAAAGTGTTACATTCTTCTGATCGATGTCACTGTATATTTTTCCGGAAATATTGAGCAGAGCATCTTGAGTGCTAGTGTTTCCTCTGTAGGCGTATTGATTTCGGTGGAGTAGATTCGACTCGTCCAGGTGAAATGACGGTTGATTTATCACCACTTTCTCCAATATTTTGGACATTACAGATAAAAGACTGATGGGCTTGTAGTTTGATGCTCTATTTAGGTCACCACTTTTATGCAACGGTCTAATAATGGAGTGTTTCCATTGGTTTGGAAACGTGTTGGTTGCTATCGATGTATTAATTATTAGACGAATCTATGGTGCTGTGACTAGGAAACTGTCTTTGATATATTGAAGACTGATACCATCATGTCCAACTGCTTTTTTATTTTTTAGTGAGTATAAGATATTTCTTAACTCCGGTAAATTGACAGGACGTGGTCTCCATCTGACATCAGCCCTAGAGTGTGCAGTGGGGCGTGAATTTTCAATTGACGTTTCACCTGGATTGGTACACACCTCACTGAAAACTTGAGCCCCTACTTATGATTAAAATGTATTGAAATCCGTGGCTGTTGCCAAGGGATTTTCAAAATTACTTGTACGGTATAAATTTTTATATGGGGCTACCTCACTAATGATTTCCCAAGTTCGTTTCGGGTTATTTTTAGCCGTTATCAGTTCCTGGTGGAAGTGAGTTTGTTCCGCTTCAGTGATTTTCTTTCGAAGAATTTTTTCATGTTATTTATATCTTTTGTTTAAGGTACTGTTTGATCTGTTGTTTTTGTACTCTCGCAAGTTAGCTTGCTTTATTTTGCTCATCTCTTTAATTTCTACAGTAATCCAAACAGTGCGTTTCGGCTTGTTTTTTTTTGGTGACGTAAGGTGCGCATTCGTCGAGAGCTGCTGTGAAGTTCTCGTTGAAGATGGACACTTGACTGTCAACATCGTCAGCTTGCATCATATTCTGGAATTCGGTGGACCTATTGAGTAGTTTTTCTTGAAATAGTTCCGCAGAATAGTGCCTTTTCGAGCGATAAATCATTAAGCGGTATTTATGTCTTTCGTTTGCAATATTAATTTCACATTCTATAGAGTGATGATCGGAAATAAAAGGTGAAATTACAGTACTAAGTATTGCAGTAGGATTATTTGTGGTTGCCAGATCGAGGAGAGTTGCAGAGACTATAGTGATGCGAGTCGGTTCTTTGACCATTTGTGATAGGCTTAGTTTATACAACAGTTTTCTTAGCTGATCGTTCTTGTCCGTTAAGTCAACATTAAAATCTATGAAAGGAAAGAATGATTTTTTTGCCTGAAGGATTCCTTTGAAGGTTTCCTCAATGAAATCTAGTGTTAGACTTAGGGGAGACGATGGGTGCCGGTAAAGGTTGCCAATGATTACGGATTTATGTTTGTTTATTTGCACTTCTAACCAAATCATTTCAATGCCTTCACAAACTTTATTCGCTAGAAGTGAAGATGTTGAGTACATTTCATTCACATAAATACAAGAGCCACTCCCGCGGCTGGTTTTAGCGCCATCGTAGCGGTACAGCACGTAATCAGGAATGTTAAAAAATGAACTTTGGGTTCGTGAATCAAACCAAGTTTCTGAAACACACAAAATGTCAATTTCTTCAGTGACCAACATTACTCTGATGTCATCCAGTTTCCCGTTCAGGCTTTGAGCATTTATGTGCTTTATTTTGATTTCACTTGTATTAGGACTCTTTTTGAAGGAAGCAAAGTTACTACCTCGATGGGATCGTTCCGAGGATTCGATCTTGTCTACCTTACCCAGGGTGTTTGGCCCAGCATCTGCTATGTAAGAAAGTCTACTATTTAGCAGGGCAGCGGCAGAGTGTCAAGATGAGGTAACTCCAGTCTGATTTTTGCCTTGCGTGATGAGGGCACTGTAGTAATCGTTTTTACGACAGAGCAGTAGTGGAGGGTTATTATTTGATAACTCTGATGAGGGATCGACTGATATTTTCAAGACACAATGATCCTGCTTATCCAGGAGGAAAAGTTTTTGGCCTGTCACGTTCGAGATGATTAGTGGTATAAGGTCTACAGCAGCTTGATCAAAATGTTTGTCGTCAATGAAATTATTTATGAGGTTTTGCATGTCTCCGCTGTTCTTGTCTACAAATATACCATATATGCTTTGATTTGCTTTGCTCTCCGTTTTGATTGCTGTTTTTAAGGAATTGTAGTTCCATCATGATGCTGATTGTTTCGTAAGTATATGAGCTACTGCATGAAGGAGGCAGTGTCCATCAGCTTTGGTGGGAATCAGCTCTATTTTCCAGGATCGTCTCAATTCATCCATTGTGGAATTCATGCGTTCATGCATTCATAGTTTCATGCGTTCATGCGTTTCATGCAATTCATGCGTTGTGGAATTCATAGGTATATATGAAAATATAAATCAAGTAGAATATATAGATAAGCTATTTATTCTTCTCTATACTGTAATAGCTCATTAGTGCGTCAATAGATCGCTAAAATGATTTTAGCCTCTTGGGATCTTTTTCTATTTCTGATGTCGTCTTCTTAAGTTTAGTTGCAAGTTCATTAAATTCACTTTAATGCTCTACATTTATTATTTTCTTCAGTATTCCTGCTTTTCCTTTCTAAATATTATTCAAGAGCGTCGGCTTCTGTCAAATCCATATAAATATGAGTTAATTCATCATTTCCCAGCTCATATTCATTACATTTCATTTCTTTTTACACATTTTCTATTGTCATATAAAAATTAGCTCTCTTTGTAAGTTCTTTAATCGCTTCTTCTTCGTCTAATTTTAGCCTCTTGGGACTCGGTTGTACGTCATTCTCTCCTTGGTTTTGAACCCATTGGTATAGCATAGATTCAATAACAGCAATCATATCTTCTGTGCAACTTTTTCTATTTTGAGATACTGCATTAGGTACGGGTCTGGCATACCCCTTAATTTTATCTCTATTTTGACTAGTGGAAGTGAAACTAAGAGAGGATTCAGGAACTCCAGTTTCACGAGAAATCGCCATTACTTTCATTCCAACTTTTCAATAATTTTTAATTTGTTGTCTATACTTAATCGTTTTTTCTTCGTATACCAGCTCCTTTCCTCATTGAAGATATTTCTTAAGTTTTACGCTCCGTGTGTATGGGTTTACCCTGTAGAACTGAATATGTCTTACGATTTCTGAGCTACATACATTTCTTTGTTTACTTCTGAGAACTGTCTACGATAAAACAGCTGCACATCGACTAGCGCAGCTTTGGAAGCGCAGTTCTAAATCAAAATCGCAGTTTTGAAGTTGCGTAGTTTGGAAGTCATCAGTTTTGCAGGTATTACTGTAATTTACAGTGCTCTGTTTTCCGAAAGAAAACTTTTTATGGGCTCGGGACAAGCTTTTTTAGCGTTTGTTATATAATTTTAAGGTTTTCGGAATTCGTAGGGTAACATGGGGCAATGAGCCCACTGCGGGTAATGGGCCCATAGCGGGTTTCTCGTTAAGTATGCCAGATATTGGCTCATACGCTCTAGCGTCGTTCAACAGCTTCACTTGGACTCAGCGTTCTAATTGACGTTGAGCTGGAAGGTTGTTTTGGAGAGTTATCTAGCGATAACTGTTTCAGTCGAATTAGAATTTTTTTTCCTGTTAAATAAAACAATTTTAGCCATTGTACTTAAAGCTTTTTAAAATACTGTGAATTATATTTTGAAAGTATTGTTTATTAGGATAATTTTGAGATTAAGTTGAGACTATTAGCTATTAAAATAAAATTTCTACGTAAGATAAATTAAAATGGTACCAAGTGGGGCAATGAGCCTAGGGTACCCACGGGGTAACTCGCCATGGTGGGCTCATTGCCCCTCTGTGAAGTTTTCTATATTTTCTAATTATTTATATCACCTTATTTTATTGAACAGACAAAACATGGTGCGCAATTAAAAAAGGAGAACGAATATGGTCAATTATTCTCGAATTGAACTCCATAATGTCTTGGAGGAAATTCAAAGTGGTAAATCACTGAACTCCAAAAGTGCAGCAAAGTTCAAAATACCGACTAAAACGTTGCGAAGGCACTAAGACGGTAAGGTGAGACAACCTGGAGTCCCTCCTATAGGGAGGTCGACAGATCCCTCTCTGAAGATGCTGAAGTAGCAATTTCTGAGTGCATGAAAGATATACAAAAAAGAATGTTGGGACTAACAAGCACAGATGCGAGGAGAATTGCGTTCAACGTTGCTAATCGACAAAAGATAAACCATCTATTTAAGAAAGATACCAAAATGGCTGGTAGCGATTGGATGAATAATTTTGTGAATCGCCATAATTTAAGCGTTCGTATTCCTTTATTAAATAGCTTGGAACGAATTGTTGGTTTTAATAAGCCAAAAGTTGACGAGTTTTTACGGTCTTGGCTGAAATCATGAGCAAGTAAAAATTCCCTGCGGAGTGTGCCTTTTGCAAATAGCCGGTCGCAAGAGAAACGGATCCAATGTATGGCGTGCTAAAAATGGGCTCATCAAGACTGTAAAGATGATGATCGAAGGTATCTTTGTCAAAACTGCGATAGCGAATAGGATCATTGATAAAATATAACCATTAATATTTTTTCATTGTACTAGCAATTGGATGAATGAACTATACTATTTTTTCGGCATAAGTTGTTTTTTTGCACCCTAAGAAATATATTTTTCAAGTCAAGGATATATTCATTTAGTGGAGGATATGCTTTTTCCAGTAATTAATAATTTAATGAATTAAATTTTTTTAATAAACTTCGATTATGTTGATCTGTCAAATGTGGTTTTAGTATTATTAAAATACAAGAAGAACACAATCAGGGTGACGGGCCTAGGGGGTGGGCGCCTTGCCCCAAAGCCCATGGGCCCATTGCCCCAAGGTTGGGGCAATGGGCCCATTTTGACACTTTTTCAAAAATAATTTTTCACTAAAATTTGAATTAATTTACAGGCGTATAATTCATACCATATATTCCCCAACAGTAGTAGAATTTTTTAAAAATAAGAACGACCTAATATCAACGGTAACTTTCTCAAAAATTCACTTTGAGAAAGGGGAGGGGGGCCCGCTGCCCCATGTTACCCTACCATTGTCTATCGAGCGTTTTACGTGTTCCAACTTTCATTACTTACAGAGTTTGATTTTTTACCACGTTATTTGCTAAAAACGGATTTAACTTTTTCTGATGTTGACATGTATATATTCATGTCAAAAATTTATGATAACCCTCAATCTGTTCGGTCTTGTACTCAACAAGCTTTCTTCGTGAAGTTGTCGTATTTTGGCCATCAGTCAATGAAACTAAGTGATGATGTTAAATTCCTCATTATTAAGTTTTCCCGTAACTCAAAATTCAAATGATTCTAGTGAATAATTTTACAATTGGTTCTCTCTTCCGTTTCAAAGACAAGCTGCCATCTCTCACTGTGCTCGTCTCTGGTGTACCAATACAGTTGTTCACGTTGTGAATCGCGATACGTTGGTTCTACCTGCCGTACCCTGAGGACTAGAGTTTCCGAGCTCGATGGCCGAAGTTGCAGAACTGGTCTTCCTTTTGGGCAACCCCCCCCCCCTCCCCCGACTGTCCTCATCTAGATCTCACAAAGAAGAGTGCAATTTTCCGGTTTACCAAAATGATTTAAAAATCTTGGCCGGTACCTCTTGCAGAATAGATCTGTGCATTCTCGAATCTTAGCATATTTATGAAATGAAACTTACTCTGAATGAGTTCAAAGTGCTTTTCCGCTTCAAGGTGCCAACACAGTTCAGTTGTTCAGTTTTTCCTTTATCTTTTATTGTTTGTGTTTTTCAAAGATTAAACTTTTAGGAACACTTCATCGTTGAATTAATTTTTCCACTTTTGGTTTTGTTTTACAGAAAATTTGCTGAAGATGGAATGTTAGTTCGAAACGTTTAGTTTTATTCGTTCATTTTTCATAAAAATGGTTTTACGAGTAGCGATTTTCGCCTTGCTTTTTATTATCTAGCTTAAAAGCATCAATGCTGGAGTTATTTTAGATTATATAGATATACATGCATATTTTTCTATTTTTTTGCCTAAAAAACAAACCTCAAGGCCCATTACATTTCACTTCCAGTTGACACTGAACCTTTTTTTTAGAAATAATTCGACCGTCAAGTAAATAAATCTATTGCACCTGCTGTTTCAAAAATAGATTTATCGCTACCCCATTGGGCGTTGATGTAAATAAACAAAATGAAAAACATAAATGGGCAAATGAAATAAAGCACTAAAGGAGCTAATGATACGTGAACAAATCATCTTTCTGTCTGTACATGAGCAAGCTATGAATTTCATTTTTCGTGTATTTTTTACATTTTTCAAATGTGAATTTTCGTGTGTTGCGCTATGTTTTTATAAACTGCTTTGACAAACCTGTTGTGTAGTCTCTCTTCAACGCAACTAGAGGTTTATTTAGCTGTAGCTATAAACTACAGTTTCAGTAGCTTTAGACCACAAAGACAAGAGTTGGGAAACACTGATAAGCACGTAGAAATGTACTAGACGGCTTTCGGTTACTGAATAAACTCAGTTTTATTTCAGACGGGTCTCACAGTGTGCTTTGAACAAGAGCCACAGACTAGCTCTATTTTATGATGATGTCGCGAAACTTATTAAACGCTGCCATAGAATTTAGTCTTGGAGTGTAGATTTTTCGAAGACGTTATAAAAAAATAATCGCACTATGACGAATTCGGGCTATATGAGCGCCGATCATAAAGCAGGGGAGAAAAAGCGAACTTGCATCACGGGCCGCCCCCTTTGGATTAACTATGGCCGGAACGACAGCTCAAAGGCGCTCCCCGCCCGCCTCCGTTTTACCCACCCAAACCCCCTCCTGGGGGAGACGCTGTCCAGGGAGTCGATTAGGATATCATTGAGGGATCACTTGGCGTCGGGCAGTGAATGGGAGCGGTTAAGCGCTAGGAGCCGCATAAGTCAAGTCGTGGTGCGGTGCACGAGTCGGACTCTGGTATTATTCGCGGGGGTTTGTCATTTTGGGGGATTGCGCCTTGTCAATATCCCGGGCTCGAACTTCATGGTTCATTCTTTGATTGTGGGCTTATATAATCTTCCTGGTTCGGTTTTACTTTGATGGTCATAGCGTGAGTTTTATACCCATGTCGTACGGGCGAAGCCTCCTGAAATCGAAGTAATTGTGAGTCCTTACGGTTGTGAAGTCCCCGTCTGCGCGTGCTCCACCCGCTTCATAATTGCCTTTCACCCCCCCCCCCCCCTCAGTAAATTAATGACTACATACGAGTCGTTTCTTTTACCTCTCACTCACAAATCCCACTAGATGTGCGTGCCTCGAAACTCAGGCCAGCTACCTTAAGAATTGAAAACATCACGAAGCTGATGCCGGATGTAGGCGATCGATGAGTTTAACTAAATAGAGCGATAAAAACCTAAACTAACTTAGCCTTAACTTTCGAGGCTTCGGCCTCTGGTGGCAGCGCTCCCATTTTCCTTGCGTTAAAAATCAACCCTCATTAATTAACGTCATTACTTAGTCTCGAAGAAATCAGTAGTAAGAAACCGAGAACATTCATTACAGACTTCCTCTCAAACATCCCGTGCCGGGAACTCAGGCAAGAGGCGCGTAACAATACCTTCCGGAGCTCGCAAGAGGCTCGTAACAATACCTTCCGGAGCTCGCAAGAGGCTCGTAACAAAACCTTCCGGAGCTCCTACTCACAAAAACCAGTGCCAAATTATAACGACGCATATTTTAATATACAGCAAAACCTTTTCTCCCTAATGGATAATTATACACGACGGTATTTCAGTCTGTGTCGGTAAAGTGTTTTTTCGCCTTTTCTTCTCTCATTTCAACTTTCAACGAAGGAATTCCGGAGGATTCTCTCGTAGAATTCTCTAGCATTTATAAGTTGTCAGCCATCTTTTCGTGTATAAAATATTTAAGAGATGATAATTTGACTGTTTCTCTTAATAACAATCAGCCCCCGACATGGCTATAGTACGCCTCATATGGTTTGTCCATCAATTAAGGAGCTTTAATTACATTTTTTATCATCCCAATGTGTTGTAATGCATCTCATGTATCAACTTTTTTAGAAATGGTTTTTCTTTCTTTTTCTTCTTCCGCGAGAGTTCTGCATGTCAAGTCTCCATAGTGCTTGAAACGTATTCGTGCTCGTCATAACCGTGTGGTTTAAGGATCTGCCCTTCCGTGAAGGCAACGAGGGTTCGAATCCCGGTTCTGGATGGTGATTATTACCATTGGGTATAGGGGAAAAATTCAATGCACAATACCCCATTCAACCCAAGTGTCTGAAATGGGTATCGGTCTTGACCGGGAGAAAGCGTCATGACGTCCTGGTGTTAGTTATAAGGGATTTGAAAAAAACAATGTACACGGTGATATGTATCAGGCTTGATTGGAAATAAAGCATCCTCAGATGCCGATGTTTGTTCTTATGAGTATGAATGTTATAATTAATTATAAAATGCTTTATCGAGTACTTTATAATAAATTGTGCAAATTTTTAGCAAATTTATAACATCGTTCACTAACTTTTATCCAGGTTTGAATTCCGTTTTTGTTCATTCTAAATTTTCTGGAAAACTCCAATGTAAAATCATGTAATTTTGTGTATGATTTATGCAATATAACCCAACCTTCATCTGGAGAAAATTTCATGACTTTCTAAGAAACGCGCTGATTTATGTCTGTGTTGTTTGCGTTCCGCATGTTATGGCCACTACTGTTGAGTTCACAAGAAACTAGTACAGCTTGGATGCTTTTCAAAATCTCACAAAATACAGTCTAATGAAGTTTTTCAGGCCTTTGATGGCCATTAATAATTAAAAAAGGTTAACGCAGATTGTGTTTGCATTTTCTCTCGTCACGCAATTACTAAAAGTCAGCATTAAGGAACGTCATTAATTACAGACACGCAATGTGAACTTGTGTGCACGAAATTAGATCCTTGTATCACGCAATTTGTGCGGCTTTTTACAGTTAAATTGTGACAACTTATGTAAATAGGAAAAAAGCATTGAATATCTCATGTTTACCATTTATCAAACTTTTTTAGTAGTACCTGCGTTTGCAGTATCAAATGCTATACGTTTAACTATATGTAAGTGGAAAATTAGTTAGTCGTGCGAAAAAGTTTCAGTCATCAAAATAGCCTCCGGAAAAAGTATTGGATACATTCTCTGTACATTTCGTCACGAAGCCTCTACATTGTTCTACTGACTCTCACCTCCTTCCATAATTAATCGTGAGTGTTTTTCATAACGAATATTCGATGCGATTTTCCACCATGTTCAAGGCCGAACTCTCCTAAACGCACGATATTTATTACTAATGTTTTGTCTAGAAGGTGTTTCCAAGTTTTAAATTGTGTTTATATCGGAGATTGACACGCCTTTCTTCTTATTTACCATAAAATGCGTTCGTTAATCTTCCTTGGCCTCCATCTTCTAAGCATTTTTACAACTGTTCAAAATTTCATGTACCCACTTTTTAATGTTTCCAGCCACTTCTTTAATGTTTTAATGTTTTTTCATCGTGTAAAGAGTATGCTAGATGAAGAATCCAGATTATTAGCCATTCAATCCCTGGTGTTATCGCGCATTGACTACTGCAGCCTAGTATGGGGAGACTTACTTCAATACCTTCAAAGGGATTTACATAAGTGCATGAATTTCGCACCCAAGGTGATATGCAACGGTAATTTTAAAAGAAGTGACCACGTAACCCCTCTCCTTAACAAACTCGGCTGGATTCCTATCAAAGAAAGGCTCCTCATGCAGAGGGCACAATACGCATTCTCTTCGTTATATCTTCCTCAGAGCAATGCTGAGATAGTGCGTTTCCATCCACCCACTGTTACCAACCAAAAGCCAAACAGAAACAATAATGTCTTAGTCAACTATCGTTCATCTCACTTAGGGCAGAAAGCTCTGTCAATATCAGGCGCCTTACTGTGGAACAAGCCTCCGCTGAGTATTAAAATCCCTCAAAGACCGTCAGAATATGAAGCCAAAATAGCTCGTCATTTTGCGTCTCAACAATAATTCTTAGTTACAGAACATACTGAATAAGTATTGAAGAATCTCATTTGCCTGGTTTCTCCATTGCTGAATACTCTCCCTCGCTCTTTTTTATAATTCAAAACATCACACGACAGTTTTGAGGTATGCGTAGGCATTATGATTTGATCGCCTATATGATGGGATTTACAAACATGCCCACTTGTATATGTGTACGTATATGGGTGTATGCACGCATATGGGTGTGCATATGTGCGCATACACCTGGGTGAACTGGACTAGCAACTGGTATACTAACTTTAAATACCAGCATTCTTTCTCACTCCCAACTTCTAACACTACCTGTGACTGCCTCGACAAATAATAACGACGTGGGGAAGGTTCAGAAAAGTCCACGGATGATGCAGAACTTGTCCAAGCAACCATTTATTAATACGTAAAATTACTTGCAAGAGAAAAGTCTAGTTAGCACAAAGGTAATACAAAAATATACAGTTTTTAGAGGTTACAAATCTAAAGGTGATGCAGAGTGCAAATCAGAAAGTAATGACGCAAAATTGGAGCAGAACTGCGTCATTGTTACAAGAAAACTCGGCTCAGATAACACGGGTAACACTTCAGCAGCTCAGCCAACACACAAATTATAGGCGAGTCTTGGCACAATTTTTATACGTGCATCCTAATGGAACACTCTGATATAAGCAGTCAACCCAGTGAGAGACCTATAAAATACTAAGGTCAGGAAATACTCTACACACTGATGTCCAACCCAGGTAGACGCTGAATTGAAGTTCTACGGTTTTTCCTTCGAAGGCAATGCTCGACAACTCGAGATGTCTCTGACTAAACATGACCAGTCACAACGATCTAGCAATACAACAGCACCACCCGGACATAGTTATAACTAAAGCCCGGACTTTTGCCATAAATGCCTATAATGCCTAAAGCGCCATAAGTGCATATAATGCCTAAAGCGCCATAAGTGCATATAATGCCATAAATGGCCTTCATAGTGCCATAAATGCCTTCATAATGCCATAAACGCCTACTTATGCTGCCTATGTATGAGTCATTATTTCTAGAGTATTGCACCCCAACATAACTAGTATATACAATCAATAAAAATTCCTAAACAGAAAAAGTATTCGGGAGCTGCAGGTGATTGGTTGTATGGAAGTGACCGCATAAACGGTTCGGGTTGCGGGTGATAACATTATTGTCGTGAGCGAAATGTGCGAGGCTACGCCCTGAGCAAAGCGTGAGTTGCGGTAGTGGATAGGTTAAGTTTGTTGTTTTTAGGTTTCCGGCCATCATATGACGATGTGTCAAAGATCGTAAGGTGTGACGTTTTTACTGCAGCCGGGTTTACTGCGTTTTTTAAGGTGGTCGTTATTTCATGAATCCAAATAATAACCCTAACTGAAATTTATGATTCCTGTGTTCCATTTGATTTTGTCACATGCGTTTTCAAATAGCTATTTTTTCATTCTCCCCATCTTTCAAGATCCCTGCTACTAATTATTATAAAATTAGTTCACTTGCCATCCATTCAATGCCTAAAGCTAAACAAACAGATGCAGATTATTAGATTATAAGTTACAAACAGATGCAGCCAAGATTCTTAGTTACATAGCAGAATACGGCGAAAATGTTTTTTCTAATAGTGTAAATAACATATTATGCTGCATTGAATGCAAGACACGGGCAAATGTGAAAAAAGATATTTTGTGCACCAACACCTGCGGTCTAAACGGCCTCGACAAGACGACCTGAAGGTCGACAGTTCACAACCGTCAGGAAGTGCGGCCAGTTCTGCTAACGCGTCTACTGTTCAGTATTCGCCAAACTTGAACTGTACGTTCAAAGAGGACTTGTGCAAAACTTTCATTGATGCTAACATACCTTTGTGTAAATTGACCAATGAAAGCGTTAGATGATTTCTCGAAAAATATACCGGAAAGTGCATCCCAAAAGAATCAACTCTGAGAAAATACCATGCAGATAAAAACTGCTATACAACCATAGATAAAATAAATAAAAATTCGTGATAAAAACTTTTGGATTTCAATTGATGAAACTACTGATCCACTGGGAAGACATTTAGTGAATGTGATTGTAAGTACCTTAGTAGCGTCAGATGAACAAAGCATGCATTTACTAACAACAGTCTGTCTCGTCAACCAACAGGTCAAATATGTCACAGGTATTCACCTCTTCTGTTGCAATATTATGGCCAGATGGCACCAAGTATAACAACGTACTTCTATTTGTTACGAATGCCGCTCCGAACATGAAGAAAACAGTTAAAATTTTACAGGTGATCAGGAATGATCCGTGTTACGTGTTAAGTGCATGGATTGCATAAAATATCCGAAGAAGTTTGCTCGCTATTTCCACCTGTGGACAGTTTGATTGCAAATGGCAAGACAATTTTTCAAGTCGCTTCACTTTTGTGAATGTGCCCCAAGCCTGAGCTTGCCCCCACAACCAATTATCACGAGATGGGGAACGTGGTTATCAGCTGCTCTCTATTATTCTTCCAGCTTGAGGCTCTAAAAGACAAATTCAACACTTCGGACACTGAAGACGTTGCCTCCATACGCATTGTTCAGGAATTGATATGGAATTCTAGTTTGCAGAACGATCTCTCTTTCATCGAAGCACACTTTCAAACGCTGCTGCAAACCATGCAGGAGCTAGAAAAAAAGGAATATTCCGCTGCATTATGCTTTTGATTTGGTTGATAGCACTGTAGAAAAATTGAGGAGCACTCCCATAGAAAAGGCAAACACATAACTATAAAATGCCATAATATGTTTGATTCTAATGTTGGCCTAGGACAGATGAAAGATATTGCACATGTTCTTAAAGGAAAAAAATGTTCAATGCGTTGATAATCTTTCATCGAGCGATGTAGCATGTTTCAAGTTCGCCCCCGTTACATTTGCCGAAGTTGAAAGATCATTCTCAAAATTAAGCATATACTCTTGGATCGACGGTTGAGTTTGACCAGGGAAAACGTAGAGAAGCTTGTAACAGTGAATTGACTGACGAATAACAATGTATTATAAAAGAAGTTGGTTGTGTATATTAACAATATTTTAGTATTTTCACTGTTGGTGAAGTTAAAGTTTTGTTACACGTTACTATAAAGTTCATTTCATGTTACAAAATAATATTTGTATTACATATGTATAATGAATTTCAATTGTTAAAAAAATTTTTTCGTGAACATTGCAGTAAATGCAATACCTTTATTTCGTTTAATTCTTTTCATTTCATACCTTAAAACACATTTTTACGATAGTGCAGGACCGGTTGATTATCAGGAAAAGCATGACTTGTTCAATTCCAAAATGCCTGCATTGGATGTCTCAAATGCCTGCGAAACTGCCATAAATGCCAACGAACACTTCCAAATATGCCTACGAATACTGCCATAAACTCGCGATAGCCGTGTGCTATAGGTTCCGCCGCCGTGCGGCCGGGACCCGGGTTCGAAACTCGGCGCTGGCAGTGGCGATTTTCTCTGTTGGGTATTGGAGAAAAATTCCAAGCACAATACCCCACTCTACCCAGGTGTCTGAAATGGGTACCGGTCTTGACCGGGGGAAAGCGTAATGGCGTCCTCGCGTTAGTTATAAGGCATTTGAAAATCCAATGTACAAGGTGATATGTATCAGGCTTGATTGGAAATAAAGCATCCGTAGATGCCTTCATTATTATTATTTAAAAAAACGCCTATGGTTAAGTGCCATGGGTGCCTATGTTTTAGTGCCATAAATGCCTTTTTATAAATGCCTAAACGTCCGGGCTCTAGTTATACCACATAAATTGTGATGCCTCCCGGCTACAAGGAGGCAACGAAGTCCCCAAAGGGTTGGAGCACAGAATTCACTTAAACACCAGAAACCCAAAAAGGGACGGTAACACTTTTAACTAATAATTTCGAACAATCAGAACATGGCGATAAAAGGGCTCTCACCTTTCGAAAATTTATTTGTTCAGATAAACAAATTCTTCATTGTAGCCGGCTGTCCAAGAACGCAAGGTTCCAAGGTAGCGGGGAAGATGACCGGTGCCCAGCGAGGCACAAAGTTGCGTGCACCCGTGGCCGCGGTTGGAAGCAGTCTTATTACGGGGCAGTCGGAAAGACTGCACACATCGGCTTTCCTCTGAATACGTTGCATTGGCTTCGAACTCGGAAGAAAAGTGCAGGCGCATTTTTAGTAGTGGGGAAATACGCTTGCCACCGAAGTTGCGAGGAACCCCCACTATTGCTCTGTTATTCGCTTATTATTCGTTTTATAGCCTTTTAAGTCTATAGACTTGACAGCAGCCTAAGACCCCTTACTGCGGAAGGCCATTAATAATGCCTTACCAAGCCCGCAGAGGATCTCGGCTTAGAGCAACGGCTAGAGTTTCCACAACATCCACCAAGGAGGCCAATAAGTGAACAGGCGGCACATTTTAGATACATCATTACCAGTAAATAAATTACCTGATGTGCATGAACACAGTCTTCTAGGACACTCATAATCAACTAGGCGATCTAACATATCCCAAAGTCACTAAAATATAATAGGCAAATATGTCATGTAATATAGCAAGTTAAGTGTGGAACTTAATTCTAGAGCCCAAAACCACAGCTCAATCCATCACATTAGCTGTAATTGACAGTAAGGATTTATACAACACAGTACGCCTAGATCAAATTAACAGCTGAGCACAAGGAATACAGAAAATGAAAGCAGTACTGCCAAGCAAGGATCAACATAAGGCTCAATAATTTACTCAAACAAAATGAATGAGTTCACAACACTGAACAACACAGATCAAGTCAACCATTAGAACAATGTGCATAACCGTTAGCAATTGACTATATCACTTATTATTTAATACTATACTTACATTTCCTTCTCTGGAGTCTACACACTACACTCAGACGGTTCTCTTACATGACTAGCCGCTGGCGGCCTCTGCCGGGAGGGCTGAGTTTATATATTTACATTACCGGAAGAGAGCGTTTCCGGAAAACGAGTGAACTTGCGGAATGGTTCTCCCGATATTCGGAGGTCCAAATTTTCTATCGCTATTTGAAAATATAAATTTCCTAAAATTGCTGCGAAGGCAGCACTCTACCCAACACATCATTTCATTTTATTGTTGTCAAGCAATCCAAAGCTTAAATGTCTTGTACATGTAATATGTGGTACCTATGTATGTTTATCAATTGCAGACATTTTGAGCCATATTTCACCGATAAAGTGATTTTTTTTCTAATATGAAACCCTTACAGGATATTTATGTTTTCTTTCTTATTCACGTCCATAAATGCTCTTGTTATGCTAGTGTAGTGCTAATTATCATATCATCTCTTACGCTCTAGAGTATATTATAACACCCGCACCTAAGCCTCACGTATTTCTGGAAATATTCTGTACTTGGGAACCGTTGTAGAACAATCGTTATCATGTTTGTCTCAGGTAGACTGTTTTGTGCCACTATTTTTAGTACGGAAATTTCATAAAATTCAAGCCGTAATAAAAGATATTTTCTCCTAGTCTCTTGATTGGAATGCTAGTTTATACTGACTAGTTTACGTTATTTGCACACATGCTTACCTGTATATATGTGTACGTGCGCACGCTATGTGTGCGTAGATGGGTGAATGTGTCACTACGTAATACTTCATTTTCGCTACATTATTCTACAGCATTTTAAACAATATATATGTACATATTTGTTGCGCGATCACCCGCATATGATAAAAAAGACGCTTTTCAACCAATGATTTTTTCAATACAATATTTAATTAAACATCGTTACAGTATTTCATTAGAAATTGTAAGCAGCAACACATACAGAAAAGTTGTCAAATAAATTCCTTTGTTCATATCCTTTATTTCAGAACATCGCACGGCATTTTTATAGAATGCGTATGTATTGTGATTGCCTCGATGTATAGAAATGTGTTTGTGTGAGTTTACGAGTTAGGTGTAAGTATTTACGTAGGTATGTATGCGCATGTGTATATACATATATTTAGATGTATACGTATATGCACATATGTGGGTACCAGACTGAGAACTAGCATTTTAACTAGAGATAATGATCTTTTTTCTGTTCACTCTCAACTTGTAACATTACCTAACTTGTCATCTCTTTATTATTGTAAAGCATTCATGTAAAAAACTATAAATTTGTTGTGCGATCATCCATTTATATTTAAATAAAATGCTTATCAGCTGATGGCCGTTATGTTAATATTGTTTAATTAGAAATACAAAACTTATAATTTTCGTGGTCCTCATGCTTATACAGGGTCTCCGACACTTTAGTTGCCAAACTTTAACATAAGGTAGCGATCGTCGAAATGAACACTTTTTATTCTATTAAGATACGGTCTAAAATGCTTAGTTAAAAAGTTACAATTACGTGAAGTTACTTTTCATCCGAAATTCTGAGTGCTCCTCGACATCAACGACAAAGATTAGTTTGTTTACTGTTAGTACTTCTTCGGCTGCAAATGTATCACCGGCTATGGAGGGAGTATCCAATGCTGAATTAGCGGATATACACCTAGTGTATGGTGCAGCAAATGGCAATTCTATGGAGGCTGTTTGAATTTACGCAGAAAGGCATCCTAACAGACATGTTCCATCTTGTCAAACATTCACAGCCATACACCGGAGATTACGTGAATACGGATCATTTCACAGACCCTGAAGGAAGACGCCAAATGAGAGTAGCAGATTCAGGCAAGGTGAAAGATGTCTTGGAATATTTTCGAAACAATCCTGCTTCAAGCACTCGTTCATGTGCACGTGCTTTACATTTAAGTAAAACTACTGTGTGGCATGTACCACATAACAGTGGTCAACATCATTTCACTTTCAGCGTGTGCAGGAATTGCACGGTGATGCTTTCGAACGTCGTGTTGAATTTGCGAGGTGGTTTCCACAGAACACAGATCAACAACCTCGTTTCCCATCACGAGTCTTATTCACAGAAGAAGCGTCATTTACTCGAGAAGGAAAACTTAATCTCCATAACCTGCACATTTGGTCTGGCAACAATCCCCATGTTACAAGACAATGTCGACATCAGGTTAGATTCGCCGTAAATGTTTGGGCAGGAATTCTTGGTGACCATCTGATTGGACCATACATCTTACCAGAGAAACTAAATGGACGTACCTATTACATTTTTCTTAATGAGGTGTTGCCAGAACTACTGGAAAATGTACCTTTAGCTGATAACAGAAGAATGTGTTTTCAACATGATGGTGCTCCTGCACACTTTGCGGTTGCTGTTAAGCAATAATTGGATGCTCGATATCCCAATCGCTGTATAGGCCGTGGCGGTCCCTTCGCTGGCCACCAAGATCTCCTGATATTACGCCCCTAAATTACTTTTTCTGAGGGCATATGAAACGTTTAGTGTATGAAACACCGATTCAATCCAAAGAGGACCTGATGAGTAGGATTGTTGAAGCCTCGGAAAGGATTCGTGAAACTCCTGGTGTCTTTGCTCGCGTCCGCCAATCATTGGAGAGGCGTTTGAATGCCTGCATCGAAACAAATGGACGGTATTTTGAACAATTTTTGTACACATGTAACCTAGTTTACGGTTTCGTTTGTTGTGCTCATAATAGTAACTGATGAAAATGCTTTTTCCTTATCACAATATCAAAAAGTTAATGTTAATTAATTACAATAAATGTTTCACATACTTGCCTAACTTCTCATTTCGTATCCTTGCCATTGATGTGCCGCAGTTTATCGCCTTGGATTCGCCTCCACAATGAGTGTACGAATTATTTTCAATAACTGTCCAGCTTCAAGTCCTTGTAACTCTTTAACTAAGCATTTAAGACCATACCTTAATAGAATAAAAAGTGTTCATTTCGACGATCGCTACCTTATGTTCAAGTTTGGCAGCAAAAGTGTCGGACACCCTGTATATATATATATATAAGGGTGGCCAGTACTCATGGGGAGATTTTTTTTTCACAGAATTTTCTTGACGGGACCCCTAAAAAGATGAGGTTGATAGAAAAAATGATACTGGTAAAGTTCCAGACCATTTAAACATCGTTAACCCGTGCCCCAACGGCCTCAAAGTTCTGAAAAATCGCGAAAAATGCCATTTTTCAGAACTTTGAGGCCGTTGGGGCACGGGTTAACGATGTTCAAATGGTCTGAAACTTTACCAGTATCATTTTTTCTATCAACCTCCCCTTTTTAGGGGGCCCCGTCAAGAAAATTCTGTGAAAAAAAATCTACCCTATGAGTTCTGGCCACCCTAATATGTATATATATATATATTTCTTCATGCTTCCTTAAAATGACATTTTTTGAACAGCAGCCGTAACACGCGATTCATTTATTATATGCTGGCGTCAAGAATTGCGACGTTTTATGTCATGTATATGTACACTGTCAAAAGTGTTTTCGCCCCACAATGAAAATACATCGTCGATGAAATTATGTTATCTCTTATAATTATCAATACATGTATTATCAAATATTAGATTAGACAAGATTAGGAGTACATTGTCCTCAATCATTTCTTTCCGACTAGTGACATGGGTATTACAATATGTGTGTGTATCATTTAAGTGTATTAACTTTCAGATATTTTAAAAACCAATGATGATACTTGTGTACCATCTCTTAGAAATAAAGTGTTTTTCATTTTTTTCTCTCTAGCGCAGAATCAATTTCTGGGATATTTTTTAACACGCGCGTAATCCTTCGTGGCGTCCAATGGTCAGATCCCTCACATCCTGTTATACATTTTTGGCATAACTGAATCTGTGTAGCGCTCTTCACAAATATGGCTCATGGAAAAAAATAACTGCTTAAATCACTATTTTTGGTAATTTTGTTATGGCTCTATGAGGACTATTCCACGCTGCTGCACCATTTGTAATATTTCTTATTAGATTGAAATTACTGCTGCAGCATTTACTTTTTATCGAGTAGATTTTACCGACCAAAATTACGTTCTAAGAATTACTACAATCGGACATGTGGTATCTGCTGCCACCTGCGTCCAAAGAGCCGAACCATATTAATATAATTGAACGATCCATTTATTCAGTAATATGATCAAACGATTCAATGCGGTTGTCATGATCAAATGATTATATTCGGTGAGCGCGTGTCCTCACCGAAAGTAAAGCGCGTGTAAAGTTGTATTTCCAGGGATATTTCTTACATAGATGTTCATATTTTCGATTCTACACTCTCATCTTTCTTAACTTACAAAGGGAATTAAAAACATAGGTCACTTGCTGTATTTCACTATTGAACGCTGACAACTATATATACATCACAGAGTTGTTGAGACAAGCTGGTAAGCATGGTAGTATTAATGGAGATTTATCATAGCAACCCAATTTTGGAGTTGGTATGTATGTATGAAGAGGTTTGATCGCTATTTCATTGAAGTTGATAGTTATGATTGAGGTAAGGTGGCTCTCCTGATCAATCAGGATGATTTACACTCGTCGTTTTACACTATGTCAATAAAGAGGGTTCATCGCCATAAGCGATAATAATAATAATAATAATAATAATAATAATAATGTTAATATTGTTGCGGATGTTGATAAAAACATCAAAGTACGAATACGAGTCCTTTACTGCTCTCCTCTACGCATGCCGTCTGCGACCGAAAGATAAATTCACCAGGTAATCTCTAAAGGAGAGTCAACTGCAAAGTAAAAATACTGAAATATTCCAATTAGGTCGTAAGCATTTATCACACGGAGATAGTTCATTAACTCGTTAACGTCTAGTTGTCTTCACTGGTTGATCATGGCTTGTCGCATTAAGGGCTTCTAATCCGAGCAGCAAATTAAAATAGATATTCTTCAGAGAGCGTTCGGTGGGCAGCAGACCGTTCAACTCTCAGCTCAGGCCCTCACACATTCTAACCCTGGAAGTGCTCATTCCCATAGGTACAATAGTTGTACCTCCCTGAGGGGGAAAAGGCAACAATGAGCCGAAAATACAGAATCATCAGGATTTGTGATCTCGAACAGTCAACCACTCGCTCTTAGCTCCAGGGTAATCTGCCTGCCGGGCACGCTACCTTGAATGCATGTCGTTGCGCTTGCGAACTAACATGTTAAAACAATGGGTGACAGGTAATTGGTGTAAATGCCCTCAACCTTGATTTCACTTGATCGAAGAAACTGGATCCTGTATTTCATTTATATAAAATGAGCAAGATCTTGCATGGTTAATATTACAAAGACATAAAAATATATTCTTCGATGAGATAAAGGGTGGCAGCTTCCGTTCCTCATTGCTTGGAACTCTCTCAGGGTAGACGAGGAGAGGGCGGGTGTAGAGGGTAATGTAGTGAGGCATTCAATGTCTGTCGGAGTTGTAATGGTAATTCGAAATAGATCATAAGACGGATGATGGAATTCCATGAACGTTGGATTTATCCACGATAACATGTCTGGGGTTGAGGGATTTGATTTATCATTTTAACATGTCTCTTTTTGAGACATTTTAATGAAAGTCATTGGCCAGATGTTCTTCTTCAACGTAGCATGGAATTTATCGAGTGCAGTATGCGAAGTTAGTTGTGCGAAACACATTATAACCGTGTAAGTTAGTTCAAGATTAACTTAGCCCAATGAAGGCAATGCCAAAAGAGCAAAGAGAAGAGTTAATTTGTATATATAGAACATGACCAAAAATGTATGTACAAAGTGTACTCCCATACAGGGTTCCCTGCGTATTGAAACGAGTTACGAAAACATCAAAGAAAGACAAAGAGATAACGAAGAAGGCACGAAAACTGAAAGAAACTAAGTGGGCACATAAGAAAAACAAAACAAGTCTTATAGAAGAAGAAGAATTTTAAGGAAAATTTTCCACCAGGGTCACCAGCAAAATGCAACTGTGGACCCCCTAACCCAATTGAAAATCATGGACGTATCACCGGTGGGTTAAGGACGTGACGGTCAATTATGTGCGATTTATAGGCTGGTCGGCCTACTCTGCATTAACACTCCTTCAACGCGCTCTAAACTACCCGCGAAAAAGTTCGGACGTGAAATTCATTGTTGGCCGTAGACGATTTGAAGGCGCAAAATTTTTAGTTCGGGAATGGCCGTAACATTTGAGTGCGGCCATCGGAGGTACAGCCTTACAAATCTATGCTGCCGGTAGTGTGCTGCAGGTTTGGCGATCTGTTAGACTTAGTTCACGACTGTAAGTCATCGAGTGATGATCTGGAAGTTGTCGTTTTTGCAATCGCGATTGCTGGCGTGAGTTTTCCTTTAATTGTGAATGTGTTCTTTGCAACTATTGCATTAGATAAACGGTGATTTAGAATTGCATCATCATGCTAAAAACGTGTTTTTTGATTGTTTATCGGGATGTTTAAGCCATTGACAGTTACGCTCATCTTTAGATTTTAACGTTAGTCGACGAGCTCAAGCTGAGTTCTAATTTTTAAACACAGTTGTGTGAGGTGTTGTTCGTCCAACTGTTTTGAAACTAGAGCAGTCATGTCAAAGTACTCTGGATAGATTATTGAACAAGTTTACAGCACAGCTCACATTCCCTTGATTCACTTGCAAGTTATATTCATGAACATTGGAAGCATGTAGAAGATGGATCATTGTGCAGGTGGGTCATTTTATATCGTAATTATGGTTATGCCTTTCATTATGGACATTTTTTATTCATTTTTTTTACTGTCCATGTCAGCTTGTCTTTCTGTATTCAACTATTCTCTTGTTTAATTTGTTTTTCAAGATTTTTAATTATAATAATGACGCGTTATTTTAACATTTTGAAAAAAATTGTGTGATAAGCGCAATTTTATGATTATTTCAAAAAAATTAATTTTTAGGTTTAAAGCTATATACATATATATATAATTTTTTTCTCAAATTTAGCCAAAAAGCGTCATTTTATTTTTAGAAATGTTTCAAGGATTCTAAAACTGTCTTTGGTTTTGTTCTAGCATCAAAACTCAATGAGGAGATACAGTTTGAATGTGAAAGTTTTTTGTTTTGATTATAAGCTGAAACAAACTTTTTTGTTGGAGCGTAATATAATGGACAATTTATGTAATTGACTGCGGTTTTAATTTATATTTCGATAACTTCCACGCATAAACTCAAATTCAAACTGTGAATTGTGATTTCCAAACAAAAACATTATTTTTCAAAATTATGAATTTTTTATTTTCAGTCTGATTCTTATGAAATTTGACCCTAATATGTAACTTTTGAAAAGAAACACAATTTCTTCTATTCATTTTGGTGATTCAGGCCTTAGTTTTTGAAAAAATTGACATATTGTTTTTTGGTTCATTTATATGGATTTTTCAAACCATATCTCCTCATTGAGTTTTATGCTAAAACAAAACCAAAGATAGTTATAGAATCCTTGAAACATTTCTAACAAAAGTAAATTTCAAAATTATCCATTTCCCGTTTTGTTTTCTTTTTACCTGGGGTTAGAAATGGGAATGGAAGACGGAAATTCAAGATTTTTGTCCCCTTACCCCTCTCTGGGGGAGAGGATATATTGTCCGTAGCGCCATAAAACTTTAGGACCGAATAATCCACCACCTAAGGGTCCTTTTCCAACAAAAACATGAAAAACGACCATCAGAGCGACAGGGCCCTGTCGGAGGCCTGGGATGATCACCTTAAACCCTGTCCGCACCGATTCCGCGTTCCCTTAAAACGTTGACTACGTTTGTGCGATTGCTACGGGTGGTTCGGTTAAGTTGAGAGTAGCAGAATTTAGAAATCAACTGTACTACTCAAAACCACTCTTGTCCTTTATAGAAAGTGTGAAAAATTTAAGTGTGCGGACATTTTAACTGGTGTGCTGAAATCAATTCTGAAAAAGGAAGTGAAATTATAAAAATTCTATTCATTTTTGCCGGTATGCAAGTGAGCAATTTACTTAGTGGTACAGATATGTCCCATAGCGTAGTCCACGTGTTGCCTCCATACTAAATGGTGTCTCCCTTTTCCTCTCTTTGGATCGCATTTGTTGCGGATAGGGAGGCTTAAACTAACCAATAATCTAATCTATAATGTAAACGAGCGTTGAAAGGGAACTTTGAGATATGGAAATTTCATTACCATCCTTATGTTTATGTAGTTGATATTTGTTTGTTATATGCAGCATTTTAAACGTATTGCGATTTTATGTTTATTGCCTACATTATTTTGGTGTGCCATTGGTAGGAAGGCTGTGATTGAATGGGAGTAAGATATTCATGTAAATTTTTATTTAGAAACTGTTTAATTTTTGTGATAAAAGTTAAAAAATAGCAGGATTCCTTGTCTTTCCCAATGTATAGTCTTATGTACCTGAGCTCCCAGTTGCACGTGCATCGATCTCATTAGATGTACAATATCGTACTGAGCTTAATGGGTCAATACATTCACAATGCAGTGAGTGTGAATGTATTGTAGGATCCAAAGCTTCCAGTGCAATATTGTACACTCCGTGAGGCGAGGCACGTGCAACCGCGAGCGATTTTTTAACCTATAATCCACGGACGGCCAGCCGCGATTCGAATCTGGTTCTGAGGCGGTAAACGACCGTTAGGTAGGGCGGAAAAACGGCGATTTGCGTGCAGTTTTGTGTCCGAAAAAGTGGGCATTTGACCCTTGAACCGCGCGTAATACAACTAAAAAACGCCTAGGAACCGACGCGCGCCCACCGGCGAAGCGTCCTTGATTTTCAATTGGGAACAAGCATTGGGAAAGTAGGGGAGATGGTCGTCGATAACGGAGCACACGGTTGGCTTAAAACGAACTAGCAACGTTACAAAGCAGCGGGAGTGACGTGTGCTGATCTATGTTTGAGAAATTGAGTATCGGCAGTAGTGGTAGCAGCAAAGGCTTACTAGTGCTTTAGTAACCCGGACTATATTGCCCCAAAGGTTACATGGATTACTTTCGTTTTAACTACCACTGTGTCAGCAGGGTTCTAGAAGTAACGATAAGTTGAGAGGCAATACACATTATTCGTAATGTTATCTCGATAGTCTCTCAACCCCACTTGTAGTCATATAAGGTCGAACGCACTTATTGCGCGAAGGAAGGCCACGAGCTGGCCCATCGGTGCGTTGTCACCCAGAACGTCTCCCACGGAGAGCGGCAGGGAGTTATCCGCAAATACAGCGATGTGTTGACGTCTTGCAGCTAGCAGGGCTGGGCAGTCCATGATGATGTGGTGCACTGTGAGGCGAGCACGCAGGCAAAGGGGGCAGCCCGGAGGAGGCTCCTGCACTTCGTTATTCATGAGGTAGCCGTGTGTGAGATGGGTGTGTCCTGCTCTGAGGCGATTTAACACGACTTCCGTTTTTCTTGTTTGCTTTCTCTCTTTCCACGGACCTGGTTCAGGCTTAATTCCACGTAGGAAGCTCGTCGTGCGGAGCCAGTCCGTCTTCCATTTACCATATATCTTGCTCTCCAGCACGGGAAACCAGTCTTTATAAAACACTGCCACTTGGCTGGCAGGGCGTGCGGCTGCGTCCTTTGCGAGCCCGTCGACTGCTTCATTGCCACTTATGCCCACGTGGCTCGGTATCCAACAGAAGCGTATGGTTTTATTGTTTGATAAATCGTTTAACTGGTGTTGGAGCATTCGTGCTACTGGATGGGGAGTGAGTTTGTTTCGTAGGATAGTCAATGCGCTCAAAGAGTCTGAGAATATAACGAAGCGGAAGTTCGCGCGTTCGCCTATTATTTGAAATGCCAGGTCTATTGCGCAGAGTTCTGCAGTAAATATCGATGCCATATGCGGGAGCGAAATTTGTTTATGGGTACCGCTACACAACGCAGCGGCGCCCACTCCATCACTGTTCTTGGAGCAATCAGTGTAAATTGGCGTGAAACCACCGAACACCTCGTGCTTCAACCGCCTATATTCCTGAATGTACAGGTTTGGGTGGGTCTCGTTCTTTTTCATCGTGGCCAGGTCTGTATTAATATCCGCTGTACAGGTCTTCCAGGTTGGTGTGGTCAAGTTCAAGAGCCGATAGGAAAAGGAGGGTTTTACCAAGCGGCACTCCATACCCAAGGAGTTGATGAGGTTGTAAGTGCGTATTGCAAAGGTGGGCGTCATATTTTTATTGGCGAAGAGTCTTCTGTCGGTAGGTGGTATAGCATAATTAAATGCAGGGCTGGAAATATGGCTCTCAGTCTTATAATAATGTCTCAAGGAGAGATGTTGCCTTCGTAGGTCGAGGGGCATTTCGTTCGCCAAGACCTGGAGGCTGGCAACGGGAGTCGACCGAAACGCTCCAGTTGCTAATCGTAGGCAATCGTTAGCTATGGAGTCTAAAATTTTCAGAGTAGATGTAGGAGCTGATCCGTAGACGATGCTGCCGTAATCGAGTTTGGATCTGATGAAGAGCCTGTACATATGGAGTAGGATGTGTTGGTCAGCTCCCCAGTCGTGGGACGATATGGATTTCATCAAGTTTATGCCTCTTTTGCAGTTGGATTTGATATTATTCACATGTGTTTTCCATGAGAGTTTGTGGTCCCAGGTAAGGCCCAAAAATTTGGTTTCGTTAGTGGAGGTTAAGTGTTCGGTGTGAATTTTTAGAGCTGGGGATAAGTGAATACCAGGAAGGAAGGTGAAATGCACGGCTTTAGATTTTTCTTTTGAAAAGGTAAATCCATTTAGTTGGGCCCACATGACGATACGATCGATGCAGTGCTGTAGCTTGAGTTGGATGACGTTGAGGTCCCGATGCCTATATCCCACCTGAAGGTCATCCACAAAAAGGGATACATGGTATCTGGAGTCATTAGGGATGTGGTTGAGGATATTGTTCATTTTTATTATAAATAAGGTGACCGAGAGAACAGAACCTTGAGGAACTCCTTCTTCTTGAGGGAAATGCTCTGACAGGTGATTGTTAAGCGACACTTTAAAAGTACGATTGCGTAAAAATTGTTCTATGTATAGGGGGAGCCTACCTCGTAGGCCCATGTTATGGAGATCCCTGATGATTCCATGTCTCCAGGTGGTGTCATATGCTTTTTGTAAATCGAAGAAAACGCTTACAAAGTGTTCTTCGTGAGCGAAGGCTCTTCTAATTGTGGTTTCAAGGCGGATGAGGTGGTCGGTTGTAGACCGGTTTCGACGACCGCCACACTGGATGTTGTTGAGCAGGCCGTGCATGTCGCAGTAATCGAAGAGCCTGTTGTTAATTAGGCGTTCGAGGGTTTTGCAAAGGCAGCTGGTCAGTGCAATTGGTCTATAGTTCTGGGGTGAGTGCGGGGATTTACCAGGTTTTGGGAACGGTATAATGATTGCCTCCCGCCAGATCTGAGGAAAGTATCCATGCAGCCAGAACTTGTTGTATACGGATAATAAATCGAGTTTGCTTTTTTCAGGAAGGTGCTTCAGCATTTTGTAGAGTATTTTATCTTTACCGGGTGAGGTATCTTTAGTGGCACGCAGGGCAGTTTTGAGTTCGGCTAGTGAGAAAGGTTGATTGTAGTCCTCGTCGTTCATTGATGAGAAGTCAAGTCTGGTAAGTTTAGCTTTTTGTTTTTCACGCCTGAAGTCGGTGCTGTAGTTTTCGGCACTGCTAGTATTGCTAAAGGTTTCTGCAAGCTTATTTGCAATGTCAGGGATTGTAGAATAAATCGAATTATTTTCGCGGAGGATTGCTAAATTTCGCTGCGAGCGTCCTTTTATTTTTCGTATATTTTCATAGACCGTAGAGAGGGGTGTGTGCTGGGAAAATTTGTTGGCGAAGGTAATCCACGCCTTTCGCTTTTCATCTCTTAGAAGATTCCGGTGTATCGCTCTGGCTCTCTTCCAGCGCAAAGCGTTCTGCGGTGTTTTCAGTTGGCGATATTTTTGGTAAAATTGCTCTTGGATAAGGCGTGTTTGGGTGAGTCTTGCGCTCCAGTACGGCTTTGGGAAGCGGGCGGTGGAGAGTATTATGGTGGGGATACAGTCGGAAGCAATAGCCATAACCTTGTTTGAGAAAATGTCGAGAGCTTCCTCGCACGTTGCCTGCTCGGGAATTAGCATTTCATCCCATTGAGGGTGGTTCTCATAAGACGACCAGTCTGCCTTCTTTATATTCCATATCGTTCGGTTCGGTTCATACAGTTGTTGGCCCATTATACTCGTGATGATGGGGCAGTGGTCACTGTCCTCTGGAGAGTCGCAAGTAGCCCACACCAAATCAGCACTCAAACGGGGGGAGGCAAACGTTAAGTCTATTGCGGGCTCAGAATCGTAGGATATTCGAGTTGGAGATCCGGTATTCAGAAGTGAAAGGTTGTGCTCGTTTATGAATTCTTCTACTATTTGGCCTCGAGCATCGCTCCTTCTGCATCCCCACGCAACGCTGTAGGCATTGAAGTCTCCCATCAGGAGTATTGGCGAGGGCAGCTGTGTGAGCAAATCGCGTAGAGCGGTGATTGTCAGGTTATGGCTTCTCGATGAGTAAAGAGAGACCACCGTGACTGGTCTGGATAGTTGCACGGTGGCAGCGATCACTTGGAGGTCTGATGTTAATACAACTTGTTGCCAAGTCCTATATATAACTGGAGTTTAAGTTTTGTGAGCGATCTCGTGCATCCCTGACTAATAAAAGGTAACGCTTGCATATTACAGTTGTAGAGGTCTTCGTTAAAACAATAATGAAGACATGGGCGGCCACACCACGCGTCCAATGTTTTAGCTTGAAGTGATTTGAATTTTGATAGCTGAATCATACTTGACCTAATTATTTTTATATTAATTATAGCCATATTTTAATACACTGTATTTCAGATTTGATTATTAGATACTTTAAGCCCCCCTATCCGCCACAGAGGCGATCCAAAGAGAGGAAGGAGGAAAGCACCATCTAGTATAGAGTTAAGGGAACGCGGAATCTACGCAGGAAAGGCATAGGAACAGTGAGTCGAGGAAGATTATGAAACAAGTTCAAAGTAGAAGAAAATGTAGAAGGCGCTGAAAAAAAGACAGCAGTGAACTGAAAAAAGATGGTCCTTAATATAACAAAAATATTTTTTTCAAACCAATGGAAGGCCTACGTAACTCTCATCTCGGGCCCTCACATTTTCCCCCAGTTAGTGCTTATTTCAGTAGATACAATAGTTATCTCCCGTTGAGGGGACACAGCATTTCACAGTGCTGACCAAATCCCAAAAAAAGTTGCCTTTGCGAAGATACGACAAAAAGATATACCAAATTCTTTTCACACTTCCGCATTTCACTTCAATTTCCCCAAGCGATACATACTTCTTTGAAGTTTCCTCCTTGAACTTGCTAGGAAGCCCTTGGTTCCACAACACCTGATGAATTGCGGTCACTGCAACTGCAGCTGAACGAAACACTTGAGCGATCGAGCAATGCTCACTTGGGAACCTACCTACAGATGAAAGTTATAACGCCCTAGAGAAAAGAGTTACCATGATTGGTGGAATAAGTCAGGAAATACTGGTGAATAATTCTAAAATGCCCACAAATAAATACAAAAACGGAGAGAAACATTCAAGAACATTTTCAACCCTCTACCTCAGTATCGAACTTATTCTCAAAATATGCTAGAGTAGCATCGTCTTGGAAGCAAATATAATCATGAATTGCCCTAGGAATTTCATATTTAAATGATTTAATTTTCTCTTCTATCCTACAGAAGCCAAGTCCCGAGCGCAAGGCCTGCCTACTCAGCTGCATCAGCGATGCAGGCTCACCTGCACGAATACAGACCCCATTAGTCATTACAATGGAGAAACGCGAGAACATTAAGGAAGTTTTCCATCAACACTAACCTGGCATTTGAAATAAATTATAAGGCCTATTTCAGAAAATATCTCGAATAAGGAGGTTCCTTAGCATAGTTTAGTGCCAAGATATATTTTCGATGTAATGCATGACCATCTCTCACAACGAACAACTACATTCGCTGAAGCTGAAACAAAAATTTAAATGGGAGAAGGCAACGCTTTTAGAAGGCAACACAAGTTGCACGTATCAATGCAACATTATTGCTATTCAATATTCAATAAAAGTGTGCTCTGAACTTCTTGTGTAATCGTCCAATAAAACACATTCACAGTAATATTAACACGTTTATGATAGATACGTTTACGAGATCAATTTTTCATTATTTAGGTTCCATTGAAAAGGAATGGTTCAAGAATGAGAACAAAAAAAGTTTTGATCTAGAGGGTCTCCCCGGCATCTGCAACAACAAAATCAGATCATTCAAAGTAAGGGAACACGCGCCTCTCCCCCTTTCATCAACTAAGAAATTCGCGGTGCGCTCTAACGCAGAGAAAGGTGACCTTCCTGTTCGTTTACACAATTTTCAGATAGTTCTGACTACGTCCAAGATGAAAAAGTAAGAAAAGCTATGTATTTTGAAAAACTTGATAAAAAAGTCAACACAATGGGCGTTGTCGATTCTCAATACCAAGTTCCTAATTTCCCATGGGGTCTCATTCTCACACTTTTCCTCGCTTATTGAACACCTTCTCGAAGTTATCTCATGCTTTGAACTCTATCACAAACATGTCCACATTCAGTTCAATTACTTACTTCGAGCGTCCTATCCTACTTACTTGAACATGCACTTAATTATCATAAGTCACTCACGTTCATCACATTTGGCGATGATAGCTGAAGCTCTTGGGGTTTGAGGCAGCCACGACGTCATTGGGCGAGGCTCGAAGGGTTTTATTATTTCCACAGTGTTTTCATCCAGTTCCCGAGCGTAATGAAGCTCATCTCTGCAAAAGATCGTGGTTGTCAAATTATCCAAGTAATGAAAATCATTTGCAATATCAGCGATTACACTTCAATAAATTTTAAAGGAATAATATATTAAACACCAATAGATTCATCTCGGTAAACACCGATCACTTTAGAATAAACGCGCGAGTTCCAAATCAACTTAAATCTGACATGTGCAAGAAGAACTTAAAAAAGAACTGCAAAAACATTGGAATCACTTCTCGGTAGTAAAACTACAAAAAATTCATAAATGTTCGGGAAACCGTCGAGTTTCTGAAGAAAAAAGACGCTGATGCGTTAGTCAATAGCTACACCAGTTCTACCGAGGCGAAACCTGGCCATCACTTGATGGACATTATTAGGAAAGAGAAAAGCAAATCGAGAAATTCTTGCTTCTCGCGGTTGTCTACCAGGCTCAAAACCTCCTCTGAGAAATCCTGGCAACAGTCGTCAAAATTTGCCTTGTCTTTAGACATGCAAAATACAGAAGCACTAACTTGCAAACAAAGCCAATCGATGGTAGCGATTGAATGAATTTAAGTTTTGAACTCAGTCTTTGTCATGTATAAAATGACTTATTTTTTAACCCTACATTGAGAGTATTAGGAGCTACTCAACTAGTCGGTTCAACTTCCGTATAACTGTCTAGCAAATATAATGTGACTGGAAATCGATTTTTAAGATACACGGGACAACACTGAAATCCCCGGCCTCAGTGAAGACTAGAACCGCTGAGTCTACGGTTTACTAGAACTTCCCGAGCAGCAATGCTAACCTAAGCATTTGAGCCAGAAGTACACCTTACTCCAAAATACCGAATAAATACTGCACAGCTCGTAACCAAGCTCTGCCAGCACTAGCTTATGATCCATCTTGTACGCAACCAGCACTCGAGTGACTACCAAATGTAATAAGGAAAAACATGTACAAATAAAATTTAACAAACGCTTAACTCTCAGAGTTATTCAGTTCACGATAAAAGCAGTGCGACCGTTCATGGAAAGGACAATACTGGTGCTCAAGGTTTGTTGCCAGGGTAAAACGGTCTACATTCCTACGAACAATTTACTAGCATTCGCCTCAAATATCTCACAATTTGTCCGCTGATGATCAAATTTCAATTGGTCTTGCTTATAGGTCTGACGACAATAAGTGCAATTTACAACTCTCAGTGGTTTTTGAGCTACAATACGACGGATAGTTCCAGGTGAGGTGGGTTTAGGTTCATTTTCCTTTATGAATGAATACGGGCTATGAAGGTTGAACAACTGAAAGAACAGGACACTAAAAAAAACTTTTTTTCAAACTTATTTTAAAGTTGTATATAAATGATTCAAATGAGCAGACTAACAAAGAACTCTGAAATTTAGCAGCCTTTAGGCTGCTGAAATCTTTCAAGCTTGAGGACAAATGCGCAGGAAGAATATATGACTCCATCAGTTGCAAGACCGACACCCCAGAAACGTGGTGCCTTCATGTCCATGCAAGTATGAAAAAGTTTGCCAGTTACGAAATACAAATTGAACAAATTTCTTCTCATAACATGCTATAGGTGACTTTTTTCCGGTACTTTCAAATCGTGAGACCTCAAAATATTCCAAATGTCTCTCAGCAACGACGGTAGTCCTTAGAAGGCCAACGACGCAGCAATTATCTTAGCCGCGGACGTTGAGCAGGCAACAGCGAACAGCGATGAGCCGAGGACGTCGCAGTCAACAGCGATGAGCCGAAGACGTCGCAGTTGACAGCGATCAGCCAAGGACTTCGCGCAGTCAACAGCGATCAGCCGAGGACGCCGCAGTTGACAGCGATCAGCCAAGGACTTCGCGCAGTCAACAGCGATCAGCCGAGGACGTCGCAGTTAACAGCGATCAGCCGAGGACGTCGCAGTCAACAGCGATCAACCGAGGACGTCGCAGTCAACAGCGATCAGCCGAGGACGTCGCAGTTAATAGGGTCATCCGGATTTTTCAACTTTTTTCGTCCGATTCGTTTGAAAATTGGCCAGTATATGCATTTGTTGAAAGTAAACTTTTTTACTCCTGTCACTTTTTCGATTTAGGCCTTATTTTTTACGAAAAATTCGTTTTTTCGTACATTTTTATGGATATTTCAAAACGGGACTCGTCATTGAGTTTTGATGCTAGAACAAAACCAAAGACAGTTTTAGAATCCTTGAAGCATTTCTAACAAAAGTACGTAGGAAATTTTTAACTTTGGAAAAAGTTTTTGTGATAAGCGATATTTTATCATTACATCAAAAATACATTATTTTAGGGTGTTGAGCTGTATAATTTTTTTTCTCAATTTAGAAAAAAGCCAATTACTTTTGTTAGAAATGTTCTAAGAATTCTAAAACTGTCTTTGGTTTTGTTCTAGCATCAAAACTCAATGAGGAGTCCCGTTTCGAATGTTGAAAGTTAGAGGTGTTGGGTATAAGCCATAAACAAAATTTTTTGTTGAAGTGTAATATCATGGACAATTTATGTAATTGAATGCTGCTTTCATTTTTATTTCGATAATCTCCATGCATAACTTCATATTCGCACTGTGAATTGTAATTTAAAAAAAAAATTATTTATTTTTATGAAAATCATGAAATTTTATATTTGTGGTCTGATTTTAATGAAATTTGACTTTAATACGTAACTTTAAAAAAAAACACAATTTCCTCTATTAATTTTTTCGATTCAGGCCTTAGTTTTTTGACAAAATTAGACATATTGGTTTGTTAGTTTATATTTATTGATATTTCAAATGAATAGAACTCATTGAGTTTTTATGCTAGAACAAAACCAAAGACAGTTTTAGAATTTTTGAAGCATTGTAAATAAAGTTACGGTTTTAAATTTTTCATTTCTTGTTTCGGTTTTATATGGGGCCGAAAACTGAGGTCAAAAATTCAGGATTTTTTGTCTTCTTCCTCCCCCCTTTGGGAGGGGGGGGTCAAGTGTAGCGCCATAAAATTTTAGGACCGAATAGTCCACCACCAAAGTGTCCTTTTCCAACAACAAAACAAAAATAGCTCACCGGACCGACAGGGGCCTGGATGACCTCCTGAGCAACGATTAGTAGTGCTGAGTACTCACAGACGGAAGACTTCTCTGATGTTGATGCCCAAGCGAAGAAATGTGAACGACGCTCTGCGACTTTGAATGTGGTCAGTGGAAGTCAACACCTCGTAACAGAGCTCAAGGAAAAACTGTTCCCTGGGAAAAACAAGTAAGGATTAGATAACGTTTTCTTAAGTAAACAAAACAAAATCTAGAAGTAAAACAGAAATTTATGATAAACGAGTAAGAACATTCAAAATTTTCCTTGACCTTATGATTCCGCGCGGAATCATAGAACCATCTCGATTTATTAGATGAATAAAGAAAAAAACAGAGAAATAAAAAGATGGTTTGAGCTTACCTAACCATTAAAAGGCGTTCCTTACAGAGGAAGCAGATGGGCACTTTTTAGTTTTGATTTCTGGGAAAGGAGGAGCTATTTGCAAGGAGTGTTTTAATGCAAGATCCTCTGCGCTTATGAACACTGGGTTAGGAAAGACGTTTATAAAACAAGATTAAAAGTGATAGAGAGTAAAAGTGGTTAAAAAACCGGACAGAGTAAATTCAATGAAAATGATGGAAAAATATGTTAAAATCAAATTCCAATCCCTTCAAAGAATTCATTGGCGCCTTTGCAACAAAACGCTGATTGGAGCCCCCCCTAAAAGTATAAGGGAACAATCCAGGCGCGACGGCCACTCAGAACGGTCTTGCCATCGGTAGAAAGTTCACCAAGAGCAACCAAAACACGGAGAATGCAGCAGAAATTCATTAGTGATTTAGGAGAGATATGTCAAAAAGAAGCTGCACAGAATGCAGGAAATGTCTCGTGTAAAATAAGTATAAAAGCCTGACGTGAAAATGAATATTTGTAATTATTGTTTAAGCCAACGTACCTGAATATTACAATCAGATCTTCACTGCTGAAACATACGAAAAGAACACATTCAGAGAAAGCAGAAAAGTAATTAAAATAAGCAAACAATTATAAAACTTAGATCCTAATCCTCATTCAACATCAGTAGAACTGTCACAAACTGATTGGCATACTTACACAGCCATGCACAAGTACATACAATCATGGATTTACACATGGGAACCTCACCTACACAGCCGCGCGCTAACACACCACGTACACACACAGAAATATGTCAGTAGGTTGAAGCAATGTTCAGAGTGACTGCACCCAAGTCTTTATTTAGGTTATGCTGTAAGGCCTGTTGTTGCTGCTTCTGCCGTTGAGTTCCGTTTGAGGCGAGTGAAGCAATGGCTTTAATTATATACTTCTGCAGTTTGTATCGGTGATACACGGCGGAGAAGTTGGAACTTTTTATTGGATAAATTTACATTCAGACATATCAGTATTACTGAACACATGTCGCGAATCAACCGTTGTTCTTCGATCCGACGACGAAAGAAGAGCCTCGGTATGAACCGAGGTCCCGATCAAGTACCGAAAAACAAACAGAGCCTTAAACAAATAAACAAACAGAGTGGAGGAGACTGAGAGGCAGCTCTTTGAATCGGTCTTTTTGCGCCAAAGTATTGCTGGGAAGCCTCTTCAGTTAATTTTCCACTGGCTGCGCGCTAATTTTCCAATTTATTATTTGTAGTGGCCACTATTACAATTTCGTTCTTTTAGTTTTTCTTTGCATGTTGTTCGTCACTTCTTTACCTTACCTCGGTTTTTAACTTCTCCCTTAATGAAGTGAAATTAAGGAGATTAAATTAACGAACTTTTAAATGTAAAAATAATCTTCTGAATGAAGAATTAAAGGAAAATATAAACTTCCAACGTGACCAATGTCTCTGGAAGAGTGACTTTATAGTCACGTCAACTTGACCTTATAACTTCAAATGTTGGACAGTGTCCTTTTCACTTAGCGAGTAAACTTTCGTCTTGAACAATTTTACTATAATGTTTAATTCTTGAGAAAGTTGCTCTCAAATTAAGAGAAAGTTAAATAAACTAATTCTTTCGGGCAATGCCTAACGTAATGATTAACTTAACGCTTACAACTCTACCTGTCCTATACCGAGGATAGGTTCCTTCAACTATAATTCTTCCTAATTTCCTGAAATAGCTTCCCGAGCCTAACTTCATCTTGTCAGTGCCAATGGTATTAAAGTTGAAGGTGAGCTATAGGCGAGGTTTAAAGTGTATAATTGTGTAATATGTGGAATTTAAGTGAAATATGTCATACGAGCAACTACTAAGCTTAGTTCCTAACGATACTGTGGTTTTTCAGTATCTCAACCAGCTGGGGGTAATGTTCGAACCCTGGGTTTTGTAAATCAAGTATTCTTCAACTTGAACTTCTCGCGCACTGTGTGCTTTCTACGTCTTGGTATTCTTGTATTGATGGGCGCCGAGCAGTTGTGCTATCAGTAAGTGGACGGTTACAGGAGAGTGGTGTAGCCATTAAATAAAGTATAATTTTAAGTTAACAATTGACATATTGTAATATTGTGATGTACCATTTGTATCGGTTTAATTTAATTAGTTACTTGTTTGTACCTGCAGGAGGAGAAGTTCTGGTGAAACGGGAATTGCTAAAAACCCAAAGAGTATAGTAAAACGGAAATCGATTAAAAAATCTCCTCGTTGCGTATATTGTATTCCTTAAACCTTAAAGTCGATTAGGCCATTACGTATAGTTTTGATGCGTCGCAGTAAATTAGCGACACACAAATAAACTACACCTTTTTCACTTCAAATTAATCCAAATCAAGTTCAAATTAATCCAAGTCAAGTTCAAATTAATCCAAGTCAAGTTCAAATTAATCCAAGTCAAGTTCAAATTAATCCAAGTCAAGTTCAATTTAATCCAAGTCAAGTTCAAATTAATCCAAGTCAAGTTCAAATTAATTCGAGTCAAGTTCAAATTAATCCGAGTCAAGTTCAAGTTAAAATATGACATAATAATTTATTAATTGAGTTTTTTGTGTTAAATGTGTATCTATTGGATGTGATTAGCAAGACTGGTTTTGAGGATTTATTACACTCATATAGGTATTTATATACGTGAAATTCCACTTTATCACATCTATGAGATCATATACATGCAAAAACAAAAGGTTATCACTGAACGATATGTAAATTTATTCTTTAAAAGAAATGTACAAATGCGATTCATTGAGTACTAATGTACGATTCCGTTTGATTACAATTTATACTTGTACATTACTACCCAGATACATTCTTGCATTAGCAATAAAAATGTTGCCATCCATTCTAATTCCGTGTTAGTCAATGTGAAGAAATGTAGGATCCACTTACAATATACAATAATAACACAAAAAGAATGTTTCTAACCTAATACTGATTTTATTTGTGTGTTCACAATTCAATGTATAATTCTTTCAAGGCTTAAATATTCATAAAATGATTATTATAAAAGTTTTTGAAGTCTTTAAAGTATTATACATTGAATTGTAAATAAATATTGAATTGATTACATCTACATATCGTCCAATGATAATATTTTGTACTTGCAATTATTTGATTTCATATATGTGGTAAAGTGGAATTTCACATAAAAATTACTTATGCGTGTAAATAAATCCTCGAAACTAGTCTTGCTGATCAAATCCAATAGATACATATTTAACACTAAAAACTTGAATTAACAAATTATTGTCATTTTTTAACTCAACTGAGGGTTGGATTAATTTGAACTTGACTTGGATTAATTTGAACTTGATTTAGATTAATTTGAAGTGAAAAAGGTGTAGAATTGAGATTTGAGGGGTAACTAGGTAGGGCACTACAATGCTTATGGGTGGATGTGAATATCAAGAATCTAAAATATGGAGGTCTTTGTTTGATGTTTGTGGTTCACGAAGTAGAGAAATTATGTATTCTAAAATGATTCTTGAATTGCTGACAATTATCTCGAATTGCTGAATGAGAAGGAGAGGAAAGTATGCAACCAGTTGAGGGAAATTCCTGAATGTTGAAGCCTAAATAAATTAAAAAATGTTCATTTTTACATTGGTTCTCCTTTTCATCGAATGCAACCTATTAGTCAAGTAAAAATTCATCATAGGTTCGAAACTCGGCCTCCAGACGACTCCTGTCTGAACTATAATTTTGCACATCAGTCGAATAATTCTGAAAAGCGAATGTATGACCAAGATATTCTCACAAAGGTACAGTGGGAGCACAATGACAGCCACACACCTGAACCAACAGGTGCCATTTTCCTCACAGCAATTACTGGACAGTCGGGTCAGCACATCACGAAACTCCGGGTTGGTCAAGCGAAACTCGTTCTCGTCAGGCCCTCCTCGCATCGCAAGCGACGCTAACGCCAGTGGAGAGGGCTTCAATCCTAGGGGATATTAAATTATATGTTAGTTTAAGCATCCCTAACCGCTAAAAAACATACCAACGAGAGGAAGGAGGCAGGCACTATTTAGTATGGAGATAAGGGAAATCAGAATCTATCCAGAAGGGACATAGAAACAGTAAATTAAGAAGCAAGTTCATGTAACAAGATGAAAGTTGAAGAAGAAAGTAGTAGGTACTGAAAAGACAGGACAGCAGTGAACCAAAACGAGGTGGTCCTTAACATAACAAAAAATATTCATTTAAACAAAAAAAATGCCTACCTACTCTCAGCTCGGCCCCTCACTTATTTTCTCCCTGGGGGCACATAGAAACAATAATTGTATCCCCTGAGGGGATCCTAGGAGAGGAATTACTCGTTTGGTATCACGTCCAAGTCACAGGATGAGTCATCCATTTATACTATGGTTAATTACGCTGAGTTATATCCATATTACAACTCACTATTCCTATTATATTCCTATATATATACATCTATTGACAGTATGTGACAAAGTTCCTAATTCATCATATCACAATAAAAATCAAATATTTCCCTTCGTTTTCAATAAGACCACTTTGATTAAGGACTACAGCAGCAATTCCTGCAGACGGAAGACTAAACAAGACGTCAGCCGACTGGCAGCGTTCTATGCGAGCAATCGCCGGCCATGATATTCCAACAAAGACAAAGCCAGAGTTGGAATCATCAGCTTTTTTCACTGAGTTGAACCAATTTCAGAGTACGTTTGTTTAAACAAGGAGAAAGATCAGTGTAATATATTTCTTACGTAAGAACAATTCCTTATATCTTGCAATTTATTTTTCATGAGACGTTCTTTGTCCTGAACGTTACAATTGAGAGGTTTAAATCTCGATAGTTAGAGAAAGAAAAGGAAAATTAAAGATGGAAAGCACACAGAAGGAGAGGGGACAGAAAGATGGAAAATAGAAATAGCTGTATTAGCATAGTGCGCACTCCACGTTTACCTTAGTTTGATCAACATGGGGTAATGACGAAATTTGAAAGATTTAAACATATTTTATTTTAACGTTAAACACGTGAATGGGGTTAATTGAACAATGCAGATAAGATAATTGTCGACAGACACCTTCCAACACAAATGGCACACAAAATGCGAAAAACGTGCACTTCGAGTCGTAATGAACGCCAGCGAACGATTGCATGATTTAACGTAACACAAAATTTTATGGCAACTGTCAGAAGTAGAATGCTGAACACGTGGATTAAGCACACAAAGACCTCTGTACAAATGATAAAAAGAGCAAAATAGCAATAATAAAGTGTACGCATGACATTACCGACATAAAATACAATCTGACAGAGTGTTCAAAAAGAGTGTAATGCTCACCGAGAATCAAAATTATCAATTATCAAGCATTAGCAAACGATTTACGGTTGCACAAAATTTAAGGCAATTCTAAACAACATAAGAGCACGAAATAATGAGGACAATACACAACAGTAGAACCTTGACTTACAACAAGGTATCAAAATATAAAACGCTCCACACTATGTACAATGTGTAATTCTTGCTTTAAAACCCAACCACACCTTAGCTAAGTGCACCAGATCATAATTAATAGAAAATTAACTTGATAAATAGCGCGCCATTTCAAGCACTGTTCAATGTGCTACTTGATTTGCCATTTTACACTTTAGATCACTGTTTTTGAGTCCTCAATACTACAAAACCCAAACTCTTCTGTGATGTGTTGTCGCTGGGTGTTCGGTGCCGACTTCTTTTGATTTTGGGGTTCTCAACAGTCTTCAGAGTTCTGTCGCAACAGCGGATTTTTTTCATACTCCCTCTTGCAGGCACTGCTGCATTCCGTGCTCCGCACGTTCGCTTCACGAACGGGAAAATTTTGCAGTCTTGCACAGTCCATCATTCCTGGGAGCGTTGAGGGACTTGATTACTGAAGATCTTGCCTGTCGACTTACGCATTGTTGGTGACTGCGCGGCTCCAATTTTTATGTTTAATTAAGTTGCTGGTGAGCTTGGGATTGACGTGGAAGCACTTTGAATGCTTTCGATAGCGTGGTTGATACGTTTGCACTTGACGCGATCACCGCCGCGAAGCTCATGTGCTTCGAGCGTGTTGTTGCAGGTTAGCACTTCGACGACTGCTGGTCACTTCACTCAGATGTCAAAATTTTTGTTTTTATGTAACGCACACCGGCAAAATGGCCGGTGTGCTTCGTTCACACACTAAGGTTTTGTTCTTCTCTCCTTACGTAACTCAAAGAAAAAGCCTCTCAATTCTTCTTGTGAACTTTTTATATGTTTTTCGGTTGGATCTTTCTCGAAGGTTCACGCATGTTCGTGGTTAGAAGACAGCATTTTAATCCCGATTGGTGGAATTCTTGCTTGCTCTGACGTCTTGAATTTTTATTGGCAAGGTGCTCGCTTCCCTCTGCCACACCTGCGACGTGCGGCATTTTCGCGAGCGCTCATTGGCTCAGCTGAGGCGGCTTTCTCCTTAAGCCATCCCCCCGATCTTTCTCAGCTGCCCCACGCTTGTCCGAGGCTCGTTCTCACGGCTACGCGGCAACGGCTTCAACGGTTTTCGATATCCTAAACATTCCAATGTCAAGCCCAGCAACATACTACATTTCCCTACCAGTAAACTATTACGTTTCCCTACATATTCACTTCATAAACTATGCGTATCCTTGAACTTTCAACTATGTCTGCCCAGAGCAATCAAACGAATATATATTAATAGCAACAATACGAAAAATACTATACGCTTAGTAGCATGTACTGTGTACTAGTAGTAGTAACAAGGGTTTGCTAGCGCTTCACTTACTCAAACTATATCGCACTGAAGGTCACATAATTTAATTCGTATCAGACTATTCCAAATAACCATACAAGATGAACATCACTATTATTTGAAACATCAAAATTATATGAGCATCATGATCATAATTACACCTCAAAATTACAAGTGTCTCCCCATTAAAATTTGTACACAACACAGCACATTCGAAAGCACTGAGCAGCCAAACCTCGTAGGGGGTTTCAGCTGCCCACCCATTTATGGTAAGACGCCTAACCCATGCTGAAACCCCCGAGGTACCAACGCAGCGCGCCCGTCCAAATTACAGTTTCTTCATCTTCAAACTTCCAAGACGATACCACGTCTGGGTATAATGCGTTACAGCGTGGCTTCCTGTTAAATCTCTTCAAGTACGAGGCCTGTCGAAAAAGTATCCGACCTTTGGCCAGAAAAAATACTTCAACAACCTGACGGGGTTGGGACCCTAATCCCCTTCAAAGTAGGCTCCTTGTGCTTCCACACACTTAGCCCACCGATCCTTCCACTGCCGGAAACACCTCTGGAAGTCTTCTTTTGGAATGGTGTTCAGCTCTGTCGTCGCGTTCCGCATTATCTCTTCTCTACTCTCAAAACGGGATCCTTTCAGTGGTGTCTTCAATTTTGGAAACAACCAGAAGTCGCAAGGAGCCAGGTCTGGAGAGTAGGGAGGTTGGCGAACGGTCGTAATTCCATGTTTGGCCAAGAAATTGCGGATCAAATGGGATGAATGTGCGGGCGCGTTGTCGTGATGCAAGTGCCAGTTGTTCGCAGTCCACATGTCTGGTCAAAATGGCATGTGCAGAATCTTTACTCACTCCAACCTCTTGGGCAATCTCCCGCACGGTCAAACGACGATCTGCCATCACCAAATTTCGCACCCTCTCAACAACAGCTGCACTCCGAGAAGTTTTGGGCCTGCCACAACGCTGCTCACTCTCCGCTGATGTGCGGCCATCTTTGAATCGGTTGAACCACTCCTTAATTTGTGTTACACCCATAGCATCTTCCCCAAACACCTGCTGAATCTTACGAATTGTTTCAATTTGAGAATCACCAAGCTTTTGACAAAATTTGATGCAGTGTCTTTGCTCAATTCGTTCAGTCATCTTGCAAGAAAACTAAATCCGACAAACACTTAGAACAGCACCTTACTTGGCGACCCCCAGCTATTGAGTGGCCCAAGTGAATACGGTGAAAAAAGTCAAGCATGCGCATTAAGATTCCTCCTTCCACCGTGCACAGTGGCGCCGCCTTAGAATCACTACTTTGCGCGGGAAAAATTAAGGTCGGATACTTTTTCGACAGGCCTCGTAGTACAACAAGGAATACATACATTTTCGAGAACGTGAAAATATGGACAACAAATATAAAAACGATAGGGATGACTAAGTACGATCCTCGATCAGATTTCTGACAGCAATTTGCATTTCTCACGAAACAACACCAGTGCATCCACATTAAAAGTTACACGACCGATCTCCGCGAGCATTTTGGTCAACACCTCATCCACGGAAAAATTGCGAAGGTTTGAAAAGCATACATTTCGGTCAGCAGCGTATCTTGGGCACTCAGCAAGGATGTGTTTGACGGTCAGAGGAACATGACACCGCTCGCATCGCGGCTACGGTTGTCGCTATTAGATAACGGTGGATAAGTCGTGTATGTCCAATGGGAAGACGGCAGAGCAGCACTTCCACCTGGCGGACGCGACACCTCGACGATTGCCATTCCAGAACTGTTAGTTTAATGGTTCTCAGTTTGTTGTCCATTCTATTGTTCCATTCCTGTGGCCACAGACGCCTTACAGCAGCTCTGATCACGGTAGTAGTCCCGAAAGGATACCATTTGATTTCGAGCTTCCTCATCACTATCCGCAACTCGCCTCGCCTCTTGGTTCGTTCTAGAAATTGCCTGACACCCCCCCGTGTCCGGGAACCCAGCACAATTTTAGATATTTGTGCTCACGCACAAGCTGCACCGGTGTCATGACGATCTCGCCGATGAGGGGGTGGGTGCTATCATAAGCCTGAGCAGAATCAATGACGCTTTTCGAGTCAATAAAAACAGTGAATGTATCATGTGGGTGCTCCTTAACTAGTTGAAGTGCCTCCAAGACACCATAGAGCTCCGCGGTGAAGCTCGAGATCTCTGGCAGCAATTTCCTAGCTCTCACACTCTCTCCAGAAACAGCAGCACAACCTACAGCTCATCCTGTTTTAGAACCATCTGTGTAGATCAAGGAGGTTCAAGAATGGAGGCGGCATCAGCGCTCTAAAGTGAAGCCAATTTTCGGTAGCTGTAGGGTATACGGGCACACACACGGAGATGGGGCTCAGTGCGTGTCAGACACTCAGCGTGACAGGGCGCCGCTATCCATGCTGCGGTCAAGGACGAGTTTCCTCAATATGAGTTTCTTTATCATTCAGTGAGGATGCAATTGAAATATATGCCTAAGAAAAAAACGTATAGCACAGAGTAGCGCAAGTCTGCCATTCAACAGCGCGGTCTTCAGTCGCTGATGATGGAGGTGGTGCTACCCCTCCACTGCAACACCACCTCCACACAGGGACCTAATGCCGGGTGGGCAGGGCTTGGGACGGCAGAAGTGGCTTCACTCGCTTGACTGGCAAAAGATAGCGATGCCGGTTCCATGTATCCAACTTCCTTGGTGTAGATCTTAAATGACTCCGCATGCGCCTCCAGCACATGCTCCATAAAAATATGCTTGAGAAAGTTAGCCGGCATTGACTCCTTCTCTGGCATCCTGCACCCGGAGCAGAGAGTCTCCATTGGTAGGCGCCATGTTGGAGAGTTGTCAAAGAGTACCGGAAAAACTCTCGTGGGTCTTAGTTGCATTGTGGCTACAAATGTCAGGTAATCTCTAGACGTAGGTAGAAAATATGGGAAAGGTAGGTGCCGTCCAAGGAGTGCATGTACGCTAACCCGCGTCGGAGACAGGCAGCTGGTCAAGTCGGGCAAGGTACTGCAGGCTCAGCTGTACACGGCGGGGCCAGAGAGGAGGTTCACCCCTCTCCACACACAAACTCTCCGTAGGGGAGGTTCGGATAGCACCAGTGCCGAGTCTGATAACGGCATTATGTACTGGGTTCAGTTTTTAGCGCAGTTTCTTTTGCATGTTGGTAAATTATGCAGCCATAATCCAGCTTACTCCTAATTAGCGTTCAGTATAGTCGGAGCAGCGTGGCACGATCTGCTCCCCAGGATAGACCCGAGAAACATTTGAGAAGGTTCATCCTCCTGGTACAGTCCGCCTTGAGGGTAGCCAAGTGAGGCTTCCACGATAGCTTATCATCAAAAATCATTCCGAGGAGCTCTGCACTGTGCACGAAATTAAGCGGCTCCGCACTAAGCAAGAACTGTGGGAGGTGGTGTCGACAGTGGCCTTGAAATAGAAGAGCTGCAGTTTTGGCAGGAGAAAACCTAAAACCGTTCTGTCCAGCCGTTGTTCACACTGTTTATTGCTAGCTGCATCCGACGTATAAACGCCGGCAAAAGAGTTGAAGAAAAGTATATTATGAAGTCATCAATATACAGGATGTTGGTGGAACTCTTGGTACAAACTTCGGCTACTAGTAGAAAATATAAATCTAAACACTTTTTCATCAGTGAAAAAATATCGAAAAATGCTTAGTTTTTCAATTATTGGGCTTAGAAGTTTTTAATGCTAAGCCACAAGACACAACAGCGATTTTGCAACAGACAGGACTAAGGGCAATATGGGGAATTAGAATGAACAAGTGTTGGCAGAATCGAACATGTATTATTTACAGTTTAAAACATTAATTCACAGATTCAGGAAATTTTTATAGAAATTCCTAGTTAACGTTAGCAACTCCTGGTGAGAAGCGTATGTGTATCTTTTGTCAGTTAGCACCGTGGCACTGAAGTGGCAAGATGTATCGCCTTACAAAATAGTAATGCAAAAATGGCAGACATGCATTTCACTTATGCTGCTGCTAATGGTAATGCAAGACGTGCCGCGAGAATCTATCACGAACGTTAGCCTGATCGAGAAGTCCCTGATCATCAATTATTCACTGCATTGCACTGAAGATTGACGGAAACCAGCAGTTTTAGAGTAAATAGAGTAGATTAGATTAGATTATAAGTTAGTTTAAGCCTCCCTAACCGCTACAAAAAAAAGAGCGTATCAAAGAGAGGAAGAAGGAAGGTACCATTTAGTATGGAGATAAGAAAATGAGGAATCTATGCTGAAGGGGCATAGAAACAGTAAGATGAGAAAGAAGTTAATGAAATAAGATAAAAGTTGAAGAAGAAAGTGAGAGGTGCTGAAATACAGGACAGCAGTGAACCGAAAAAAGGTGGTCCTTAACGTAACAAAAAAACTTTTATTTCAACAAAAAAAGCCTACCTAACTCTTAGCTCGGGCCCTCACATTTTTCCCCTGGGAGCGCTAATTCCCATAGATACAATAGTTGTATCCCCCTGAGGGGAGTAAATAGAGTAGACGTTGGTCACCCAATAAATTATCATCAAGAGCAAGAAGTGTTGGAACATTTCTGTAGAAACCCGCATACGAGCACCCGTGCCGCAGCAGCATCTTTGGGTATTCGTGACCATAATACAGTGTGGCATGTATTGAACCGGAATAATTATCATCCGTATCACTTCCAGAGAGTCCAGGGTCTCCTTCCCGTTGATTATAGTCCTCGTGAGCGATTCGCGCAGTGTTTTTTAGAATGGGGGTGGGGGGGGGGGGGTGAAAATGCCAATTTTGCAGAGTGTTTGTTGTTTACGGATGAAGCAACCTTCAGCCGAGGTGGAATTTTTGATTATCATAACTTTCACTCATGGCAGCAGAACAACCCTCATGTCATCCATGAACGTCATCACCAACATCGCCGCACTGTCAATGTTTGGGCAGGTATCGTGCACAATCAACTCATTGGTCCATACATTCTGCCAGAGCGTCTTACTGGAGATGTGTACAAATCTTTCTTGAAGAAGTCCTTCCTGGTTTATTGGAAAATGTGCCATTAAGTATTCGTAGACGACTTTAGTTTCAACACGATGGAGCTCCGGCACATTATGCTCTAAATGTGCAACGGTTTCTTGACCACCGAGATCACCTGATTTGACAGTTAGATTTTTTCTTATGGGGAAACTTGAAATATCTGATTTATTCGACACCTGTGGAGTCGGAAGAAGACCTTGTCGCTCGAATTGCAGTCGCTGCTGGAGATATTGCTGACAACCCAGGAATGTTTGGCAACGTACACAACTCGCTTCGAGGAAAGTATCGTAAGTGTATCGATGTTAATGGGTGAAATTTTGAACACCTACTTTGATGCGTTACTTTCTATTATTTATTAAAGTACCTCATGTTATTTGACGTTTTTCATAACGCTCGTGTGTTATTATTGAACATAAGTGCATGTGGTTAACTAGGATCGCCGTGAGTTCTTGAAGCGCAGCATTAAAAACTGCTAAGCCCAATAATTAAAAACTCTGCGTTTTTCGAATTTTTTTCACTGATGAAAAAGTGCTTAAATTTGTATTTTCTACTAGTAGCCAAAGTTTGTACCAAGAGTTCCACCAACACCCTGTATAGTGACGACGCAACACCGGCTGGCAAGTTCAAAGTGATTTCCTTTGGGGCGAGGGAGAATAACGGTCAACTGATTACACTCCCCTGTGGGAGGCCCTCCTCTTGGATTTGCAGCGGGGATAGGAAATTTCCCACTTTGACACGGGAAGTTCTCTCCCTCAGAAACTGCTGGAGAGACACCGCCATATTACCCCGGAGGCCGCATTCATGCACACGTTGCAGGATCCCGTGCCTCCAGACAGTGCTGGATGCTTTTTAAAGATCAAAAAAGACACACAGGGTCTGTTTACGGGCCCCGCCACCACTAACCAGATGGTTCTGAAAACGTACAAGAGCGTCTGTAGTCCCCCGAAAGTTGCCTGTAGCCGAACTGAACCGCGTTTAAAAATTTTTCAGCCTCCAACCATCTCACCAGCCGTACGTTTACAAGTTTCTCCATCAGTTTCCCAACGCAGCTTGTGAGGGCAATGGGGCGGTAGCTATCAGTGCAAGCAGGACGTTTCTGGGGTTTTGCAAAAGCAAGAACCGTTGCAGTGCGCCATAGTGTTGGGTATTCATGAGTGATCCAGACTTGATTGAAAATGAAGAGTAGTTGACGGAAAATTGGGAAGTGCATTTTCTTACGCATTTTGTAATGGATTCCATCAGGCTCAGGTGCGGTGTTTTTACATTTCTTCAGGGCACGATATATTTCATGGATGGTGAGTGGTTCGTTATAGGAGACGCCCTCTTCAGTTGTAAAGTTTGTTCCTAGCTGTTTCTGTTTCCTTTTATACACACGGAAAGCAGGAGGGTAGTGTGCGTCACTGCATACTGAGAAAAAATTTTCGGCCAGAGCATCCGCCACTCGCTGCGGATCCGCCGTGAGGGAACCGTCCTGTTCAAGGCAAGGCTTGCTGACACTATAATGCCCCTTCATTTTCTTCACTTGTTGCCAAATCTTGGACACGGGCGTGTCTGCATTAAGACTGAAGAGATACTTACGCCAAGAGTCTTTGCGAGCTTCATCCTTGACGTATTGCGCCCTGGCTCTAGTGTCGTGATTCTAACCACGACATATAAAAAAATGATCTTTCGAAGGAGGACGCTCCGTTAATCGATTTGTTCGAAACAGCCAAGAGAATGTCGTAAGCTGCTGGCGGTTATCAACGTTCTCTTCATCCACCAACTTCTCTCCATCTTTGAAGAGGATGCGAAAGAAACAAGGATGCCGACTGACCGACGGGGGTTGACAGACTTCAATACTAGGAAGGTTTTACTATAAATAATATTTGTATTATTCAGTAACTAACGTTTATTAGATCATAAGTACAATTATCGAGAATTGATGTTTTCCATTGCGAATATAATTAATTACTCTAGAGTCATTTGTAACGCTCAATTTATGGAATTAATCTATCTTAAGATTGCGATGGAATATCGTACACCGCCAGGTGCTTGGAAGTTCACAGCCCCGCACAGCTACCAGGGGACGCTGGTAGGGCATTAAGCTCCGGACCGCTAAAGAGAGAGGAGGGTGCGCTTTGTCACCAAGTCTGTCTTCGGGCACGGCTTTGTCAAGTCTTTACCATGTATATATATTCAGTGTAACAGAATACATCTATTAACGTAAATATACATAAGCAGTCTCCAGAGCCTATAGCAACATCATCTCGGGATCCACGATTAAGATGAGTTCTCATTCTATAGGATTTCCCTTACAGCGTCCTCATTCAATTTCTTATGTGCAGTAGATTAGATGGATGCCATCAGCATACATCAGTAATGTTACTTGTAACGTAAATTAGATGCGTTAGACTATTTTCTCTCGATGTGTCATTATTTCTGTTTCAAGATAGGCAATAAATCATAATGTGTCTTAGCAGTATCATTTCCTGTTGATTAGAGAAGAAGTTAATCATCATATCTGTTAATTAATAATACGCTACCTTATTAATTGATTTGCTACCAATATTCTCATTAATTGTAATTGAAGACATTGAAAAGTCTCAGCCTATTTTGATCTTTATCAACTAAAATAAAAGAATGGTGACTTTCAGTCACGACGAACACCGAAAGAAATGAAAGCAACGGAAAGAAACAATGATGAATTATGATGGAAAAGAAGAGACCCACAACAATTGGTGGAAGCGGTGTAGATCAAAAATGAGGAACATAACACTAGCCCTATTGTAGGCTATCTTGGCCGCTAGCTCACCGCTACGCTGGTATCGCCTCACTGCTCGCTTCCGTTCAACATTGGACACAGCGCACCTGTTGGTCCACCAAGAGAAACCCTAGCGCGACACCGGGATAGCTAAGTTCGCAGCACTTCTAAGGGTTCTGATGAAGTGTTTAACTAGCTCATCTATACTCCCATACTCGGCATCCTTGTCTATCTGCGTCATATCCTCATAGGTTTTCCAATTAGCACGCTTCATTATGTATTGTGGCTCAGTGGGTATTGCCTCATACTGCTCTAAATGAATCACTATTGGGAAGTGGTCACTGCCATGAGCATCCTCCAGCACGCTCCATCATAAGTGCCCTTACTTTCATTTAGGCTACCATGTGCAGTCACCTGAACACTCACGCCAGCCAAATGGCGGATGCACAAGATGGCACGGCTTTGATCCTGGTTGCGCACTGTTGGGGGACAGGTAGGCTTCCTACCATCAACACGTGTAGCCTAAATCGTACGTGCTCCTATACATTAGTTGTGACCGACCTATGACTCCTGTTTTGTCTCAAGGTGAATAAATAAGCCGACACTCCCAAGTAATGGGTTTACAATTCTCTCTTTTTTTTGTTTATTGATACACTATTAACAATTATTACAGACATATACATAGGAAAATAACCAGGTGTGGACACTAATAATTAACCTACCTACAATAACTCCTACAAATGAACTCCTTCAATTATCACACAGTGGGCAACTATACCAGGAACAATTTAGTACAGCAGCAACCCCAGAATGATTTCCTACCCAGCAATAATGGCCGACCCAAGGCTCGTCCCGCAGGAGCGCAAGAGCGATAGGAGCGCAAGAGTACTAGTAAGGCAACGGTGTTGGGGGACAGGTAGGCTTCCTACCATCAACACGTGTAGCCTAAATCGTACGTGCTCCTATACATTAGTTGTGACCGACCTATGACTCCTATTTTGTCTCAAGGTGAATAAATAAGCCGACACTCCCAGGTAATGGGTTTACGATTCTTCCTTTTTTGTGATTTATTGATACACTATTAACAATGATTACAGAAATATACATAGGAAAATAACCAGGTGCGGACAGTAATAATTTACCTACCTACAATAAATCCTACAAATGAATACCTTCAGTTACAACACAGTGGGCGACCATACCAGAAACAATTTAGCACAGCAGCAACCCCAGGATGATTTTCTACCCAGCAATAATGGCCGACGTAAGGCTTGGCCCGTCGGACTGCAAGAGCGGTAGGAGCGCCAGAGGGGCAGATGCCGGAGTGCGGCAGCGGCAGGGTTGCCGGAGTGCGGCAGCGGCAGGGTTGCCGGAGTACGGCAGCAGCCGAGTAGGCCGGGGCGCCGCAGCAACAGATTAGGCCGGGGTGCGGCAACAGCAGGGTTTGCCGAAGTACAGCAACAGTGGGGAGTGCTGAAGTATAACGGCAGCAGGTGGAGTACCGCAGCGGCAAGAGATGCCGGGGGAAGAACCAGCCGTTGTAGGCTGTTCTTCGGTCTCACGCTGTAGAGGCTGGCACCACAGAGCTCTGGGTGACGGCTCTGGAGTACCCCGGTTGGCCTCTGCTTCCGCTCTCCAATCGGAGGTTGGTCCGGAGGTTTGGACCAGAGGTCTGGACCGGAGGTTTGGACCAGAGGTCTGGACCGGAGGGTTGGAGATCTGGAGGTCGATTTGGAGGTCTTCCTGCCAATCCGCCACGCATAATAAATAATAACTTCTAATGATAACATCAGCAATAAGGTACATAGCTTCTCACTCTTGCATAACAAATAATCAATATCATTCACATATAAATATTTCAGTAAATAAATAAACTTATGCATTCATTCATTTCTATCCTATTGCTGCCTATTATTCTTACCCTTGCTGGATGATGCCGCTCTTAATAGTTTGCCTCTCTACTGTAATGCTGCACTTAGAAATACTCTTCTTTAACTATTTCACATTGATACATCTGTTCTGAAACAGAAAAAGTAGGGGTTAGGGGAATAGGCAGATTGCACCATCTCATTAGCAAACACGGTTTAGGAGACTGGTGAATCGCCCCATTACATTCCCCCCCACCAAGTGCAACCATAGGGTGCACTTAACACAAACTGCTATTTTCTAAACAATGTACACAGTTATATACATACACTAGTATCACATCTAAAATCTATAATTAAAATAAATGAACTCTAGTGTCTATAATTTCCAAGTCATAGGAATTTTATTACAAGATGACGCTTTGATAATGAACTTTACAACTACAACATATCTTACAGACGCATATACACATTGATATCAACATACCGTTCGACAGAACACGGCAAGTTGCTGGTATTGTCATTCGACATATCATGACAATCCATACACTAAGCGCAGACATTACACAAATTACCAATAGTTATTTACAAACAGTCTATGTACATTTTAATCGCATCACATTTATTTGCAATAAACGGCACCGCATTAACACATATTACTTAACCTGCTATTTTACCCAATACTTAACTTACTACTTAATCTACATGATTTTTTTGTATTTTCATCTTTTGTTCATTTTTTTTTTTTTTTTTTTTTTTTTTTTTTAATAAGCTACTTATTTTTGACCTTATATTCTAATGTTCTTAACTGTACATTGGGCATGTTTTCCACATTCCCTCTAGCTCTAGTAATTCTACCAGAAGAAATGTAATCCAACCTTACCGGTGAAACACGAGGACTCTTGGTTTGTTCTCCATCACTGGCTGTAATACCAACTCTTGTACCACTAGACATGTATCTCCTTTGCCACATTTCCCGCAAAACTTCCTTGTTGGATTTTCTATACTTTGATGTACCTTCTTGCATCTGTTTAGAATGGTCCCTTATTCTCTTTAAAATGTTTAACTTCTCTTCTTCTCTCTTGTCAATAGTTCTGAATCCTGTGAACTCATCAGTAAAGCCTGAGAAGTTACGGCTTTCCTCTGAAGAGTTGCTTGCAAATAGTTGTAGAATATCCCCAGTTTGTCTCTCTTCATCTGTTTCTCCTACTTTGTTTCTATCTTGAGCTTCCTGCTCAGAGCAGTTAATCACTTTTTGTAGGTAATTCTCTTGAAAGCTCCAAGCTCTCTCGGACCAGATTAAAAAATTCTCTATCAAAGAGCTATTCTGTGTTGCACTATTAGTGCTTATCTGAAGGGAACTTGACTGTGGTGTTTTACTTTTTATGCTGGATATTGGTTCATCCAACCCTAAGTCAAAATCATCTGACAAACCCCTAAACATAGGAGATGACATCCTATAATCAATGTTTGCTATTACTGGTGAATCCATACTTATTTGTTGTAATACTTGGTCTTTGGTGGCCTCACTGCAAGGAAGTTCACTCAGGTTTTTAGGAATTAAATTGAGTTTTACCCTTTTAGTCTTTTCCCTTCTTTTCTTTATTACTACCTTTTCTTTTGACTTGGAAATTTTGTTTCCTAACTTATTCATCTCTTTATTTCTACTCTCAAAGCTAGGGAAAGGAAGCACAGTTTCCTCCCATGAATCACTAGGATTACTGCTAAAGATAATATTTGTAATCCCTTGGGCTGATCCTGCTTCACAATCACTGTCAGTGGTTGCTTTGTGGACTCTATTTTCTTCATTGAAGATAACGTGTTCCTTCAGATAGTCTGGAACTTCCCTCCAAAGCTTTAACTGCTTATAATGTGCTTTGATACTACCTTCATTTGAATTCATTCTCTGTAGTTCATAAGTTACACTATTAGATTGAACTTTGGTTACTCTATACGGACCATCATATTGTCTGGATAATTTATTTGCTACCCTATTTCCTTTCTTTATTGTTTTCCTTAACCCGCGCACGGTCGCGCATCCCTCAGAAAAGTAGTCAATTTACCCGCGTTACTCTGCCGTTCCCTGTTCACTTACCGTAATAGGCAGAGATGTAAAAATATGAAGTAATGAGTAAAAAATGTTGCTTTACACTTTGATGTTGTCAGATTTTTGATAACTTGAACCGTTTCTTTGTAATATGGAGTCAAACTCCGTAGATTTTTGCACAACATTGCTTCAAAGAGATCAATGGCCATTTTTGTGTTTTGGGAACAATGTAATGTTTTTCACTGCTATTTTATGCAGAAAATCCTTCCAAACCTGCTGATGTTTTTATTTTTCCTCTACAACAATTAGAAAAAAAGTTATGACCATTTATGTCTACTAGGTGTTATCCATTCTTCGTTTTAGTTCCTACATAAATGCATGTTTGCATGTCTGGTTATATTACTGTAAGTATAGTGTTTCGAAACTTGTAATTTTCACACAATATGAATAAAATACTGCTCTACACGCTACTGACTTCAGATTTGTCTTATTTGCCATTTTTACGAAATAAGGCGAAATAAGGCCCTGAGTAGTTTCGCTGGTAACTGAGGCTGCCACTGACTGTTCGCACGCACACCCTCTCACGGTCGCCTCATTTACCACACTGACTGTGCTTACCCCTCCCAACTTCCAAGTGGTTGGAGCTCTGCCTTAACCCCCACAATGTGGGGGTTTCTGGCTCCAGCTGTGTAGCACTCGCTGAGACGATCATTTTGGTGTATAACAACTTGGGGTTATGCCTTACGTCTGGCAACCAGTGAGCCTGGTAAATGAGGCGACCAGTTACAGTGCGCGGGTTAACACAAGCTGGCCTACTCTAAATGGTGAGAACTTTGGATGTCCTGCTTTCCAGGTGGATGTTATATCCCTGTCTACAGGAATGTTGCGATCTGTTGGATGGGGTGTCTGCAAGATGCACTGAGATGGACTCATTCCTAATTGTGAATGTACAGTGTTGTTGTGGACTATTAATGCCTGTGAGAGATGGTTGTCCCATGTATGGGGATTTTCCTGTACTAACCCTTTCAAGAGTTGAATGATGGTACGATTGCACCTTTCTACACATCCATTGGATGATGCCTTGTACGGAGTGGAATAGATGTGAGAAATATTGTGGAATTCAAGTAGAGCATTGAACTCCTGTGACTTAAATTCAGGGCCATTGTCTGTTAGTACTCTGTTAGGAAGTCTAGTTATTGATGGAAGTACATGAGCTGAAAATGCTGCAGCAACAGTTTTTGCCTTTTTATTGCTCAACGGCACTGCTGTTAGCCACTTAGAAAAATGGTCGACGGCCACAAGAACCACAGAGTTATTTTTGTTAGTCTTGGGCAGCAACATCAGATCTACAGCTATGAGTTCAAATGGTGTGGTTGTTTCTATTTTGAGAGTTGGAGGAATAATGTGTTGATTACTAACCTTAAAGAACTGACAGTGGGGACATGATGCACAAATATCTCTAGCAATTTTGTCTAGCGCTGGGTGCCAAAAGCTCCTGAGAATGATGTCAACTAACTTATGTCTACCCATGTGAGAAAGCTGAGTATGAACCTTTGAAACAATTTCAGTCATCAAAGCAAATGACACTACTACGGAGGAATATCTATCTGTGTCTCGCATGAGTAAGTCAAGGTGCACTCTGAGATTCTTCTTATACTTTTTGAACTGATCTAATGTTTTATTTCTCCAAAACTTAATATCCAGGTTTGTTGTAATATGGTCTTTCAAAGTACTTATGGCTAAATCATTATTCTGTATATCAGTCAACTGTTCATTTGTTAAAGTAAATTTGACTTTGGGAGATAAGTCATCGAGTCTATGGTGAAAAGTCTCTGATGAGGAAGACTGTTCATCAACAACTGCCTCATTCTCCTGTTCACAAGTGATGTTTAGACTGAGATGTGAAGCTTTGTCCGGAACTGAAGTTGGGCTTCTACGACCAAGTGAATCTGTTATTCCTCGGAGATGAGCGTTCTGTGCTAGCTGTAGAGGATGGATCTGATGCTCTGATTCGTTCTTTATGTGCATGTGTTTGGATTGAAAATCTAGTACAATCTTGTTTTTGGCTAGAAAATTGGCTCCTAAGATACAGCAACACGGCATAGTTTTTGTTGGGACCACTGCAAACGGTGTACTGTCTGTAACTTCTACATCCATTAATTTAGGTCTTAATTGAACTATTTTTAATACTTCCGTTTGGTTCTTACCTATTCCTCCTAACAGCTTATTCTTTTGATTCACTACTGAATCGTCAGTGATTACAGGATAAATTAAGTCAAAGACAGATTCACTAATAACACTAACTTGGGCTCCTGTGTCGATTATGCAACAGAAGCTAAGATCTTGAATTGTTGCAAAGTACTTTCCATCAGTGCTGTGGTTACACAGACACTGTTTGGCAGTAGAAGCAGCTAGTAGATTATTGTTTTCCTCTAGGGGTTCCTGGAAATTGACATGAATGTCAACCGGCAAAGCCTCGGGGGAATGTGTAGTGTTGATGTTTTTTTCTTGAATGTTTTGTTGAATCCTGTCATTACATGCTGTTAGAGCAATGACTGGATTAAAATGAATTCCAGCCAAACACTGTAGATGTATGATTCTTGGCTGTTGGTGAACTCTGTCTGATTTATAGGTAACTGGAGTGGGCATCCCATGGTGTACCCATATCTCTACATTGAAAATGTCACTTGCTGCTAGCAGAACTTCTTCACAAGGTAATTCGCCAGAGTTTTTCATTAAGTGTAATTGTTTTTTTTTGGCCTTGTCAGGCTTAATTTGAAATTTATCAGGATTGTTTAACAAATGTTGCACCAGCTGCTCACGCAAGGTCTCATGATCTTCAGGTAAGTTTCCGTCAGATTCATTCATTTCCAGATTAGACAGCAATAAAAACAAAGATATGAAGAGTGAATTTCCTCCTCCTTCTACCTTTTCCAGTACCTTTAAGCCTTTGGGTAATTCTGAGATATTAGTCCATTGGGACCCTTCTGGAACTGTAGGTGTGTTGTAAATGACTCTGGATAAAGCATCAGCTGCTTCATTCTGTGGTCCGGGTCGGTATCGAATGGTGAAATCATACTCTGCAAGTTCATTTATAGTGCGCATTAACCTGGAGTTCTCTCTTGACATATTGTGCAGATATAATAATGGTTTGTGGTCAGTGAACAGTGTGAATTTTACTCCAAACAAAAATGCTCTGAAAGTTTTAATACCCCAACGTAATGCTACCAATTCTCTTTCTATAGTAGAATAGCGGCGTTGGGCCTCTGAGAAGGTAGTGGATGAATAAGCAATTGTTTTGTATTGCCCCTGCTGTTTTTGCATTAAGCATGCTCCTGCTCCTACACCTGAAGCATCTACAAAGAGTTCTAGGTCTTCTGATTCTCCAGAATAATCCGGAAATGAGAGGGTAACTTCTTCAGCTAACTTGCTCTTCAGAGATTCAAATGCAGTATTCATTTCTGGTGTCCAGTTTAAAGTCTTTCGTTTTGGTCCGCCTGTTAATTCGGTGAGTGGTTTGGCAATGACAGAACATTGACTCACGAATTTTCGTTGAAAGTTGACTAATCCTAAAAATTGCCTCAACTGGGTGACGTTCGTTGGTTTTGGGAAGTTTACAATTTTTTCTATATACTCGGGTGACTTTTGGATACCTTTCTTACTGATTAAATGACCTAGAAATGAAACCTTTTCCTTGAAAAATTCGCATTTGTTAACCTTGATTTTGATTCCATTATTCATTAATGTGGTAAGAACTTTCTCTACCATTGAGAGATGTTCATCAAAAGATTTGCTCATTATTAAGATATCATCAATATAAACGATGATGTTTTGAAAGCACAAGTCTGAGAGAATTTCCTGCATATTTCTTTGGAATTGGATACCACTATTTTTAAGACCAAAACTTAACCTCTTGAACTGATACTGATTGTGGGTTGTGCTGAATGATGTATATGGCCTACTTTCTTCATCAATAGGGACTTGGTAGTAACCCTTAATTAAGTCTAACTTGGTGAAATACTTAACCTGGTGTGCACTGTAGATTGAATCAGTTAAGTTCGGCATTGGGAATTTTTCAGGTTTGGTTATGCTGTTGAGTTTTCGGTAATCCACACAAAGTCTTAATTGCCCGTCTGGTTTTCTAATAGGGACTACAGGTGAAGACCACGGTGATCGGCTATCCTCAATAATATCTAAAGCTTTCAATTCCTGACATTGTCTTTCTATTTCCTTATTAACCGGTTCTGCAAATCGCCTTGGCTTTTGCCATATTGGTGTGTGGTTTGTAAGTTCTATTTTATGAGGTGTTACAAGTGCCTTCCCAATGTCATTTTCATCCTTACTTAGGGCTTCTTCAACATTCTTCAACATACTAACAACCTTTTTCTTCTCAGTTGGTTCTAATGTTTCCCCAATGTCTAATTCAGCTTCCATCTTCTCCATGGTCCATTCGGAGGTTCCTGTTTCTTCCTCCTCAAGTTCTACAATGGTGCTCACATAACCTAGTAAGTCACCTTTCTTGATTTTACCATTTTTAACTGGAACCTTTTGGCGAACAATGACCCGGTTCTTTTCATTATTTATGGAAAAAATTCCATCTATGCCAGTGCACTTCTTATTTTTCATTTTCCCATTGTAGTAATAGATGTACCTTTCACAAGCTTCACTTTTGCAAATGAGATTAACCTGAACTTCTACTTCAGTAGATTTTCCTGAATAATATACAGTTTCAGAAGCATGAACTGGGATAGATTCATGAATTATTCTTGTGGGCTTTGCAGTTTCACCTAAATAGATGTCAACTCTTGCATTATTTTTAGCAACCTTTGAAATCATTCTTTTACCTATGTTAACAATGAGCTGATTTTCAACCATGAATGGAGTCCCTAATATTATTGGATGATTTATAGCCTCATCAGGTACTACACTGAAAGTGGTTTCACAAGCCTTTATATCATAAAAGGAGAAGTTAAAGTGTGCTACACCAAGTGTTTTTACATTTACTATACCCAATCCTTGAAGGACAATGGAGTGGTCTGGGTTGCCTGTTAGGTTTAACTGATTAACAAGAGATTTCCTTATGAGATTAGTGGCTGCACCTGTGTCAAGTAGAGCTTCTATCTTGCTTTCTTGGATGCGGGTTTCTACGATTAGTAACTGACCCGGTTCCAGAGCTGCCAAATTTACCCAGGCACTGTTTTTGTCATCTGGCTGTGAAGTTCCTGGAACAGCATTATCAGTCTCGAGGCACATTTTTGTGGTTTGGCTTGCTTCTTCAACACAAACTGAAGAGAGTCTGGAAGGTTCCTTCCTTTCTACCTCTTCTTTTGGCTTTACTTGGGCGCTTCTTGTTGTGCCGTGGTCACCTAAATAGTTAGTGGTTTCCGGATCATCACCATCTTCATCTTCTACTTCGAGACAATCAAACCGATTATGGGTCTCAAAGGGTGAAAACAAAGTGTAGGGGTGCTTCTTGGCTACTGGCATACCCCTGTCTTTACCAGAGCCTGTCAGTTTGACGCCCTGCCATACAGATTTTCGTCACTGTGCGCCCTGTTTCCTTGAGGTGTTAAGGGTGCAAAGGTAACAGTACAACCTGGGGTTCCTGGATTTTGAGATGTCCCCCTGGGAGCATGCTGTGATTGTGACCTTGGACGAAACCTCGCAGGCCTTTGGTTGCAATCTCTGTAATAATGTCCTCTTCTCCCACACGCATAGCAGGAATTTGTTTTAGTTCTGCATTCAGCAGCACCATGACCATATCGGTTACAGTAAGTACAAGTTATGTTGTGAGAAGTAAGTCTTGATGGAGGTCTCATGTTGAAGTTCCATGGTGGTCCGGAGTTGGCTCTTGAGTGACTGTAATGCTGGTAGTTTGGCCTTTGATGTTGGAAGGAAGATGTACTGTTTAGAGAGACTGAATTTATTTGTTGAGCCTGATGGTTTCTGCTGTCCCGAGGAGAGTGCCTGCCAAAGCTGACACTGTTGAGGAATGGAGCCCCGTTTGTACTACTTGTTCTTTGGTCATTCTGAGTGGCTGCATCCCGGTACAGCTTTTTCTGACCTACACTAATAGTGATTTCCTTTTGGTTGTCCCCCTCCACACTCTCATTACTTTCTGATTCTTTTTCATTTTCCTTTTCTACATCCTTGAACCTGGCACACTTCTGAATGGAGGACCATTTTACCTTTTTGTTGTTGATTTTATCACTGATCATTTGAGTTGAGATGATCCTTTTGAAGTCCTTAGGAATAGTTTGTAGGAACTTGTCCCGTAGAATAGAGCTTGATTGAACCTTATGTTTAGGGTAAGCTATTTTAAACAACCTCTCCACGCGGCTGCTGTAGAGGTAGAGAGGTTCTCCTTTATGGTATCTTATTTTATTGAAATCCTCTCGGTTCCTCTTCTTCCGTAATTCGGCCATGTCTTTATACCAATGAACAAGTTTGTATTTAATGGTGGAGTAGGTGTCCCCTACATCTCTCAGAGATTTCATTGCCATGAGGGTTTGACCACTGAGCTGCTTCTCCAGCTCCCCTATCCAGAAGGAACTATCTCCTTTGAAATTTTCCTCACAATATCTTTCAAACCTTTTCAGGTAGTCTCTCAAGTCCTGCCCTGATTTTTCATCAAACTTTTCTTGTTGCGGAATTCTCCGATTGTCAAATCTTTCCATTAGTTTTTGCAGTGTTTTGAGTTCCCCTTGCTGGGTGGTCAGAAAAGGTTTCCGTTTCGGAGTCCTAGCCTGAACTGATGAGTCAGAACTCAAAGTTCGCGAGTCAGTGGAACTAGTAGCATCATCGGAGCTAACACTATCCTCAGAGGTGGAAGAATCCTTGGGTGGCTGAGCCGGCCGATTTGTTTTGGGAATAGCTCCCTGTTTCTCGGATCTTACCTTTGTAGACTTTGGTTCCTCACGGGTATCAATTTCAATCCGTTGGAAATTTTTCTGGAGTTCAATCAACATTTTCTTGGACGAATTGGACATTTGTGAGGTATTCATTTGTTCCAGATTGGCTAGAAATTTATTCATATACTCACAATTTTGCTGGATCAGATCCTCTTCCTGTTCTGAAATGTTTGTCGTTTCTTTACAGAGCACATCTGCAGCAGGAGGAGATCCTACCTTCTCACCAGAACCCTCTTGCTCAGCCATCTTGGCGCTCTCCTACCAGAAGAGAAGACCTCCAAGTTATTACTACTATCCTATGCCAAAAAATAATAATTCCCAACGTGGTTTGACTTACCCTCCGTCCACAAGAACAGTACAGCTGCTTAGCAAGTTAACAGAGAAGTTTTGAGCCTTAGCTGCGAAACCAGAACAGAACCTAAAAGTAATGAATAACTAGGGCACACAGTAAACATATGAAATAAATAACATCCTAACCTAAGTCCACATCCTGGTTATCCAATCGAAACACCTTGAGACAATATTATCAGGTATACAATAATGCTGAATAACAAGTTGATGGTCAGCTCAAACTAAATAACGGGTTGAAATAGCTACCCTAATTTACATATTAAGAGTTTTGGGTTACCCCGGAAAATCCTGGTCTATCCCGGCCAATCCTGGTCTATCCTGGCCCATCCTGGTCACGGCACCAAAACACAATGTTGGGGGACAGGTAGGCTTCCTACCATCAACACGTGTAGCCTAAATCGTACGTGCTCCTATACATTAGTTGTGACCGACCTATGACTCCTATTTTGTCTCAAGGTGAATAAATAAGCCGACACTCCCAGGTAATGGGTTTACGATTCTTCCTTTTTTGTGATTTATTGATACACTATTAACAATGATTACAGAAATATACATAGGAAAATAACCAGGTGCGGACAGTAATAATTTACCTACCTACAATAAATCCTACAAATGAATACCTTCAGTTACAACACAGTGGGCGACCATACCAGAAACAATTTAGCACAGCAGCAACCCCAGGATGATTTTCTACCCAGCAATAATGGCCGACGTAAGGCTTGGCCCGTCGGACTGCAAGAGCGGTAGGAGCGCCAGAGGGGCAGATGCCGGAGTGCGGCAGCGGCAGGGTTGCCGGAGTGCGGCAGCGGCAGGGTTGCCGGAGTACGGCAGCAGCCGAGTAGGCCGGGGCGCCGCAGCAACAGATTAGGCCGGGGTGCGGCAACAGCAGGGTTTGCCGAAGTACAGCAACAGTGGGGAGTGCTGAAGTATAACGGCAGCAGGTGGAGTACCGCAGCGGCAAGAGATGCCGGGGGAAGAACCAGCCGTTGTAGGCTGTTCTTCGGTCTCACGCTGTAGAGGCTGGCACCACAGAGCTCTGGGTGACGGCTCTGGAGTACCCCGGTTGGCCTCTGCTTCCGCTCTCCAATCGGAGGTTGGTCCGGAGGTTTGGACCAGAGGTCTGGACCGGAGGTTTGGACCAGAGGTCTGGACCGGAGGGTTGGAGATCTGGAGGTCGATTTGGAGGTCTTCCTGCCAATCCGCCACGCATAATAAATAATAACTTCTAATGATAACATCAGCAATAAGGTACATAGCTTCTCACTCTTGCATAACAAATAATCAATATCATTCACATATAAATATTTCAGTAAATAAATAAACTTATGCATTCATTCATTTCTATCCTATTGCTGCCTATTATTCTTACCCTTGCTGGATGATGCCGCTCTTAATAGTTTGCCTCTCTACTGTAATGCTGCACTTAGAAATACTCTTCTTTAACTATTTCACATTGATACATCTGTTCTGAAACAGAAAAAGTAGGGGTTAGGGGAATAGGCAGATTGCACCATCTCATTAGCAAACACGGTTTAGGAGACTGGTGAATCGCCCCATTACAACGGCAGCGGCGGAGTAGGCCGGAGCGTGGCAGCGGCAGAGAATGCCAGAATGCGGCACGGCGGAGTATGCTGGGGTACCGCAGCAGTGCGAGGTGCCGAAGTACAGCGGCAGCAGGCGGAGTACCACAGCGGCAAAAGATGCCGGAGGAAGACTCAGCCGCTGTGGGCCGCTCTTCGGTCTCACGCAGTGGAGGCTGGTACCACAGAGCTCTGGGTGATGGCTCTGAAGTCCCCTGGTTGGCCTCTGCTACTGTTCTCCAATTGGAGATTGATCCAGAGGTTTGGAGGTCTGGACCGGAGGGTTGGAGGTCTGGAGGTCGATTTGGAGGTCTTCCTGCCAATCCGCCACGCATAATAAATAATAACTTCTAATGATAACACAGGCAATAAAGTACCATTTCACAAATAATTTTACCTAACGACTAATCATCATCATATACACATCAAAATTTCAAGCAATGAACCTATCTATTCTTTAATTTCAATCCTATCGCTGCCTATTATTCTTACCCTTGCTGGATGGTGCCGCTCTGAATAAATTGCCTGTACGCTATAATACTGCACTTAGGAATTTTCTGCTTCACTATTTAACATTGATACATCTGTTCTGAAACAGAAAAAGTAGGGGTTAGGGGAATAGGCAGATTGCACCATCTCATTAGCAAACACGGTTTAGGAGACTGGTGAATCACCCCATTACAGCACATCTACCAAGAGGCCACCTCCACGAGTCTCCGTGATTTTGGCCGGTCTTCCTCCCAGCCCTCGACACAGATCACGGTGGGCTACAATGACATCTATACGAGTCAGGGGGGAGTTTTCGTTAGCTTTGATGTTGAAAAACCGTTTGTATTCCTTGGGAAGAATCGGATCATGATTGTCCGCAGCAAAGAGGTGCATTTGCCAGCTGCGGCGGCCTCCACGGCGTGATTGACTTCCCCATCTCCCACCAGGAACATCGGCTGTGTTGGTTTTCTTAGTTGGGTGTTGGTAGGGTTCAATTGTGAGGTCAGTAGCACGTTGATGTCCGCCTGCAGCACCTCCCCTAGCAGGAGGATCCTGCGATGGCAGCTGCGGTAACGGCTCTTGAGAGCGGGTTTTTGTAGTAATGTTCATTTGAATCCAGGTCGTCAGTGGCGCAGTTTGAGGGGGTTCCATGAAAAAGGTTTCTTTAGGTTTTATTCGCACGCCAAGCAGGCAGTCATGTTAGGCCTCAACAAGGGGATACCTGAAGCCAGGCACACGCAGACCCAGAGGGACCACTCTTTCATGCGAATATAGCTTCAAAAGCCCAAGAATCTAAATTGGATGCTGCGCTTGACTAATAGCATAAACGGGCGCCACTCCGCACTACCCCATTTAAACAGCCACCAATCGACCCCAGGGCTTCCTCGGCTATCCTAGCTGCAATTGACTCGATTGAAACTGAAGTAGCTGAGACTTGGTCTCCTCTAGAGTTGTAATCATTATAGGGGGTGGTCAAAGGAAGATCCAGTTGGGGTGCAAATCAAAGCCAATTAAACCAATGCCACCCCCGTTAGTCAGGTACCGCGGTGCAGGCCTGCCTGACATGGTTGCACCTCGTCAGTTTGGCCCTCCCCCAACGACAAGGACAGGGTGTACAGGGAGGGTACCATACGCTTATGCTACACAAAAAAATCAAATATTTTACACAGTACAGTTCAATGTCAGACAAGAATACAAAAAGCGGAGATTTCCCAAATAAAATTAAGACTCACCAAGTTCCAGCAGTGTCGGCAGAATACCAGCAAAGCCCCGCGGTGAACTGATATAGTGAGCCGCAACGCTCAGCACATCAAAGCTTAACACGAAGTCTCGTAATACCCTAATGCAACAATGAGAAAATTTTGGCATTAGTGCAGTACAACTGCAAAGATAACATAGGAAAATACAAGAAAAATGAACGGATTATATGATCAAGAAACCACGACACATTTATGATGAAACAAACAAATGTTCATAAGCTAACCACAAAACACTATTGAATCCATTCCTTACTGGGTTTATGTACACACAAACAGAACTCGGACAAGCACACAGAAACTAAGAGACATCAACATAAACGTAATAATGAGACTCGCATCAGTTCAACACTGACGCGAGAAGTGGGCTGGTACTCACGAACTCTCGCTCTCATAACTTCGGCTCCACAGCCAAGGTTCCGAGCCATTTTCAAGTTCTCTATTGCGGTTGAAAGAAGTGGAATAGAACTGGTCTGAAGGTTCCCTCCACTCGGCAACTTCCAATTTCCTCTGTTTTGCTTCTTGAAAAAGCATTTCCAGCAACTCCTCACTGAAAATTTACAAAAATGTTGAAAACTGCCAGATTGCTCAGAGCGGTAAAAAGGCAAGGCGTCGTGTTTGTGTGGTACAGTCAAACGCGCTAAAATATTAGAGATTGAAAAATTATTGACATTCAACTAACTGAGAAATTATATTCAAATTTCAGCGACTACAAGGTTTTTAAACATTATTCCAGCATCGTCACGCGAAATACAGAGATCAACATAAATACTAAACTGCTAACATCAACAACAGAATTACAGAAAGTCAAATTTAAAAGATATACAGCCGAGATACATTTTCTAGGTTATTTCCATCAAAAACATTGAAAATGTTTTATTCCTGTGTTTGACTACAATTTTTGCCAGAACATTTTCCATCAACTGCAGAATTTGAAAAGTCACTTGATGCTTCCATCTCTGAGATGGCGCTGCGCTCCCTTTAAAGAAGTACCTGCTTCTAGCGCAAGTACTGCAATCGATAAATATATCATGCGCGGTATCCGAGTGCAATCTTAATCCCTCTAATAAAACAATGGTCGTCATTTTGAATGTGAGCTGTTTATAACCATATGAGCATTTTAGAAAATGTGTAGTTTACAGTTCACAATGAGTTATGTCTCAGCATTACTCAACAGTCGAACAAGATGCAGGCACAGATGGTCGTGAAATATCACATAAAGTTCAAGTCGTGCAATTAATTTTGCAAATAAAATAGTCACAAATGCAAACTCATCACATTTTAATGTTTCTTTATCCGTTTGCCACAGCGACCATGCATAGGGTTCTTTGATAGCTGTGTGTGTGAGTGGGTGAGTGTGTGCTCTGTTATAGAATCAACTGGCACTTGTTTGGAGTATTGAAAAATGTCATCCATAAGCCATCTACTCATCTTTGTATTTGAAAGGTGGAAGTAATTTACATGTAAAATGTATTTTAAGAGTGCTAGGGATATATAGAGCCAAATGTTTTCATAGACCTTCATTGGAAAATGGCAAGTGTTCACAAGGAGAGAACAAGGCATTAGTTATGTTAATAAAAATTTGAAGGCTGAAATTCGAATGAAGGTAATATGGAGACAAAATAGCAGAAGTCAGACTTACAGGATACTCGCATGTTGTCCCAGCTCACTGGGAAACTAGCAGCAGGTAAAGTTAGCACGAGCAAAAGAGTAGATCATGAACTCGATAGTTAGGGCCGCATAAGATGCACTAGACACCAAGAGACAGTGAGATGCAGAAAAACCATGCAATTCAGGTCGTGCAGAAAGAATATTGCTGAAGTTGGAAAACGAAGTGCAGCACCGCACAATGTGATACAGTGTGTGGGATAGCAAGTGTCTGGGAGTATGGAGTGTCTTCGTGGTTTGGTTAAGAAGGAAAGAACAATTTCATTTAATAAAAGCTTTTTTAAGTCACAGAGTGGGAGAACAGCTTTTGTTACAGGAACCTTCGTTTACACAAACGGCTGAATATAGAAAAATACAAAATATCGCGAATGAGGTTTACACGCAATTCTCATGAAATCAAAGAGTTAGAAAACAGCATCAACCTAATTAAAACAAGACTTTTCCATCAACTTTCAAAAAGGAAATCCCCCGGTAATATACAAAAAACTCGAAATAATCTGGGTTGCCATCTCAGGAACAAATATGCCCTCTTTGTGTGCTACGAATACGAAAATCGTGACATGTACATCACAACTGAAAATGTACCGATACCTTCAATAACTGCAGCTTACGAGAGTGATACTTGGGGCCTTCAATAAAATAAAGTAATAAGGATCACAATTAACATGGCCCAGCACTGGTGTTGAAACAAGTACTGGATCCTCGTTGGCAAAGGAAAATGCTCTCCCTCAACACTGCGAGTCAACTCTTTCTACGGCTATACAGTCTCTGAAATAGACTTGTTTTCAACTCCCAGCAAGAATACCTCAACATAGGAACATAATTAGAGGTAGCTTAGTACAGTAACCAATGGCTACTGTACGTTCTGAAATCCAAAACTCTCCAGGAGACTTTGCTGGATTGTGAAAACTTCAGATTGTGAAAACTTGGTAAACGTATCAGATTGAGCTAAACAGCGAACCTCGCGAAAAGTTCAAAGTAGATATCTGGTTACACTTACACATGCTAAATATCATAAAGACTTAAATATTCATAAAATGATTATTATAAAAGTTATTCAAGTCTTAAAAGTATTATATATTGAATCGTAAACTCACACAAATAAAATCAGTATTAAGTTAGAAACATAGTTTCTCGTATTATTATTATTGTGTATTGTAAGTGGATCCTACATTTCTTCACATTGACTAACACAGAATTAGAATGGATGGTAACATTTATATTGCTAGTGTAAGAATGCATCTGGGTAGTAATGTACAAGTATAAATTGTAATAAAACGGAATCGTACATTAGTACTCAGTGAATCGCACTTGTATATTTCTTTTAAAGATTAAATCTACATATCGTCCAGTGATAATATTTTGTACTTGCATGTATTTGATTTCTTATATGTGGTAAAGTGGAATTTTACGTATATAAATATCTATGGATGTAAATAAATCCTCGAAACAAGTTTTGCTCATCACATCCAATAGATACATGTTTAACACAAAAAACTCAAAATAACAAATTATTATGTTATTTTCAAAGTCAACTGAGGGTTGAATTAATTTGAACTTGACTTCAATTAATATGAACTTGACTTCGATTAATTTGAACTTGACTTGGAATAATTTGAACTTGAATTGGATTAAATTGAACTTGACTTAGATTAATTTGAAGTGAAAAAAGTGTAGTCCACCCACCTTTATTTGAAATGAAAGCACACGGCATGTCAAAAAAATTGCAGGATTAGATTTAGGACCAACTGAGCTTCAACATGGCTTTCCCATGATTGCCCATGCTATTTTTACATGGTTTTCCCATGATTTCCCATGCTATTCTATGGTTTTCCAATACTTGCCCAAGTCTCAACCGCTGATATTCTATTCAACCTAATCTAACCTACCAATACACGTGATATTCATTCCGACTCCCAATCTGCAGGGTTAAGGCACCGAAAATTGTGGAGTTGATGAAGCTTGTATCACAGATACTCTCATCTCACACTGCAGGCTGGTGGGTGTGACACACAGACGGACGGACACGGCACCTTTTATAATAAAAATAGGTTACTGTCATTCAACTATGTAACAGTATTTTGGTCTCTCCCACTCAGTAGGAAGCAAAAAGGAGTTAGACTTAGGGCACAAGAAGAGCAAGGTAAGCAAAATTCGTTTGCACAGAATACTTAAGAACTAGCTGGGCAACCTTAAGCAGTGTATACGATAATACTGTACAAACGCAACGTCATGTGAAATTCCATCGATCTTGACAAATCATATCAATGAATTTTTGACACTGCACAATATACATGAAGATCACAGTGGCCCGCGCAACTCAAGCAATATGCGGCGTAACAGTCAAGGAATGCTGCACGAGAAGCGAGTAACTCGCAGGACCGCACTGGGCAGAGATGCGCTGGTCGCGAGCCCGCACATCGGAGGCTCGGCAAGTGGCGAGGTGAACAGCACGCTCGCCGCTGCAGGCAAATGAGCACCTCATGCTGCCCCAAGATGGACAAGACTACTGCTAGGCGTTCGTTAGGCAGGCAAAGAGCGCAAAGTGAAGGGGTGTCGCAAAAGATAACGTTGCATAAAATATGACAGACACACTCGATAGAATAAAGAGAAAAAATCGAATTGAAAAAAAAACAAAGAAAGGACCATTTAGTACACAGCAAGTTCAGTAGATACACATTAAAGCAGAAAAAGAAGAATAAATACAGAAGAAAGGAATCCAAGCACCAAGTGACCAAATACTGAATACCAAGTGTCAACGCTGATACATTAACAGCATATATTACGAATTATACATAAGAAGCAGTCAAAGTATTAGAGCCACAGGAAGTGACTCAAATATTTTAAGTTATTTTGAAACAAATTTGGAGAAGCGCACACTTTAGAGCATTTTTATGATCATCTTCTTGAAGGTCTCCAGTATCTCAGACACTGATACTGGGACTAAACCATAGCTATCAGCTTAGCCAAGAATGTGCCGTCTCAAGGCCCTGTGTCGAGCTGACAGGAAGTAGATAAACGTGTTTTATCATATTCATTTAATACATTAGCAATTATATTAGTCAAAGACTCCTTAGGCGCAACGAATATGATCTCAAGAAAGCAGAGAGAAGGGACCATCAAGTATGAAATGTAGAAAATGGGGAACCTATGCAGAAGGTGTGCTCCCAAACAGGACATCTCGTGCATAAAAACAACACGTTAAGAAGCAAAGGAAACAATAGACAAAGAAGAGAAAAAGAAGAAGACATAAAAATGGAAAGAAGCAAAGTAGACAAGAAGATTTGGCTAGAAGGCCTATCTTAAGCTGAGGTAACCTAATAGTCTCTCTCCTTAGGCCGCCAGTCACCACGGCACAGACAAACTGAACTAACCCATGCCTATTGCCTATCCCATGCCTCCTGAAGGGAGTATGTTGGCTTAAGTACGTTGTAGGATATGGCCAGGTCAATGGTAAAAGTGCACGAGAACTTCTAGTCTTTTTCTAAAAACTTGGTCAACGTATCAGATTGAGCTAAACAGCGAACCTCGCGAAAAGTTCAGAGTAGATATTTGGTTACACTTACACATGCTAAATATCATGAGAAATCAGCAAAGTGCATAACCAGGAAAAGGTTCATAATCGAAAAAGCAAAATTTTCGGGAAACCGAAAAATTTATGCAAAAACCTGTGAGTTTTCAGCAAACATAGCACCACACTGACAATTCAGAAATACTTACTGAACAGCAGAAACGAACCAAAATCTAACATGAGCTTCTGTAGCGGAGTTGCCGTTCTCCAAAGACCACAGAGCAGTTTGAACGCATCCCTGAATAGAGTAGATCTCATAATGCACATCAAGTAGGTAGCGCAAAATGTATCGATTAAGCCAAAACTGACATCATTCCTCATTCATAGCTCTGCTTTGGGCATTTTTGTGAAAACTGGAGCTAAGAACACTGACATTGTACGAATATGTACTCGTATGCCACACATTTTCTGTAGATGAATAAAACCAAATCTGAGTTTCATTCATGTTCTGGTCTTTTACACTGAGAGGCAGAGACGTAACATTGCAAAGTGAGCGCTTCAATCTAACAAGGTTGTCGTCAGTTCACAACAATTGACAACAGAAAAAGAACATTCAGGATAGGGAGTCAAAAATAGACTAATCAACCTAGTCATCAAAGAAGAGAAAGAATAACTACAGAATGTATCTACTCATCATCCTTCTACTACCCACTACAGATGGTCAGAGCGACATTTGCTGAATGTGCTGCAGGAAGCTCAAGTCTCTGGAACACTGCGCCATTTTCGGACGTGAAATTTTGATGCTAGCAAGTCCCTTGTAAAAAATTTATCGATTCCTACCTATTTTAAACACCCAAAAAATCCGCGGACACACCTGTTGCCATTAGCATACTTTCAGAAAATTCATTGATGCATTGAGTGCTCATAAGTTAGTTTAAGCCTCCCTAACCGCTACAAAAAAAGCGTATCAAAGAGAGGAAGGAGGAAGGCACCATTTAGTATGGAGATAAGAGAATGAGGAATCTATGCAGAAGGGGCATAGAAACAGTAAAGTTGAGAAAGAAGTTTATGAAATAAGATAAAAGTTGAACAAGAAAGTCATAGGTACTGAAAAACAGGACAGTAGTGAACCAAAAAAGGTGGTCCTTAACATAACAAAGAACATTTTATTTCAACAAAAAGAAGGCCTACCTAACTTTCAGCTCGAGCCCTCACATTTTTCCCCTGGGAGAATTTGTTCAAAAATCCCATGCAGCAAAAATAGAGCACTAGCTCTGACATTGAATACAATGTTCCCTGTTCGGTGTAATTCATTGCTTCCTACTGCCACGTGCCCCCTGGCAGACCAAGTCAAAGCTAGGCAGCTCCAAGCTCTGGAGAATTTCGTATCAAAATTCTGATCTCATCAATTATGCACACCATAACATATGCACAAAAAATATGGACCAAAAAAACTCGATTGGGAAAGTTCTTTTCATAAAACAATGTATATTGACTCTGTCACTTAGCTCAACTCAGGATATAGCAAGCCATTGGAAGGCTAACTCACCCTTACAACTGAGTTTACAAACTTGACTGCTGTTCTCTACAATCTCTCATTCCCACAGAACAAAGTTCTACATTCCCCTGGGATTACCAGGAATGTCCGACCACATCAGTTCCTTCACAAGACCAAAATTGTTACTCACTTCCGGGCGGTGAGCAGAAGCAACACATAGCCAGCTCCATCGTATTGCTGGACGTCTAGGAATCTGAAGTACGCAGAGAGAAACCTGCAAAAAATATGCACAAATATACTTACTTAACCGAGGTCAGGCATTTACACAGAAATGATCAAGTCGGAAATTTGAGAACAATCAAGTGAATAGCATGAACCCCGTATTTACAGATTAGATTAAATTAGTCATTAGTTTTAGCCTCCCTACCCAGCAACAAATGCGATCCAAAGAGAGGAAGAATGAAGGCACCATTTAGTATGGAGTTAAGGCCATCGAACGGTTTTTCCTCAAAATTTTCAAAAAATAAATCAAAATACTTCTGGAGCAAAATAGGCTCTGAGGTTTTAACAGCATGTTTATAACAATCTAATAAACATTCATAGCCTATAAAATTTTTGAAATTTATCCATAGCCCCCTTCCCCCTCCTCAAAGAGAAATTTCTAAAAAACTTATTTCAAAGCCAATAATGTACTTAGAGATGTTTTTTTTTGTTCGATTCACATTGAACTGGTCGAAAAAGTTAAGATCCAGATTTTTGATATCGCTTCAAAAAAAATTTGGGAAGTTTTTGAATTTTTTATCACTAAATATATTACATTTTAGTTATTACTTTGAATGGCAATAATAAAAATTCTATTTAACTTATCAAAAAAACAACTAAGCAGATTTATAGTACTCACCTTGATCTTTACAATGCAAAAAAGATCTCCTCCATAAGTAAAAAAAAATTGTTGAAGATATACTTGAAAAAGTTGAGTGCTTTTTCCTAAAAATTATTTTTTTTACTGTGTGGCTATATTTCTCCTACAGTTTTTCTTTTATGAAGGAGATCTTTTCAGCATCATAAAGATAAAGGTGATTACTATTAGGATAAGATGTAGCTTTTTGGTAAGTTGATTAGAAAATTTTTTGTAACCATTTGAAGAAAAATAATTGAAAAAAATTTTTAATTAAACATTTTTTCAATTTTTCTTGAAGCGATATCAAAAAACTGGATCCTAACTTTGTCGACCAGTTCATTGTGAATCGAACAAAAAAACTAATCATCTCTAGGTACAATATTGGCTGAGAAAACGGATTTTTTAAAAATTTCTCTTAGAGGGAGGGGAAGGGGGGTATGGGCAAATTTATAATTTTATAGGCTATGAATGTTTATTAGATTGTTATAAACATGCTGTTAAAACCTCAGAGCCTATTTCGCTCCAGAAGTATTTATATTTACTTTTTGAAAATTTTGAGGGAAAAACCGTTCGATGGCCTTAAGGAACCGCGGAATCTACGCAGAAAGGCATAGAAACAGTAAGTTGGGAAGGAAGATTATGAAACAAGATCTAAGTTGAAGAAGACAGTAGTAGGTGCTGAAAAACAGGACAGCAGTGAACCAAAAAAAGGTGGTCCTCAACATAACAAAAACATTTTATTTCAACAAAAAGAAGGCCTACCTAACTCTCAGCTCGGGCCCTCACATCGTCTCCCTGGGAGCGCTAGTTCCCATAGATACAATAACTGTATCCCCCTGAGGGGCCCCGTATTTACAAGAAAATTTTCCTAAACAAAAAAAAAATTATGCTCTTTCCAGTTGAAAATTTCCAAAACTGCACTATAAGAATGCCTTTAAGAAATGCTCCAATATACGCAAGTAAATTAATGTTTAAATGGTTTGTAAGAATGAAATTTGGCCGTAAAATTTCAAGTAGCTCACAAGAATATGGATTAGCATTAGCAAGATATAGGTAGTCCACATGGACATAGTAGACCTCGTTCCCAAAGAATGGAAGTCCACAAGGTTTGACAACACTTAAATCCTGAACTAAATTCAACTACAGTCTTACGAATCTCACCTTCTATAATTCTGTGGAGTTATAACCTTCGACACTATGTCGAGTGTCTCCCCGAATTCCTCTGCGTATGAGCTGTCCAGTTCAACGCCCGGCTTTAGTTCGGATAGCAGGTAGAGTAACACTTCATGGAAGCCAGTTTCTGCTGCTTCTCTTATTACTCTACATTGCAACTCTGAACCACTAGATAAAAAAATAAAAACCATTAGATAAATACATAAGGTAGCACTTGCTGAACAGTTTCCAACCTTTCAATATGGACCAAAAACTCCACGGGCATAGATCTTGCAGCAGGTGCAACAGAACAAGAAGAAAGACGTTACCATCCGATTACACTGATTCGGTCTAACTCCGTATTTGTCTGCTTAACAGGTATTTAAACATGACCAAATTTATCATGACAGTTATATTTAAGATTCCAGTCATTTATGTAAAATTTCATAAGTCATAGAGAATTGAATTAATGTCATCTTCATTTTCAGAAATACATTGTGGAACTTGTGGGTTATTTGTCACCATTTTTAATTTATGTTTCCTTTTGATGTATAAGGTTAGGTTAAGTTAGGTTAGCTTAATTAAATCATTATTCATTTTTAGTTCAAGTTCCCAACAATTCTGCTGATACTCTCTGTGCCGCCATTGTAGACATCATCGACGGTTAAATCATTTACTCTGACAGCAGGCCAGGAAATCAGTCTACCGAGCTTGAGGATGCTAACTTCCAACATTTTAAGATTAATCATTGGTACAATTTTGTCGATCCAGAGGCCGGAGTCCCCACCCAGCACATCAAACGCTCGTGGGGATCAGCAAAATGGAGGAACAAGAGCCATCAAGGTGTGGAGGATTGGCCTGATATGTTCCTGTATTGTTCATGTGCCTGCCACCATATTCGTTACCCCTTGTTTCTTTTTGTTTCAGATTTCTTTTGCTAAATCCTATAATCTCTTCTGTTCCTAGTGTCATATTTTGCCTTTTTCTATTCACCTGCTTGAGACACTAATCTTAAGATCCACTGCTTGACCTGCTACCTTGATTCATCCTGCCATATTTTAATCCTGGTTGCTCCTTTAGGGTAAGTCTAAGTATGCCTGCTTATTTGACCTTATTGAACTAGGATTGCTTAAATGTATTTCAGTGTGCCTTGTGCTTCTTGTTCACTTACTTTACTGTCCAATACCTGCATATAGTGCTAATACTATATTTCAGCTTTGTTTGTTATATCTCCATCATTCGTTTTGTGTTCAATATCTATCATTTTTGCGTGTGCTTCAGTTTTTGCCCTTGTGTGCTGCTCTGCTTTGGTGTTAAATACTGTTCCCTCAACTTTTTCCTTGGCAGCTTCTGCTTCTTGTGGCTAGCTGAGATGCTTATGTCCTGTGTTTTTCCTTTTAGAGCAGCGAGTCTGGGACTCTTGCCACTGGCCCGACTCAGAGCTACGTTGGGCAGCCAGATTGGGTAATGTACCCACCGGCAGTTTGTGACAGGATCCTCCACCGTCTGATTCCCTTCTATGTAGCAGACCCCCTTGAAATTGTATTGTGCAAGCTTGTTACGAACCTCTTATGTCTCATGCATCTGTGTATTTATGTATATGTTTAGGTATAGTCTGTCTTTTGGGCTGTAATTCTTCCTTCCCTATCTAACCATGCTAACCCCTTTGACCAAACCAATTGTCAGTTACAGCCAATGGATTCATTGTATTTGTGATTGTTTCAGTATATTTTGTGTGTTCATGAAAGTTTAATTTATACCCCACTGAATGAGTTAGTCTGTAATTCCCCCCTCTTGAGTTTCTCCTATTCAGTCTAAGCTCTCCCCTTGCCTGTGGCTCCCATCATTTTAGTATTTTCTTTTGCCACTTCCACTTGAGAAGTGGAATAGCGAGTCCTGCCAGTCTCCTACTATAGGGGCCTTACCGGGTCAACAGTTATCCCCCAACAAAGGGACAGCCCAATACCATCCGGACAGCTACCTGGCAGAGGTCATGTGGAGGAGTAAGTTACCCGCCGGATGCGACACATTCGACGCCATCCTAGAGGACATCTCCAAGTTTATACCTCCAGAATATAAGGATTGTTGTTGTTTTGTGACAAAAAATGACATTTCAGATGCAAAACCTGTATTTTTCAACATTTACTACACCCAAAATTAAGGTGACAGATAACCCACAAATATTACGTGATGTGTATCGCCATTTATTTATCAACGTCAATTTCATCAAGTGCTCGGAAAACGAATAAGAATACCAGAATACACGAACTGAATAATGAAACATAACAAAAGCAAGGAGAGCAGCCAAAACTGAATAAAAGGGAATGCAAATAGCAATTAGATATTAGTTCAAGCCTCAACAACCGCGACAAAAGCATTTCAGAGAGAAGGAGGGAGGCACCATTTAGTGTGGACTTGAGGCAATGTAGAACCTATACGGAAAGTGCATAGAAACAGTAAGGTATTAAACAAGTTAATGAAACAAGGTAAAAATTGAAGAAGGAAGGAGTAGGTGTCCCAAAAAAAACACAGGACAGGTAACAGAACAAAAAAATAAACTTTCTTTATCTAACAGAACAGGCCTACCTAACCTTTAGCTCAGGACCTCACATAGTCCATTAAGCATACTCAATTCCATAGATGCTATAGTTGTCTCCACTGGAGGGAGATGGCACTCGGAAGGCTACCGATAGTTTCCATTTTTGCCTCCACAAGCAAAGAGAAGAAAATGCAACATGATAAAAGAACTAACAGATCATGAGTTATTCTTACACTGCTTAACTCGAAAAACGCTATAAATGATAAAGTACAGAATTGAATTCTACTAAATGAGATAAAAGTGGCAGGAACCTCACACCTATCTGACTAGGAGTTTTCTTGTAATTGATGCACTTTTAGACCTAAATGACAATACAGAACACACGCGAGGCCTCCACTCGAATGTATTTCGAAATATTGTTATTAAAGTAAATATTTCTACTCTCCAAGACCCTTTAAGATGTTTACAACGAGATTATGGTGTTCAGCAATAAATTCGAGTGGAAGTTGACATCTACAATACAACTCCACCATACTCACGAACATAAAATTTTAAACCTTACAACAAATTAAACCTATATTAGCCCACAATGGTCTGTACATTACTCAGCAAATGAGAAATAGTACTGTCTACAAACAATTTCCTCATACAGATAAGAACATTGAAATCTGTCGGCTTGAGTTAATGAAAAATGAAGCAACTATCGCACAAACAAAAAATATCTATGTTGTCTTTGATCGTGAAAGTAAACAAAAAATACTTAATCAACATGACATTTACTAATACTACAAAATCTTTGCTTAGTTCCACCCTAGTATAGCCCCTACTATAGCCCAACAAAACTGGTTCACGCAGAACACAACATACGAGTGGTACGGCAGGATAATCCTGCACAGATTTAGCACAGACTCTTCACTTCTTCCCTCAAAGTCGGCAAAAAGAAGTATGCTCAGGAGATCGCAATGGTAACAGCCTACGTCAAGGAGGCGTTGCAGAAGTTGTGGCTTTTCCTGTTGAACAACATGTATACAACGATTTAAAACAGTTTTCAGACAGCAGTCATGTAGTGTTAGTTGCCCTCACGCGACCAAGCTTCAAGCAACCTGTTCCTCTACGAATCTCTTGTTTTTTACAATTTCAATAATTCTAGGCGAGAATGCTCACTTGACGTTCAGTATCTAGAAAAAGTACTACATATATTCTGACTATGTTCAATACATTGATGCCATCACTCGCAATGAAGCCAACAACCACTTGCCCCACAGAGATCGATGGGATGACAAAAGCAGCCACGCCTGCGCGGGTCAGCTCCAGCATCCAGCAAAATTTCTGCCATTCGCCACTGCCGTTCTTGTAACGCTGCATCAAAGAAACATCTGTTACACACTCGCTTATAAAATACCATACATGGAAATGGGATTAAAAATTTTGCTGCAATTACTCTAGCAGTGTATGGAAATTACTAGGAAGGTTCCCAGAATCTTTACTACAACACAGGCTTACGATTCACAGCTTCCAGCTTTGGGGAGGATTTCCATGCACCCAAAACTCATTGGTATGAACATGAACTCCTGCATCGTCATATAATTAGGAATGTAGCAGAAAAATCTTATGGGCTGGTCTCTAAAATGAACCCCGTTAAGTTCAAATGAGGACCATCATCACTTGAAGAGTACAAATATCAGAATAAAGGGACATAAAAACACTGAATGGAATAGTTCCGTTCTAAAATATTCTGTTAAGGGTTTATCAAACCATATTAAAAGCTTAAGATTCACAAGTATCAAATTACAGAGCAATGTGTTAAGATAACACTAATGTACTAACAAATTTCTCTGGCATGGAATTGAACAGTTCCAGACTAATTTAAGGATGCTGAATTCAAATTCGGTCTCATATATTTGTTATCATATCATGTTTTTGCGCTATTTGTACGTACCCTATTGTCACGATACAATGCTGGTTAAGCACGTAACGTAGGAGGAATTGAAACCCCCGAAAGTAAGAAAAAGAAAAATAAAGATATGAAACACACAGTCTGAGAGTTGGACAGAAAGGTAGGAAATCAACAGTGTTTACTTGGTGTGTACTTCGCGATTACCGAGCTGACAAGCATGGGGAGAATAACAAACATTGAAAGATTAAATGGGTTCTATTTTAAGAAACACGTGGATTAAAGCACAGGGAAATATTTGGATGAAATAATAAAAATTCGCACCAGTGCACTAATGCAAGATGCTCATGATTTTAACGACATGGTAATACCATACGACACAATGAGATAGCTACATCTTAGCTGCACAGACAAACGGGGAAAATGTAATACATGACATCAAAATCTTGCTTACCACAAGGTATTCAAAATTTAAGTAAAACACTTTGCATCACGTACCCTCTGAACTCTTGCTTTGTGACAGAAACACATCCTCCTGCTAAGTGCACAACACCATAATAAAAAAACACAAATCAATTCTATAAATTGCGCGCCGCTTTGAATACCATATTCTGTATACTGCTCTGCACTCTCATGTGCACTTTAGATCACTGTTTTCAAAGTTCTCAACAATGCAAATTCAACTCTTCCACGGTGAGTTGCAGGCACCACCTACATTTTGTGCACCACCTAATTTCATTCCCCACAAGTTTTGAAGGTTGACCGCTACCAGGCTCCCTTGCCGCGGCCGCTCCATCGCAAGCGTAGACCGGCGCTGAAGCTCCGAGATGTTGCGCCCTCAGATCTCGCACACCTTCTCCTCTCTGTTCCCACGAAAAGGATTCCCTTCATTTTTTCGAGGGAAAGGATTCCCTCAAGTATCCCTTAAACTATTTGAGCAGTTGCCAAGAGTGAAGAAATACCTGTACCAAGAATTACCAAGCTTCCAGAAAGATCTCGACTTTTCTTTGCAAAGATCACGTTTCCCTCATGATTGGTGGAAATCCTGCTTGTTTCGGGGTTCTTAAATGTAACTGGTGCGTTCTCTGACACCCACACGCGTGATCCCTTCCAGAGCGCTGATTGGTCGAAGAAATGCGGTGCTTGCCGAGGTGCGAGCGTTCCCGCGCCTGCATATATATGTGTGTGCATGTGTTGTGTGCCAGCTTGCCTTGAGCCAGCAAGTCTGGTCGAACCGCTAACCACTAGAGCTCGACAGATATTTATATAGCCAGCCTAATGTCCCCTCGAATACGAGAACAACGCTGTCCTTTTGCTTAGAACAGTGAAAAATTGCCCTGAACGCATATATCGGTGTTCTCACGCTCAAGCTAAAGGAAACGGTTTTTTCAACATTCCTAAATGTCACAGCTTCAAAAAATGTCACATACATTTCTTAAATGTGTTGCCTAAAATCATGTCAAAAATAAAAATATCACCTAATATGAATATAGCTTTAAGTGATTTAGCCAAAAACATATGTGATATAAACATACATATTTCATAACACTATTTTCATAAATTTAAAGAAAAATTCATCAGTCGATTCAGTAGTAGAGCAAAAGGGCAAGGTTATATGGTTTTTTGGATTATTTGGTAAATTTACTTTTCATTCAGTCTCCTAATAAACTAGAAAATATCTTCATTTTCTTTTATCATGCATAAGATTCTTATTTTAATGATACGAAAGTGAAGATACACGTTTCAACTTACACCACACTCGCCTGCAGGTAGTTTATATATTGAATTCCCTGAATTTAGTTAGTTTTTATCCTACTGGTTTTTCGTAAAACAATGCATAAGATATGGGTGTTGAGTTGATATCCGAGGAACTCAGGTTAACACCATTTCTTCTTGTATTTGTTTACAGGATGTGTGGCTGAGCTGACAATGGCCTCCACATCTCACAGAAGACAGTGTTCAAATGATCTCAATAAACTATGCCGTATCAGTGGAAGCTCTACTTTGAAGGCCCAGAGGCACAACATTACTGACTTTGTTAAGAGATTAGATTACATGTTAGCTTAAGCCTCCCCAACCGCTACAAAAAAAGCGCATCAAAGAGAGGAAGGAAGAAGGCACCATTTAGTATGGATTATTAGGGAATGCTGAATCTATGCAGAAAGGGCATAGAAACAGAGTTAAGAAAGAAGTTCATGAAACAAGATAAAAGTCAAAGAATAGGTACTGAAAAACACGACAGTAGTGCACCACAAAAAGATGGACCTTAACATAGCAAGAAAACATTATATTTCAACAAAAAGAAAGCCTACCTAAATCTCAGCTCAGGCCCTCACACACTTTTCTCTTGGGAGTGCTAATTCCCATAGATACAATAGTTGTATCCCCCTGAGGGGGACTTCATTAAGAGCGCGTGTTTGCGCTGAGGAGGCCTGACTCAAAGCTGGGGAGCTTAACTCTTACCCCCCCCCCCAATCGTGTTGCGTTGGGGCTCCTCACAAAGTGCGAAAAACCTTTGTTGAGACCCTGAGGTCATGGTCTTGAGGAAAGAATGTTAAACTAAAGTTGGGAGAGAACCATCAATCATTTTGATGACTGCCATTTCTGCCATGTCAATGTCAAATTATTCAGTAGAAAAACAAGCAAAATTTGCATTACTCAAGAATTCCTTCAACTATTTGAGCAGTTGCCCTGAGTGAAGAAATACCTGTACCAAGAATTACATAGCTTCCAGAAATTGACACGGACCTCTGTTTGCCTGCTTCTGGTGATTGGTACAGATATTTCTTCACGAGATACTGATTGTGACAAACCAACTCTGCTTACTCAGTCTGCTTTGAATGATTTGGTTAGAGATAGTGATCTACTAAAAGATTCTGCTGAACTGTTGGCTTCATGAATGCGAGAGAATCTTATTTGAAAACCGGCACTCGTGTCATTTTATTGTAACAGGGAAGCAGAACTGCAAAGTACTTCCATTCAGATTCAAATCCCTCTATAGAAGCAACCTTGGTATTCCAACAGATGAAGAAAATATGCCAAGCAAAACAAAACCTTGTAGTTCTTAACCACAAGAGGCAAGAAATTACAATTACATCATGGCCCATTCCAAATAGTGATTTTGAGGTAAAAATGATAAGACTTTTCTAAGAATCCTTTAAGAAATAGCTAAGACGAACAAATATACCCTCGTTACAGCAAAATTCAACATTTTAAGCCTTAGAGATCATCACATCTGGTAAAAATACTACCAGACGTCCAGTATTTGTTCTCTGGTTTGAAGCGCTGATACACGTGCACACAAAATTATGAGCTCAAATTACACAACAGACACAGCATTCCAATGGCTTTGATGAACAGAATGACAAATGTAAAGTTCAAACCTTGCAAATTTTCTGCATTGAACTCTTATCTCTGTGCTTTGGAAAGCAAGCTGATGAGCAATTCCTAGAGCTAGGAAACATCTAATGAATTAACCCTTCACTGCATAGTGATGTACCGATACCATTTTTTTGGCCGATACCGATACCGATACCGATACTCCGATACTTGAAAATACCCATACTTTGACCGATACTACTACTACCGATACCAATACTTTTACAATCATCTAACCTAATAATACCCTTTGTGCGTTTCTTTGTGTATTTGTTCGGTGTCCGCTTCTCAAGAAACATAGGATGTCTGAGTTTCCGGTATCATGGGTACCGAATTCATAAGTGTAACATTGAAAGATTGTCTGTACATGCATTGATATGTTTGAAATTTTATCAGGATAGGTTAGTAGTATTGAATTGGTTGTTGTGATCGCAGTAATTCGCGCATTTTTCCTAACCTTGTCGCTTTTGTACAGCTTTCAGGCCATATTGAATAATTAAAAAACAATAAATTAAATATAGTAATTTTGAGAATAGCTGTGCCCGAAGTAATAGTTTTTGAGTAATGATGATTTGACAACGGAGGGGAACTCCGAGTCAAGAGAGCTTTGTGTGTTCTTGTGCATATGTGCTGGGCATAAACATTTTAAACCTACCCGATTTTCCGTTCTACGTATTGGCAACAGTGGACAACGCATTAGTGGTGTAGGGCCTACAAGAACCGCAGTTGCTACCATGTAATGACGATCGCTAAGCCTTCGCGTCGTGAACGTACTTTGCGGCGATGCGGGTCACAACATAGAATTAGGATACCATAGGTTAAATAATATTGACGGAATTTTTCCATGGGTCCATCTAGCTTAACGCTGACATTTTCCTCGGCATTTCCATGGGTCATGCTGCTACCTAATTATACCCTTGCCCTTGGTTTATTTGTTTGGTGTCTGTTTCTTCCATTTCTCTGTCGCGCTCATAAGGATAGTTATAATGACCGTATGTGTGATACGAGTTTTACCAGTGAGCAAGTACAAAAATATTGTTCATCACGGATACTGTTAGGATGGATATACTGTATTTGTTTGTCATCTACATCTTGAAAATTTGTTCATGAAAGGTATTGAATCCCATATTTGGCGGGCCGTGAACACTTTTATTAAAATAAAACCATTATAACCCCTACATGGGAGTTATAATAAAATTATTAGCTAATATATCTTATAATATAAAAACATTGACAATAAAGTTTCGGATTATGAAAAAGAAAATTCTCTTGCTATGTTAACTATATTGTTGATGTGTTCCTAATCGTATTGCAATGCAATGTAGAGTAGCTATAATAGCAACTTCCTCCAAAAGTGGACCAAAACAATAATTTGTCCAAAAAAGGATTGTCATTTTCGTGTTATTCACGTCAAATATGAGTACACACTTTGGCGAAAAGAAAATAGTAAAATTCGATAAGCCTCGAAGCCGAAAATATCCGCAAACACTCAACCATCTATGAGATGAAGAATTAAAAAACGAAAATTTCAAGGAACTTGATCATATCTATTAGGAATACGTTTCGGAGTCCAGATCCATCATCAGTTCGTAAACTTACAAATCGTTATGTCTGCAATAAACGAAAAAACAAAATGTTGGATACAGTCATTCAAGGAAATCAAGAAAATAAAAATAAAATTAAAACATGTCCCAGAAAAACTAAAATCAACAAGATTATTACTTAGTTACAATTTGTAATAAGTAGGAACTATCAGAATTGTTGAGGGCTGGTTTTCATCTAAAAATGTGTAACGATTCGGAAATTCTGAGGTCACATGCAGTTGAAGCCGAATCTTAGATTTTGAAGTCCGCAGAGGATATTGGTTCGTTGCATTTAAACTGCGTGATAACGTACTGCGGAGTGTGAGGAGTAAGCTAATTATTTCCCCGCGCAGAAGCTTCGACTCCGATGTTCGGCCATTCTGTTATAAAAATTTCGTGACGTCATGCCGACGTACGATGATGTGCACTGCACACAACTGTACAACTGTTAAGAATAAATCGGAGAGGCTCGCATCTCCATCGGAAGCGTATCCTTGTACCGGAAAAAAGAAGCAGCCTTACTTTGTACAATTCGGGTGCATGGATACGCTTTGATGGAGAAGCGAGCCTTTCTGATTTATTCCTACAGTTGAACAGTTGTGTGCAGTGCACATCATCGTACGTCGGCATGACGGCACCAAATTTTTGTATCAGAATGGGCCGAACATCGGGGTTGAAGCTTTCGCACGGAAAACCAATTCACACTATTCGTACGTAATCACGCAGTGAAATGCAACGAACCGATATCCTCTGCGGACTTCAAAATCTTAAATTCGGCTTCATCTACATGTGACCTCGGAATTTTAGAGTCGCTACATATTTTTAAACGAAAACCGGCCCTCGACAATTCAGGCAGTTCCTACCCATTGCAAATTGTAAGTATATCATGTCAATTTTATTTTCTCTGGCACATGTTTTGATTTTTTTTGTTTTCGTGATTTCCTTTAATGGCTGTATCCAACATTTTGTTTTTTCTTTTATTGTAGTCATAATGAATTTTACTTTCACGAACTGATGATATAGCTGGACTCCAAAACGTATTCCTAGTAAATATGATTAAGTTCCTTGGAATTTTCCTCGTTTTTAAATTCATCAAGTTGCGATTAAAGCAATCAACTAACCCGTTCAGATGTATTCAACTATAAGCTTGTTCGTGAATTTTTCAAACATCTTAACATAGAAGAAATATACAAGATTCGTTATGAACGGCGATATACATGCTAAATTGAAATAAAGTCTTAGCTTCGGAATATTTGACGATTTACGAGCTAAATTAA